>OX438744.1:2063584-2677959 GCA_949316235.1 Oegoconia quadripuncta | reverse complement strand
AACAATTTGCTAAAAATTAAGTATTTGTAAGAAACGCAAGTACTAAGTGAGTAACTAATAAGCTAAAGTTGAAAAATGTGTTTATTAAAGATAATGCATTATTGATGGGTATTTCTTTGAATTCAAAATTTTATTGTCGTTTCAAAATATTAGTTCTCATTTTTGTTACTTAAGCAATGCAGCTCGACATTTTCAGCTAAAACACATGCATGCGTAACTGGTTGAGATAATGCTCTGATGGTTTGATCCCCTCATGGGCCACCAAAATGATGAAGATGTTGGTTCCCGTGTTGCTTCGACGCTGCAGCCCTCCCTGGACGTCGCGCCCCTCGAAGATAATCGGGACAAGTCCCCCTCAAGACTCGTCCTGACCACAGGAATGATGCACGAGTTCTTGCGATGATATGTTGTTGGGTGGGAGCCAGCAATGATAAAACTTTTACTTTATAAAATTATATTGACTAGTGTGCGTACGCGCGGCCATGTTGTGGCGTCGCTTCGTGAACAGGGAAGAGAAGTGAAGTGAGAACAAAGCCATTGACAGGAAACCGGAAATGGTATTGCAACATGATAATTTTCAATTAACAGTAACTATAACATGCTTAGTTTTTTATCCATCAATAAGTTAACTGTGTTTAAAAAAAGTCTACCTAATTAAATATCAGTTAGTATTTATTGTTATTAAGATACGAATTAAAAATAGGGTTTCTAAAGAAATCTAGACTAAGTGCTCGTTTTTTTTTTAATCTATCTGTATGACAATATTATGTTTAGTCCTCAGGGTTGTTCCACATTCTGTGGGTTTCTTGCGCCGCTTCTTTTCCCACAGATGATTTCCCTTTACGAAGCGGTAGTAGCTTGGACATACCGACTGACAGATAAATGCAATAAATCTTTTTTATTTCCAGTAGATTTAAATTGACATTCAACAAATGATATCATGTATCTTACGTTGAAATAAATGCTTGAAGTTTGAAGTTCTAAATTTAGCTAAGTATTAATGTATATGGGACAGTCCCAATCCACTGGTCAACGAATCACCCAAACAATAATGTAACAATGAAACGTAAATGATAACAATGCTACCTTCGGATACCTTTAAAAAGATTAAGTTAAATTAAAACGGGATCAGATAATCCGACCCTTTCCCTACCGTGGGATCAGTACCTACTTTGGATCCCTCAACCACAATAGTGCGACGTAAGCACATTACATTAAATAGTAATAAATAAATATCCTTAGACCTTATAAATAAATAAATTTCACAATTTATTTCAAACAATATGAAAAAAAAATATTTTTTTTTACTTTTTCGAAATAAAATTCACTATGTTGTAGCCCTAGCGATACTCGTCTTTTGAGACCTAAACCACTCACGTAGCCCTAATACCAAGGCGATTTCACACTCTCAGTGAAAATGGGGAAAATTTGATGGACCATCATAGATAGACGAATGCTTTTTTTTTTAAATGTAGCCCAAATCTAAACGGGCTTTGGTGATATTGCGATATCACATTTAGTTTTCGAGATATATGAGAATTAGTTCTAAAAAATTGAATTTTTCATATTTTTGTATTTTGCATTGAAGGACATTTTTGTGACTTTTTATTTGTTGGCATAGGTAGTTTAAGTTTTTTTTTTCAAAATCATCGTCGGAGATTGATATGCGATTGGCGGGATTCGTCCCTACGAATTCTTATGCTGCAAAATTTATTTGGACCTCATATTTTCTCCAAGGTTTTTTATTTATTTATTTTGATTATGTAATTATGTGGATATGTGGTCAAACGCGAAACCAGTCAATCATAAAAAAAAAAGTACGCAACAAACGCGACCGTCAAATGACACAAAGCTTTATTCGATTATGGTTTTGAAAAAAAAAAAGAAATTGATCTACCTAAGCCAATACCGTCTATTTCACTTACCTAATATGCCCTAATTTTTTCCTTACGTTAAAAAAACTCATCCGGTATATTAATTCACAAAGAAAAAAAGATCTTGAAAAATATTTCCCTCCCCTGCACTGCACGTAGGTTATCTACGAAAAGGTTGGTGTAGTGTAGAAACTCTGACCACTGTACCAAATAGTCGCGGGTTCGAATCCCGCTAGGGTACATGTTTGTGTGGTGAATACGGATATGTGTACCCGAGTTATGGATGTTTTCATTTATAATAAAAGCCGAAAGAAGTCTGAAATTTTTTACTTTTTTTACTTTTGACTTTTATATTTAATTTGTTTTTAATTTCATTATTTAGTAATTTAATCTAAATTTTTTAAATTTTAATAATTATTGCACGCTATAAAGGCAAATCATGGTTGTTCATTATTTATAATAGCTTACATCTTTTCTCTGTACCTATAATTAGGCAAATAAATGAATTATGATTATGAAAATAAGTCTTTATTTACAAAAAAAAAAAAATTATGTAGTATATCAATCATCTGGTATCCACAACACAAGCCTATAATTGCTTACTGTGGAACTAGATGGCGCTGTGTGTATGTCCAAGGATATTTATTGTTATTTATTTATCTATTATTATTAAATAGTTTATCGATTGAAGGATCCGTTTGGGAAATATTTAGTGCTATCTTTTGTAGAGTCAAGTGTCGTCCATCCGTCCCATTTTCATAAACGTATTTGCGGCAAGGAGGTTTATACAATAGGTTTTTGAAAGAAAGAAAGAAAGAAATTATTTATTTGCCAGAATACAGTTTACAAGGTCTGATAAGAAATTTAGGAATCATGTATTCAATCTGCATGCAGATGTGCAAAATATGATTTGTGACACTTTACATAGCATTCAGATATTTAAATATTCCTTAACATCATAGAAACACTTTGCCTGAAGCCATTGTATCAATCGAATTTTAAACATTTTGTCATTAACTAATTTTATTTCGTCCGGCAGATTGTTATACAATATTATACACATGTTATAAAGATTATTTTCATAAACGTATTTGCGGTAAGGAGGTTTATACAATAGGTTACAGTATTGTGCCCTTGTATGTCTATCACTAGTCTCACTACGCTTATTAGAATATTTAAAATTGACTTTCACAAAATGACACGAGTCTTTTATGTACATACAAGGTAACGGAAGAATTTTATACCTTTTGAACTTCATCTACATCACCTGGATACCACTGTACGTTTCTCAAGATACTTCCTACCACGTACGACCACCCTGTGGAACGGACTTCCTGCAGCGGTATTCCCGAACGAGTACGACATTGGAACCTTCAAGAACCTTCAAGAAACGAGCCTACACTTTCCTTAAAGGCCGGCAGCGCATTTGTGACCCTTTTGGTGTTGCGGTTGTCCATGGGCGGCGGTGATTGCTTTCCATCAGGTGACACGCATGGTCGTTTGCCGCCCTCTCATATAAAAAAAAAAAAACAAAAAAACGCGTAAATTTCTAAGCGTGTTTGAGAAAAAGTACTGTTACTCACCCCTTGTATAGTCACCAAGCACCCAACCATCAATACAACAGAATGCGTTAATTAAAACAATTACATTCGAATCCACCTTCGTATGTATACAAAAGGGAAATGGGATTCGTGAAATTCCAGCAAACCGCCAGATTTCACTGTTGATACGAATTAACGGACCATGTGATTGGGTTTTTACACATAGAAAGAATATACAAGTTAAGAACCTGTATTTATTAAATACAATTTGAAAATCCGCCTCCGCCTCCGTGGCTCAATGTAAACAACATTGGGTTTACGATTCGGAGGTCGCGGGTTCGATCCCAAGCGGGGTACATGTTTAAGTACTCGGTTTGGTTGGTGGTAGGGCATTTTAAATGTCTGTCTGGCTAGCTATCACCATCTTATCTAAATCTGCCGCCAAGCAGCAATGTTAATAGCATTGTCGTGTTCCGGTTGTCAGAGATAAGATAGCCAGTCCCCCAAATAAGATGGGGTTTCCGGGTCAGTACGCTTCCATCTTCGACCTCATCTTCACTTAACATCAGGTGCGATTGAGGTCAAGTACCAATCCGTTATGCATAAAAAAAAAAAAAAAAATTGAAAATTTTGCAAACCTCAAAACGACTATGATTTTGTCATCCAGATAATAGATTGGTGTAGTGGATAGTGACCGTGTCTACGAAACCAACGGGTTCGAATCCCGCGAGGGGTAAATGTTTGTGTGATGAATACGAACATTTATTCCCGAGTCATTAATGTTTATATAAATACATTCGCCTGCGTGGAATAATTTTATCGCGGAAATTTGTTTATCCCGCGGGAACTTTCCTTTACAAAAATATCCTAAGTCTTAATTCAGGGTATATTCTACCTATATACTAAATTTCATCCAAATCCGTTTATCTGTTTCGCCGTGCTGTTTTTTTAATTTTTTTAATTTTATGCAAGACGAGTTCGTACTTTATTAGGGTATTCGTAGGGTATTATTGTTGTGCAATAAAGAATAGTTTGTTTGTTTGCTTCATTGGACACTTGAGATACTGTTTTCATATATAATAGTTTTTTTTTTACGCACAACGGGTTTGTACTTGACCTCAATCACACCTGATGTTAAGTGAAGATGATGTCGAAGGTGGAAGCGTACTGACCCGGAAACCCCAACACATTTGGAGGACTGGCAATCTTATCTCTGACAACCGGAACACAACACACAAGACAGGAGTACCTATCCTATTACATGAAACCATTTTGTGTACTACTTTTATAAATCCGGATTTATTTTTCATTTTAAACAATTTTCCTGCATGAAGTTTACATACAAAGAGAATTTACACACTTTAATAGAACTATCGGGTAAATGAAGTTGCCCTTTGTACTACTGATAGGACTACGGGCAATTTGATTTGCCCGTGGCCCGATCGCCGTACTGGTCGAGATAAAAATCTCACTCGGTCCCAATTTCAATGTGTATATTTTCACATATCATGTAATAATAATATGTGTGTCGCTAAATGGGTCAAATAAACGATTCTTGTTCTTAACAATGCTATTAACATTGCTGCTTGGCGGCGGATTTTGATAAGATGGTGGTAGCTAGCCAGGCGGACATTTAAAATGGCCTACCACCAACCAAACCGAACCGAACTTGAGCAACAAATAATAATAATAATAATAAATATCCTTAGACATACACACAGCGCCATCTAGTTCCACAGTTCTAATAAACAAATAAACATCCAAACTTTCGCATTTATAATAATTTGATTTATGTATGTGTATCCGTTATCTAGTATCCATAGTACAAGCTTTGCTTAGTTTGGGACTAGATGATTGGTGTAAAGTGTCCGAAATATTAATTAATATATTTTATTTTATCTGTGGTGAAAGCTAAATCCAGTCGAAACTGGTTTAACCGGTTCTTCGAAATACAAACGAGCGAGGAAATGTAGTTCGCAACATCATAGTTCCGATACTCTATTGGTCAACACATTCCTTGTGCGAAAAACCATACGGCGTCAGAATAAACTTGCTGTACATAGCAGCCGCTTACACAAAGTCACTAAGTCGTTCAAGGGACAATGTGTACGCTTTTACAATAAGGTTCCGGTTGACATTCAAAATTTGCCTTTAAATAAATAAATTTAAAATAATTAAAAATAAATTAAATTTAAACGGAAACTATGTGCCAAAGGCTATTATAAAATTTATGACTATCTGGATGATAAGAATGCGTGGACATGAACCGCTCAGCATTATCCAATATATTTTATTCTTATTTTTCTTTGTCGAATCATAAATTTTACAATTAGGTATTTCAAATTGTATTTGTATTGACTTATTTAAAAAGAGCAACCCCGGAGTTTCTTGCTCGTTCTTCTCTGGGGAGACTGCCTTGTGAATAAGCGATAACTGTATCGACGATCTGACGATTTCAAATGTTATTCTTATAACTTACGAAATAAAAACATTTTTGATTTTGAATACTTCCATGATGAACGCTAGTGCGAAAGAGAACTTAGCAAGCGAGCAGGATGGATAGGACGGAGCATTTATAACCGTATTTTTTAATTTTTTCTTTATTGTATCGCTGTTAAAAGTAAATTAGATGCTATATGAAGGAGTTTTCGAGAGTTTTGCATCGGCATAACGATTACTGCTCCCATGTGACAGACTTAAACTCTCGAAGCATGACCCGAGCGTGTACACGGTGCTTTTACACGATAACGGAGATTGCTTCCGTCCCCAAGGAACCACCTTAAATGCAACATGACTGTGAAGCTGTGTGTCTTAAACGGTTTTCTATACTCGACTACGACACTCGATTCTTCGAAAATTTATACGTCGGCAACTATTTACTGATACTGCAATTCTTGTTTAGTTTAAGTACCTACTCGGTTTGGTTGGTGGTAGGGCATTTTAAATGTCCGTCAGACTAGCTACCACCATCTTATTTAAATCTGTCGCCAAACAGCAATGTTAATAGCATTGTTGTGTTCCGGTTGTCATTGACAAGATAGCCAGTCATCCAAATGTGTTGGGGTTTCCGGGTCAGTACGCTTCCACCTTAGACCTCATCTTCACTTAACATCAGGCGTGATTGAGGTCTAGTACCAACCAGTTGTGCATAAAAAAAGAAACTTAATCATTTAATAAGACACTCCAACAGTACACATATTACTCATAATAACAAACAGGGTCAAGTTTTTTTTTTTTTTATTAAAAACTGGTTTCGCGTTTTTCTACAATCTCACCTGATGGAAAGTGACGATGTAGCCGAAGATGTATCACGCGCACCCAGTAAATGCCTATTCACTCTAGACTTGAAGATGCCAAGGTTGTAAGTGTCGGAATTCCATCAGTAATATCTGATCTGATATATGTACCAACAATAGACGTGTACAACACTCAAGAGATACACAGCAGTAAACATAATTATGTTATTACATTGTTAGAACTACAAAACAGCCAATTAAATAGAAAGTAACACAAGCAGCAAGCAACATGTATAAAAAAAAAATTGGATACATTTTGTTATAATAATAATATCCTTGGACATATACAGACAGCGCCATCTAGTTCCACATTGAGCAACTAGACTTGTGTTGTGGATACCAGAAGGTTGATACACAACACTAATACATTTTTTCTTGTAAAATACATATATAAATGAAAAACATCCATAACTCGGGAACACAATGTCTGTATTCATCATACAAACTTATGCCCCTCGCGGGATTCGAACCCGCGACCTTTTGGTATAGCAGTCAGAATTTTTAACCACTACACCAAACAGGTCGTCACTAATTTCCACTAATAATACCTATCCTATAGGAACCAGTCACTTTTCCGAGATAAAAAGTAGCCTATGTGTTAATCCGAGTATAAATCTGTCTACCAACCAAATCTGTCCAGATGTTTAGGCGTGAGAGGTAACAAACATACACACACAAATTTTCGCATTTATAAAATTTAGTTGGGATTGAAAATTTAGAAAAACCTCTAGAAAACAAATGATTACATCATCCAGTTAAACCAATCATCCAAATATTAATTGAATCCAATATGTTACGGGAATAATCTTACACTATATTCATTTACCAATAACGTTAGTTTTTATTTTGATAACACCAAACACGTTTCAATATTCCATTTGTCCTACGACCAACCCTCAGGTTTCAGCAGGTTTCAGGTTTCAGGGCAAATCCATACACTGAGCTGTAGCCTTTTTGTATACTGCGGCACACACATAATATTTGTTGTTTTTGTACTTGTGTTTTATTGTTTCAGTTGTATTTTTCACGTGTAAAATTTGTTATGTGTGTGTATATGGATGCAAATAAATGCTTATCTGTCATATCTATCAAACAATTAACCGATTTCCATTAAATGTGGGTAAGAACCTATCCCTGAGTACACCTGTCCCTTGTATACGTGTCCGTATTCATATGTCCGTATAGCCACGTATAGCATTCGGGTTTTCTAACTATTAGGCACATCTGACAGGTCGTCATATATACGGAACTATAGGTTTAAAAACTAAATATCATTTCATATGATTATATCATTAATAAACAATCAAATAATAGCTCAAAGCGATATAAATCTATAGAGCAACCAGTCGGCCTAGTTTGTCATTCTCTTGATGTGATCGTGACGTCAAACTCATCTGGTGTACACCACATATACCCACGAATATAACTACTTTCAGCGGAAATCAATATATCTTCAAGATAGATGATTCGGTATATAAAGCGGACTCGGTATGTGACAATATCACGGGATGGACAATCCATCATACGCCAGCACTAAGATGGTCCTCTATCATGCTTTTCACGTCATTTCAACATAGATCTTGTGGGTTGCTCACTTGACGTTTTGCTCCACTTGGGTTCCGTACCAGTGAAGATATCTTTAAAATTTACCAAGGGAGTTCATCTTCGCACACCCTAGTATAGATTTATCTCAAGAGAATTTTTCAAAAATATAAAATGACAAAATATGTTTAATTTGTTTATACCGCGGAATAATTCACTTTATCGGAATAAAAATAGAATATCCAGGGTATATTTTAGTTATATACGAAATTTCATCTAAAGCCGTTCAGCCGTTTCGCCCTGATTGAACAACAAACAAACAAACATTCGAACTTTCCCATTTAAAATAGTTAGATTAGTGCCGTGTGGTTTCGTAAATAAAAGAGTAGAACCAGCCCATCTCTTCCCGCGGGTGCCGTAAAACGTGACTAAGGAACTTTTCACCAAAAACAATCTATAGACTTGAACGTTTTAACGGCGATGGGCTCACACCCTGTCACGTAAGCATGAATGTTTATTTCAAAAAGTGTACCAAGGATGTTATTTCAGGAATTGAACTTATAATATTTGGAACACTCAAACGCTTCTCTTTGGGATATCATTGACCACCCCATTTGTTGTGAATGTTTTTTGATATCTTTGACCTCATCAGTAGTAGGCTCGTTATTGGTGCGGAGCTCCCAAAAACGTTTCCCAGCGAGGCGATTGGGGCAAATCCATGTGGTCTTTAATAGGCTGTAAATGTATATTGTATTGTACCCAAGGGTATGACCTGAACATCATCGACTCCTATGATCTGATTTGTGTGCAATCTATAAACCAAGGTCAAGAGATATAATAAGACAAATATTTTAAGAAATTAATATTTTAACATTTACGCCACAATATACATATACGAAAATCTTGTATACGTTAAGAGAAATATATATTCATTCGAGAAAAATTGTGACCGACATAATGTCAATACAAGGAACAAAAATCAATTAGCTGTACCTTTTAGTAGACTTAGTAAAGTTAGCAAGTCATTCAGAGGTCAATGTGTGCGCTTCTACAACAAGGTTCCCATGGATATACAGAGTTTTCCGCTTAATAAATTTAAACTAATTATAAAACAAAAATTATGTAAAAAGGGATGTTACAAAATTTCAGACTACATTAATAATAATAGTAATCCATGGGATTAAACGGCTCCACTACACGAAATATAAAAATTGTTGTAGGTAACCTTTCTAGATTGTAAATGACTGATTGAAAATAGACAAACCCTCTTGAGTTTCTCGCTAGCTCTACTCAGTAGTGGTCGCGTTCCGAGCTAGTGGTAGTTTAAAAAACAAGTGACGTTCATAAGTGCATATTGTATTGCCTACATGAATAAATGATTTTCATTTCACATTCCCATGAAGGATTTCCCATGTTCGCTCGATCGCGGATTTATTGACGCCGCTACAAAGTCACTATTCTGCGGGCTCCATTTGTAACATTTCTTTTATACCTCTGGTACCAACGTGAAAAAACTGAACGTTGCGTTGTTAGGACCCTAATCTCTTCCGGCTCTGCCTTTCAAATCTAAAAATTCAGTTGCATTTGAAACTTATCCAATTTCTGTCCATTGCACGAACGCAGACTTCTTTTAACACAAAGCATTTGCGAGTCTATATCGGGAATATTCGTGATCATTGGCAAACCTTGCTGTGCCACAGTATATCTTAAAGCAGTGATACATCTACGTCGTGTTTATTACTTGTATACTCCTTTGCTTTGTGTCCTTTGTTTTTTTTTTATCTCATCTAACTAATATTATAAATGCAAAAATTTGGATGTAGTTTGTTGCTCAATCACTGTGAAAGGGATGAATTGATATCGATGAAGCTTGGGATATAGGTACAAAGTTCGCTGGATTAAAGTAGGGTTTTTTATCTTGATAAAGAAAGTATTTATGTATTTAACACTTTATTGTATATAAGCATACACGTCAAACAAAACAAAAAAAACAGGAGAATATTAAAATATACAAAAGGCGAGCTTATCTCTATAAGAGATCTCTTCCAGCAAACCTCTGTAAGGAGACAAATAGATGAGGTAACGTAAAAGTAGACAGCGAGTACACTTACAGTACAGTGAGTATAGTTACAGAACGTTCACTGCTGAACATAGGCCTACCCCATAAATTTTCAAAGCAACCGGTTCGAAGCGCCCTGCATCCAGCGAATAATGAATGAATTAAAAAATAATAATGAATGAATAATTTTTATTTTAATGACAATCAATTTTATTTATTAACATATTACATATATTTTAATCTTTACGTCATATAATAATTACAACTATAAAAATACACCGGTATTGTTACTATTAGTGCAAACCTCATCTACTGGTAGCTTGTATCTTTACCCTAAGGTTTGCATGCAAGTGATTGCTGTTAGCGATAAGGCAGCCTTTTTGTGCTATCTATTAATTGTACAATAAAGAGATTGATTGATTGATTTAAGATATATTATTTTAATAGCTTTACTACTAAAATAATATACCTTAACTACTTCAAATCGGTAAAAAAAAAAAATCAATAGCTTTGCTGAATCCCTACCCTGTCATCTTAACTTTGTTCTAGGTATAAATTTTGATTTTATATTTTGCTAACTAATTTTGTTATAAATAATATTGATATAAAATAAATAATCATTTAGATTGGCAGTGGGAAGAGCATGGAGGTGGAAACACGTCCTGCACTGCTCAAATAGGGAGGATAGGTAATAATGTGAATCTCTTTTACGCATGCGCAAAATCTACCGTTATAAATACCTACTTCCCCTCTAGCCTCCAACGCTTCGCTGTAGACCTGCAGAAATCGTCAGGGCTGTCACTTACCTATACGTTATCTGCTTACTAGTGTGTAGAATTAAACTTATTAAAAAAAAAATGATTCACTTACCGTAAAATCATACTTTATTCTATAAGAGAAGCAAGCATTGATTATTATTACCTAAATAAAATGGCGTCTAACGTATATATTGATCACTCAATTTTATGCTGAATTGCAGAGAAATATAGATCACCAGTTTTAACCGATTTCTTACAGTCGGTCAGAAACAACGTGTCAGAAATGACGCGATGCAAACCCTAACTGAACGTTATGTTAAACATGCGCCCAACAGTATTGTGATCTTGAATGCGTCTGGGGCGAGAGTTTTGTTTTTTTTTTTTTTTTAATTAGAATGGGATCGATCTTGACCTTAATCTGGACTAATGTCGAGATAAGGTCTACGATGGAACGAGCTTTCCCAGAAGATGCCTATTTAACCTGACTTTAAAGAGCTGCGGGTTATATGCGATTGGAAACACAGACGGAGGCAATGCGTTCCACTCCTTAGCCGTGCGCATGAGAAACGAAGACCTAAAACGCTTGGTCCTTATAAATGGCACGTCAACTAAGTGCGGGTGATATCCTGCGGTACGTCTTGAATTTCGATGGAAGAATTTCGAAGAAGAAGTTTTTATCCTCGTATTATTTATTATTCAGGGTGTATGTATATATGTGACTATGTATATAATTTTGAAGTGTACGGTGTCGTCGGATGCATTTTGTACCCCCAGAGTGTCATAGTTTTATTAAAAAAAATCCAAGATGGCGCCCGCAGAATAGAAAAACAAAACGCTGTCGAGGTTTTATCCATTATACTCATGTTAGTAAATTCTTGTTGAATTACCGGCCTATTTAAGCTACTGTGGTTTTGAGCTTTCAAAAGTTTTTTATTCTATATTAACTCGCAAGCTTACAATTTTAAGGTCCTCTTTTGCGTGCGCCCTAGATCAAATACTGCGTGTCTAGTAAGTGTAAAACACGCTCTATTGGTCAATGATTGAACGCCGGTTATTGGTTACCTACGTACCTACGCGACATCGGGCACATTTACAACGTTCCTTGTTTTAGTAATCCATGAAATACTTGTGTTCGGAAAGATAATCAGGGGGCAAGGCAGTGCCCCAGCGAAGAAGGACCAAAAAAGCAGGTCAGCGCAGTCGTGAATTCTGGAAAATAACCCCCATCAAAGATATTTAGAATTAAATAACATAACAATAGAAATAACAATGTAACACAATTAGGCGGTCTTATCACAAAGCGGGCTTTTCCAGACAACCCACAGATATAGGAACCCTCTTAAGAACAACAAACAATGTAAATAATTAAGTATTATAAGATAGTAATATGAGGCCAGGAATAACTAAGGGATTGATTGACGCTAAAATGGGTCCAAACCTGTGTTGTGGCGTCAACTGTACACTAATACTTGCTAATTGCCAATTGGGTGATACAAAGCATTGTTATCCATTAATGATTATCACAATAATATTTTTTTTTATATATATAAGAGGGCGGCAAACGAGCATGCGGGTCACCTGATGGAAAGCAATCACCGCCGCCCATGGACAACACCAAAAGGGTCACAGATGCGTTGCCGGCCTTTGAGGAAGGTGTAGGCTCGTTTCTTGAAGGTTCCAATGTCGTACTCGTTCGGGAATACCGCTGCCGGAAGTCCGTTCCACAGTGTGGTCGTACGTGGTAAGAAGTTTCTTGAGAAACGTACAGTGGTAGACTTCCACTCATCCAGGTGATGTGGATGGAAATTTAATTTTCGGCGAGAAGTGTATCGGTTAAATTGAGCAGCGGCTATTAGCTCGAACAGTTCTTCAGAACACTCCTAATGAAATATGCGATAGAGAATACAGAGAGACGCGACGTCTCTTCACACATAATAATATGTACAATGAATATAACACTGACTAGTTTGTGTGTGTATTGTGGTTTGAATGCATGTTGTGATTTGAGTGATGTATGTGGCTGAGCCCTACGATAGAATCGTGGGATCAGTCAAAATCAAAATCAAAAAATGCTTTATTTTGTAGGTGCACAGGGTACACTTAAAATAGTAGATTTTACATTTTTAAAGCTACTGCTTGTTCAAAAGGCAATTTTCCCCTGAGAAGAACAAGCAAGAAACTCGAGAGGTCGCTCTTTTAAAAAAGGTTTTTATATTACAAAATTATTATTTTATATTATAATATTTCATTATTAATTGTGAAATAGCCTGGTTATGCGAACGGGCTGGTTATGTCCATGATTGTTTATCATCTAAATAATCTGATATTTTATAATATGCTTTCTTAATAAGTTTCTGTTTTATAGTATCTTTAAATTTATTGAAAGGAAGATTTTGTATATCAACAGGAACTTTATTGAAAAACCGTATACATAACCCTTTGAATGAATTATTGACTTTGTGGAGGCGACTTATGTGACCTGCAAGTTTATCTTTATTTCTTGTATTGACATCATGTTTATCACTATTTTTCCTAAATGATGCTATATTTCTTTTGACATTTATATTAGATTTTCAAAAATGTACTGTGACGAAAAAGTTAGAATATTATACCCTTTAAATCTGTCTCTAAGTGACACTGCAGGTCTCAATTGATAAATTGCGCGAACCGCTCGTTTTTGTAAAACAAAGATTGTATTTATATCCGCGGCATTTCCCCACAGCAAGATACCGTAAGACATTAGGCTATGGAAATAACTAAAATATACTGATCTAGCGGCCGGCGAAGCGCTGGCACTCAGCAGGAACAATTTACGCATTCTCACAAGGGCACTAACGGGACACTGCTGTCTGAGCAAACACATGCTCAACATAGGGCTCCGAGAAACAGGAATGTGCAGATTTTGCCTCCTCGCAGAGGAAACACCTGCACATCTGCTGTGTGAATGTGGCCCGCTAATGCGTAAACGCAATATCCACCTGGGCAGCCACTTATTACACCCGGATGAGATAAAAACCATCGGTGCCAGGAAAATTATCCAATTCCTCAAAGAGGCAAACCTGAGCAACGAACTGTAGGTTAGTGGCGATCACAATAGATCGGCAACGGTCGCAGTGATACAGGTCTCCGTTGACCTGCAACAGCCACATACACATACAATACAATACAATACTGATCTAGCAGTATTTATGTCCGATATTTGTCTAGTTTTTTTGACTGCATACGCTGCAGAGCTGAGCTTCTTCGTCAATTTATGGATATGAGGACCCCATTGTAATTTGGCATCCAAAGTAATGCCCAAAAATACAGTGGACTCAACAAGGTCTAGAGTGACATTTTTTATCATTATATTTGTGGGCACCTCCCTGACATTAGGCAGTACAAATTATACACATTTAGTTTTTTTTTTATAACTACTGACTAGTCTGTGTGTGTATTGTGGTTTGAATGCATGTTGTGATTTGAGTGATGTATGTGGGTCAGCCCTACGATAGAATCGTGGGATCAGTTATCATGCATGATGCATTCATAACACTACTGAGCAGTGTGTGATTATGTGATATACAGGGTGAATTTGAATTCGTGTAATTCCCATTAACTGGTGACATCACTCTTGTTTACGAACAACTTTCCCTAAGGAACCATAGTCGAACTCGATCAAAAATACTATGTTAATAGTTTCTAAGTAATCTTTGTTATTGTAATGACTGTTTGTGGCAAAATAAATGAAAAAAAAAGTAGATAGATAAATCGTTTATTTGTATCTCCAGCCACAAAGTTTCAAAGCAATTGGATAAACATATTTTAAAGTAACATCAGGATATACTGGAGTATGTGCGTGCTACAGCCGTACAAATGGGTCATAGCTCAGTGTTTATAATTGCTCAGAGAGCAAAACACTGATTTTCAGCTATTACCCACGAGGAGACACTGGTACAAAAGAGAACAACCAGACAAGCATTATATTTTACTATTTAGTAGTATTATAGTAATAATACGATCGTTCAAATTGCTAAATCCGTCGCTATTATCTGAGGGGGTAAAGCTAAGCTTCTCCGAATAACTATGTCTTGATCACTGGAATTTATTATAATGCTTGGCTGATTCGGTGAACTAGTATACAACGTGTAACTGAAAGGGTATATCAAGCCGAAAGTATAGAAAAGGGTAGCTAAGAAGCTTGGCGTTCTCCTCAAGGTCAGGCGATATTTTACGCCGAATCAGCTTTTGGTACTTTACCAGGCTCAGGTTCGCTCGTGCATGGAATACTGCTGTCCCCTTTGGGATGGTTCAGCCAAGTACCAGCTGGCTGCACTCGATTCTGTGGAACGACGTGCCAAAAGACTCATTGGTGACCATTCGATCACTGCTAAATTGCAGAGCTTCGAACACCGTCGCAAGGTCGCCCGTCTTTCAGTCTTTTACAGGATGCATTTCGGTGAGTGTGCGTTGGAATTACACAATCTTATTTCACCATCGCCATTTCATCTTCGGACTACTAGGCGTGGGGAGGGATTCCACCCGTATGTAGTTAACATACCGAACATTCGCACTAAGTGGTTCGACTCTTAATTCATAATGCGAACAGCCAAGGCATGGAACTCCCTTCCGACGTCAGTCTTTCCTGAATCCTACAACCTTGAGATGACTAAACAGTGCTTCATATAGTATAAGTTACATGCAGCAGATAAAAGAGAAGTTGAACGTCGTGTCGTATAAGGAGGTCAAGAGGAAAGCGGAGAGCAGAGAGATATGGAAAAATATCCACCGACAAGAGCATGGCTCTTAAATCAGATGTATGTATATATAGTATTAAAACCATTAACAGACTTCGTACATTTCGGTTTGATATACCCCTTCCGTTACACGTTGTATATTGCAAATTATTCAAATTGTACCATGTGGGCTAAGATGTGGGCTAAGAAAATGTGATTCCTTTGACGACGCTTAATTAAACTTTAACTTAATTAAATTCTTGACGTCTCGCGGAGTATGAACAAAGCTTCATAGCTCACATCCTGCAATTTTGTTTATTTACAACCGCTCGGCACTATGCTCTAAGTCGAGTATCTCAACAGGTGGGCCTTAAAATGAACATGGAGAATACGAAAGTGGCGAACGCTCGTGTTGTGTCCACACCAATAACCGCCTCCGTGGCTCAATATAAACAACATTGGGTTTCGATTCAGAGGTCGCGGGTTCGATCCCCAGCGGGGTAGAGGTTTAAGTACTCGGTTTGGTTGGTGGTAGGGCATTTTAATTACTAGCTACCATCATCTTATCTAAATTTGTCGCCAAGCAGCAATGTTAATAGCATTGTTGTGTTCCGGGTGTTCCGGTTGTCAGAGATAAGACAGCCAGTCCCCCAAATGAGTTGGGGTGACCTCATCTTCACTTAACATCTGGTGTGCTTGAGGTCAAAAACGAACCCGTCGTGCATAAAAAAAAAGCCTGTTGCCGCACCTAAAGCCGCAACAGCGGCGAGTCCCGGAGTCCCAGCAATTCAACTCGGATTTTCATTCGGGAAACTGCGCAATGTGTTCCCGTTCCAAATGTCACCATCTTATCTAAGTCTTTCAAACAGCAATTTTAATAGCATTGTTGAGATCCGGTTATATCAGAGATAAGTTAGCCAGTCCTCCAAATAAGTTGGTGTTTCCGGATTAGGACGCTTCCACCTTCAGCCTCATCTTTACTTAACATCAAATGTGATTGAGGTCAAGTGTTAACTCGTTGTGCATAAAAAAAACGGGTCGCACTGCAAATCTATCAAATCAATCATTCAAATACGCTTCATTTGTATTTGGTGTAGTGGATAGTGACCCTATTAGCGAAACCAACGGTTGCGGGTTCGAATCCCGCGAGGGGTAACTGTTTGTGTGATGAGTACGAACATTTATTCCCGAGTCTTGGATGTTTATATAAATGTTTATGTATGTTTATCCGTTATCTAGTATCCATAGTACAAGCTTTGCTTAGTTTGGGACTAGATGATTGCTGTAAGTGTCCGAAATATTTCTTATTATTTATTATTACTATTATTATTATTATAATTCATCCCAAATTAAAAAGATGCATCGTCTAGTGGCCCCACTAGATAAATTAATAGATAATAGAATAGATTGTTTAAATAAGGAAGGTATATTTAAATATCTTATAGAAACTACAAATTAGGCGGTCTTATCGATTATCTATGAGGGTGGCCTATGACGTCCTGTGGCTGATGTGGTGATGATGAGGTTGCTGACAAAGAGCATATTCTCATATAAGCAATACTGTATAACTGTCGGTGTGTACAGACAGTGTGGTTTTACTTAACATAATTATCTACATATCGTGTTATATGTACATATATGTGCGCCAACACCCCTTCCTTACATGTCTGAAAACGTCCGTCACAGCTGTTGTAATTAATTATTACTAACGAAATTATTAGTTTCACTATATTAATTTTGGTGGTTGCCATACGGCAAACAAAGTGAAATTGAAATTGGTTTATGGTACGGTCAGAATTAAGTTTACATTAACTGCCTCTGGCTTTATATCAGGTTTACCGGAGATCGCGGCTTTGATTCTCGGCGGGGAATATGTTTACCAACATTTTCGACAACTAGGGGGAGTATAGGTGTATATAGGTGAACTAGGGTGTCAGTATCTCACAAGCGAGATAATATACATGGACCAGAATTTTATAATAAAGCTTTTGTTACTTAAGCCGCTTGGGGACGCTACGCTAAGCCACAGTAAACGACATTTGTCGAACGATATGTGGCCCCGGAGATATCGGTCGACATCGCCCCACATTGCCCCACGACACCCGATCTCTTGTTTCCATCCATATCAGTTTAGTGGAACCTATTATGTCACCGGAAGAGGTAGTATTGTTGTGTTCCGGTTGTCAGAGATAAGATAGCCAGCCCCCTTACTTAAACTTAAACCTGTACCCCAGCTGGGTACAGGTATAAGTGCTCGGGCTGGTTGGTGGTACGGCATTTTCAATGTCCGCCTGGCTAGCTACCACCATCATATCTAAATCTGCCGCACATCAGCAATGTTAATAGCATTGAGTGTGTTCCGGTTGTCAGATATAATATAGCCAGTCCCCCAAATGTGTCGGGGTTTCCGGGGCAGTACGCTTCCACCTTCGACTTCATCTTCACATAACATCAGGTGTGATTGAGGTCAAGTACGAACCGGTTGGGCATAAAAAAAAGTATTGTTCAGTGCAGCTTATGATAATTATGGTTAATCATGATACAAGTACCGCGATGTCGCCCGATATCTCCGTGGACACATATCCCTCGACAAATATTGCCTAGTATGGACACGGCTTTACCTACTTACCTTGTGTGTACCTTCTCTCACTGTGTGAGGGAATGGGCCATAATCCACGGGGGCCCAGTGCGGATTGATAGATTTGTATCAGACTAGGTTTATACTCTGAGTCTCCCTGCGGGATCGAATCAGGAATGAGGAGATCCGCAGGAGAACCAAAGTGACCAATATAGCCTGAAGAATTGCCAAACTGAAGAGGCAGTGGGCAGGGCTCATTGCTCATAGGACCGACGGCCGTTGGGCCGGAAAGGTTCTCGAGTGGCGACCACGCACCGGAAGACGCAGCGTGGGCAAGACCCCTGAGGTAGACCGACGATTTGGTAAAGATCGTGGGAAGCTGCTGGATGCAGGCAGCGCAGGACCGGTCGTTGTGGACATATTTGGGGGAGGTCTTTGTCCAGCAGTGGGCAGCATGTAGTCCACGGTAGTAATTGAAAACAACCGTAAATATTGGGTCTTTACCTATGAAATTAGAGTTTTTCTCTTCGTTAATCATATGTACCAATTTCTGCGATTTTCAAAGCTATATCCAAATTTGTTTTTTATTTGCAAAATGGAATATTATTTCAAGGTTTCACATGAAATATTTTTTAATTTCTGGGCTAAATCACATAATAAAAAAATATTCAACAGAGCTCTTTTCATGTGCTTCCCATAATCATTTCTTAGATTCGCTGAAACTTTTATAAAGCGGTTACTTTTAAAAATTAACGCTGTCTATACTTAATGTTATCCGATAATACACACAAAGTTTAGCTAAATTTGGATTTGCCGTTCCCAATAATAAATCAAAAATGTTTGTATGGAGACAACAGTCTTAATGAAATTCTTCATACAAAACGCCAATTTATTAGGTACGGAAAAACTAATATTTTAAAATGCAACTACTGGTCACTCATCCAAGGACAGACATTGCTGAACTTCGCTAATATAATACGAAAAGCGAATGCACTTGTGCCACGAGTATTAATGAGTACTTAACTATTAGTATTTAATGAAACATTCAACGCAAAGATTGTGTGTACATATCCTTAACGCAGTATGTAATTCCGACGGCCAAACTCATTGCTTTTATTCACACAATACTATTTATGTATTTACTAACAAAAATAACAGAAAAACACCATGCCGACGAAACCAGAAGAGATTACTTAAATAATATTACTTGAGCAAAGAAGAATCAGCCCTATATACGGTGTGATAAGAATAGGAATCGTTTATGAGGGTAGTTTGCATGAGCCTAAAGGTGCGCTGGAATAGTCGAAAGCAATTCGAAAGGCTTCGTCTGTGCTCGCTCATTACTCCAGTGAACATGAGTTTTCGCTTCGCTAGCGATCCGTGGCCTCTTTACGCTAAAGTGGTAGACATTTTCTGGGCAATCCTGATGAATCGTGACTCAACATGCGGCTAGCTAGTTTTGTGTATATTAGACGCTATACCCGCGGTGAATTAAGACAGTGATATGCGCAGCGATTTTTGGAGTCCTGATTTTTTGAATGGTCACATAGGTGATGCAAGACTTGGTTAAACTAGAATTAAGTTTTTTTGTATAAAATGGTTCTGAAAGTGAAGTCTACTTTTTAGTAGTAAAATGCATATGCAACAAACCTACAGGGTTTAAATATTAAAAGGATAAATAAATAAAATATGATAAGGATAAATAAACAAACAAATAAATAAATAAATGAATAAATATCTTTGCATATATACACAGCGCCATCTAGATGCACATTAAATTTAAATTAAAATTCAAATATTAAAATTATCTTATATTCACAACATAATTTTGAATAATTTAAATAAAAATATACTTCTTAAAAAAATACTTCTAGTCTAGTCTATATACTTCTTAAAAAAAAACATTCTTATCATCTACAATCCCATGGTTACAAGCCCCCAATGTAAATATATAATTGTAACATAATATGTCGAGGACAGGTTGAAAATCAGTGCGGAGCGTTTTATGTCACTCAGTGTTTACTGAGACTGTCCCCCACACACGCACTCATTTATGTCACTCAGTGTTTACTGAGACTGTTCCCCACACACGCACTCATTTATGTCACTCAGTGTTTACTGAGATTGTCCCCCACATACGCACTCATTTGTCACTCAGTGTTTACTGAGACTGTCCCCCACACACGCACTCATTTGTCACTCAGTGTTTACTGAGACTGTTCCCTACACACGCACTCATTTATGTCATTCAATGTTTACTGAGACTGTCCCCCACACACGTACTCATTTAGGTCACTCAGTGTTTACTGAGACTGTTCTCCACAAACGCACTCATTTATGCCACTCAGTGTTTACTGAGACTGTTCCCTACACACGCACTCATTTATGTCATTCAATGTTTACTGAGACTGTCCCCCACACACGTACTCATTTAGGTCACTCAGTGTTTACTGAGACTGTTCTCCACAAACGCACTCATTTATGCCACTCAGTGTTTACTGAGACTGTTCCCTACACACGCACTCATTTATGTCATTCAATGTTTACTGAGACTGTCCCCCACACACGTACTCATTTAGGTCACTCAGTGTTTACTGAGACTGTTCTCCACAAACGCACTCATTTATGCCACTCAGTGTTTACTGAGACTGTCCCCCACACACGTACTCATTTATGTCACTCAGTGTTTACTGAGACTGTCCCCCACACATGCACTCATTTATCTCTCAGTGTTTACTGAGACTGTCCCCCACACACGTACTTATTTATGTCACTCAGTGTTTACTGAGACTGTCCCCCACACATGCACTCATTTATCTCTCAGTGTTTACTGAGACTGTCCCCCACACACGTACTTATTTATGTCACTCAGTGTTTACTGAGACTGTCCCCCACACATGCACTCATTTATCTCTCAGTGTTTACTGAGACTGTCCCCCACACACGTACTTATTTACGTCACTCAGTGTTTACTGAGACTGTCTCCCACACACACACTCATTTATATATAACACAACAATACTATTAACATTGCATCTTGGCGGCAGATTTGGATAAGATGGTGGTAGCTAGCCAGGGGGACATTTAAAATGCCCTACCACCAACCAAACCGAGTACTTAAACATGTACCCCGTTGGGGATCGAACCCGCGACCTCCGAATCTTAACCCAATGTTGTTTACATTACATTAATTTTGACAGATGCAATAGTTTTTCTTTTTGTGCACAACGGGTTAGCACTTGACCTCTATGTTATGTGAAGATGAGGTCTAAGGTGGAAGCGTACTGACCCGGATTTTCATACTAAAGGTGTTGTTCGTAATCAGAAGTAAAGTCGCAAGTAAACAAGAATTACACGAATTTTATTTTCACCCTGTGTATAAATCAGTATCAATCATTGTAAACTATGATTAGATTATCAGTTTACTTATGTTCATATGGAATTAATAGATAGATAGATAGATAAAGCCTTTATTTGTTTCCACAGTCACACACATACATTTAGCTTATACATATTGATACACAGATAAGGTAACACATCTACAACAATAACATAATATTGTAACACTAACGCATGTGTGTGCTGCAGCAGTACAAATGGGTCATAGCTCAGTGTATTAGATTGCTCATTGAGCAAAACACTGATTTTCAGCTATCCCCTAAGGAACAGAGCAACTTGGAACCTAAACCAGAGGAAACAGAAAGTATTAAATAAATAGCAATTTTCAGACTCTTGAAATAGTGATTGATGAATGATAGTAGGTGCGAGTGAATATAAAGAGTAAGTTATGGTGCTTAATATTCAATATATACCTAGGTAATATATATTTTTAAGTACATTAAATTCTCTACCATTTATATAATTGTACATTTAATTGTTAATTTTGACATTTCTTCAATTAAGTATTGAAATTAAATGAACATCCCACTGCTGGGATATTGACCTTCCCTAGTATAATGAGGTGAGTATGGGCCATAGTCGACCAGGCTGGCCCAATGCGGGTTGGGGACTTCACATGCCTTAGAATTTTATTTCTCCGGCATGCAGGTTTCCTCACGATCTCCTTGACCGTTTAAGAGTTGTTGCATAAATACAAACATAAATAAGGTCACGCCTCTTTCCCGTAGGGGTAGGCAGAGACCACAGATTTCCACTTGCTACGATCCTGACGCACCTCTTTTCCTTCATTCACTCTCATATGGGTGTTCATACATGCTCGTCGGTTTAGTTGGATAAATTCACATAAGTAATTAAAATAAAAACTCATTGGTACATGGCCTGCCTGGGAATCGAACCCGGACCTCCCAAATTAGGAGAACATGTCTTAACCGCTGAGCCACCGACTCTCTTGAAGAAGCGAAAGGTAGTGCAAGTATATTGTCTAGCAAATTAGTGGGCCGAAAAAATTGGGGGAAGAGGTGATTATTCTTTTCACAAATATGCCAACCTTCAAGATAAATATTCATGTAGAGTTAACATGTCTTACCGCATTTTGACGCACTACCATTGAGACAAAATATAGACAATTCTTAAATAAGATTTCGTGACCTTATTTTTGAGAACAACGAGTTCGCGCTGCCTCCCTTTAATTTAAAACATAATATTTATTAGAGTGATTTGATACTTAATTATGGACCTTATCGATTGTTACCATAAACACACACGATGACTTTTTTGGCGTGAAAGCATTTTTGTAACTCGGAATGTATAGCAGTCGCTAGAGAATCCAAATGTAATGCAAATGTTAGTAATTTGAAATCCTAAAAGGGAAAGCTAATTGAATCGGTGGATAGAACACAGATTAAATTTTATTTTCAATGAGGCAGTAGGCTTAGTAATTGATTGTGGGGAAGAAAGGCGCTTGATTCGAGTGATTTTACAGCCTACAGGTAATAAATTCAGGTAGGTTCTATAGTTGTGATCGAGTATTCATTGGCAAGGACTGGACGAATTAATTCGAAAAAATAATCATTTATTTTAAGTTACTTTAACGGCCTCCGTGGCTCAATGTAAACAATATTGGGTTTACGATTCGGAGGTCGCGGGTTCGCTCCCCAGCGGGGTAAATGTTTAAGTACTCGGTTTGATTGGTGGTAGGGCATTTTAAATGTCCGCCTGGCTAGCTACCACCATCTTATCTAAATCTGCCGCCAAGCAGCAATGTTAATAGCATTGTTGTGTTCCAGCTGTCAGAGATATGATAGCCAGTCACCCAAATGTGTTGGGGTTTCCGGGCCAGTACGCTTCCACCTTCGACCTCATCTTCACTTAACATCAGGTGTGATTGAGGTTAAGTACGAATCCGTCGTGCATAAAAAAAAATATGAGTTGGGCGCCGTGAGAGGTGAGTCAGGTCCGTGGAATCTGTACCTAGGTCAAGCAGACTTGCACAGGTGATGACAGTAATTAAATAACGGAAGTTTATTACCACTCACACGTTTTATAAAAAACTAAAATAAATAAATACAGTTATAAATGGTGGAAAAAGAAACAATAAAGATTGGCAAACAAGTCCTCGTTGTAGCAGTTCTGGAAAACGACTGACTTCTGTTTCAGAAAACGATTTGGAATTTGGAATTTTGAATCGAATACGAAAAAAGTAAAAAACGACGAGGAGGAGGTTGCACACCTCGTCACAAATGAACGGTCTAAAATAAATACAATATTTCTTAAATTTTAAATTTGAAGTTATGAATCCTTGGAACAAATTTCTGTCTTTATATCAGATTGTTTCAGATTTTTACACACTGACTACTCAATGGATTTCCCTGTGTATACATAATTCACTCATCGCTGCTCCACTGCCTGCATAATGTACCAAAGGTTGACAAATGATCTCAGGGTCCATCCCGTTAAACTTTCCTCACAACGCTGACGGCCACAATTGATCACTCTCATTTATTCACGAGTTATGTATCGATATTAAAATTCTCGCTCCATGAAACTTCGTTAATGATGTTTGGAAAGGAATCGGAGGGAAATCGATCAATCAAACTAATACACCTTATTAGACCATAAGATAATAACTTGATGTTAAGTTTCGTGCTCTATAAATCACGTGGCTTTTGTTGCCACTTTAAAAGGCTGACTTTCAAAATCAAAAATACTTTATTTATCTTTTAAGCTACTGCTTGTTAAAAAGGCAATTGTCCCCTGAGAAGAATTAGCAAGAAACTCGAGGTTGCTCTTTTTTTTAAAAAAAAGGTTGTTATATTACAAAATTATTAATTATTATTTAATATTATAATAATTCATTATTAATTATGAAATAGCCTGGTTATGCAGATGGGCTGTTTATGTCCATGAATGTTTATCATTTAAATAATCTGATATTTTATAATATGATTTCTTAATAAGTTTCTGTTTTATAGTATCTTTAAATTTATTGAAAGGAAGATTTTGTATATCAACTGGAACCTTATTGAAAAAGCGTATACATAACCCTTTGAATGAATTACTGACTTTGCGGAGGCGACTTATGTGACCTGCAAGTTTATCTTTATTTCTTGTATTGACATCATGTTTATCGCTATTTTTCCTAAATTATGCTATATTTTTTTGACATTTATATTACATTTTCAAAAATGTACTGTGACGAAAAGGTTAGAATGTTATACACTTTAAACCTATCTCTAAGTGACACTGCAGGACATTGATAAATTGTGCGAACGGCTCGTTTTTGTAAAACAAAGATTGTATTTATATTCGCGGCGTTTCCCCACAGCAAGATACCGTAAGACATCAGGCTATGGAAATAACTGAAATATACTAATCTGGCAGTAATTTACGTCCGATATTTGTCTAATTTGTCGACCTCATCTTCACTTAACATCAGGTGTGATTGAGGTCAAGTTCGAACCCGTCGTGCATTAAAAAGAAAATTTTTTTTTCGACTGCATACGCTGCAGAGCTGAACTTCTTCACCAGTTTATGGATATGAGGACCCCATTGTAATTTGAACAAGTTTCTATCAGAAGGTGTCACCAGTGATGACTTGTGGCACTGAAATGTGGAATCTCAATATGGACCTCATTAGTAAACTCAAGGTCACATAACGAGTTATGGAGAATGCGATGCTCGGCGTTTCATTACGGGATCTAATCAGGAGTGAGATAATCCGCAAAAGGACGAAAGTCACCTACACAGTTTGACGACCGATTGGTGTAGTGGATAGTGACCCTGTCAGCGAAACCAACGGTTGCGGGTTTGAATCCCGCGACGGGTAAATGTTTGTGTGATGAATATGAACATTTATTCCTGAGTCATGGATGTTTATATAAATATTTATGTATGTTTATCCGTTATCTAATATCCACAGTACAAGCTTTGCTTAGTTTGGGACTAGATGATTGGTGTAAGTGTCCGAAATATTTATTTATTTTATTTGTAAATTGTAGATATTATGAAATAAAATATTTGGAGGGCCAGTTTAAAAAATCGGGAAACATGAACTGTGTACAACTGTTTTACGTGTATTTATCAAAATTAACATCATCTTGGGAATGCAAGTATCGTTTTGACAAATATCCGTTATTGACATAAATTATGACTAACTGCATATTATAATATCCCACAACTTCTCAAGATACCTCAAGGACCTCAAATACATACCTGATGATGACGTTAAAACGACACTGCTAATAGCTATCCATTTGCAGTCAGTTTTCCAAAGCAAGAGCACAACTACGTCTTAGACTCGACGCAACGTGCCTCTTGGCCACATCTGTCTCCATAAAGGCCGCCGATTACACCGGCTTGTAACGAGAAATAGGAAGACTTCCGCGGCCTTCTATAATTTATGATGACTAAAGTCGTATTTGGTTACAAATTTACTTCATTATAATTGGATCGCCAAAAATTGGCAAAACATCCGAATTCAATAAGGATCCATTCGCTATCTCCTGAGAGCATCATCAGATCTTAACCAAATTTATAATGAGACCCCTCTGGCTGTAAACTCTTTCAAAGAAAAAAAAATCATCAGGAACTGTTATCAACGAAACGATTTGACGAAAATATGAGGAACATACTAACTAAAGAAAAAACCCGACAGCATAATTTGTATTTTGCGGACGCCAAAATAAAATTTATCCTATGACACTCCATGTATCAAGACTAATGTAACAACATCATGCATTTTGAAATCGGTCAAGTCGTTTCGGCTACAGGATGCGCCAAAGAAATTAAGAGTTTAATGATTGAAGCAACATTCACGGTTTACCTTATGAATATACTGAAATGCACACGTGACAGGGGGTGAGTCTATCGCCATTGAACCGTGCAAAGATGTTTTTATTGTGGATAGTTCCATAGTCGCCTTTTATGACAACCACGGAAAGAAATAGATTGGTTCTATTCTATTTGAGTACCGAAACCACACAGCACTAAGGTGTAAAAACATATTTAAGCCTAGTTCTTTAGCGCGGAAATAGATGGCGCTGTGTATAAATTTAAAGAATTGTATTATTATTATTTATTTATTTTCTGGTATAGAGCTATGTTGCTACAGCCAGACATTAATTAGATTGATATGCAGAAGGTTTCAAAGGTATTAACATCCTATTTATGGTTGTGTGAGAGACTCAAGAATGAATAATAAGAACGCTGCGGTGTGTAAGGGCGACTGTCAGAGGTTGTCGACTGGTATTCACATACGGCCGTGCCCCTCGCGGCTAAAGACGAGATTTTGCACTCGCGAGAAATGTTGAACTTTTAACATTGCAGAACTGGAATATCATTTAGTAGACCTTTTAAGTTTTATTTAGCAAGCTAGTAGTCTAGATATATTTAAAGTGAACAAGCATATAAAAGTTTCTTTGATAAATGGAAAATTTATAAAACCTCCGAGAAAAACATAATAATATCATCTAGTTAAGTATACAAAGTAATTGTGTTGAAAGTTCATTCATTCATTCATTCATCTTCAAAACGGCTGAACCTATTTTCATCAAACATGACTATGAACTTTTTCCCTACGTAAATCTGAAATACCGGTTAAGTTTTTTACCGTAATGGAAAAATAGGGCTTGTTACTCGTAGGTAAGTGAAATAGAAGTTTTTGGCATAGGTGGTTTAATTTTTTATTTATAAACCATCATCAAAACGTTGTGTCATTTGGCGGCCGCGTTAATTCCACAGAATAACATCATCGAATGAAATAAAAAAAAAAAATGAGATCCAAATAAATTTCGAATGATGGAAACCCCACGAATCCCGTATCTGGCATATCAATCTCCGGCCGGCGCGAGCGTCGATAATGGTTTTGAAAAAAAAAAAAAAAACCTACCTATGCCAATAAATCATAAAAATGTTATTAATGCAAACTTATGAAAAATTCTACTTTCTCTCGAAAACTTTTTTTTTTTATATGAGAGGGCGGCAAACGAGCATGCGGGTCACCTGATGGAAAGCAATCACCGCCGCCCATGGACACCCGCAACACCAAAAGGGTCACAGATGCGTTGCCGGCCTTTGAGGAAGGTGTGGGCTCGTTTCTTGAAGGTTCCAATGTCGTACTCGTTCGGGAATACCGCTGCCGGAAGCCCATTCCACAGGGTGGTCGTACGTGGTAAGAAGTTTCTTGAGAAACGTACAGTGGTAGACTTCCACTCATCCAGGTGATGTGGACGGAAATTTAATTTTCGGCGAGAAGTGTATCGGTTAAATTGAGCAGCGGGTATTAGCTCGAACAGTTCTTCAGAACACTCCCCATGAAATGTGCGATGGAGAATGCAGAGGGACGCGACGTCTCTTCGCAACGCCAGGGGATCCAGTCGGTCAGTGAGACTCTCTTGGCCGATCTCTCGAAAACTAAATCTAAAATCGAAATGTCACGAAAGCGTGTTTAGATTTGGTATTTGGGCTACATTTAAAAAAAAGTATCCGTCTATCTAGGATGGATCCGTGCTGGTGGTCCCTCAAATTTTTCCCATTTTCGCTAAGAGTGTGAAATCGTCGTGGTGTCGCCAGTTTTACGCTTAGCTACGCGAGTGGTTTAGGTCTAAAGAGACGAGTCTAAAAAAGGTCTAAAAATTTTAAAAAATATATTGTTATTTATTAACATTGTATGAAATAAATTGTGAAAAGAATAAATGTGCTTTCTTAAATTCATTTTCAATGTACCCGAAGTTGGTGAATAGTATATCTGCGGATTTTTTAGGTACATATGGGTTATTGTTTTTTTTTTTTATGCACAACGGATTGGTACTTGACCTCAATCACTTATGATAATGTAAGTACTTACTTCGCACCATTGTGGTTGAGGGAACCGTACTTTTCCCACTGAAGAGACAGGGTCGGATTGTTGGGTCCTGTTTTAATTTAACTTAATCTCTTTATAGGTAACCGAAAGTAGCATTTTAACTTTGTTTTGAAAAAAAAAATGCTCTATTTTTTTCCTTACGATAAACAAACTCATCAGGTATAAAAAAATCGCACTCGAATTCACGGGTCACGCCATATCGAGATACTCGTATATCCAGACACATCCGGTCAAATCCTGAACATACACACACACGTTATAACACCAGCAGTTTTACGTTGGGGGTTAGAAATCATTGTGCAAATAAACAAAGATGTTTTAAATGAGATATGATGCCAATACATCGTACATACCAAATAAACACGTACACACACACACACACACACATATACTCACAGACACTACAATCGAAGTCGTTAATTTGTACACATGCGACAACTTATTGTATTTCATCATTATTTTTATTAGTTAATTGTTACATAGATCTATAGTTTTGACATTTTTACTTGGCTTATATTACTTAATTCTTTTATAATTAAAACATTACCCACTCCATTATAACGATAACCACTGTCGGTAACATAATGAGAATCACTAATTGGCATAAGTTTGGTGCCTATTAGTTTACTATAATATAATTTCTGCAATAATGCTGTTGATTCTATGTAAATAAATAAATAAATAAATACACCGCGACAGCTAATGCGATGTACATTGTATTGCTTGTAGACTTGTTGCATTTTATGATGCTAAAAGAAATAATTTTGATCAGGCACTTAAACATTATGCATAGGCAAAGAAGGAAAGAAAATAAAAATTAACTGAATGAATTTCACAAATTACCATATTATTATCAAAAACATGCGAGTATCTCGTAAGTATAACAAACATATAATGTATTTTTAATCAATATTGTAATTTTTTCTTCAACTTTTATGAGTTAGTGTTATTCCTCTATGGTTGAGAGTACAGACTAAAAAAACAATTTGTGTGCGGTGGTTTCTGCAATTTTCAGGGCAGGTCAGTCATGCACATACAATTCTAGTTTATGCAAAGTGCACTAGTCACACGGATATATTGTATATATATGTATCTACAAATAGATATACTAGCTTTCCGCCCGCGGTTTCGCCTGCGTAGAATGTGAATTCCTATTACCATATTATTGACGACCGATTGGTGTAGTGGATAGTGACCCTATCAGCGAAACCAACGGTTGCGGGTTCGAATCCCGCGAGGGGTAAATGTTTTTGTGATGAATACGAACATTTATTCCCGAGTCTTGGATGTTTATATAAATATTTATGTATGTTTATCCGTTATCTAGTATTCATGGGACAAGCTTTGCTTAGTTTGGGACTAGATGATTGGTGTAAGTGTCCGAAATATTTATTTATTATTATTATTATTATTATTATTATGTTTGTTGTAATTTTGTGATAAACGAGGGACGACTGGGTACAGCGGTAGACAGTACCGGCAGGTTGATGAACATTGGTTAAAATAAGTAAACTCGCAAAAAGTGACACAAATATATCTCGTGTCTCGTACTAGTCCTGGAATAATCGACTACTTTGCTGGTAAGTGGTGCGAAAATCTAGCCATTTATATCTGCGAACAAGTATGTAGCAATGTCCAATGTTAATAGCATTATTATGTTCGCGCATTTGAGGTAAGTTCTAACCATTAAGTTGAGGTTTCTCTCTGCATGAGTGCCCTTCCACTTTTGGTGATTGAGGTCAGCCACTAGCCCATTAGGATAAAGAAAGAGGAATAATTGATTACTCAATTGAGAGCGTAATAATTGTTTAGTAAAACACATAATTTTCAGTTAGATTTTTATGCGTCGGCAACACCGACATATTTTTCTTTTTACACTTCACTTCGTCTCGTACTCCTGTTCGTTTTGCATTCACTAAAATTAACGTTCTTTATAATTATTTCTGTATATCTACGCCCCGTAGATTATATATATTTGTGGCCTCTCGCCTCTCTTCTTTGAAAATTATCATAATCTTAAATTTAGACCGTTTAAATTCCCATTTTTTCCACCAAGCTCTCCCGTCTAGGTCAGTAACGGTATAGTTATTTTTATGTTATGTGTGTGCCTGGGACACTTTTCTGCTGGTAAGTACCCCTGTTTTCTAGCCCTGCGGAACAACTAGGAAGCTGCTAAAACCTCAGCATTAAAGAGGAAGAACCAAAAGTAGGGCTCACTTTGGAGCCATTATCCCATTCGCGATCGTTCTCCAGGCGGTCGTGCACCTTCAATGTCCTGGATGGACACAATTAGTGGACAATAATGTACAATGAAGCGTACTCAGAATCAACGGCGGGTCCAGAGGGTCATCATCATATCAGCTACTGGACATCCACTGCTGAACATAGACCTCCAGAGTGACCGGTTAGAAGCGTTGTGCATCCACCCAATTCCCGCGACCTTTATCTAGTCGTGTTGTGAGGTATCGGAACTCAAATAGAATAGAACCAACTAGAATAAGGTTTCCACCAAAAATATCTATAGTTTTGCACGTTTCATCGGAGAAGGACTCGCCCCCTGTCACGTTTGCATTTCTTTATATAAGGTCCTTACCTATGAAATTGACGTTTTGTATGAAGAATTTCATTAAGACTGTTTTCTCCATGCAAACATTTTTGTTTTTTTTTTCGGGAACGGCAAATCCAAATTTAGCTAAACTTTGTGTGTATTATCGGATAACATTAAGTTAAGTATAGGCAGCGTTAATTTTTAAAAGTAACCGCTTTATAAATGTTTCAGCGAATCTAAGAAATGATTATGGGAAGCACATGAAAAGAGCTCTGTACAATTTTTTTTTATTATGTGATTTAGCCCAGAAATTAAAAAAATATTTCATGTGAAACCTTGAAATAATATTCCATTTTCCAAATAACAAAACAAATTTGGATACAGCTTTGAGAATCACAGGAATTGGTACATATGCTTAACGAAGAAAAAAACTCCAATTTCATAGGTCATGACCCTTCATCAAAGACCCAATATCATGAGGCGAACCGTGGATGTTTTTTCAATCAACCAGATCACCTCATTTGGGATAAAGGTCGTGACGTTATGCATGTATGTTTGTCTACCTTGTGACCGGACGTCCTACGCTGCGCTTGCCAGTGCGTGTCTCCACCTTTAATGCTCCACCTGTCATCAATTCTTCGAGCTAAGTGCCCTGCCCACTGCCACCTCAACTTTGGGAATGCGAAAATTGGAGTAAGGAGCGCGAACTCATGCTTGACGACCTAAATTCAGAAATCCTTCCGGTATTCTTCGGCGATCTGGTTTTAAACAGACACAACTTCCGAGCTTTCAAGCGTTTTTGCCATTCGTATTACTGGCACTATTACTCGCGGTAGCCTTCTGCTACCGCCACGCTCACTGCATCTAGGCGCAGTCCGTGGTGTATACGAAAGCAGGAGGCCGAGCTTCACTCGCCCTCCTTCCCCATAGGGATGGCCCTAGTGCCATGTTGCATTTCATTGGCTACACTCCCATTTGCCAAGGGGGGAAGTGGGAAACCTTTTTCTTACTTACACACCCTATTTCTTTCTTTAATTAGCCTGGGGTCCAAGGTAGCAATAGAGTCACGTAGGGCACCGTCTACCTTCAGTAGGCGCCGTGTCGAGTACCACTGTCGATCCTAGCTTATAGGAGTTACAGTGGGAGGAGTGTGGAGGTGGGATTGCCACCTCAACTTGCTAATCCGCTGGGCTATCCCACTTTCGTTCGCTTACGGAGTTCGTCATTCCTAATTTCATTCAATGGTTCAAAATGTACGTTTAGAAAACAATATTTATCGTACCTACTACATAAACAAAAACTGGGTATTCCTAAGCACTTCTCGTAGATGGAATAATACGGTTTCATTCACCTCAGCGCACCACTACACTACACATTGTCCTCTGCATACTTTTCTTTTCTTTTTTCATTTTTATGCTTGTTCCCGCGCGCCTCCTGGGTGATAGCTGAAAATCAGTGCTTGCTCATTTATTGAGCATTTTTAATGCGCTGAGCTATGGCCTTGTTGCATGACTGTTGCACACATACCCACATATATTCTAATATAGTCTTGAAGGTATTTTTAATGTTATGGTATATTTGTTTAATATCTGTTTGTATTTGTTAAAAATTGTATGTCTCTTGTTTTCTTATTTGTTCATGTTTCTCCTTTGTATGTGTGTCAGTTTATGCAATAAACTTTTTATCTATCTATCTATCTAATTCGATCACGGAGTGAAACGCCGAGCATCGCACCATATCCCGTTGGGTGACTCTGAGCTTTAGTATAAGGCCCATAGCGTGAGTTTTGTTTCGACTTAACTCTACTACCGCGTTCACGTTTACGTGACGATTTGTATGGAGAAATGTGCAGCGCCTCTAGCGGATAGTTTGCGAAACGATTTTTTTCTTATTTATTTGTGTGTGTCCCATGAGCGTCCGTGATCTCACCTTAGGCTCCACTGAAAACCAGCGTTGTAGTCGTTCTTCTTCTCTCGACTACTTACAACAAATGCTGAGTTGGGGACCTGATTTGATGCCACTTTGCGACACCGAAAACTAGCCAATGCATACCTACTTATATTAAGTTCCACATTTCTATATTGTGTTAGTTAGTACATAGGTAACAATTAAATGTATTGTATAAGTGTCGCTAAATGGATCAAATAAAGTTTTCTTATTGTTATTCTTAGGGATTTTTTTCGTAAACGCGAACGTGATGGTAAAATTAAAAACGAGACAAAACTCACACTTCGCACACAGTACCAGAAGTCATCACTGGTAACACCGGGTCCGTGGCTCAATGTGAACAACGTTGGGTTTACGTTTCGAGGTCACGGGTTCGATCCCCAGCGGGGTATTTAGTACTCAGTTTAATATGCCCATATTAAATGTCCGCCTGGCTAACTACCATCATCTTATCTAAATCTGCCGCCAAACAGCAATGTTAATAGCATTGTTGTGTTCCGGTTGTCAGAGATAAGATAGCCAGTCCCCCAAATAAGATTTTATTTATTTATTTATTTTCCACTCACTTCTATCATTACAGGTTTGGTACCTAATTCGATAGTGCGTGCATCTATTAAAAATATATACAATTTATATCCCTTATATATAATATTATTTATAACATATGACTTGTAAGGCTATCCTTGTGAATTCACTCAAGGCGCAACAGAATATGTCTACCTCGTCGGCTATGAGGTTGAGAGTGCGAAGAGTGCGCGTCAACGGAGCCTCCTTCAGCAGGTTGGTGCGCGCGCGCGGCACCGCCAGCAGGGCCGGCCGCCTGCGCCGCCGCATCATCTCATTCGGAACCCAGCATGATATTTGCCGCAATATATCCCCATTGTGCACCTTCCCTCATTGTACTTCAAGGACATATGAGGTGAGTGGGAACTCCCTTCTGACTCTCAGCTCATTATATCCTACCATGCCCAGTATAAAGAGAGTTGGATACATCAGTGGGTAGAAAGGATACACTCCATACTGTCCCACATATAAATATATAATAAATTTATTTTGTACCTTCTCCAAAATGATACTATACTTAGTTTCATGTGGAGCCCAAATGACTGCATTACATTCCAATTGGCTCCTGACCAAAGCATTATATAGGGCGATTATTGCCTTGATATTTGTAAAGCCCTGTATCGTACGGAGCACAAAACCTAAACTTCTAAATGCTTTCTTACAAATACTAACGATGTGATCGCTAAACGTTAGCTTAGTGTTAAGACGTACACCTAGTCTTTGACTTCTGTGACCCTGACAATTGGCTTCGCATTAATATTATATTTATGTAGGATAGGGTTATGTGAGTGAGAAAAGGTAATAGTTACGCACTTGGATGTATTGAATTCCAAGCGATTATCCTTGCACCAGGTCACTACCCTATCTACATCCGCTTGCAACCGTTCACAATCACTTGCGTTACTTATAGCTAGGAACAGTTTGAGGTCATCGGCAAACAGGGAACAGGTTGCATTTTTAACCACTTCCGGAAGGTCGTTTATCATTATGATAAACTCCAGAGGTCCAAGATTACTGCCCTGGCTTACACCTGACCTCGTAAAATACGGTTCCGACATATGCCCCGCGTATTCTACATATTACTGTCTATCTGTCATATAACTGGCAAAGAAATCTAGTAGCTGTGGGGTGAAACCGATCCCCGCTAACTTTTTAAGTAACACGTCGTTATCAACTAAATCGAATGCCTTCTTAAAGTCAAAGTAAGCGGTGTCAGTTTGGCCCCCCTGTCCACAGACGGCACAATTTCAGCCATATAGTTAAGCAGATTACTGGTGGTACTTCTTGCTGGACGAAAGCCATGTTGCGCTTCAGAGAGTTGTGTTTCCGGAAAGATGGGGTTTCCGGGTCAGTACGCTACCACCTTCGGCCTTATCTTCCAGGTGTGATTGAGGTCAAGTGCTAACCCGTTGTGGATAAAAAAACACACACATTGATTAAAGATTTTAATTTTCAGCTGAGGTATCTAAGAATCCCCGGCAGAGGGTCATGAGGTTAAGGTTCTGGTATGGAGACCAGCGCACCAGCAGGTGCGGCCTGAGACGTCCTGATAAAGGTCGCTGGATGTCGCTGGATGCAGGCCGCTTCCAAGCGGTCGCTCTGGAAGTCCACGGGAGCGACCTGTGTTCAGCAGATGTCCTGCAGCTGATATGTAGTGATATTACTAAATAAATAAATATTTTGGACATTTACACCAATCACCTAGTCCATAACTAAGCAAAGCTTGTACTATGGTTACTAGATAACGGATTAACATACATAAATATTTATATAGACATCCATGACTCGGGAATAAATGTTCGTATTCATCACACAAACACTTTCCCCTCGCGGGAATCGAACCCGCAATCGTTGCTTTCGCTGACAGGGTCACTAACCACTACATCAATCGGTTGTCATATTCCATTTGTACTGTTATTCTAAATGGTTTTGATGTCATGATGTCAGCCAAAACGTGGCTTGCTAATCAGGAATTCTCATCGAGTATGTTTGTGAAGAAATGCGTAGATAATGTTTGGGAAAATTTGAGGAAAATTAGCACACGTTAGGTAATTCGTTGGAAAATTTGGTAAATTCCTTTTTGTCTCTCGCTTTCGGCTTTTTAGGCTGAAACACTGAGCTGATTGAGCAGAAGGATTCCTAATTGTAATTGAAGAATTGGGGTTACTTATACAATGACGATTTTGGATGTTCCATATATTTATTTACAAAAAAAGTGTTTGTGTGTTATACCAGCCATCTGGTATTTATAATAGTAACTAGTTGCTTAGTGTGGATAGATGGCTCTGTGTGTATGTCCAAGGAACTTTTGAGACTTATACTTTATGGATATAATAAATTCATTGCAAAAATAATGTGGAATGCCGGGCGTCATAAACGCTGCTAAATAAAAGAAGCAGCATAGATAATCTGTGCAGTTGGGGCTTCTCCGATGGCGGGAGTGATCGATGCGAGTGCGGAGTCTCCCCACAGACAATGGATCACGTATTGTCTTGCCCCGCGTGTCCTGACAGCTGCACCTTTGACGACCTCCTTAACGCCACAGACAGTGCTGTTAGAGTGGCTAAGTTTTGGTCCAATAAAATTTGAAACTTGCCTCGACACGAAAAGAAGAAGAAGAATAAAAGAAACGTTATTTTAAAATGTCTGAAATTAATAAAATAAAGTAAATATATTTATTTGAAAACAGTAACAAATAAAGAGATGGAATTTCAATATAAACTAGAACAAATGTGTTAATAAAATATATACGGAACTTCATCGATGGGTAAAGTGAAGCTTTAAAAAGCAATGAAAGAGATTTCATTGAAACCCGATAAAACATTTCACTACGGATCCATTTAAAAGAATTTTGAAACGTGCATTAATATGTAAGCCTTTGAATTCACTCCGCAATGTTTGGTAGGAAGGTGCTCGGGTATTATGACTGGGGTTCGACACCCGGTGGGTGTAATCGAATAAGAAAATTAAATAAATTCAAACCTATCACAATCACACAGAAACTATTCACAAAAGACTATTATCTATTAAAGAATAGGTGATCCCTAAACCCTATTGAACCGTGGAACGACCTGTTTGGTGTAGTGGTTACTGGCCACTATACCAAAAGGTTGCGGGTTCGTATCCCGCTAAGGGCATAGGAGCTACCACGTGTCAGACTATTTATTCGATTATAATTTCTACTTGATAACCTACAGCCGTTTTTACGAAGAAGTGCCTTGATCCACGAAGTGACAGACGGACAATAAGGGTTTCTTTTTTCCATTTGAGGTATGATACCCTAAACATTAAAAAATATTTAAATATTCAATGATGTGCATATTTGCTGTATGGACGTGGTATCTATTGCCGAAATCATAGGCTAACATTTAGAGGTGAAAATACACTCGTCTGCGTCTAAAGGAATATTATTTATCTCTCTAATGAATTGTATATACTGTTATATATATTTATGTGTATTATTGTACTTATTAATATGGTTTGTTTATTTTAGTAAGTGTTTATCTTTGTATGTATTCCACTATACCTATGTATTTTATACGTATCGTCTATGTACCTACTGATATTTAAGTTATTCAGCTTTTACTTTGCACTATCCAACTACTTACTAAAAAAGCTTCTTTAACTGAGGTTGTCTGGAAGAAATCGCTATCAGCGATAAGACCGCCTTTGTACACTTCATCGTCTATGTTAAATGTTCTTTGTATTTTATGTTTGTGTGCAATAAAGAATTTAATAATAATAATAATAATACACTTGCAGCAATTTTCCATACGATTTCACGTGTGTGAGAGCAAAGCCTTATTTTCCTACCTATAGTCATAAAAAACGAGTTGTTTTGGCTAAAAACATTGAGGCGTCGGCTTAGACAGTTGACTCGGGTCATTGACTTTGGAAGCGTTCTTCTGCAAACATGAGCACAGGGTTATTTAATTACGATTACATAGATTTTTTTCTTGTTAAAAAAGGCTTTTTTAAATAGGTGATCCCTAAAGCCTATTGAACCGTGGAATGGGGCTATAAAATCATCTAAGTTACATCTATTATTCTAACAGTAGTTTTGCAGAAACTGCTAAGCTGTAGGGCTGAAAATTTTCAGCTTTGCTGAGTTTTTGCATTTTGCATCCTTTTTGCACAGTCTTACGATTCGGAGGTCGCGGGTCCGATACATGTTTAAGTAGTCGGTTTGGTTGGTGGTAGGGCATTTTAAATGTCCGCCTGGCTAGCTACCACCATCTTATCTAAATCTGCCGCCATGTTGTGTTCCGGTTGTCAGAGATAAGATAGCCAGTCCTCCAAATGTGTTGGGGTGTCCGGGTCAGTACGCTTCCACCATCGACCTCATTTTCACTTATCATCAAGTGTAATTGATATCAAGTACCAACCCGTTGTGCATAAAAAAACTTAGATTATGACACAAGAAATAAGTATTTTTTATGGTGTTAACTGACTCCAAAAAAGGAGGAGGTTCGATGTTCGTTTGTATGTATTTTTTTATGTATCTTCACTAATATTTTCTTCAACTGTCAAACGATTTTGATTATGGTTTTTTTGTTTGATATTCTTTATCAACGAATGAAGAGGTTTTAAATATAGTAAAGGAAACAAGGAAATTTTTGTTGAGAATAGAAGAGGGAAAACGCTGGGACATCTTATACGACACGATGATTTCATCAAAACCATAATAGAAGGAAGAATAGAGGGGAAAAGAAAAAGAGGAAGACCGAGAATAAGCTACATGCAGCAGATTTAATAAAATAAAATTTATAAAAGATAAAATAATAGATACTAATAAAATTTTAATAAATAAAAAAGAATTTGATCGTCATGTCGTATCAGGAGGTCAAGAGGAAGGCGGAGAGCAGAGAGATATGGAAAAGTTTTCACCGACAAGAGCATGGCTCTTAAATCATTAATGATGATTTTTTATCACCAGGGCATCAAAATTTTATACACTTGTGAGTAGAACCTCACTGAAATCGATTATTTTCCTAAGTGTTGGCGGTTCAATTATATTTAAATTATTGTATCATCGTGAAAAAATTATTACGCAAAACTGATTAGACATTACAACACTCTTCACACCTATATTATAATAAGAGTGTCATATCAGATACAGGATGTCCATGCTGAACATAGCCCACCTAAATATTGTAATTGTAAAGTTTGAAGCAGTCTGTATCCATCTTAAAATTGTGATCGACAAAATGAGGGACCAAGTCTACATACAAAAATACTATAAATCTACTATTTGCTACTTAAGCAATAAATTTAGCTACCTACCTCAATATATTTTAGGTTAGAGGCATTCGAGATGTGGTGCTGGAGACAAATGGAGGGAATAAGCTGGACCGAGAAGAGAACAAATGAAGAGATGTTTATGATGGTAAAGGAGAAAAGATGCCTGTTAGCCACATTTGAGAACCGAAGAGGAAAGATGATAGGTCACTTGACACGACACGATATTTTTTTGAAGAACATAATTGAGGGAAAGATTGAAGCAAAGAGAGGAAGGGGAAGTTGTTGATTTAACAAAATCGTTGGTCCCACGAGCTTGTCTTCAAAATGGGACCAGATGGATAAGTTGCTCACATGAATATCCTGGCTGTTTAGTGTTACAATACCTTAATTCTACCTTTAAAATATTGAATTTGATTGCCGCAAGCATTTTCGATTAACCAAATTAAGCAAAGTTTAGCCTTGGATGGATTAATTGGTGCTTCAATTGAAGGCAGTCATTAAGCTAAATCGGTTGCCTACAAAGCCAGTTTGACTGTCAGATATTTTAGAGTGTGCCACATATCCTCCAATCCGCAATAGGCTATTGTAGTTGATTATAAAATTTCTGACTATCTGGATGATAAGAATGCGTGGACATGAACCGCTCGGCAATATCCAGTATATTTATTCTTATTTTCCTTTGTCGAATCATAAATTTAACAATTATTTCAAATTGTATTTGTATTGACTTATTTAAAAAGAGCAACCCCTGAGTTTCTTGCTCGTTCTTCTCTGGGGAGACTGCCGAGTGAATGAGCGATAACTGTATGTCGTGACGATTTCAAATGTTATTGTTATAACTTACAAAATAAAACATTTTTGATTTGATTTGATATGCCCAAGGCAAATTGTTGATGTGTCCCGTCTAAAAATCATCCAGTGAATAGTGTTGGTTTTGCCAAGAGGTTGTCCCTTTTTGTGTGCCAGGAGCAAACCCAACGCGAAGATTTTACTCACATGGCTGGATCAAGGCTCTAGACGAGCAACATAGATTAGATTAGATTAGATTAGATTTATTTAGTTCACTTTTACAATAGCATGTCATACATACAGTTTCGTAAATTATGAAATTTAAAATAAAAGTGATTGTCAAACATAAAACAAAAAATAATAACATAAAAAACAAATTCCTGTATACAATAGTAAAACATATTGTTATATGTATGTCAAAATTAATTAAGAAAGTATAAGTATGTAACCATTGTTACGTCAACGTCATACCATTTTAGAATAATCAAATTGAAATAAAACAAAACAAAATAAAATATAAACCATGTCATGAGATTATTGATATGCCATAATCACCTTTGTCAAATTATAGTTGAATACAAGTTAAAATAGATATATTAAAATAGAAAACATGTCAGGAGGTTATGAAAATGTCATATCCATATACTCTTTAATAGAATAAAATTCATTTTCCAACAAAAAGTTTCTCAGTTGGCGAATGAATGCGTCGTCATTTTTTTCGTCACGTAAATCTGCGGGTAGATGCTCATAGTACGTAGGCCCGATCACACGGGGGTTTTTTGTCGCGAGTGTTGTGCGTCGTGAGACAGATTGTAAGCGACCTGTACTCCTTAATAGATGTCCACCTCCGACGCGACGGCTAAAACTAGACATATTACGCCGCACAAACAATATCACTTGGTATAAGTACAGTGAGTACAATGTCATTATTTTTGTTTTATGAAAATGGGTTCTACATGTGTCCCTGGGTTTAACTCCACTTAGGATTCTTATTGCCCTTTTTTGTAGAATGAAGACGCGGTTTGCATCAGCTGAGTTACCCCAAAGAATGACGCCATACGACATAAGTGAGTGGAAATACGCAAAATACGTCTGCCTCAGCACGTCTGTTGATATAAGTGGGCGGAGTTTCCGTAACGCATATGCAGCACCACTCAGTCGATCGCAAAGTGATTGTATATGGGACTTCCAGTTTAGATTGCTATCTAACTTGAATCCGAGGAATTTTACCTGTTCACACAATGGTACCGGGATGGACATATTCATTGGTCTCTGATTTGTTTTAGCCGTGAAGATTATCCCATTCGATTTAGTGACATTCAGAATTAACCCATTAGCCACAAACCATTCCCGCAACTGCATGCACACATTATTTATTTTAATATTAAGTTGTTCGTATGTTTTGGCGCATACAACAACAGTAGTGTCATCGGCAAATAGCGCTATTACGCCTTCAGTAATATAGGTTGGTAGGTCATTTACAAATATCAAAAACATAGTATTTCCAAGTGCAGATCCTTGTGGAATGCCTATTGTTACTTTACCTGGGGATGACCTCACTTTTTTACCATTGGCTACGACCTCCACTGTCTGTTGCCTATTGTATAAAAACGATTTGAGTAAACTTTGAGCTTTGGTATTTAATCCATAGTGTGACATCTTCTCCAACAATAATTCATTTCCTATTACATCAAATGCTTTTGTTAAATCACAGAAAATGCCCGCTGTTTTATATTTATCGTCTAGAGCAGTAATTATGGCGTCTATGATATTTTGAGCTGCTGCGGTTGTAGATTTGTTTTTGCGGTAAGCATATTGCCTATTCGTCACTAAGTCATTTCTCTCCAAGTGTCTCATAATACTATTTGATAAGATCGACTCAATAATCTTCGAGATTGTGGGAACAATTGTAATCGGTCTGTGGCTATCTACAGCACCCTTCTCACCTTTGCCTTTATAAACGGGACACACACGCGTGTTCTTTAGAACATCCGGATATGTCCCACAATCGAACATTTCATTTATTAAAACTACTAAAATATTACCTACGACTGGCCACACACATAACAGTATGTTTATTGATATATCATATATATCTAACGTATTGGGTGTTTTCAATAACGATTTGAGTACTGCGTCTATAGTGTCACGTGTGATCAGGGGCAACTCATAACTAGGGACATCTTTTTTGCTTAAATATTTATGTAATATAGGAATAGCTTTTTCGCGGTCAGCTTGGAGTTTAAGATTAGCAGTTACCGTTAAAAAATAATCATTGAAACGACTGGGGATTTCGTCAGGTGGTACATCCTTGTCTTCATCCCTCAAACAAATATTATGGAGTTTATTTTCTGACCCTACTTCATCATTCACGACACGCCAAATCTCCCTAGATGGGTTTTTGGCGTTTGTAAGTCGTTTCCCAATGTAGTTCTTTTGATCACGCAGAGTTGTAATTTTAATTAGTTCTTTAAAATGGTTTATAGCATTTGATAATATGTCAGAGGGACATTGTTTGCTAAATTCACAAAAACCTTCAAAGTTCCTAATGTACGTAGATAGCTCTTCACTCATCCAGGGAACTTTATTTTTCTTTATTGGTACCTTTTTAATTGGGAAGTGAATGTCTATGAAGTATGTCAGAACACGAAATAATTTAGAAAATTTATCATTTATATTTATAGAATTATCATTTACAAAGTTCCAATTATAATTACAGATGTCAATATAAAATAAATAAATAGATTCTTTTTGGTGAAAGCGTCGATGAATGTGTGTGTGTTGTTGATGTCGTGACAGTGATAGTTTGTTACACAACGTAAATAGCTGGGCGTTGTGGTCACTAATCGCGGTGTCTAACGGTGTCCCTGTGACGTCACCGTCACTACGAGCAACTATTCCGCAGTCGAGGGACGTTTTACAGTCATCGGTCACCCTAGTTGGAAAATCTACTATGTTTTCCAAACCGTAACTCAGTAACAGGTCGTCCAACTGTCGTCTCAATGTATTGTCTGTCAAATAATCTACATTCAAATCACCAACCAAAATAAACCTTTTATTTTCGTCTATTATTTTACTAAATAAACATTCTAATGTCTCTAAAAATATATTAAATTTTCCTTGACCTGTCCGGTATGCACCAACTACAATCAGTTTCGGGTTATAAAATTCGACTATTGTAAATTCGCAATGAAACTCAACGGCCACCCCCTGTAGGTCGTGTCTTTGCTTGTAAAATAACCCGTTTCGCACATACATAGCCACACCGCCATGTTCGATGCGCGAGCGGCAGAAAGAACTAGCCAGTTCATACCCACATAGTCTGACGCGTTGAATCTCATTATAACGACACCATGTTTCGGAACATACGAGTACGTCTGGTTCATGTTTACTTATTAAAATGTTCAGTAACCCAGTTTTACTAGTGATAGACCGTACATTTTGATGTATAATTAAAAAATTTTGTGTGTTCGCGTTCGGATTTGCATAACTGGTGTTTGTCGTACATTTAGTTATTATTTTACCGGTTTTCCGTGTGGATTTCTTGAGTTTTTTGGAGGTACCACGTTAAACTTTCTAATTGAGACACCTTCAGGCCATATCTTGGAGTCACGGACAGTCTTTATTCGTGATGAAGGAACATCTAGTCTGAAGGATGCATAATTACCTCGAGTGGGCAATTGTTCACAATGAACATCCTTTAACATGACACTTGTCTCCAGATAAGCAAGAATGTCTGCAGGTTTTGTGTCTTCACTGAAGTTGAATAAATGCAGACTAATCGTTCGCGGTTCTGCCGCACGTAAACAACATTTTTTGTTGCCTGTCGATGGAGTTCGCGACGGCGATGGCAGTGTAATCGTTTGGCTTGGTGAATTCAAGGCACCCATGGTAATTGAATGAACAGGGGGACTCGATCCACGTGGGCTGACATGGGCATCTCTCGGCTCATCCAATACCGTAGTGGCTGCGGGCAGGCAGTTCCTGTTACCTAAACCGATCACAGCGGAAGAGTAGGATGCGGTCGACTTCATGTCCTCACTTGTGAGCACTTGGTGATCATTAGCTTGTAGCGCCAGTGGAATGAGGCCCTCAGGCCCAGAATTCTGTAGTGATGAACTGTGTGGGCATAGTTTAGCTGGTATATTGGTGCTAGTGAGGTTTTTGGTGGAGTTGGATAAGTTACATCTGATCGCGGCTCTGGGATTTCTTGCCGGTAAGTACTCTTTTGTAATTCCTGGTGGTTTTGATGACAATAGGTCATGTGATTGTTTAATATCGTTGTCAGGTGTTGTCAAGAAATTGTACAGTCCATGCAGCTGTTCACCTTGATCTTTAATTAATATTTGTTGGTCGCATATAATATTGTAACAATCAGTGAGTTTTTCGTGTAATTCTGTTATTTTAGTTTCTAATTTGAACACAACTTCCACCAACCTGTCAATGCTTGTATTAGTTGCAGTAGATCTTGTACTTGGCGCCATTTCTTGCAAAAAATTTATTTAACTAAACCTTTGTTTACACTTCTCTGTCAATAGTAATAAAAATTTGATAAAATTAAGTTATTATAAATATAGAAATAAGTAAAATTGGTGCAGCAACTTTCAATTTGGCTGTTACGCCAACAGCGCCACCTAGCGGATAATCGATGTGATGCTAACCAGCGAAGACTGATGGGATCTCGTGCAAGTTCAAATCATATCTTTCAAGCAGTGTAAGGAAGCTCGGGAGCGGAAGTTGGAAGCAGAGGCACTGAGGGGCCACGTAAAGGCTATCTGATACCCTGACGATAATTGGGGTATCGAGTAGCTGGAGGGAACTTGGTGGCTATCTGACGTAGTTTGGTCCAGTCGTCGTCGTTTTGGTCAAAGCGTTGTGATGTCGGCTCAATGATATCCCATGAGCAATTTCTCATCCTGTCCAAAAAGAGCTATTGATATGTGCATAACAAATATAGATTTTATGTATCTATATGAGTATTAGACAAGTCAGTAATAAGACGTACCTAATCATTTATAAGGGGAAGTTATAATATTGCTAGTTTGCGAAGTAACCGAAGCTAAAGGCCTGTCTCGCAATCGCAAACTTTTCTAATATGAACGTAGGGGACAAGAAGACGGGGGACGTGGGACGCGTGTTTGTTTTTTCAACGTGTACTTAAGAGAACTAATTTCACGGGTGTTTACATTACGGGATGAACGTATGAGAGAGAACTTACAACTGATGGGTCAGGAAGGTATTTGCACCTCATCATTACTATCAAAATGAAAATTATGGCGAATGCCCATATAGTGACCACACCAATATTGGTTATGAAGTTCATTCTCTAAGTCGTAAACGAGTATGTCTCCTTAGCACAAGAGATCCGATTCTTCCTCTTCTTTTCGAGTCAATGGCAAAAATGATAATGACCTAAAGTAATTTGGACAAAATAGTAGCATCGTCAATAGCTCTTTGGTTTGCTTCTAAAAGGTCCTCTTCTCTGTGCAGGAGACTGGAGAGGCAGGGCACGACAACAAGTGCCTCCAGCAACAAGGGTTTCCTCGGACCCATCTGGAAGTGCAACAAGTGGGACAATGGATTGCGTGGTACCCCAGTCGCACTGGACATCCTTAGAGAAGCCTCACATCTTCCTGAATTTTCCGCACCTGTCAACGCCCGACCGAAGTCTATTAAGGGACTTCCAGATGGGTCTGGGGAGACATTTTCCTGGTGGCAGCTTCCTGGAGGTCCGATTACTTTTTCCAACTTCGAGTAAGAGGCTAATCGACGAATCCAACTCGGATGGGCAAAGTTCGGGGAACTGCACAACGTCTTGTCGTTCAAAATACTTCAGTGCTTGAAGCCGAATGTCTTTAATCAATGTGTGTACCAGTGTCTTTAGTCTGAAACCTGGTCTGGTAACCAGAAATGGGAGGACGATGATCGGAATTTGACTATGTGATCGTAGAAATTCGTAGACGAACGTAAGTCAGATTAGTCTGAAGTGGCAGTGGGCAAGGCACATAGCTTGAAGAACTGATGACAATTTTGATTATATTGGGTCTTCACCTACGAAATTGGAGAAATATTATTTCAAGGTGTCACATGAAATATTTTTTAATTTCTGGGCTAAATCACATAATAAAAAAAAATGAACAGGGCTCTTCTCATGTTCTTCCCATAATCATTTCTTAGATTCGCTGAAACTTTTATAAAGCGGTTACTTTTAAAAATTAAGGCTGCTCATACTTAACTTAATGTTATCCGATAATACACACAAAGTTTAGCTAAATTTGGATTTGCCGTTCCCAAAAAAAAAATCAAAAATGTTTGTATGGAGAAAACAGTTTTAATGAAATTCTTCATACAAAACGCCAATTTCATAGGTAAGGACCTAATATTAAAGTGATAAGCCTAAATATTGATTCGAACTTAAACAAATATATCTATGAAAATTAATTAATATCCGTTCAGTAACTTTTTCGTGATGCGAGTTCAAACAATTTATAATTTCTGTATACGAGAATGTATAGATTATTTTCACAGAAACAAACATAATATTAAAATTAAAGGAAAACCGTTTAAAACTACAAACACAACGTAATTTTTTATTGTCTATTAATTACAATATCGATTCATCATTACTTGTTATTTCAATCCAACGCACGTAGGGGTCAGACCCTAATTTTTCTGATCAGAAGGAAACACGGGCAAATCTCTAACTTTAATAGCTCTGGGAACTTGCTTTGTGTCTCTATCTACGTCATCACCACAATTCCTATTCAATTCCTGGTCAAGTTCGAAATTGGATTTATAAGGAATAACAATTTCTAATTGATCATCCAGGCTGAATGACATAGCTTTTCTTGTATTCAAGAAATACGGCAACACTTTTATTTCAACAAATTCTTTTCGTGTGTTAGGTTCGACTGCTTGCACAAATAAAACTGTATGTTTAACTTCAACGTTGACATCGACGTACCCTTGCAAAGGTATGGTCAGTATATAGTTGTCCTTAGTATAAATTTCTTTGGTAGCGTGCTGACTTTCGTTGCAGAATCTTTGGAGGCTTCTATCAGCGTTAATTATTTCCCTGGCTATACCTCTGAAGATATCATTAGGTTCACTGCGGTCTCTGCATCTGTGGCGGCATTGCCTTCGTCTATGATGCTTAGCTTCACTAAGGACCACCAAAAAAAGGATAGTAAGCAAAGCTAGGAAACGCAACATCGCAAACAACTTTTCGTATAAAATGCAAATTTACAACTGAGGAACTAAAGAGTAGATCTAATTACTTATTTGTGAAACTGACAACATTTCATTTTCTTTAGACTATTTTTACTCAAGCCTAGTATTTGTCTCAGAATAATCTAACAAATATTAGGTCCTTACCTATGAAATTGGCGTTTTGTATGAAGAATTTCATTAAGACTGTTTTCTCCAAAAAACATTTTTGATTTTTTTTTGAGAACGGCAAAGCCACATTTAGCTAAACTTTGTGTGTATTATCGAATAACATTAAGTTAGTTAGTAAGTTAGTATAGGCAGCGTTAATTTTTAAAAGAAACCTCATTATAAAAGTTTCAGCGAATCTAACAAATGATTATGGGAAGCACATGAAAGAGCTCTCTTAATTTTTTTTTATTATGTGATTTAGCCCAGAAATTAAAAAATATTTCATGTGAAACCTTGAAATAAAATTCCATTTTCCAAATAAAAAACAAATTTGGATATAGCTTTGAGAATCGCAGGAATTGGTACATATGATTAACGAAAAAAAAAACTCCAATTTCATAGGTAAAGACCCAATTATTATAAATGCGAAAGTTTGGTTGTTTTTTTTCTTTGTTTGTTGCTCACTCACGGCGAAACTCATGAACAGATTTTGATGAAATTTGAAATATAGATAGAACATGCCCTGGATTACTACATACGATATTTTTTATATCGATGAAGTGAGTAGTTCTCGCGGGATAAACAAATTTCCGTGATATATTTAATCCACGCAGGCGAGCCGCGGGCGGAAAAATGCTCGTGATTTTTTTTATTTTAAACTTGTCTTTCAATTTAGTGTTTAAGTGCTAAGGTGTTGTAATAATGTATTCTATGATTAAATCTCCAAAAAAAAGATTACCTTACTGTTAGGGGTAAATGTTTGTGTAATATTTTCTTTTTATTTATTTTGGATTCTCAATAACATATTAACGACTGTTTGGTCTAGTGGTTAGAGACTCTGACCACAATACCAAAACGTCGCGGGTTCGAATCCCGCTAGGGGCATATGTTTGTATGATGAATACAGACATGTGTTCCCGAGTTATGGATGTTTTTCATTTATATATGTATTTATTTACAAAAAAAAATTGGTATTTGTGTAGTTTATCAACCATCTGGTATTCATAACACAATTTAACTGTGTACCTAGATGGCGCTGTGTGTATGTGCATAGATATTTATTTATTTATAGTTACAAGGTTGTTAAATCACCCCTTTTAAGTATAATCATAGATAAAGCAGTCTCTGCGTAAGAGAATGAGGATTCCAACAGCACGTGACATCAGAAAGCTCACTTAAAATATTGAATAACTCTAAACTACAGAGGCACAATTTTTTTCCTTTGAGCACTATTTGTGCACTATTTGTGCACTATTTGTGCACTATTTCAGCACATTTTTTTGACATTGTCAAAATAGCTGAACTCCACTGTGTGTGTTCTAGCATTTCGTACGTGAAATACTTAAACTTAACTTCATCGCGGAAATTTGTTTATCCCGCGGGAACTACTCACTTTATCGGGATAAAACTATCATATTTTATATCATAATCCAGGGTATGCTCTATATACCAAACTTCATCCAAATCCATTCATCCGTTTCGCTGTAATTGAGCAACAAACAAAGAAACATCCAAACTTCGTATTTATAACATTAGTAATTTTATTATAATTTATAATTGAAAATGAAGTAGACAATATTAGTTAGTACTAATTTGAAATATGGTCTATTCGCTGTGCAGTATCTTTGCAAGTTATCAAGGTTATCTTCTCAGATAACCCGTAAACTAAAGATTAAAATAACTGTGTCTAAGCATTTATAAATATATATTACATAACAATTTTATACACGCAGAAAATTTGTCCCAGAAATAAAAAAACACCGAACCGTTTCAGAACCGGAAGGGTGCCCGAGCTAAGTGCGTTTCCTCTTTGAACACCTCTGAGTGAAATATAGATTAATCGTCGGGTCATTTGAAACTTCGACAGACGCTCAGAGGGCGTAGTGTGAGTTTTGTTTCGACTTAACTTTACTACCGCGTTCACGTTTACGTGACGATTTGTATGGAGAAATGTGCAGCGCCTCTAGCGGATAGTTTGCAAAGCGATTTTTTTCATAAGGACTTTTTCCGTAAACGCAAACGCGATGGTAAAGTTGAAAACGAGACAAAACTTACACTTCGCACACAGATATCTCTCGTGTAAGACAATGAGCACTTTGCACACACAGACCTAGGGGCCGATCGCGGTAAGTTTGAATATTTATGTGTATGTTTTGGACTAGATGATTGGTGTAAGTATTCGAAACATTACTATTATTATACACTTGAAAACACAACCCTCCTTTTTGGGGCTGCCGGGTAAACGTCGTAAACACAACACCATAAAATTCTAACAACCTTTATTTTTCGTTGGAGGTTCCTTTTTAATTTCTTTTTTGACATGCGGCCTTTTTCTGGCATTATCTAATCAAAACAGTTCCAAATTCAAAAAGTCGCGGCCATCATGTCGAATGAAACTCTGATATTTGCCTGTCAACATCCAACAAAATTGGACCAGTGAATCCCAGCCACTATTTTACACATTTTCCTTATTATGATTGTTTTAAAATAAACTAGTGCGTTTTCGAAATGGGCGACAGTGTTGCGCCAAAATGTTGCCCAGTGTTGCGCGGATTGGTTAGTTGTGCATTTTTTTTTAAATATTTTTAACCTTTTCTTTGAAATATTTCATCTTATCACCGTGTTTCTAATCTCGTAATTTATTAAGGTATTTATTAGCGGCCTGATACTATAAATAGATTTGTATATTTATTTATCTAAAATGTTACAAAGATATATTTACAGGTGTCATAAAAGTTGCAATGCCAATGTGTATCATATCACAAGCTATGAGAATAATTATCCATCATATGACATAGGTACGTCATATAGACAATTAGACACTTAACAACATGTCAGATAGGTACACTTCAAATCTTTTATTCTCCAGACAATAAGGTCCATGTTTGTTAGTACAGTCACCTATAACTATGTTAGTAAACAGTGGTAGATTTTGAAAATTTTAAAAGAGGTACAAATTATAATTTCGAATGTCGTCGAATGCCGTCAAATACAACACCCGTCGTTTTATGTCGGGTTTTACAATATGAAAGAAACATATTCGCTACTTATCTCTAACGATAGCAGTTTAATAAACACATTAACGTTTAATAAGCGTTAATTTTATATCGTACATTGCATTTAATCATTTGACTTATTTGTTTATAAACAAACAATATTTTCATTCAAAAAAACATGTAGTTTGTTTCGCGTATGTACTTATGTTAATATTTGGCCTGCTTCTATTAATAAGTCTGTGGTCGTAGTCTATTCTTTTACCCATTTCTGAAAATTCTTACCATTTTCAAAACTGATGCGTTCTAAGAAAGGCTGAATTTCTAGGAGACCGTACACTTTATTAGCTCATCTGTATAACGAAGAATTTTCTAATATAACGAAAAAAGAAAATAATGGCGATGAAACTCGGCGTACTGAAATACCTACTAATGAATTTGTAGAACGATCTGCAACGGAACTCCAAAAGAATATAACCGTAAATAGGCGAACACAATGAAATCACAGCCGAGTACGTCGAATAGCCTCAGAATGTGTAGCGAAACTGGTGACACTGGTCGGATTTTGTCCAAAATTAGCATTTGGAAACGAATTGTGTGTATCAAGCACAAAAAAGGTCATTCATTTTAATTATTAATAATTCGCATCATTTTAGTTTTGGGTCAAATCATAATAGTAATGTTGTTTCAATAAGAGTGTTCTCTTGTCCTTTGAATTAACCCTCTATTCAAGGGTATGAATTTATAATTATGCGTAATGGAGTCATTTCTGGCACTCGCAATTATTGAATCAAATGATTACCAGCAGGATAAGTATGATCTTATCTCGATTCTTCGTAGAGACAAGGCGGTCTTTGACCCTGTCAATTTAGAGGGATCGTCGAGGTACTTCACTTTCTCGGCAGCACGCTTAGCCGGTTGGACATCGTGGATAGACTTGCGGATCCGGGCAATCACTTGTTTCGAAATTTTTTTCGAATTACTTTATAGCAAGTGTAAAAGCAGTGTAGACTTAGCAGACCTATGTAATATTTTTTTTAGGATTGCATATATTTTTACGTATACTTACAAGGGCAATTAAAATTGCTCAATTCTGGGTAATACATCAAGCAATTTTCTATGGTGTCGATGTGTGGCGATATAAATAGGAATTATTTTTCGTTATAGCGCCATTAAGGCACGTGCATTTGCAGGAATGTACCTACTAACATGATCATAAACATCGTGGTGGCTGCGTGAGCATCGCACTATAATGTCCATTAATAGCAAATTCAACCTTATTCAAAAACTCTTATTTCATGGAAACCAAAACAATCATCGTGTCAAAATTCTGACTAAATATAAATAAATGAAATGCCGAATGTGCCTTCGCATTCGTACCAAATTTCAAAAGTTTGAGTTACCAGGAAGTACTCAAGTGGTTTTGGTGATCTGTCAGTGAGACTATTATTGAGTATGAAAATACGTTTCGAAATTTATTGCATTACAATATAAACTTGATTTTTTTATAAGGCCGGAGACCTTAGTATTCGATATTCCTTCAGCTAGGTTAAACAAAAAACGTTTTCTTGTTACACATATATATTTTTACTTTGCATGGGACAATGACGAGAGAGTTCTTTGTAACGCCATCTATTACTAATTTCGACGATTAAGCAAAACCAACTGGGTTTAAAGTATACGCGACAGTGTACAAAATGTCAATGTTAAAGTTTCTCTCCAAAGTCAGGAATATACGTTACCTGGACTATTTTATAATGGACAGTAGTAAAAGGGGAAGGGAGAACACTGTGTGAATTAGACCTTTTGGTTGCAGACCGCGATGTGTTGAGTGGAAAGACCCAGTTGCTAAGATCGCTATTTTTCGCTACGCAAGTCGTTGATGATGTCGCTAACGACGTATACTCCAACCACCAGTACCAGTGGCGAAGGACCATACTAGGACACACTGTATGTAGGAGTACGCATAAATTGAACAGCATTTAAACGATATTAATGTTTATCACCCAAGGTATTTCTAATATGCCAACATTGTTGCTTCAAAGGGCGTTCCATAATGTCTAACTTTTAGGTTTCTTAGATTTTACTTTAAACCAATGGAAAATGGGCAAGTTGACGTGGTGCACACGGACTTAGAAAAAGCTTTCGATCGCGCGGACCACGTCTTCTTTCTCTTCAATAAGTTAAATGCACTTGGTATACGATGAGTTCTTAAGATACCTTCATTCATACGTACTAACTGCTCACAGGTTGTTTCTTAGGAGATTGTAAAACAGACTATAATTATTATGTTTATTTCGGCTGGCGTACCTCAGGGCTCCCATCTTGGTCCTCTCTATTACAATGCTTATTTCATTTATACATTATTGAACGATCACTTATATTAAATCTAATGATTTCTTTATGGTATGTTAATAGGGTTGTAATGGAGAGAGTGGAAGTTGTACAGGTCTTGACCATCCTATTTGACTCTAAAATGTATTGTAGTGATGATATTTGTAGGTTTCTTTTAATTTAACTTACTCAGTGTTACTTATTGCTGGAATGTGAAAGACGAAAAATGACATGTAAAATTATATATATAAGGAAGAAAGGCAGATAAGAAAACGGCTTACCCAATATAAAGAAGAAGAATTCTTCATCTTTATCTAGAATGTGGCAGTAGAAAAAAGTACTTGTCGACACTGCATGTCAAGTATAGAATAAGATATTTATTTATTTACATACAATCAACAGTATTATAAGAAATTCTTATACAGAAAACTAATATCAAAGTTATGCCAATTAATGATTCTCATTGTCTTACTGAAAATGGTTATACTACACTATTATATATTTCCATTAACTACACGGTTTCCTGGTTTCACACGGTAAACATTGGCAATCGCTAAAAGGGATATGCAGAATCTTGGATGAATACAGGCTTGGTGCTACATTGTCAGCTTTTACGTCTATGTTAATAAGTACTAATAGGAGATTAAGACATTAATGTATAGAATGTTCATAGTAGAAGAAAAAAAAATGCGGAAAGTAAATATCAGCCATCTTGTTTCAGTTCAGCGTATCGCGGGCAACATGCGAGGGCCATGGAGAAGGAACGGTCAGCGTCGTTCACACCATGAAGTCCTGGCTCCGCGCACATGAAGAGGCTCAGGTACTTTGATGTCCAACGTCTTGCAGTTAATATCAGAAGTAGAAACGTCCCATTTTAATACTATTGAACTACTTGTGAAGTAGATGACATAGATATGCACCAGGGTCTGAAAGTTTCATGCTTTCGAGGTTACTATGAAGCCTGAGATCTCTGCTAAGGGATTGATCAGGGTAGGATCAGATGACCATTTAGATTTAATGGTAGAGGTTCAGATCGATATGCAAATCCATCTTATCAAATCAGGCGTTTAGACACAATATGGTTTTGATTATGCCTTTCTGCCATTTATTTAGTAGACGGTTGTAAGTAAAGTTGGGCGTCTATTGCGATCTTGATCTTCATTCACTCTCTGAATGGATACTGTTAGATCAGACCCCGATGAATCTTATCGGAGAGACCCAAGGTTTCAAAATCAACTCGGACATATATGAAAATATTATTATGGTTTAAACTTAGTAGACATACATAACGTCAGACCCAATTATTTTTATACAGAAAAAACATAGTCAGGACTTTTGTCCCAAATGTGGTCAAGGCGAGCCAACGCGAATCCAGTCAATCATAAAAAAAATTGACTGGTCAACGATATCTTAAACATCAGCGTTTGGGTGTTCGCAAATGTTCAAGCTTGTATGGATTCACCTTTCGAGACATGCAGAAATAGACAAGTTAGGGTTGAGCCCATTCACATTGAAGTCCTGTCAATAACGATTTGTTTATTTATAAATTTATTTATAAGCTTATTTACGTTCTTACTATTATATTGTAATATTTATTTAATTAGTTTTACTTTTTATTTGTGTGTACTCTATGCTTCACTGTCGTCGTATGTCGGGTTTGTTGGAAGATATCTCTTTTAGGGATACGCCCGCCTTTTGTATATCTAATTTATTAATAGCTAAGTATCGCTATAATTGTTTTTTTTTTTGTGTATACAGTAAAGTGTTACAATAATATAAATACAGATATCCATTATTTATTATTCATTGGTGATTATTTAAAATTTTAGGAAACTTTGGTACACGATCTACTTTTGGAATACGCAGTCATGCACTCTAGTTTAAATCACTGGCCCAAGTTTACAGATAGCGCTACCATCCGTCCGGGTTTCCCCGGACTTGACCTAGTTTTGAATGTATCCGGGGAAGGTCCGGACGGGATTTTAGGAACGGTGGTTTTCTACCGAAACTAGACTAACTAGGCGAAACTATGGAATTTACCGTAAAATACTAATTATTCACGATCTGGCCAGTGCCGGATTAGGCTTTGAGCAAAGTAAGCATGTACTTAGGTTATCACGTCTTGGTGAAATCAAAGTCACAGAAATCGAGTCCGATACGACCCCACGCAACAATCTAACCTAAAGAATGAGTTGTATTTGATCCCGATATACACACAATCAGAAACTTACCGACCGTCTGGTCAGACAGCTTGATCGCATGAAAAGAATTTTTAAATCCTAATTCAATGAGTCAAATCATAAACATTTTAGATATACACTGGGATAGAGGGTGTAAAGGCATGGTATGGACGACCTAATCATCAAGTAGTCTTCGTTATTTTACACAGGGCTACAGTAAAAGTACTTTGAATCTTTATACCAAGAGTGTTTCAGGCTTAAATATAGGAAAACCCATTTTTTTTTCGAGGGGAAACGCATTTACTCGTTCAACCCGCGGCGGGGATATGTGGGACTCCCCGCTCCAGATCGGAGCGGGACTACCCACTAAAACCCCCCGGCGACTTCCTCGGCAGTAGGGAGGACCTGGGAATGCATAAGCGGCTCCAGGAAATATAGGAAAACCCTATATTTAAGCCTGAAACACTCTTGGTATAAAGATTCAAAGTACTTTTAAAACATAACAACATTTTATCGAACAACAAATTTATTAATTTTATAGCCAAGAATTCGAATGCAGTTAGAGTATAAATCTTCCAGACACAGAAAGAAGTGATAGTTATAGGTGATAGTTCGATGACTGCTAAATTGCAGACCCTTGAACACTGTCGCAGAGTCGCCTGTTGGAATTACATAATCTTATTCCACCGTCACCCTCCCATCTTCGGACCACTAGGCGTGGGGAGGGATTCCACCCGTATATAGTTAATATACCGAACATTCGCACTAAGAAGTTCGATTCCTCATTCATCACCCGAACAGCCAAGGCATGGAACTCCCTTCCGGCGTCAGTCTTTCCTGAATCCTACAACCTTGGGATCTTCAACAGCAGAGTGAATAGGCATTTACTGAGATCGCGTGCTTCATCTCCGACCACATCGTCATTTTCCATCAGGTGAGATTGTGGTCAAACGCGAATCCAGTCAATCATAAAAAAAAAAAAAAAAGTAGCCTGTTTTTCACCCCAGAATTTAATTGACGCCATTCCTATCGCTAATATCAAAACTCAATCGATTTTTCCATAGCAATAGCAGCGCGTATGCGAATTTGTGGGTTTTCTATAGCTGATTATAGCAAGTCGCTGTACTTTTCGGGTTAGGATGGGTGGGGTGACCACCTAAAGTATTTTCATACGAGTGTTTACGTGCTTCAGAGGGCACGGCACGGTATTCTTATTCTTATTCATTTATCACTGGTTCTCTGTTGCAGGTGATGCTGGCCAGTGTGCTAGTCGTCGTCGGCCTATGGTGGTTGGTGAGGGCGGTCCTGGCCCTCCTCATTAACCTCGTCTGCCCATTATTAGTCGTTCTCCTGGCCGTGGCAAGTTTCTCCACAATCTTTTTTTATTGTCGAGTTTGTATAGACATTTATAAACGGTACCACGAAGATTGGATGAAGTGGACAACACTTTGACACGGAGCAAATGAAGATGGGCCGCCAGGTGATGTTATCCTTAAAGAATTGATAAACCTATTGTCATGTGTCAAGTGGTTGGAGCTCAAAGGTTTGGCTATTAAAAGAAAGAATAACTACAATAAAAATTATCACCACTAAATCTAACTGTTACGTGAGAATCACTCGTTCCTGCAGCTATGAAATATTTGTAGGGAAAGTAGTCATTTTGGGAAAACTAAGTGGTATGTTTCGAGTATTTTCGAACACAACTCGGAAAAATGATTTAAGTTCTCGAATTGAATTCTAATTAATTTCTGATAGATAAGAGTATAGTGATTCGACACATCAGTAATTTAAACTTGTGTCAATAGTTGGATCGGATGAGTCTGTACGTAAGTGAACATCGAAATACTATATATTTATAGTTTCGATACTCTGTTGGTCGACATAATTGCTTATGTGATAAACTATACAAAGACAGAATACTTCTTCGACAAATGCTAGTCGCAGACGAAAGAACTCCTCTGTATGTTTATACTTCTGAATTTATTTAAACTTTAAAACAGCGCCATCTGTTGACACTAATTTGAATTATACCCTGTGTTGAATCACAGTGAACACGACGCTTATGACAATTCCAATATCAAACTTTACGTATTCATTCCGATTTCAAAATTTGACGCCTTAACTTAAAACTGTTGTTGTAATGAAGCTTGTAATTATAGAAAATGCTGTTCGGGGATCAAAACAACTGGCAGGACCTCTTTGCTGGACCCCCATTGAGCTACCACGCATTCCAAAACCACTCGGAGTTGCTCAGTTCAATAGGGACTTGAAACAAGCTGTTTGAAAAGGTGACGCGTGCATGTATAAATTCAAATTCAAATTATTTATTTTGCCAGAATATAGGTACACAAGGGTGTTTTCGTATTAAAATAACGCTCATTACATTCTGCCCTTTGAGCATGCAAAATTTAACGAATTATATCTAATTATAACTACCTATTATAAATTAATTATACAATTTTAAATAACCCAACTTGTGTCAAAATTATAGAGACTTAGAAAGAAAATCAATAAAATATATCTTATAATCATTTGTAAAGATAAAAACGTCCCAGTGAATGAATTTTTCATACATTACTTGTGAAAATTCGATTAACCGGTTAGGAAACGTATGAGTCAAGCGAAAATATATACAGGGCGACACGGAATCGGTGGTACATTTTTATATGGCTAAGTTTCGGACACATCGTAACATGTTTCGTCGCATTCGTGATGCGAAAAGCTTCACAGTTGGAATTCAGCTATACTTTGATAAAGTCAAGTAATAAAAAAAAAAGAGTTCTGATGCTGGAATCCTCATTTTTCATATGCATATACTGTTTTACCCGAGACTATACATTGCTCCTAAATAATTGTGCCAAAATAGTACATGTGAAATACAGTAGTCCCTAAATTAACAGTATTTTAAACACAAGGGGGTATTTAAATGCCTTTGTGAGGCTGCCAGAGAGTAAGGCCCGCCAGAAACCTCACCTTTTTTTTTAATAACTCAAACGATAATGGCATGTAGCTTTTTTCCTTTGAGCGCAATTCTTTGAAACTATGAAGATAGCTGAATACCCCTGTGTCACGACGGACGTGGTTCGTCTAGTATCGATGACTATTTATTGACTGTCTAAACGAGATTAATGAAATTGCTCAGTAATTTGCTTTATCGATTTTTTTCATCGAATGTCATTTGCACGATTGACATCTGTTGATGCTATAATAAATGTATGTTATGCCTAGTGAAGTATAGTCCCAGGCAGACTGTGTGCAAGGCTGTTGATATTGTTGATGATGGGTAGATGCAGTATGTAGCACACACTGTAAAAATAAGATCAGCGACGTAGGGTGTTAAAGTCGATGCAAAGCCAAATGGGGATTTATAATTTGTCATGTAGTTCATTTTAAACTAAACTTGCATTAGCATAACTTTGTTCGGGGGTTTTCTTAAATGTTTTTTTTTTAATATCTATAGCTATGGTTATGTGGCATTGTCGGTCCTTAGAAAATAAAACATGAATTCCTCGACTACCGTAACACTTTGTATAAATATTAGGTCCTTACCTATGAAATTGGCGTTTTGTTTTTTAAGAATTTCATTATGACTGTTTCCTCCATTCAAACATTTTTGATTTTTTTTTGGGAACGGAAAATCCAAATTTAGCTAAATTTGTGTGTATTATCGGATAACATTAGGTTAAGTATATTTTAAAAGTAACCACTTTATAAAAGTTTCAGCGAATCTAAGAAATGATTATGGGAAGCACACGAAAAGAGCTCTGTTCTATTTTTTTATTATGTGATTTTGCACAGAAATTAAAAAAAAAATCATGTGAAACCTTGAAATAATATTTCATTTTCCAAATAAAAAACAAATTTGGCTCGTAGCTCTGACAATCGCAGGAATTGGTACATATGATTAACAAAGAAAAAAAATTCCAATTTCATAGGTAAAGACCCAATATAAGTATGGTTTTCACTGTTCTAAGCACCTAAGGCCTTGCGTCGAGCTAGGTAATACTGTAATGTCACCCTGTATACCTGCACTCCCTAAACAACCCTCCTAGATTTCTATGTCGATGATTTCGTTCGAGTGGTTTGCAAATCAGTCAACGCTATTATAAAATAATCACGAGCGTTTCTAAAAAAAATATTATATATATTATTCTTTTATTGCACATAAAAAACATGTTGACAATCAGTCGGAAATATTGTACAAAGGTGAGCTTATCTCTAATAGAGATCTCTTCCAGACAACCTCAGTGGTGGTTAGAGCATTGTGCGGGACGGTGAACAAAAAGTGCAGTTATGGAATGACAAATTTAATTACTATATACTATACATATAGGTATATAATATAATATGTTATTTACATACACACACTACTAGAATACAGAAATACACTTAGTTATACAATTACACGTGTTTATTAGTAAACTATACCTATAATATAAATAAATAAATATCACATACTTATATAAGTACATAATTATATAAATATATATCTTAAATCATGATAGAATGATAGTGCTCTTTTAGCCTCTTCTTAAATACGTGTATTATACCAATAACAATCACCTTAAATCAGGTTTTTGTAGATAATATACGTTGAGATTGTGTGCGCGTATTTCTGTGTTGGCTCATTTAAGAGAGCTTATTCCGTCCAGTGGCGCTCTCATTGAATAAATTAAGATTTCTTTTTAAATACAGATTAAATCGACCTGCACTCGAGAGGCCTAGAAGCTAATTTTAACATAATTTTTACTAAAATTTACTGCACAAGAGTAAAATATAATTTACATAAAAAATGATTAAAAAAAAAACAGAGAAGCCGGGGCTGTGGTTGTTCGTGCACTTTTGGGATCCATTACATATAGGTACATAAAAATTTTTTTTTTTGGGCATGCCGATGTATTCGTCTGTTATAGTTCTGGTGGTGTTAAATGAACATGTTTTCTGAAAAATTTTATCTGTGGACACTGTTTGTCAAAGAATTATTATTTTACCAATATGTTTCTTATATTATGCTTTGACTGTTTGTGTTCTTAAAATAAAAAAATAAAAAATAAATAACCGCTGAAATAGCTTCAATTACGGTTATTTTTGAGAATTTAAAATTATTGACGATTGCAGACGACCTTGCAGACGATTGACACGTCAACTTTAAAAGCATTCGAAAGCCGCAGGCGGAACGCTAATTTATAATAATTTTAAGCATTTCCTTTTTCGTACGAGTTACGAAATATAGTTAACGAAGCGTTAAAGCGGCCTACTCCCTATTAATACTTCGATAGGAATTCCATGCCTGCTTCATTCATATTCCAGCTATCCGCATCAAGCGATTTGCATCGTCATTTATAACGCTTAAGGCTGAGGAGTGGAATTCCCTACCGGGAGTATATCCGGTTACCATGGTAACACGTAAGTGTTTGCGTTCGAGCTAATAATTTGCTGTTTAGTTCGTTTGCGTGCGACCATTAAATTTGATTCCACGTAAGCACCCTAGAAGTAAGGATAAGGGGATACACGTCTACTGGATTTAAGGGGCAATTTATACGCTTTTATAATAAGGTTCCAGTGGACATTTAAAATATACCTTTAAATAAATTCAAAACCATCATAAAACAGACATTATTTACCAAAGGCTATTATAAAATTTCTGACTATGGAAATGGACATAGACCGCTCGGCGATATTTAGCCTAATTATAAAATATAATATAATTGTAACCTGAAACTTATTTAAAAGAGCAACCCTTGAGTTTCTTGCTCGTTCTTCTCTGGGGAATCTGCTTTGCGAATGAGCAATAATGTCAATAATTTTAATATTAAGATAAAAAATGTGACGTTTTCAAGTGATAATCTTTATCCTACGAAATAAATATTTTTTGACTTTGACTTTGGATTACCATAATTTACTTCTGGGATGCTTAAATCTGGAGTAGGTTAATAATAAATAAATATAATAATAAATAAATAAATATACAGGGTGAATTTGAATACGTGTAATTCCCATTAACTGATGACGCCACTCTTGATTACGAACAACTTTCCCCAACGAACCATAGTCGAATTCGACCAAAAAATTTTCGGTTACCCATACAAAGTAAACCATCTTTAGTAATGGAAGTCCAACAATTTTCGGCTGGTGCCTCCACTCCTGATTACGAAGAAGTTTCCACTAGGAACCATATCCGAATTCAGCCGAAAATTGTTGGACTTCCATATTAAAAGAAAGAAAGAAAGAAAGAAAGAAAGAAAGAAAGAAAACAGTTTATTTACCACAAGTGTGCACACACTAAATGTACAAAACAAACTTAACATCTAAAACATTAAAAAGAACAAATTACAAAACATATAAAGATAAACATAATAAATGTTGAGTGCCGCTGTGGCAAAAAGGAGTGGGACTTAGCATTATGCTCAGTTCCAGGAACTGGGCGCTGTTCTTCCGTCCCACCCTGGGAGAGGAAAGCGATGTGTAAAAGAGTGTGTATTACTAAAGGTGGTTTTAAATGATTTACTGTGTATGGGAATCCAATTCATCCTAGTGGAAAGTTGTTCATAATCAGGATTGGAGTCACCAATAAATAGAAATTACACGAATTATATTTCACCCTGTATATTGACATACAGCGCCATTTAGTTCCACACTAAGCAACTAGGCTTGTATTATGGATACCAGTTTCCATAACTCGGGTAGACATACAAACATAAGCTCCTAGCGGGATTCGAACCCGTGACCTTTTGGTATAGCAGTCAGCGTTTCTAACCACTACACCAAACATGTTAGTCGATAGGTACGGTAAGCATCGGAAGCAGTTGTGTAGTAAATGAGTAAATGATTTGTACATTTAGACTCAAAAGTGCAGTCATAATGCAACAACAAACGATGATTTTTTTCTTATAAAATCTCTGGCATCAAGGCAAGTACCTTAAGTATCAAGAATTGAAGGAATTTTTTTTTTAGAAATTCAAAGGTATTCGAGAAATATTTAATCGTTTGAAATTGGAGGATGACTGCAAAAATTTAACCTGACTTACATACAAATATTGATCGCCAAGTTACTTGTAAGTAAATAAATAAAAAATATCCTGTCATCACAAAGAAAGTTGGTGACGAGACGACCCACTGGTGTAGTGGATAGTGACCAGCGAAACCAACGGTTACGGGATCGAAACCTGCGAGGGATGAATGTTTGTGTGATGAATACGACCATTTATTCCCGAGTCATGGATGTTTATATAAATATTTATGTATGTTTATTAGTTATCTAGTATCCGTAGTGCAAGCTTTGCTTAGGTTGGGACTAAACTTATTTATCTAACTAATATTATAAATGCGCAAGTTTGGATGTTTGTTTTCTTTATTGGTTTGTTTTTCAATCATCGCGAAACGGATGAGCGGATTTGGATGAAATTTGGGGTATAGGTAGAATATACCCTGGATTGAGACATAGGATATTTTTTATCCTGATGAAGTGAGTAGTTCCCGCGGGATAAACAACAGGCTTAAGGTCTTAGCATACGTGACGTGTTTATTCTCGTGCCGGACGGAACGGGACGATTTTTTGACATCGTTGCATTTGAAAACATAGCAATAAAATACACGTGGCGAGAAACACGGGCGGAACGGGACGGCAATAGAAAAAACATCGTTATGGCATCTTCTTCATCTAATACTAAGGCAACCATTGCTAGTTCTTCAAAAGTAAAATCGAACATTTTGTGCTGAAATATGGTTGCAGCACTAGCACGACTATCGTTGAACACCGTCCTGTACGTATGTTTTAAAACCACTTTCACGTTAGGCACTATACCTGTCCCGTCTCCGTTCCGTCCGAGAAATTACCCGTCACGTATGCTAAGACCTAAAGCCTTTTTTTATCGTGAAGCAAAAATAGGGCATATATAGGTAAGTGAAAAAGAAGTTATTGGCAGAGATAGTTTTTTTTTTTTTTTTCAAAAACGCACGCGCCTGCCGCAGATTTTTTTTTTTTAATTAATTCTTAGGTTTCTATCATGCGAAATTTATTTGGAAGTCATAAATTCTCCAGGTTTTCTTTATTTATTTAATTTAATAATGGCGTTGTGCGGAATATGCTACAAACTCGACCGTCAAATCACACAATTAATTATGATAGTTTTGAAAAAAATAAATCGCCTATGCCAATAGCTTCTACTTCACTTACCTAATATGCTGTATTTTTTTTCTTACGATAAAAAAACTCATCCGGTATAGAGAAATTAGGTAAATGAAATAGGTCATAAACTAAGAATGAGACTTTTTTTTTTTTTTTATGGGTAACTGGATACGCATTTGACCACAATCTCACCTGATGGGAAGTGATGATGTGGCCGAAGATGAAGCACGCGATCTCAGTAGATGCCTATTCACCCTGCTCTTGAAGATCCCAAGGTTGTAGGATTTATTTATTTTATTTATTTATCATTTATTGCACACAAGAAAAAGACATACAGATACAACATAGTAGAGACGACACAACAGGTTCTGCTTATTTCTACAATGAAATTTCTTCCAGCAGACCTACGAAAGAGAGATATGACTGGAGGATTCAGGAAAGACTTGTGGTAAAAGGTCAAGGGATCTGGAACTCTGCTGATTTTCAGCCCCCCCAGCATAATAGTTGTAACTAAAGATTTCTAGCTGCAAAATAAAAAAAGAAACCAGACTATTGCGAGTTGATCTCACGTGGAGAGGTAAATTTATATCAACAACAAACTTAACATGGTAGTTGAACAACATGTTCTCCCATGTAACCGAAATGCAAATGCAAGTTTGTACGCACAATATTGAGAGATTTACCATGTTATTTTAAACCACAGACTTCATAGAGTATTTCCTATTATAATCCATTAGTAAAATTTCCAAAAATTATATGCTCAGTATACAGTAGCTTTTTTTTTATGCACAACGGGTTGGTACTAGTAGTAAGATGGTGGTAGCTAGCCAGGCGGACATATAAAATGCCCTACCACCAACCAAACCGAGTACTTAAACATGTACCCCGCTGGGGATCGAACCCGCGACCTCTGATTCATAAACGCTATGTTGTTTACATTGAGCCACGGAGGCGGTGTGCCACTTAGGTGGCACAATTAAAGTAGTCTCTGCGTATAAGAATGAGTATACCAGCCACACGTGAGGTCAGAATGCTCACTTAAAATATTGAATAACCCTTTAAACTACAGAGGCACTACTTTTTTCCTTTAAGCACTATTTGTGCACTATTTCAGCACATTTTTTTTAACATTGTCAAAATATCCGAACTCCACTTTGTGTGTTCTAGCATCATGTACGAAACTTGCCTACGAAGTCTTCACATTGTAAGCTATAATTGCTACGCTGTGCTGATATTATCGTCTATGTTCTCTTCTGTATACTTCCACAACAATGAGGTAGTCTAATTAATGAAACTTTTTTGATACAACTTTCACAATAAAAAGTAACATCGTTAATATTCTTTCTTTATCAGGTACTAGTTCCACAACTTCGAGCTCCATTGTTAGGGCAAAACTACCCAGCCCTAGCCAGCGTCCTACGTAACATATTACTCAAAATGGCCGAAAATATCAAGTCTGACACCCTTTGAAGTCTTAAACATAATGGCGTCAACTGTGCAGTCAAACCCCAAGTAATATTTTTTTGCAATAAATCTGTTACAAATTATTTTTTCGCTTTTATTTGAATGGAAGGGTCGGTAAAGGTCGACCAAGAAGGAGGACGTACGTTAATCAAGTGACTGATTTTTTTTTAATGCACAATGGGTTCTTCCTTGACCTCAATTACACCTGAAGTTAAGTGAAGAACAGTTCGAAGGTGGAAGCGTACTGACCCGGAAACCTCAACACATTTGGGGGACCGCCTATCTTATCTCTGACAATCGGAACACAACAATGCTATTAACATTGCTGCTTGGCGACAGATTTAGATAATATGGTGGTAGCTAGCCAGGCGGACATTTCAAAATGTACTCACAAAATTATTTTTTTACTTACGGTAAAAAAACTCATCCGGTATATGGCATAAATGAATAAGTAAATAAAAATATTTTATTGTTACAAAACAATATCCGTAACTAACAAAACAATATCCGTAAATAACAAAACATTCGTTCAATACACGAGGAGGATCTTAAATAGGTATATGAGATATGTTTGTTTGTTTGTTTGTAAACGCTTTATTATACAAAAAGGCAATACATTAATTTGGCATTGATACAGAATTTGAGTACTAGGGCGAACTTATCCTATAGAGGGATTTCTTCCAGTCAACCATAGGGTTAGTTAGAGAACAGTAGATTAGTAGCGTATACAATTTACAGCAAATTCAAACTAAAGCAAATACCTACACACTAATAAATATGTTTTGGATAATGTTTTGGAGAAAGCATATTTTGAGTGTTCCTGCGTTCCCAGGTCCTCCCTACTGCCGAAGAAGGTCGCCGCGGGGTTTTAGTGGGTATCCCTCCCGTCAGGGAGGGGAGTATGCGTTTCCCCGCGTCAAAAAAAAAGCTTCAAACTTATAATATATCTTTTTACGTCGGCGATTAAAAGCCACCTCTATTTTTCTTCTTAGCGAGTTGATGACAAAAAAAATTATAATAGGTAATTATAAAATAAATTTTTGTGTAGCAGACTGAAGCCACGCATTGTCTGTGCATTGACAATAAATAATACTAATTGGAAGCACTTCATAATTGCAATCATTATAACAGATATAGAAGAGTCACTGTTTATCTTGAAGGAAAGCCCGCACTCGGGGAAAATAATATCCCGTCCTCTGTATTTACTTTCTCCGCAAAACAACCGAGGGGACATCTCTATTTTCGACGTCATGCGGCTTTCTTATCTCTCTGTGTCCCAGTAAATTTGTTTTGCTTCTTCCATTTTTCCGCGGATTATGTTTTTTTTTTGTTGTTGTCGCGAGTTTGGAGTTCTTGCTGCGTTCAGAAAGTGTTAATGTTGGCACATTTAATTTTTCTGTTTCGCAAGACGTGAGATTGAAAGATGAGATATGTTTCTGAGGAAATTTAAGATCGCAATCGTATTTAGCGAAATGTTTTTGGGGTTTGGTAAGATAAATAAGCAAAGGCGATGATGTCGCTACGTCGTTTGTGTGTCTTTTTTGTCTATGAAAACTAGCAACTGCTTAATTTTTCCATATTTTTATGTTGTGTTATGTAGTATATACAACCTGATCAATTTTTTTTATCGACAACGTGTTAGCTCTTGACCTCAATCACACCCGATGTTAAGTGAAGATGTTATTTGGGGGACTGGCTATCTTATCTCTGACAACAGGACAATTATCTGTATTCAGTTAGTATCAATTAAAGTTATCTTATTCTTAATTACTAAAGATTATGTAAAACTATCTATTGTTTAATTAAGGACAAATTAGTTGACCATTAAATACCACAGGCTCGTAGAGCAGTCACATTCGTTTATTCGGCAGTTAAAGTAAAACAATAAATATTTTATTGTCACATTTGCACAAGACATCTTAAGGGTGATAACGTCATAATCATTTGTGGCAATCGGATATAGATTCAGTATTTTCCTGGCATCTCTTTCTAAGAGTTCACTACAGAGCTCTGGTTATGCGTACCCATACATACATTGTAAAGTACTTACATACACACACACAATAACAAAAGCGTTACTTACGGTATTGTGTGTGTGTAAGTTGTTTTAAAAGTAGATTTAAAATGATATGATGAGTTTTAATATTCTGTATAGGCGAAGACTAGTCAACATTTGTTGAAGGTTGAAGTCGGCTATATTGGCGGCAGACTTAGAAAAGATGGTGGTAGCTAACCAGCTACGCGGCCATTTAAAAATGCCATATCACTAATACCAAAGGATCCGTGGCTGAATGTAAACAACACAGGGTTTACGTTTAGGGTATAAGTTTACTCGGTTTGGTTGGTGGTAGGGCATTTTAAATGCCCGCCTGGCTAGCTACCACCATCTTATCTAAATCTGCCGCCAAACAGCAATGTTAATAGCATTGTTGTTGTAGCATTATACCAAAAGGGAAATATGTTTGTGTGATGAATACGGACACGTGTACCCGAGTTATGGATGTTTTCATTTATAATAAGTATTTATAATTAATAATTCCTGAAATACAGACTTTTATAGTCTAGCTCGGGCTCCAGTCCACCACATCTAATAATTTTGTGATCTTTTCTTTTTTTTTTTTTTTTTGATTTCTTGTTTGTTGAACAGATGTGGTGTGAAAATAAAGTTATTTTTATTTTATTTATTTATTATTTACAAAAAAAAAATCTATTTTTGTAGTATATCAACCATCTGGTAGCCAAAACACAAGCCTATAATTGCTTAATGTGGGACTAGATGACGCTGTGTGTGTAAGGATATTTATTATTTATTATTATTATATTATTGTTGTGTTCCGGTTGTCAGAGCTAAGATAGCCAGTTCCCCAAATATTTGGGTTTCCGGGTAAGTACGCTTCCACCTTCTGCCTCATCTTCACTTAACATCAGGTTAAGTGCTAACCCGTTGTGCATAAAAAAAAACCGAGAACTAAAAATATACCCCGTTGGAAATCGAACCCGCGACCTCAGTTTTGTAAACCTCTACGGAGGCGGTTAATCGCATGCACGGATTATCAGCAGTTAAACAATAAATACGCGTAATTCAAGGACTTTCGTTGAGATACGTTTGGGTCGTTAGGAGCGCGATAACCGTAACCTCACATAACGAGTAAAAGCTGGGAAACTTCCCACAAGAACTCGTTGGACAAATAATCTTATAATAAAAGTCAAGAAGTTAAGATGGCAAAGCCAAATCTACAATATTGCAAAGGCAATAACGTAATCACCACAAAGTTGACATTATACATACGGGCGTGTTGGCTTGTCAACTTTACAGTGACGGGCCACAATTTTTAATGTTCGGTATCGAAATTGGCAGAACGATATCACCTTTGTGTCTGCCGTCTGTCAAGCCATTAGACAATCGATGAGGCTGTAGAAAATGGTGGTTTAGGTTCAAACATTAACTTAATGAAATTTAGATTTTTTTTATGACTGTAACCTTAACGGGAATAATGAAATATAAAAATGAAATCATTAAATTATGATTTATTTATTAATGAAGTATTTATGTGTTAAAGTTTAACCACATTTCGTATTTTTCTATATCTGTGATTGTAATTATTCTAGGTTTACCTATGACGAGAACAATCGAAGAATTGCAAAAGTTATGATGCTATGACACATTGACAGACAACAGACATGCTAATAGGAGGAACTTTGCGACGATTAAAAGAAGTTCATTTCAAAAACTTGAAAGAGAAATTTAACGGGATTAATTATTTTTCTTTTAAATTCAATATAATCATACACACGATTACGAAATTGCTTTTCTGGACAAGATGTCTTGCAATATTTAAGTCGCCATCTGCTCTCACCAATATCACCTACCATGATCCTGGCAAGGTTTGGTTCTGTGATAAATAAAGCCATTGCAGTTAATCGTCTTTGTTATTATACGTTGTCTATTTCGTCCGGTAAGAAGACTTTGATATGCCTTGAAGATACACTTGTGTGACTTGCTTAAACTGTGTTCGAGAGTTGCCATCAAAACATTCAAAAGCAAAGCTACGTAATTGGTTATCTGACAAAAGTTACTATACATTAAAATAATATCTTGAGTTGATATAAATCTTCATTATTATTTATATATATTTGTGGTTGTATTTTTGATCGAAGATTTATTGCGAAATACTATATTTAAAATTGAATTTGTTCGTTCATTCATTAATTTCTTTATGTATATTTCTGACATTGATTTAAAAGTGGACTTTGGTTTCAAATTACTTATTAGATATAGTAATTGATTTTGACATTCATTTTAATTCTTTATAGTTATGACATTCATTTAATGATTTGTCATTTATTTTGAAATGTTGTCAATTTTTGAACATTCCTTGCAAGTTGGCCTAAGGCACATTTAAAATTGTATAATTGATTAATAGTAGATAATTATAGTTAAATATAGATTTTTCAAATTTTGCATGCTCACAAGGCAGAATGTAATGGCCCCTATTTTTTATATTGAAACACCATTGTGTACCTGTATTCAGGCAAAATAAATAATTTGAATTTTAAATTTGTGTACGTAGGACACGTTTCTTGTCCATTTCATATAAAATGCTAATCTTGTCAAGAAAATGTTCATCACAAATGTTGTTAGTTCTTTTCAGCCGTATGTATTATATAAATCCCGGCGGGCAGTCGTTAAATTTTATATAAGTTTGGAACTTCTAGCGAGACGTGTTAAACCGCCTCCAAACTCAACGAAACTGTTATGTTTATTTGTATAGTTATTTTCTATTTTCACCTATTAGGGAGCTTACTTTTTATCCGATCTCAAGCGGGGGAGTGCTAGTTAGTACTGTGGTTACTGTGTAATTGTTACTTATTTCGCTGCTGGGTTAGAATGTCAAAATTCGTACCACTCTTCCACTACTGGTTTGCACATCACCTTAACCGCCTCCGTGGTTAATATGCCGCCAAGCAGCGATGTTAATAGCATTGTTGTGTTCCGGTTGTCAGAGATAAGATGGTGTGATTGAGTTCAAGTACCAACCCGTTATGCATAAAGAAAAACAACTATATCCAATATGAATGGAGACACACGTACTTGGAACCCTAACTCACTTAGGGCACTAGACATTTTATCTCAAACAAAGGTACTACTAATGTTACTGCTTTCCAGCAAACTTAGATTGATAAGACAGGCGGACATTTAAAAACGTCCTACCACCAACTACACCTAGTACTAAACAAATAGACCGTGATGGCATGAAAGATGAAGTACGCTTTAAGATTGGGGTGAAGTCCAAAACGGTGTTAACTTTTACACGCGGTTACGCTGTAAAATGTAAGCACTCTAAAGCAAGCAGTGCCGATCACACAGTACCGTGCGAAGCGAACATTGGAAATTGCTTTTAATTCACATTGACGCTTCATATTTTTTTTTTGTTTAAGGAGGATTGTTTAATATTTCGTTAAAAATGAAATAGTATTAAATGTTGTTTATTTCTTTGTTGCTCAACCACAGTGAAACAGATTAAAGAATTTGGATGAAATTAGGTAGATATACAGAAAAAAACAAATATGCAAACTTAGTATGTTGCTTGCTTATCATCCTAGTAACCAATCCATCCAAATTGTTCTTCTCACTGGAAAATTGCATTTTGAAGAAGCTGTAGCTCAAAAAATGTAAAATTGACTATTTTAAGTGTACCCTGCAACAAAATAAAGCATATTTGACGTTGACTTTGAATAGTCAGAAATTTTATAATAGCCTTTTATAAATAATGATCAATAATGATTATGTCATCCAGATAAAACAAATCCACGATGTTAAAAGCTACCTTCGAAATGCTTAACAGATTATCATCAAACATTTATCTAGCATTTAAATAAAAAAAAAACTCACTCAAATCGGACCACGCATTACAGAGATACACCCGGACAAAGATTGGACACACACACAGCGCCGTCAAACACATAGAACCCGTCGTTTTTCTTAGGGGGTTGAAAACTAGAGATATACAGGGTGAAATTGAATTCGTGTAATTCTCATTGACGCCACTCTTGATTACGAATAACTTTCTCCAAGGAAGCATTGTCGAATTCTACCAAAAAAATTTCGAGGTAAACCATTCTAAAACCAGGTTTACTATATGGATGTCCAACAATTTTCAGCTGAATTCGGCTATGGTTCTTAGTGGAAAGTTGTTCGTTATCAGGAATGGAGTCACCAGCCGAAAATTGTTGGAATAAAGGTGGTTTCCGAATGGGTACTTTGTATGGATAATCGACTTTTTTTTATCGAATTCGACTATGTTTACTATTCGAAATACAGTTTCAGAAAAGTGGTAAGAATAGAATGTACAATTTGGCGACCTTATCACTAAAAGCGATCTCTTCCCTTCAACCTTTGGGTATAATTACATTACAGGAGTCACCTGTTAATGGGAATTACACGAATTCAAATTCACTCTATACATATATGTGGTTACTCCCACTGCTTCAGTTGAATTATTATTTCTCTTAACTCTGTAGAGTGCAGACCAGATGGTCATAGATCAACAGACAACGTAGCGGAATTAATTGCCACATATTCCACCTTCTCGGGCACGGCCTCCGGGCAAATATATGTCCTCTCACTAAATAAACCTCAGGCCTCCTTTTTGTCAGATTCAGACATTATTTACGAGGCTACACGGTGAGCGGGAAACGTTTCAATTTGAACATTGGGTCTTGGGAAAAGTTGGAAGTTGTGGTTCGCTACGGAAGTCATAAATCTAATGTTTTTAACATTAAAAGTAGGTATATCTAAAGGATTTCTTTTAAAATTGTATCGATCTAAGTGTATCGACACACCTGCGGAAGATACAGCGGTAAGAATTCTACTGAATACGCTCGCAGTGTTTCGCAAGTAACTATGACAGATCAGCCGAAATTACCTTGCGTCCAGCGTAGTGCCGAACTTTTCGTCTAGCGACTGTTTCCTCCAAAACGTCTTCAATGTATTTTGCATAGCAAGCGACACAGCGCGACGCGTTCCGCGACCGTACGTTCTGCCAGCGTAGTTGAACGGTCAGCGCGCGCTTTCAAAGCGAAGAGCGGCAACGTCGCGTTCCTGTTCAGCAATGACTAACCTCTCTCTTTTAGTACAAGTGTCTTTCGTCTCTTTTATTGAACACACTGACACAGAAGACGTGACACGTATTTTCCGTCGCGTAACGCGCGGAACTAGAGGTCGCGCGCCGCATAATTCGTTTGGTGCGTTTGGTGTGTCAGGCCAACCGAATACTACGACCGATAACTCAGTCGCCGAAGTGTCGGCGCAGTACCTTCCGCAGGTGTGTCCCTTTTTTTTCTTTTTTTGACGGGGAAAACGCATTTACGCGTTCGACCAGACGGGAGTGGTCCTACCCACTAAAAACCCCCCGGTGTTCCTCCGCGCGCACCGAAACGGCGTGGCCACGGGTACCCCTCGGTAATCGTCCGCAGCCACGCCAGCGCGGCGCCCGCCACCAGGGCAACGGCGGCGGGCCCTCCTATAGGCTGGAGCAGGGAGGTATCTCCTGGTCCAGCCACCTCAAGAAGGCGCGTGTGTCCCTATACTAACTATTATCAATGAAAAAGTTAGGATATTTATGGCTCAATCACAGCAGATTAACGGATTTTGATGTTTCGTATTCATACATAAAGTCGGTTAGGAGAGTTGGGAGAGACCATATTTTCATTTTATTTCACTCAAGGCAAAGGGATCTAAGCCCATGCAGTCATATCTTATTTCTCTTATTTCGTCAGTTAAGTGAAGTCAGTCTCAGTTAAAACCAGTCATTTGTCGTATACTTGGCGTATCGTTTACAGAGCCTAGTCACGGTCAAGTCATTCTTCAATAAAGTGGCCGAATGCTTTACTAAAGATTTGGTGGGATCCTGATATACCTCTTTGCCTTCATTCGCTGTCGGGTTGTAAGGTTTGGTATACATTAGGACATTATGCCCTAGAAGAAGACATACTTTAAGGATTTAGTCAACAAGGAACCGTTATATTTTCGCCTTGTCAGTCTGTCTAGATCTTGGTACTAGAAAGCTGTTATTTGTGATGGGTATATTAATCACACCGACAAAGTGGCACAATAAAATCTTGAATAATATTTTATTTAGAGCACCTGATTTCTTTTGTACCCCTTGTAGCAAAATTGTGTTACTGTCTCGAACATTCTAATTAAAGAAAGGTGACAAAAAAGGATAGAAAGACCGACTTCTCTTCCAGCAAATGACATGCCATTGCAATGGTATGCCATAGCTTCTAATCTATGTTACCTACTAATTTAATAAATGCGAAAGTCTTTATTTTTTTATTTGTTTGTTTGTTGACCAATCACGGCGCAACGGATGAACGGATTTGGATGAAATTTGTTATATATTTAGGACACACCCTGGATTAAAACATATGGTATTTTTTTGAGGGGATTTGGAGGGGTTGTTCTGAAAACAAACTGGCAGCAAATGCTGACGCCCACTCCCTTTGCCACAAATACATTTAATTATGCAAAATGTTATACCTACGAATTTTTCGGTATTTGTTGGCAATAAATACTTTTTCTTTCTTCTCTCTTTCTTCCTTTTATCCCAATAAAGTGAGTAGTTCTCGCGGGATAAACAAATTAAATATGTCCGCGATCAAGTTAAGGGAAAACTATAAATAGACAATTTAGAAAATTACTGATAGATACCATGAAAATACACCAAACAACTAAGATAAACGCTAAATACCTTCGAAACGGTTTACCCAATTTTCATCAAACGTATGGCTGTACCTGTCCCCGCGTTTTTTTTTATCCACAACGGGTTGGTACTTGACCTCAATCACACCTGATGTTAAGTGAAGATATGGTCGAAGGTGGAACCGTACTGATCCGGAAACCCCAACACATTTGGGGGACTGGCTATCTTTTCTCTGACAACCAGAACCTAACCTAACCTATCTACCACCAACCAAGCCGAGTACTTCAACATGTAGCCCGCTGGGGATCGAACCCGTGACCTCCGAATCGTAAACCCAATGATGTTTACATTGAGCCACGGAGGCGGTTAATATTTAATATAAAAAATCGCACTCAAGTCGTATCACACCTTACTGAGATACATCCGGACAAATACTGGAAACACACACACACAACACAGGCAAACACAAACAGCCATTGTTTTTCGTCAGTTGTCAAAAACACGATCGCATATTTCATGGCCTCGAATTTCCTAGAACTCTGTGTCCGAACGAGGCCATTTCGTGTTGGCCCTCCCTGGGGTCGGTGATAGCCTCTCAAGGAAGGTTTTGTATCTAGTACAGACATACTATAAAGCTAAAGAAAGATTTGATTATGCAATATTTCTTTCCGTTCACGTTTAATGAAAATATATTATTTATTTAAAAAAACTAACAAATAAATAGATTGAATTTAAATATAAACTAGAACAAGTGTAAATAATTGGGCCTCATCGTCACTTAACATCAGGTGTGATTGAGGTCAAGTGCAAACCCATTGTGCATAAAAAAAAAGGTACCCAAAACGCTGGCAGCATTTCTTCGGTGGATGCAGATACTTAAGCGTTGAGCGAGGACACAGGCAGTTCTCGGGTCACCAGTGGTATCGGCTAAGCGCTTTGAAACATTAACAATTGAAGGAAATGAAGGTTTCGACTCCGAAAGCAAGAAAAATGTATTCGGAGACGATGTTCGTTAAATAAATAAATTATAATTTTTTTAATGCACAACGTGTTAGCGGCTTGACCTCAATCACACCTGATGTTAAGTGAACATAATATGGCCGAACTGGGTATCTCAAACTACCGGAATACAACAATAGAATAGAATAATTTTGAATAATTTATTTTTAACTTAAATACAGTTGTTCACATTACAACCCCCAAATGTGTTGGGGTTTCGGGGTCAGTACGCTTCCACCTTCGACCTCATCTTCACTTAACATCAGGTGTAATTGAGGTAAAGTACGAACCCGTTATGCATAAAGAAAAGAAAAAAACAACCGGTAAATTTTGTAATAGGTATTCATTAGAATTTCTAAAATATTATTTGTTTATTTATTTATTTTTTATTTATTTATTTATTTCCAAACTTACAATTATCTTTACAGGTTTACCCTAATGCGATAGTGCAGTGAAGACTTTACTTACAGCAGTTTATTTTATTTATTGTTATTATTTGTTACAAATTGCAATTTAAAATTACAATTTGTAACAAATAATAACAAGAGCTATATTTGTGAATTCACTCAGAGTACAACTGAAGAGGTCTATCTCCTCCGCAATAACGTTTATGTTCCCAGCCGATGCCCATGCTAAGCATTAAAAATACTTGTGTTATGAGCATCAGCTGCTAACTCCTCAATGGACTCCTAAACTAACTAAACCACGTACCTATTAAAATTTACTCCGCTGGAAGTCGATTAAAAAAATAAATAAAACAAAAATTGTTAATTATCTCACCACAAATGACGCTTTACAAAGTGATTTTAGGGCTAGATAATAGATAGAACACATTTCTGGGAAGACTGGTGCCTGAAAATGAAGAACCAAAATTACAGGTCACCAGGCCCCCCAGCTATGGACATAGTGTATTAGAGCAGAGATATTGGTGATTGAGGAAGAAACACTTAATGAAAGAAACAAACGAGAAGGAAATCACGAAACATAAGACCTGGTTTTTGGAGTGGAGTTGTAGTGTTGTGCACTATTTTTAACCCCCGAAGAAATCCCGAGAGCCCGGGATCTCCGTTTTGTAAAACTTAGTCATCTACAATGCGACACGCAGGCGTGTAAATAGATTTAGGAAATGCCTGAGATTGTGGCTCACGCTTCTTAGGCCCGTGTTGTCAACACCATTGGACGATTAATTCTACTGGGTTCAATTTGTTGATATCTGTGTAATGTTAATAGTTGTAAGGCTTGTAGAATGTCAGTGTAGGTAGGAATAATTAAAATAAGCATGATGATACACGCAAGTTCTCTCTGTTCTTTATAAGCCTAGATTCATATGTATGTTGATAATCAAGGATTATCAATTTACATACGTGTTGTCTCTCTTGGTGGAGCCTCTGTGTTCCTTCTAGGCGAGGCCTCTGTGCCTCTGAATTGACCTCCTAAGCCGCCCCCTCTATTGTTAATCCTCGGCCTCCGTGTAAACTCTTAGTTTTGGTGAAATGGTTCTCATAGGTAACGTATGCATACTCACCCGAGAGCTTCTTTAATTACGCAAGTACTCACCAATCTTTTAAATACTACCTCACTTCGTTATTTTCACACATTACTCACAATCATTCTCTCATTATTTTTACAGCCCTTTTTATCTTGCCGCCAACTTCTCTTCCTTTCTCTTCTTACACCGCTCTCACTCTTTACACCGCTCTCGCGCTTTATAATGCGGACTGCTAAGGTATGGAACTCACTGCCCGCGTCGGTTTTTCCCGACACTTACAATCTTGGGATCTTCAAGTCTAGAGTCAATAGGCATTTACTGGGTGCGCGTGATACATATTCGGCTACATCGTCACTTTCCATCAGGTGAGATTGTAGCCAAACGCGAAACCAGTTTTTAATAAAAAAAAAACTCTCACAGTGTTGCCACCTTGCGAATCTTAAGCAATCTTTATTCTCAATTAAATTAAAGTACTTCGATCGATTCGATTTTGTATTACCACATTCGCGCTTCGCGACAGCCCATATTAAAAAACCAATTTCAATATAAGTCTTGAGGCTGTATCACCCGAGATGCGTCTTAAAAAGTTGACGCTATCTCAAGCTCCGTGCTAATTTATAAACCAATCTTGAGGTCTACTCCACTGAGATCACGTCTCAAGTATTCGCCTCAACGGCCAATGAACGATAGTCTTGAGTTTCGTTTATTAATATGTGAAACTCGGCGCACGTCTCAAGTGAGTACTGCTTGAGTATGCACGTGCATTTCAAGTCTCAGGTAAGGTTTATTAATAATTATTTATATACTTATACTTGGACATATACAGACAGCATCATCTAGTTCCACACTAAGCAAATAGGCTTGTGTTGTGGATACCAGGTTTATTTTTGTAAATAAATACATATATAAATGAAAAACATCCATAACTCGGGTACACATGTCCGTATTCACCACACAAATATATGCCCCCAGCGGGATTCGAACCCGCGACCTTTTGGTATAGCAGCAGAGTTTCTAACCACTACACCAAATAGGTCGTCCTCGTCGTCGTTTATTAATCAACACGTTTACTTGAGACCGGTCACAAAACTTATTCTCAATCTTGAGAACGGTTTCTTAATACGGGCCTTAGTAAGAAGAGGCTGTGCAACCACGCTGTCTGTTCCGTGGCCCCAACAGTGAGCATATAAGTCGGGTAATGTTGTATGCTAGACTAATAAAATGGTTTGAGAGGAAAACTAAATGTTATTAGCTTAAAATGTTTGCATCGGCACAGATATTTAAATGCTAGCAGTAATCCAACTATACATCAGAAAAAACGCCTGTTGGAAAATATGCCAAAGGTGACAATGGTGTCGAGCTGTACACAAACTATAAAAAAAAGTAGTAGTCTCTTTCTCCCTGGAACAGTACGATGCGACGGCACCACTCCAAAACTGGTTTTAGTTTAGTTTAGTTGGTGTACATCCGAATCGACACCAGTGTCGTGACCCGTGTGAATCAATAACGAAATATAATTGTGCCTTTTTGAAATATAAAAATCTGTTTTTTAAAGTGCAACCTCTCGAGTTTCATGCTTGTTCTTCTCAGGGGAAAATTGCATTTTGAAAAAGAAGTAGAATATATCTGACTATTCTAAGTGTAGTATCATGTCTACCTCAAAATAAAGTATTTATGGATTTGAAAATTTTTAATTTGACACTCCGCCCCTTCCTTACTTACGAAGATTCATCATCACCATCATATAAACCACAGGCCGAGCGCAGGCATGAAAAGGTGTCGCGACCGGTATAAACTGATAGTACGTCCTGTTACGTTTCCTATTTAGGGATATTTAAGTTTAGAAAGCGTAAAATCTAAAATAATTTGTATTGGTAGAGAGTAATGCAAATGTTTGTGGAAAAATAACGACACCGTTTATGTATGAAAAGTCTTCCAGAAAAACTTAGTTTTGTTATATATATGCAATATTTAGGATACTTACATGTCTCAAGCTAATGCTGTCTTTGGCACTGAAATGTGGTTTTTCACTATGAGCCTCTTAAGAAAGCTCTAGTCGTCGCTCGTATCACGTCAAAATCTTTGCGTTCGATCGCTAATAACTTGCCATTGCGTTAATCTCCCTAGAACGATAATATGGCGTCTTACCTATGAAATTGGAGTTTTTCTTCTTCGTAAATCATACGTACCAATTCCTGCGATTTTCAAAGCTATATCCAAATTTGTTTTTTATTTGGGAAATGGAATATCAAGGTTTCACAACAATTTTTTTTTAATTTCTGGGCTAAATCACATAATAAAATAAACTTGAACAGAGCTCTTTTCATGTGCTACCCATAATAATTCTTAGATTCGCTGAAACTTTTATAAAGCGGTTACTTTTAAAAATTAACGCTGCCTATGTACTTAACTTAATGTTATCCGATAATACACACAAAGTTTAGCTAAATTTGGATTTGCCGTCCCCAAAAAAAAAAATCAAAAATGTTTGTATGGAGAAAACAGTCTTAATGAAATTCTTCATACAAAACGCCAATTTCATAGGTAAGGACCTAATATTAATAATAAAAGGTATTTTATTCATCACAAAAAAATACAAGCATACATGAGAATCAGTAACCACATAAGCGGATAAAGGATCACTTAACCACAAATTAATATACAATTTGTTTGTAACTGATATTACTTATTGTCTCGTACACTATGTCATTAAGCCGCGAGGGTAGGAAATAATGTTAATCTTATACCGGATGAGTTTTTTTTAACCGTAAGGAAAAAATAGGGCATAATGGGTACGTGAAATATAAGTTATTGGCATAGGTCGTTAGTGGCATTTTATAATAAGGTTCCAGTGGACATTCAAAATTTACCTTTAAATAAATTCAAAACCATCATAAAACAGACATTATTTACCAAAGGCTATTATAAAATTTCTGACTATCTGGATGATAAGCAAGCATGGACATAGACCGCTCGGCGATATTCAGCCTAATTATACAATATAATATAATTGTAACCCAAACTTATTTAAAAGAGCAACCCTTGAGTTTCTTGCTCGTTCTTCTCTGGGGAATCTACTTTGCGAATGAGCAAAAATGTCAATAATTTTAATATTAAGATAAAAAATGTGACGTTTTCAAGTGATAATCTTTATCCTACGAAATAAATATTTTTTGACTTTGACTTTTTTGACTTTGGTCGTTTTTTTTAATTGGCGGGATACCTAGAGTTTCAATCATTCTAAATTTATTTGGATTTTTTTTAAATCCACATTGGAACTGATATTTTCTCCGAGATTTCTTTAGATAAGATTAGATAGATAATAAGTTTATTTGCAAGAATACAGTATGAACAAGATGTTAATAATTAAAAATAAATACATTGTATTCAGCCCGCAAGCAGACATGCAAATATTAAATATATTTTGAATCTATATCTAGACATATTGATTAATAATTTAATTTTTAAATTCCAAATATTCCTCAACACTATAAAAGCAATGATCTAGTAGCCATTTTGTCAGTATCGCTTTAAACCTATTACCATGCATTGATTTTATGTCATTTGGTAAACTATTAAATATTGAAATACACATATTAAAAACGTTTTTCTCATAAATATTTTTCTTAACAAGTGGCTTATATAATGTACTCATAATCTTAGCTCTAGTCTGCCTCTGAACAACTTCGCTGCGTTTTTTAAAATATAAACGCAACTTTCAAATGACACAATTAACGTTTCATTCGATGATGGTTTTGAAAAAAAATTAAACCAACTAAACCAATACCTTCTATTTCACTTACTCGTAATGAAAAAATATGGAATATTTAGGTAAGTGAAATATAAGTTATTGACATAGGTAGTTTTTTTTTTTAATATGCGACTGGCGGGATTTGTAGAGTTTCAATCATGCTAAATTTATTTGTATTTTTTGAAATTTTTTTTTATTCACATTAGAATTGATATTTTCTCCGAGTTTTCTTTATTTAATTTAACGCAACTCTCAAATGACACAATTAACGCTTTATCGGATGATGGTTTTGAAAAAAAAAATCAAACCAACTAAGCCAATACCTTCTATTTCACTTACCTAATATGCCCAATTTTTTTCCTTACTGTATAAAAATTCATCCGGTATAATGCACACGATGCAGGTACATGCAGGTAAATGACATATAGGGAAAATTGCATTTTCAGAGGTACGTGTTTGCATGCTGTTGACGTTACAAGAAGTAAAAAACTGCTCCCTGGAACATGCAAGCTACATAACTTAATATTTCATTGGCCAATGCCTCATTTTTAGGGTTTCGCAGTCAACAAGGAACTCTAATATTGTCTCCATAGCTTTTAAAGGGGGGAAGCTTTAAAAAGCTAAACGGTTTTTTTTGGATACGCGAACAAATTCACAGCAGTAGTATTATAATGAAGTTAAAAGGGAAACTATTACAGGTAAGCAGGTTTTTTTTTATACACGACGGGTTCGTACTTGACCTCAATTACACCTGATATTAAGTGAAGATGAGGTCGAAGGGTACTGACCCGGAAATGAAATGAAATGAAATGTAATGAAATGAAATGAAATGAAATGAAATGAAATGAAATGAAATGAAATGAAATGAAATGAAATGAAATGAAATGAAATGAAATGAAATGAAATGAAATGAAATGAAATGAAATGAAATGAAATGAAATGAAATGAAATTTTATTTGTGCATAGAACCAGGTTAAAAAAAGATATACATAGTTTTGGGATGATCTCTGGATCTGGCCTCTTCAGGCTTATACACTACACACTATAACTACAATAAAAATAAATCTATGAAAAGGACTTTTAGATGCGCTGCCAATAATTGATAATGCTCAAATGTTGCTTATTAAAAATAAAGGTTTTGAGTATGAGTAATTTAACAGTAACAATAATAATTTCCAATTGACCCCATCACATTTGGGGGACTGGCTATCTTATCTCTGACAACCGGAACACAACAATGCTATTGACATTGCTGTTTGGCGGCAGATTTAGATAAGATGGTGGTAGCTAGCCAGGCGGACATTTAAAATGCCGTACCAGCAACCAAACCGAGTACAAACGTGAACTCCGCTGGGGATCGAACCCGCGACCTCCGAATCGTAAGTTGTTTACATTGAGCCACGGAGGCGGTTAAGTACAAGTACAATGAGTAATAGTTGAAAAACTTAAAAAATGTACTTTACGTTGAAAATTATTTATCAAACAACAAGAAGTCTGCTAAGTCCGCATGTTGCGAGAAAAAGTATCTAACCCTAAACTACGCGTGGCCCGATAGGCACTTGGCCGGTTTTCATTTTTAATAACCCTTAATTTGCATGGTGCGTTCTAGGGGTTCCAATCAAAACTGACTGAGAGCATAAGACGCACCGAATTTGGGAGAACTAACGATATTCGAGTGCGATGGAATCCAGAGTAAACCCATTGCAAGTGATGGCAATGTGTGATTTTTTTTTATATTCAGTGGCCTTTTATTTTAAAGCAACCTCTTGAGTTTCTTGCTTATTCTTCTCAGGGAAAATTGCCTTTTGAACAAGCAGTAGCTTTAAAAATGTAAAATCTGACTATTTTAAGTGTACCCTGTATACCTAATAAATAAAGCATTTAACCGCCTCCGTGGTTCAATGTAAACAACATTGGGCTTACGATTCGGAGGTCGCGGGTTCGATCCCCGGGGCACATGTGTAAGTACTCGGTTTGGTTGGTGGTATGGCATTTTAAATGTCCGCCTGGCCAGCTACCGCCATCTTATCTAAATCTGCCGCCAAGCAGCAATGTTAATAGCATTGTTGTGTTCCGGTTGTCAGAGATAAGATAGCCAGTCGTCCAAATGTATTGGGGTTTCCGGGTCAGTACGCTTCCATCTTAGACCTCATCTTCACTTAACATCAGGTGTGATTGAGGTCAAGTACCAATCCGATGAGCATAAAAATATTTTTATTTTTTGATTTGATTAGTTTGAGTTCAGTCATAGATTATATTTTATGATAAGAAATCCAACATGCCAGAAAACAAATAGAGATTAGGACACGATTGCTTTGGGGGATTGCCTATCTGCCTACCAGATTTAAATACCGCTGTGATAGCGCAAGGCGGTGCCCTACCAAACCAAACCTAGTACCAAACATGTACCCCGCTGGGAATTAAACCACTGACCTTCGTATTGCAAACCTTATACTTTTTGCTGGACACTTTCAACTAACACTTAAATTCCATAATTATCGTAATAATAATAATAAATATCTTTGTACATACACAGCGCCATTTAATACCACACTATGCTACTAGGCTTGTAATACGGTGATTGATGTAATCTTTTGAAAAATGATTGAAAAAAAATAATATCTAACCGCCTCCGTGGCTCAATGTAAACAACATTGGACTTACGATTCAGAGGTCGCGGGTTCGATCCCCAGCGGGGTACATATTTAAGTACTCGGTTTGGTTGGTGGTATGGCATTTTAAATGTCCGCCTGGCCAGCTACCACTATCCTATTTAAATCTGCCGCCAAGCAGCAATGTTAATAGCATTGTTTTGTTCCGGTTGTCAGAGATAACATAGCCAGTCCTCCAAATGTATTGGGGTTTCCGGGTCAGTACGCTTCCACCTTCGACCTCATCTTCACTCCTAACATCAGGTGTGATTGAGGTCAAGTACCAAACCGTTGTGCATAAAAAAAAATACGGATACCAGATGGTTGCTATACTAAACCCATACATTGTTTTTATAAATAAATACAATGCAAATGAAAATCGTTCATATCCCGGGTATACGTATTTCATCCATAACATATGCCTCTAGCGGGATTCGAACCCGTATAGTAGTTATGTAACAGAACTTCCTGTAAAAAATCCAAACTTTAGGGAATCGGTTTCGGAACAGAGCCAACCAGGGGACTCATTACAAAGTTTTTAACGTAATGCTACGTCATAAGACCCGTGGGTGTAATTTTCCTGTACGAGCAAATACGGGGAAAACGGAAAATGTACGCTTTAAGCTATTTTATGTAGCTACCAATATGTCTTTGGCGGATTTATAGTCGCGAAACCGCTTAGTAGGAAAAGTTACCGACAGATTAGCATTTTTAACCCCCAACGGGAAACAATGGGAGTTATGTGTTTGACGGCGTTGTGTGTGTCTGCAAACTAATTTTCATTTGGTCCGTGGTTCCGGAGATATTTACTTTTTTGACTTCTTTGGTAGTGGAAATTCAAAATATGTCTTCACTTAGTGTCCTTCTAAATAACAAAGGAATACAATTCCAAATTTCATCAACATCTGTCCAAGCGTTTGAGCTGTTCTGCGTTAGTCAGTGAGGATATTGCTAATGTCATGTGCGTATTGTTTCCTAACCCAGAGGTTGTCTGGAAGAGTGATTTTAGTGATAATTCCGCCAAATTGTACTGTTTCCTGTTTTGTTTATCCCTGTGTATGTTTATTATTGACGACCCGTTTGGTGTAGTGGTTAGAAACTCTGCTGCTATACCAAAAGGTCGAGGGTTCGCATCCCGCGGGGGACATATGTTTGTATGATGAATATGGACATGTGTACTCGAGTAATGGATGTTTTTCATTTATATAATTGTATTTATATAAAAAAAATGTATTTGTGTAGTGTATCAACCATCTGCTATCCACAACACAAGCCTAGTTGCTTAGTGTGGAACTAGATGGTGCTGTCTATGTATGTCCAAGGATATTATATTTTAGTTATTGTTGTGCAATAAATAAGGTTTTGTTTGTTTGACATTGTCATGGTGTTGTGTTTGGCGGCGTTGTATGTCCAGTCTTCGTCCGGATGTATTTCAGTAGTGCGTAGTCCGATTTGGGTGCGGTTTGGTTACAATAAATACTAAATGAACGAACAGGTTGTTAGCCAAGATTGATGAAAATCGGTTAGGGCATTTCGAAGATATTTAGCTTTTAAAATGTTTGGTGTATTTTGACGATATCACAATCTTTCAAATGTATTCTTCTTTTTTTGCGTAACCTATTTTGACTCTATATGGGAAGAATGTGGAAAGGCACAGATTGCTCTAGTTTAAGCTCCAATATCATATTAAACTCAGAAATGGGATGTCTTTGACCACCCCATTTGGGATAGAGGTCGTGACGTTATGTATGTAAATCATGTTAAGCCGTTTATTTAAGAAGATATTTAACAACCACTTAGCTAGCTACCACCATCTTATATAAGTCATTACAATAGCATTGTTGTGTTCCGGTTCTTAGAGATAAGATAGCTAGTCCCCCAAATAAGATGGAGTTTTCGGGTTAGTACGCTTCTACCTTCGGCCTCATCTTCACATAACAAAAATATATGCCTCTAACGGGCTACGAACCCGCGACCTCTAGATATAGTGGTCAAGATCACCAACCACTACACCAAACAGATGGCTAGTTGCTCATAATTCCATTCAAAGGCCGCTCAATTTAAGTGAGATATGAAATAATTCTGTAGGCTTTTTGGCGGGAACTCGGCGAGTGAAGTAGCATTTTTCTTTATAAGTCTTATAATTTGTGCATTCAAACTTTTGAAGCTTAATAATGGCAGAATATTGTGCAGCAAACGTTAGTGATAGTGTACAAGTGAAGGGAAGTGTAAATTAAAGTGCGTAACGGAGGTTTCGGGTTCCCACAAGAAGCCGCCAAAATCTTTTGTAAAGCATTCTGCCACTTTACTGAAGAATGACTTGACCGTGACTAGACTCTGTATACGCCAAGTATACGACGAATTACTTGTTTTGACTGAGACTGACTTACAAACTGAAGAAATAAGACATGGCTGTTATGGGCAAGATCCCTTTGCCTTCTCCTAAAGGAGAGAATGAAACAAAAAAAAAAATAATTCTGTACCCATATAAATGCAGAAATGTACATCAGTCGAACAGTAAACTGCATAAAAACAAGAAGGTGAAGTCTAAATTTTCCGGTTTTGTCCATATTCCGGGAGTATAGAATTTGGTACCACCAACTGGCGCCGTGCCAAAAATGGACGCGACTAAAAAAATCAGTAATAAAAACCGGCCAAGCGGGTGGCGGTCCACGCGCAGGGGTTGCGTACTTGCACGAATTAGAAAGGGGCTTTTTGTTGTTTTACAAATAATTTTTATGTATTTCGGCCATAGTTATTGTAATAGTTTTTCCTTTTCTATGTGCATTAGCTGTGAATCTTTTTTACGTATAACCGTTTAACTCCATAATTTGGTAATGACCAAATGGTAATGACTCCACCGACAAGAGCATAACTCTTAAATTGAAGAAGAAAACCGTTTAACTGGCTGGGGGAGGGCATTTGGCTCTAACATAAATTGGCAGTTTAAAGCTTAATATTTCGCAAACGGATATAATATTTAACCGCCTCCGTGGCTCAATGTAAACAACATTGGGTTTATGATTTGGAGGTCGAGGGTTCAATCCCCAGCGGGGTACATGTTTTAGTACTCGGTTTCGTTGGTGGTAGGACATTTTAAATGTCCGCCGGGCTAGCTACCACCATCTTATCTAAATCTGCCGCCAAGCAGCAATGTTAATAGCATTCTTGTGTTCTGGTTGTCAGAAATAAGATAGCCAGTCCCCCCAATATGTTGGGGTGTCCGGGTCAGTACTTCGACTACCTTCGACTTCATCTTTCCTTAACATCAGGTGTGATTGAGGTCGAGCACCAACCAGTTGTTCATAAAAATAAAATAAAACGGATCCATGAATCGAAAAACTGTTCAAATTAACCCCTAATATTTCTATTTTTATTCAAAGACATCCCACACAAAAATCATCCCCATATTTACATGTAAAAAAAAAATTCTTTGTCGGCATGATTAATATGTATACTCGTGCTAAATTACAGCTCTCGAGTACTAAGAGCCTCTGCGCTAAATCGCGGAGAGAAATGGACATGACGACCTGTGTAGTGATCTTAAAGGTGGCGTGTTCAAATCCCGCTAGGGGCATATGTTTGTATCATGAGTACAGACATGTGTTCCCGAGTTATGGTTGTTTTTCATTTATATGTGCATTTATATACAAAAAAAAATATTTGTTTCTTTTATCAACCACCTGGTTTCCATAATACAAGCATAATATAAACTAATCTAAATACAAATTGAGCGATGATTTACTTCATTGAGATTTAAAATTTATAAATATAAATAAATAAATATATTTGCACATACACACAGCGCCATCTAGTTCCACAATAAGCAACTATAGGCTTGTGTTGTGAATACCAGATGGTTGATATACTACATAAATACATTTTTTTTTGGAAATAAATACATATTATAAATGAAAACATTCATAACTCATAACATAAAAAGGTCATAATAAACCATTACACCAAACAGGTCGTCACTACACGAAACATGTCGTCAATAAAAATTCCTTGTTAACTGAGGAACCCTAAAAACTTGGCATGACCCAAAACTTAAAGTCCGACAGTACTATGAGCATCAACTTAATAATCCGCCAAGATTAGCAATTTGCCAGCCCAACGTGCCAAATTCGCACGACCTCCTATATAATCCGGTTAAACCTCCACGAGAGCACCTAAATCCGGTAACAGAATGGCAAAGCTAGCCTCTCTACAGTTAGAATATTTTGTAGAACTTACACTACACTAATCGGATTTTGACTCCCGACGAGAAAGGACGGGTGTAAGGTGTTTGACGGCATTGTGTGAAAATTAAAATGAAAATGTTTATTTTCGACTTCAGATAGATAGATAAAACATTTATTCCCTGCACAGTACATACGACCAAAATAGAAGAACAACAATAATAAATCAACAAAATAGAATAAATAAATAAATGAAAGCTTAATATAGTGACGCACACCATACAAGATTTTCCCAGCGACGGGCTGTACCCACTGTGCACTGAAAGGGCTCTGACTCAGCATATGCTGCAGCACATATAGTGGTCCATACCACAGCGCTGGTTATTCTGCCAGTACCACTTACTGAAAAAAATTATTATACAATTATTATACCAATATAATTAACATAGGAAGTTTTAAAAATAAAAGCATTAATGTTTTTGTGGGGTATTCCTTGTACACTGTGCACTTATGCCATCATGTATAATGTCAATGTGGCAGAAGATTTTTTAAAATATATATATAATTGCATATCTATTTAAAACATATACAACAATAACATAACACACGACTACACAAAATACTAAGTGTGCGATATGAAAAGATGTGAGCTGTAAATAAAAAGTTTAGTAGGTATAAACTATAGACTAAGGTCCCGGATCTCCTAAGTATACTTGTGCAAGGAGGCCCGCTCTTCCATCATCAAACTTCAAACTTCAAGCATTTATTTCAACGTAAGATACATGACTTTTTTAGACTACCCGCACGTGGGAAAGATAGACCTCGAAAAATTACTCTTCTAATTAATTAGTTTTTGCTCAGTATTCTCAATTTTATAATCTTGTTTTCACTCAGTTTATGTAATAACCCTTGCACAGCACGGTAATAGTGAAAATATAGCATCGCTCACCGAGTCTGCGATTGTCGGCGACTATCAGCTGATTGGAGTCTACTCACTTCCGAGGTACTATCACTATATTACACTTTTACACGGAAGCACGCATTAGAACCATGAAGTGCCGTAATTGCGAATCCGATATATTTGATAACGAGCATCTCACATGCTTGGTCTGTAATAACCCATATCACTTCAAGTGTGTATCCATGAGGGAGGCGTACTTCAGGAAAATGACTGCACATGCCAAACAGGCCTGGAGCTGTGCGACGTGCAGGGAAAATTTCTCGAACCCGAGCACACCTAAGCGTGCGCACGATCGGTCACCAAATACGGACTGCAAGGGCAAGGGCGAAGCGGTCGTCAACACCGCCGCATGCACATATGCGGACGATAACAACATCTTGGAAGTTCACTCACACACCGATAGCTCAACCCATGATCTTATAAGGTCATTATTTCAAGAACAAAAACATGTTTTATGTAATAAACAGGATCTAATTGGGTTTAAATCTGACATAATGAACTATATGAAGGATATAGTCAGGGGTCAAGATGAAAAGATATCCGAAATCATGATATCAATATCAGATGTTCGAGGTAAATACGATCAGCTTGCAGAACGGCTAAATAAAATTCCTGATTTAGAAAAATCGGTGCAATATATGTCTAATAGGTATGACGCAACTCAAAAGCAACTGAAGGAACTGGAAAGTAAAATAAAATTATTGGAGAAAGAAAATCTAAATTTAACATCTCGGGTGGTCGACATGGAATCCCTTAAAGAACAAGTAAATAATATCGAACAAAAGGCCCGTCTCAATAACGTGGAGATTTACGGAATTCCAGAACGAAAGTCTGAGGAGTTGCTGGAGTTAGCCATGACTATAGCCAATACCGAGGAGCCGCCTATGCGTTCCCAGGTCCTCCCTACTGCCGAAGAAGGTCGCCGCGGGGTTTTAGTGGGTATCCCTCCCGTCAGGGAGGGGAGTCCCACATAACCGTCTCGCCGTCCCCCATGTGAGCGGTGCGGGTAAAGCATTTCCCCGCGAAAAAAAAATAAAAAAAAAAATGGTCAAGTATCTCGGCGCGCCTGTCATATTTGCAAAAATACCTACGGTGTTAAAAACGTTTATAGATACTCTTCTACTGGGTGTATTTGTAATCTATGTAAAGCAATAGCTACGGGAATATATTATCTATGGATATAATGAATGAACACTACTACAGCTATAATACAAAAAATCTGAAAAATGTTACGAGTTGTAATATGTAGGTATCCCTATATCCACGATAGAAAAGAAGCGGCGCAAGAAACCCACAGGATCATTTCCTCTTCTCCCCCCCCCCCCCTACATCTAAATGTTACATTGAAAATAAACTTGTGTGTATGTGTCTTTCTCTGAGTAAAAAAAGCTGCAGCTAAAAGTATACCATTAACGCACTAGATCTCATCATCAGCCCGTAAACATACCACTGCAGGGATATAGGCCTTCCCTCGTATAATGAGGGAGTATGGGCCATAGTCCACCACGCTGGCCCAATGCGGGTTGGGGACTTCACATGCCTTTGAATTTTTATTTCTCAGGCATGCAGGTTTCCTCACGATGTTTTCCTTCACCGTTCAAGAGCAGTCGGATAAATACACATATGTAATTAAATTAAATTTAAAAACTCATTGGTACATGGCCTGCTTGGGAATTGAACCCGGACCTCCCAAATTGGGAGAGCCCGTCTTAACCGCTGAGCCACCGACGCTCGCGCACTAGATCTATTATGTTAATAATATCGTGCAAGGAAAAAAAAGAAGCTATGGGTATCAAAATGTCATGCTTGACAGTACTCATGCAAGCTGCATTACGCACCGGTTTGAGTTTCTTCATCAACAGCCTTACACGTCTCCACTATTGGGGCACAGCCCCCGCTCACAGGGAATGAACCATAATCACACTTAGTCACACTCAGTCACACACACTCACACACACATAAATGTTAGTGGAAGCTGCCCAAGCAGCTTCCGATCCCAAGATAATGTCGTAGGGCTAATATACATGAACAGATACACATAATCACACACACTCATACACACACATAAATGTTAGTGGAAGCTGCCCAAGCAGCTTCCGATCCCAAGATAATGTCGTAGGGCTAATATACATGAACAGATACACATAATCACACACACTCATACACACACATAAATGTTAATGGAAGCTGCCCAAGCAGCTTCCGATCCCAAGATAATGTCGTAGGGCTAATATACATGAACAGATACACATAATCACACACACTCATACACACACATAAATGTTAGTGGAAGCTGCCCAAGCAGCTTCCGATCCCAAGATAATGTCGTAGGGCTAATATACATGAACAGATACACATAATCACACACACTCATACACACACGTACTCACACCAAAACACAACATCCACACTTACTCAAAAGCGCTCATTATCATCTTATTAAATTATGCCTATTGTTTACATGTGTACATATACATATAACTGTATAATGTAGTATGTATATGGAGACATGTGTGCTGTGCATGCTGCACCTATATATACAGGGCGTCCCAAAGTTATGGGACATGAAGGGGAAGTACCTTAAATATTGTAGATAGTGAATTTTGCTCAAAGAAGACTTTATGTTATTTTTAAAAGTTAGTAATTCTGCATTCATAGATTTTCTAAAAATTACTTGCTTCGGCTGGGAATCGAACCGACTTAAATGTGAAAAAAAAAACACCCTACTTTTATGATGCCAATCGAAAGAATAGCTAAAAAATAATAACTCTGCCTAAGTAACATAGTATTTTAAAAGAAAGGAACAACATAAAATGATTGAGTCAAATTTCAAGAAAGTTATTTATTGCTAAAGTGATTTCTTCTTTTGGGGATACGTGAAAGATATGCTATACAAAAAGCGATACGAGAACGTAGGCGAGTTGCAAACAGAATTGTGCCATATCACATCGAGTGTTCACCATAAAATGATTAGAAAATCAACAGGCAGCGGGCTCATTAAAAGATTGGCGATTTGCGTAAGACAAGAGGGATCACATTTTGAGCATTTAATTAATTAATTTACAAAAAAATACCTACTTAATTGACTACGGCAGTTTCATGTATGTTTTTTATTTGATTAAAATGATTAATTTCACGTTGTTCCTTTCTTTTAAAATACTATGTTACTTAGGCAGAGTTATTATTTTTTAGCTATTCTTTCGATTGGCATCATAAAAGTAGGGTGTTTTTTTTTTCACATTTGAGTCGGTTCGATTCCCAGCCGAAGCAAATAATTTTTAGAAAATCTATGAATGCAGAATTACTAACTTTTAAAAATAACATAAAGTCTTCTTTGAGCAAAATTCACTATCTACGATATTTAAGGTACTTCCCCTTCATGTCCCATAACTTTGGGACGCCCTGTATATATATATATGCCACTGTATCGTATAGATTATAGATAGATTATAGATAGATAGATAGATACAAAGAGTAAATAAAATGCTCTGGAATTTAGCTATATCACTATATTGATTAATTCGCTTAAATTAAGTACAGAGCTCTTTTGTGTAGGGGTATGTAATGAAATGAAATGAAAATCATTTATTCATGTAGGCAATACAATATGCACTTATGAACGTCATTTGTTTTTTAAACTACCACTAGCTCGGAACGCGACCACTACTGAGAAGAGCTAGCGAGAAACTCAGAGGGTTTGTCTCTTTTCAATAAATCATGTACAATCAAGAAAGGTTACAACAATTTTATATATCGAGTAGAGGAGCCGTTTAATCCCATGGATTACTTTCATTAATATAGTCTGAAATTTTGTAATATCCCTTTTTACATAATTTTTGTTTTATAATAAGTTTAAATTTATTAAGCGGAAGATTCCGTATATCCATGGGAACCTTGTTGTAGAAGCGCACACATTGACCTCTGAATGACTTATTAACTTTACTAAGTCTACTAAAAGGTACAGCTAATTGATTTTTGCTCCTTGTATTGACATTATGTCGGTCACAATGTTTCTCGAATGAATATATATTTCTCTTAACATATACAAGATTTTCATTGTGACGAAAATGTTAAAATATTAATTTCTTTAAATATTTGTCTTAATGTATCTCTTGACCTTAATTTATAAATTGCACGAATAGCTCGTTTCTGTAAGAGAAATATGCTATCTGTATCAGCAGCGTTTCCTCACAGCAAGATACCATATGACATCAAGCTGTGAAAGTAGCTGAAGTAGACTAAGCGCGCTGTTTCAATATCACAGATATTTCGAATTTTCTTAACAGCATATGCGGCAGAACTGAGTCTTTTCATTAGTTTTTTAATATGGGGTCCCCACTGTAACCGAGAATCTAAAGTCATACCAAGGAATACAGTTGTGTCCACAAGTTCCAACTGTTCATGTTTAATTCTTATTTTGGTGGCAACCTGTTCAACATTAGGTAATGAAAATCTAAGACATTTCGTTTTGTTCTCATTAAGGAGCAAGTTATTGACTGTGAACCATTCGACTATTTTTGAGACAGCATTATTCACTTCGTCATATGCTAATTGATATCTGTCAACTTTAAATATTAAAGAAGTGTCATCAGCAAACAATACGATCTCGTGTCTTTCCTTAGCGAGGTGAGGTAAATCGTTGATATAAACTAAAAATAGGAATGGTCCCAGTATTGAACCCTGCGGTACGCCCATGCTAACTGCAGATCCTGATGATCTCTCTCCATTGATATCAACCCTCTGAATTCGATCACGTAGATATGATTTCATTAGGCTGAGTGCTTGGCCCTGGACGCCATAATGGTGTAGTTTCATAATTAAGATATCATGGTGGACGCAATCGAAAGCCTTGGACAGATCACAAAAGATGCCAAGGGCGTCCTGTGAACCCTCCCAGGCATCAAAAATATGTTGTAATAACTCAATACCGGCATCTGTTGTCGAACGTCCCTTAGTGAAACCAAATTGTTTGGTTGTAATCAAATTATTCAAATTGAAATGTGAGAGCAATTGATTTAAAATTAAGCTTTCAAATATTTTACTTAAAGTCGGTAAAATTGAGATCGGTCGGAAGTTTGTACGAACTTGAGTATCACCAGACTTAAATAACGGAATTACTTTACTATGCTTCATCATATCAGGAAACACACCATTATTAGTACACTGGTTGAAGATAATAGCTAAATGAGGAGCAATATCCTCTATAATAAAACTAATTATTTTAACTGATAGACCATGAAGATCCGCTGTCCTTTTCATATTTAAAGATTTAAATGTCTTAATAATACATAATGGTGTAACGTGATGAAATTTAAATACATCGGTACATTCGGTTACATTTTGTTTTAGTAATAATTCAGCGAGAGTGGGGGAAGAATTAAGAGACTTAGTTATCGATACTGGAATGTTAGTGAAAAAACTTTCAAACGCGTCCGCGATTTCAGGAGCATTAGTTAATGTTTGACCTTCTACGTTAATTTGGTAATCGAAACTACGAGTTTTGACTTTTCCAGTTTCAGAGTTGATTACTTGCCAGGTCGTCTTAATCAGGTTTGAGCTACTTATAATCTTGTTACGAACGAACATAGATTTGGCTATCGTACATACTTGCTTAAATAGCTTTGAGTAGTTCCTGACATAGTTTACAAAAAGCTCATTCTGATTTATTGTTTTTTCTTCATATAGCTCGTAAAGTTTTTCTCTACTTCGATGTATGCCCACTGTGGCCCAGTCACTAAACTTCAAGCCATCATTAATTTTTATTAATTTTGTTTTAAAAACAGAGTCGAATTCATTCTTCGTTAAATTAAATAAAGTATTATATAGTTTATTCGGATCCTTACAGTAGGATAAGGTGGGTAATTTAACTTTAACATTATTACTAAAGGTTTTTAGCCGACCTTCATTTATAGGATTACATATTATAAGTCTTGTGTTATATTTTCCATTAAATGCAAAAGTAGCCAACTGACCACTATGATCCGATTTTAATTTATTAATTATGTTCTTGTAAGTTGGTTCAACATTTGTGAATATATTGTCGATACAAGTTGCTGTCGAAGAAGTAATTCTAGTAGGCTCTAGAAATAAGTTTTTGAGGTTATGACAATTGAATAACGATAATAACAAATTACTAAATGGAGATGAGCTATCTAAGAGATCTATATTAAAGTCGCCACAAACAATGACACATTTATTATTATTACAGATTTTATTTAAAACTTCATCCATAACTTTTTCAAAAGTAGTAAATAATGACTTCCCACGTCTGTATACGCTTACTACAACAAGCTGCTCCAATTCTACACAAGCGAGTTCGATAGTTTTTTCAACAGACAAATTGACGATGTCGGTACGTTCTTTGTATTTTAAATTGTTACGAACAATTATCAAAGAACCCCCATGATTCGCTGTTTGTCTGTTAAATGAACTACCAACCTGGTGATTTTTGAAACTAAACATGAACTGTTCTGACGTAATCCAGTGCTCAGTGATACATAGTATATCAATTTCGTTGGAGATCAAAAACAGTTCAAGTTCAAACTCTTTGTTATACATGCCGCCCTGAATATTTTGGTGCACCAGGTTTATTTTACAGATATTTTTTTCGCGTGAATTTTTATTTTTATTGGTGCTTTTTAAATTATTTGACATATTATTTCCAATTAAAATATTATTACTTGTAACCTTAACTTGGCCAGAGGAGGTCTCTGTTGTCTTATTATCTAATTTAAATTATTGGAAACATATTCCAATACGTTAATATTACAAGTTGTCTGCTCAATAGGAGCTGATTTTGCCTGTTCAATAGAAACAGGTTTTTCTTTAGCCAACGTATTGTTGGCTGAGTTATACAAATAATAATATAAAATGTTGCAAATGCTATGTTTGCTATATCTATTGAGATAATACATATCTCTAGTCTGATGAAACTTTGAACTAATTATACTATTAGTGTCTATCATGTGAAATTTAGAAAATCTACACGTTAAAGTATGTAACGTCAAATTTAGTTGGTGTCTGATATTGTTTTCATAGTCCGAACTATGACTGAAGGGAAAGGCAAAAAGTACAATTTTATTTACATTTTTTAGGTCATTCAATTGACCAAAATAATTTATAATTTGTCTTTTATTAGTATTTCCCCTCCTGCCTACACATATTATTAATGTAGTATTCCTGGGGTATTCGGAAGCTAATATACATTTTAAAATGTCACAGTATGAAGCCCCAGGCATACAATGATTAATTATCGCTGGGCCCATACGACGACTAAGTTGTAAACCGAGTTGTTTACCAATCTCATCACAATAGATACGTATGTTCGAGAGGGAGGCACTTTTACATACCGAAGCGACTGTGACACACGGTTCCACCGCCTGGCTTGGGGAAATACTCGCAGGCCGGGTCGAGCCGGGCGAAGTCGCGTCAGAATCACAAAGGTGATTATTTATCAAAGAATTAAATCTATCATTATTATAATTACCTAACTCCACCAACTCATCGAAGGCCAGTTCGCACTCCCGCAGTTCTTTTTGCGAGGTTTGGTATTTATCATTGATAAGCCTTAACGACTCGGTTAGCCTATCAATTTCGGACCGAAGGTTCCGTGTGTCACGTTCAAAACCTAACCTTGAATTATCTAGATTTAATTGACAGGTTTGTAGGTCCTGCACTAATTTACAATTGTCTCTCTTTAAATTGGCATATAAAGTATTTACATTATTTTTCTTAAGTGATCGTTGAGTGGTTTTGATAATTTTTTTGGTTTTAGCATATTTTTTCAACTTGTTTCTGCTCAAGGTTACATTTATGGATCGAGGGCTCATTGTGTCGTTTACAGTTAGATCTATGATTCCCGAATGATTAAGAACCGGTTTAGTTTGTGATTTATCGGACGAGGTGTCGGACGCGCCGCTGGTACTTCCCATCAACTCATTGTATAATGACTGAGTTCGCGATGACTTGATAGAATCTATTTCGAATTGTAATAAATTAATTTGTAAGTGCGCGTCGCGTAATTCTGATTCCAGTTCAGTGATGCGTTTAAGTGAAAGTTCAAACTCTTCCCTGTCCCGGTCAAACTCATTCACTATACGCTGGAGCCGGTTGCGCTGGTCTTCAGTATCCATTAATTGGATATGCAGTTCCGACATCTCATCCTTAAGAGCCTTATTTTTATTAATTATCGTAAGTGCTTCCTTCTCATTTTCGTTGTGTTCTTGCAATAACCTCTCACACAAAGCCTTGGAGTCTCGCAGTTCTTGCAACGTCAATTGCAGTTTGTCCTCCAGCTGACGGGTTGCAGTACCACGAGTAGTAGGCATTTTAAACGTAAAAGTAATACGTAAACGTTGATAAGATCGTCAATCAACGAGATGTAAATTATGAGCTATGCGAAATAGCGGTTAGTCGTGTGAGGAGTTATGGCTAGCACACCTACCTTACAATAAAATATCAACCAACTGTGATAACGTGAATATTTTGGGTTGTTTTATGTAAATAGTGCACTTTAAACCCTTTAAGTAATATAGATTACACAGTTTTGTTTCGAATTACACTTTATATTTGAATTCTCACAACGGTCAATTTCGCACTAATTAACACCTAGTTACACGTAGAAAGCATATAATTTATCTATAAAAACACCTTTAATCGTTATGAAACTGAATTTTGTTCACAATTACGATGATAACGTATTAAAAATAAATTAAAATAATGAGAGCTCTTATGTTTACAACCTAGTCGCTGGGTTGCCAGCTGAAAATTCTGAAAATTGTTGAAAGTATGCAATGGCGGACTGTGTAAATACAAGAGTCATACGTTATGCGTGAGGAAGTATAATTGGATGTGTCAATGTGTATGTGCCCAACAGTGTACCTGTACAGTATGTATGCATGTGTGTGTGTGTAGTAAATTTGCCTGTCGAAGCACTAGCGTAGACAGCCACAACCATACTTATTATGCTTACTAGGTTGACTCCATCCACTGTTTATAGTCACTATTATTTTAGAGTGAAATAAAGATTTTTGTATTTGTATTTGTATAATCCACCACGCGGGCCCAGTGGATTTGTCTCAGACTAGTGACCATTTGACAGTCCAGTATTTAAGCCGCCTCTGTAGTCCACCAACTTCGTTTAACGACTGCCTTCCATTGAAAACAACTGGTACCGACTATTAAACGTGCCCAAACAATCGTATTAAAATGCCACTGGTGGTCACCCATCCTATGATTGATCGCGCCAGACATTAGCGCGACCGAAAACGAATAGCGAATGCGACTACGCCATAAGTGCACGATTTTCTTTGCAAGATATAATGGAAAGTGTTTTGTTTTGTCGACACTATTATTATTAATTATCTATGCTTTACATTATAACATATATATTTTTATGTTATAAATTATCCAAATATGATAAAGTTACGTATATACTAACTATGTTCTTGAGCCCCACAACTTAGAAACACTACGTCTCTTTATATTCACTCGCACCTATACTATCACTCATTAATCCCTATTTCAAGAGTCTGAAAATTGCTATTTATTTAATACTTTCTGTTTCCTCTGGTTTAGGTTCCAAGTTGCTCTACTCCTTAGGGGATAGCTGAAAATCAGTGTTTTGCTCAATGAGCAATCTAATACACTGAGCTATGACCCATTTGTACTGCTGCAGCATACACATGCGTTAGTGTTACAATATTATGTTATTGTTGTAGATGTGTTACCTTATCTGTGTATCAATATGTATAAGCTAAATGTATGTGTGTGACTGTGGAAACAAATAAAGGCTTTATCTATCTATCTATCTTTATCAAAAGATGAGGGTATAGTTTTAGACTGTACGTCCTTCTTGATCGACCTAACCGATTCTTCCATTCACGCTTTCGTTAGGTATATATTGCTTTCGTTAATCACCTTTCACTCAGTTGCTCTATATGCCCAAACGACGTTAACATACCCCTTTCCATCTTACTCACTACGTCATCATCGCGTGAATTAAACGTGCTACTGTCAAAGATTTCTTAGTCGGGCCGAACCGTGTTACTTAACAAGATCGAATTTTGCGTGGTAATTTTTGTATTTTTTGTTGTTATTTTTTTACCTGTAAAATTTCGCAGTTACATACTTATTGGTAATATCTACTAATACTGACCTAATATTGCTGTGCACTGCTCTCCATTTTTTTACAAGCATTGTTTTTAATGTTAGGTTATCTTTATCGTTTATATAAGTCAGTAAATCAAACGGTAAATAAATAAATAAATATTTAACTTTTGACACAGTTCTTTCGTGTATTTGGATGATATACTGAGACTTATCTAAATTTTCAATTTTTTTTATGCATAACGGTTTAGTACTTGACCTTAATCATACCTGATGCTAAGTGAAGATGAAGGTGGAAGCGTACTGGCCCGGAAACCCCAACACACTTGGGGGACTGGCTATCTTATCTCTGACAACCGGAATACAACAATGGTATGCTGCTTGGGGGCAGATTTATTTAAAATGCCCTACCACCAATTATTAATCATCATCATCAATGAAGAGACATGATATATTCTATTCATTACAATATACCTTAAGTACTTAACAAAAGCAACACCTCCAAGGTACCCAATAAAATGTGAAACATTGTAAATACAATAATTATTTGTGTAGACGTTGATGCTCTAAAACTGTATAGAGATGAGGTAAGTAACCTTTACAAACTTCTTGTATTTAATCAATATACACTTCTTGTTTTCAATTAATCATGCTGGTGCCTGTCGACACGTAAACACTACTAATAATTGTGATTGGAATGTTATCTAAGCGAGTAATTTACAAACTTCAGATTGTAAAAATGTCGGCTCAAATGCAGCTGACAGAGCAGCAGCAGCAAAAATAAGAAATAGAATATTGTATTTAATAGAGTACTGTGTGGTTTCGGTAAGCAAAAAAATTTTTTTTTATGCACACCGGGTTTGTACTTGACCTCAATCACACCTGATGTTAAGTGAAGATGAGGTCGAAGGTGGAAGCGTACTGACCCGGAAACCCCAACACATTTGGGGAACTGGCTATGTTATCTCTGACAACCGGAACACAAAAATGCTATTAACATTGCTGCTTGGCGGCAGATTTAGATAAGATGGTGGTAGCTGGTCAGGCGGACATTTAAAATGCCCTACCACCAACCAAACCGAGTACTTAAACATGTACCCCGCTGGGGATCGAACGCGCGACGTCCGAATCGTAAACCCAATGTTGTTTACATTGAGCCACGGAGGCGGTTAAGACTAACCCGTCTCTTCCCGTCGGTGTCGTTAAAGGAGACTATGGGTCTTTACACCAAAAAACCTAATATATAGATAGGTTTACCTATCATGTGTGCTTATCTGTATTTTTGGGAAAGTGAAGCTGTGAATTAAACTTTTAATGTTTGGAATATCTGACCACCCCATTTGGAATGAAGGTCGTGACGTTATGTATGTAGGTACATATGATAATTACGCTTAGGTGCTTACAGAAGGAGGTACATTATTAAATATCTTATGCAAACAACAAGAGAGGTATTGTTAGATCTAGTTCTTTCCATTTTTTTAGCCCGACGAAAAACGACTAGTGTTTGATGGCGTTGCGTGTGTCTAGTGTTGTCAGGTTTATTTTTAAGAGGGTTTATCCGACGCGGCATATCATGCAAACTTTCAAGTCGAAATTTTTGGAAATGAATAGACCGATTCTAATGAAACTTTGTACGTATAAACAGGATATTACATATTTGTACGTATAACAGATCTAAAAAGTTAGTAAATAATAAATAAATATCGTTAGACATACACACAGCGCCATCTAGTTCCACAGTAAGCAACTATAGGCTTGTGTTGTGGATACCAGATGGTTGATAAACTACATAAATATTTTTTTTTTTGTAAATAATAGAATAATAATAAAAAATAGTAGAGAACGTTTTCAAAATATCGAATTTAAAATTGCATTTAATCTGTCGCCATGCGGGAAATCTCTATAATTTAGTAATTCTACTCTTATACGAATATATTCTTTACTAATTTTTAGATTTATGTAAGTACTTCATGCTTACCTGTAAAATTTTATTAAAGGTTTATTCATTTAAAAAAATTTTAACTTCTAAGTATGTATGGAAAACAAACTAGGGATAAGATCCTTGGCCATGTTTGAGATTCGCACGTTTTGAAGATAAATAACTTCAGTATAGCAGCTTTGTATACCTGGATGACATTATTATGGCTATGGCCTCGGGGGTTACCTTTCTGAATTTATGTTATAAGTTACTTCTTTAATTTAAGAGCTATGTTCTCAATAAGCTACTTTTATTACTAAAATTTGGCACCATCACCTCACTCATTTTGGTTAACAAAAGGTTTATGAAACGGAAAGCGCGCATTCGATTTTCAGCGAGGACATGTTTTAATGTTCAGTTCGGTTGGAGGAAGGGCACTTTTAAATGCCCGCATGGTTACCTACCATCTTATCTAAACACTCGTTGTCGCTATTCGTTTTCGATTAGCGAAACTAAGCAATGTCTGGAGCGCGTAATTGAATGGGTGACCAGAAGTAGTATTTTAACATAATATAGATAATTCACCATAGGTCGCCTGTCACATGAGCAAACATCAGCCAGTAAACTCAAAAAAGGGGGTCTGGTTGAGGACCAGCGCTGAGCAGCAGCCAGTCTGTCAGCATTATGCTGAACCAGGGGTTCTACTCTCTAACGAAAATAGCTTCTAATGACTGTAACTTCAGACTTTTTCTTTTGCAGTTAGCTGTGTCAATTATAAATCAATCCGTGTTTCCATGCTTCGTAGGGCGCGTTAAAATTGTCGATCCCGGTTTTTTTAAATTCAAGGCAATCGTTAAGCCAAGTTGACGGCCTACAGAGGCGGCTTAAAATACTGACTGTCAGGTGACTACTATAGTCTGGCACAAATCAACCAAACCGCACTGGCTCGTTTTGGATTACGGTCCCAGCTCTTGTCCAAGTCTGCAGTTAAGCTACAATGCTAACAGCATTGCTGTATTATTACAAGCCTTTATACAGGGCGTCCCAAAGTTATGGGACATGAAGGGGAAGTACCTTAAATATCGTAGATAGTGAATTTTGCTCAAAGAAGACTTTATGTTATTTTTAAAAGTTAGTAATTCTGCATTCATAGATTTTCTAAAAATTATTTGCTTCGGCTGGGAATCGAACCGACTCAAATGTGAAAAAAAAAACACCCTACTTTTATGATGCCAATCGAAAGAATAGCTAAAAAATAATAACTCTGCCTAAGTAACATAGTATTTTAAAAGAAAGGAACAACGTGAAATTAATCATTTTAATCAAATAAAAAACATACATGAAACTGCCGTAGTCAATTAAGTAGGTATTTTTTTGTAAATTAATTAATTAAATGCTCAAAATGTGATCCCTCTTGTCTTACGCAAATCGCCAATCTTTTAATGAGCCCGCTGCCTGTTGATTTTCTAATCATTTTATGGTGAACACTCGATGTGATATGGCACAATTCTGTTTGCAACTCGCCTACGTTCTCGTATCGCTTTTTGTTTTGACTCAATCATTTTATGTTGTTCCTTTCTTTTAAAATACTATGTTACTTAGGCAGAGTTATTATTTTTTAGCTATTCTTTCGATTGGCATCATAAAAGTAGGGTGTTTTTTTTTTCACATTTAAGTCGGTTCGATTCCCAGCCGAAGCAAGTAATTTTTAGAAAATCTATGAATGCAGAATTACTAACTTTTAAAAATAACATAAAGTCTTCTTTGAGCAAAATTCACTATCTACAATATTTAAGGTACTTCCCCTTCATGTCCCATAACTTTGGGACGCCCTGTATAGCTTGCAATGTTCGTATGTAAGTTGTTCGTTTCAATTTGCAATCAATTTTACAGCCACTTGCTGGTATCTCATTAAGCTGAAATTTGGCAAATTGACGAGACTCTGATGTTGGAGTCAGAAGGTTGCCACTGGAACACCTTGATGAACTTTGTGTTACCATATTATATGTGATAATCATGATGGACTAGTAAAAGCTTGTTTTAAAGGTATTTTTAATGTGGCCTGTATGAATTTACTTTATCGCGGAAATTTGTTTATCCCGAAGGAACTACTCGCTTTATCTGGTTAAAAATATCCTATGTTTCAATCCAGGGTATGTTATAGCTATATACCAGATTGACGACTTGTTTGATGTAGTGGTTAGAAACTCTGCTACTATACCAAATGGTCGCGGGTTCGAATCCCGCTAGAGGCATCTGTTTGTGTAATGAATACAGACATGTGTTCCCGAGTTATGATGTTTTTCATTTATACATGTATTTATTTACAAAAAAATGTATTTGTGTAGTTTATCAACCATAGCCTGGATGCTTACTGTGGACATAGATGGCGCTGTGTGTTTGTGCAATTACATTTATTATTTATTATACCAAATTTCATCTAAATCCGTTCTTCCGTTTCGCCGTGATAAAGCAACAAACAAACAAAGATCCAAATCGGAGGTTGTGGGTTCGATTCCCTGTAAGGTACACTTGTAAGGTAAGCATTTTAAATGTCCGCCTGGCTAGCTACCACCATCTTATCTAACTGCCGCCAAACAGCAATGTTAATAGCATTGTTGTGTTCCACTTGTCAGAGATAATATAGCCAGTCCCCCAAATAAGCTGGGGTTTCTGGGTCACTACGCTTCCACCTTCAGTCTCATCTTCACTTAACATCAGATGTGATTGAGGTCAAATGCTAATCCGTTGTGCATAAAAAAAAATAAACCCACTAATCCACTCACAAGGTTTGGCGTCTTGATGAAGATTGTGGAAAGTCGATGGATTCAGGCCACTTCTAACTGGTCTCTCTGGAAACCTATGGGGGAGATATGTATAAATAAAAAGTCGTCAAGTTTTCAAGTCATTGATTCATCATTCAAGTGATTGAGGTCAAGTACCAACCCGTCGTGCATAAAAAAAAAACCACATAAAAGTTGTAGGTATTTGTCCTCCCTCGTCTCACCTCTAAGTCCGTCCATAAAACAATGTTCTTGTACACAAACTACTGAAGCACATCTTTGGCTTAGCAACTCGCTTCATCACTCGAGATTAGTCGTAAAAAGCTTGTATTAAGCGTTTACGACGCTACATGCGAGTGTAACATTTTGTACTAGCTTTGAAATGAATCCTTTTAATGTGGTTAGGTCGAGTATCATACATAAGTTCGTGTTTGCTAATCTGCAGTAGTTAGTGAAGGATAATGTTTTATTATACTTGTGGTTTGTATTACAGTAGCGTTTATTGTCCATGTTTTTCGTAAAACTGTACATTTTCTCCTTGTCAAAGACTATCTGTATGGTCATCAACAAAAAAACAATTAAAAACTTTTATTTATTTTGGTTAATTCACTAGAGTTCTAGGAGAATAATAAATACAGAATAATATTTTAATGTCACCAGCTAGCGATAAATTTCTTTACATGCTAAGGCCAGTAGTTCACCTAAATACATTCATACACTTGAAAAACCTTCTTCATGGGGTAGTCGGGGAAAAAAAATGAAAATAATAAAAAGAACAATTTGTTATGGATACCAGAACACTATACAAAAAGAAGTAGTACATTTTAGCTAAAAAGAAATACAGAAGTGGTACAATGGCTGTCACGTGTTGCGGCGTGCACAAATGGGTCAGCACTCTGCGGATCGCAGCGCTGGTTTTCAGTGCTCCCAGATGCCCAGTAATTCAAGGACACTATGTTAGTGTAATCAGGTATTAGAATGGCTATGTATTTTATAAATCTGAAAGAACTTATTCCTAAATTATTAAAGTCACGAACATAATAAGCATTATAAAAGTTGCCAAAACCGCTTCCCCAAAGCTATGAAGTCTCCACAAAGACTGCTTCTAGATTAGACTTCGCAAAGCCCATAAAATTTTGTTTCTATAAGCATATTAGTAAAGTTTTAAGCCCTCGCACGCCGTCTCGGTACATTTGCTTAGTGAAACATTACACTGACGATAATAGGCTTAGAATTTAAATTTGCCATTAAATTTCAATATTTCGGAGAACCGTATGGCAGTTTGTTGGAAACTTGACTCTGCCACAGATAACTTATAAAGTAGTAATACAACAACTGTGTAATTAGACTGATTAGCGCCCAGTGGTCCATGTTTGCTTATCATCCAAATAATCTGACATTTTATGATAGTACGTTGAATATAATTGTATTATTTTATTTTATTTGGAAAATATGCAGCTGCTATATCTAATAGTAAATGTACATAATCTTATCAATAAGCCAATTATGAGTTTTCGCATACGATTTATTAAAATTAACCGATTAAAGCAAACTTCAAACTTCAAGCATTTATTTCAACGTAAGATGGTACATGATACCAATTGTTGAATGTAAATTTAAATCTATTGGAAATAAACTTCAACAACAACCTTGGGATCTTCAAGAGCAGAGTGAATAGGCATTTACTGAGATCGCGTGCTTCATCTCCGACCACATCGACACTTTCCATCAGGTGAGATTGTGGTCAAATGCGAATCCAGTCAATCATAAAAAAAAAAACTCTGTCAGTCATTATGGCCAAGCTCTGTGGTAAAAATCATCTGTGGTAAAAGAAGCGGCGAAAGAAACCCACAGGATTACTGTGTTCTTTTCTTTTTTTATAAAAGTATACAACTAATATAATTTTACAATTTTTGGCAGCTGGGCGAAGTATACCAAGCGTTTTTGTCATTCAAGTAGTCACTAATTTTGAAATAATCTTTTCTTGTTAATGGTGTTTTAACATTGACATGAGCAGAACACAAATTCAGACAATAATTATGTTTCAACACCAAAGAACGCACATGATTTTGATGGTTTTGAAGTCATTTAAAGGCAAATAATTGTCTAAGCCTTACTATAAAGCGTATGTTACATATTGGCTTTGCGACTTTGTGTAAACGGCATACAGCAAGTTTATTTGTGTACCTTGTGTTTACATTATGTTTATCACTATTTTTCTTAAGCGATTCTAGATGTTTTCTTACATTCATTAAGTTTATTAGGGTGAAATCTTATTTAATCTAAATCTTCCGCCAAGCAGCAATGTTAATAGCATTGTTGTGCAAGTGCATTGCAATGAGCAATTGTGTTCCGGTTGTCAGAGATAAGATAGCCAGTCCCCCAAATGTGTTGGGGTTTCCGGGTCAGAACGCTTCCACCTACGACCTCATCTACATCTTCAGGTGTGATTGAGGTCAAGTACTAACCCGTTGTGAATAAAAAAAAAAATTTAATTCGTGAAATTCCAGTATTCTGGTGATGGAGTCAGTCAGAGATTGATTACAAAAACTTTCCACTAGGAACCATAGCCCAATTCACCTGGAAATTCTTGGTATACCATACTAAAGGTGGTTTACAAAATGGTTTACTGTGTATGGGTAATAAAAAATTTATTGTCTGAATTCGACTATGGTTTGTTGGGGAAAGTTGTTCGTAATCTTTTTTTTTTGGGAAGTGTCGATGTGGGTGAAGATGAAGCACGCGATCTCAGTAGATACCTATTCACCCTGTTCTTGAAGATCCGAAGGTTGTAGGATTCAGGAAAGACTGACGCCAGAAGCCTTGGCTGTTCGTATTATGAATGAAGAGTCGAACCACTTAGTGCGAATGTTCGGTATGTTAACTACATACGGGTGGAATCCCTTCCCGCGTCTAGTAGTCCGAAGATGAAATGGCGATGGTGGAATAAGATTGTGTAATTCCAACGCACACAACAGAAGTGCATCCTGTAAAAGACTGAGAGACTTGTTCGTAATCAAAAATACCGTCACCAAATAATGGGAATTGCTCAATGTAAACAACATTGGGTTTACGATTCAGAGATCGCGCGTTCGATCCCCAGCGGGGTACGTGTTTAAGTACTCGGTTTGGTTAGTGGTAAGGCATTTTAAATGTCCGCCTGGCTAGCTACCACCATCTTATCTAAATATGCCGCCAAGCAGCAATGTTAATAGCATTGTTTTGTTCCAGTTGTCAGAGATAAGATAGCCAGTCCCCCAAATGTGTTTGGGTTTCCAGGTCAGTACGCTTCCACCTTCGACCTCATCTTCACTGGTGGATTTAGGTCAAGTACCAATCCGTTGTGCATAAAAAAAATTGCATGAAGACAAATTCACCTACAATAAATTTTTTTTATTAAACAAATAAAGTAATGAATGAATTTATCAGTAACCTTTATATAAACTGAGTATAGCTACTTGTTAAATTTTGCTACCAACCTTTCAATGATCGGATCCGGTGAGAACAGCCACATACCACGTATAATAACGGATGCAGTAAAACACACATGGTGTCAAAATCAATATTACCATCCGATGTCTGACCGACCTTTCTCCTGGGCATATCGTACGTATCGATTAATTGGAGATGGAAGAAAAATAACTCCGGGGTTGGTACAAAGAGTGTCCTACACTCTAGATCAATATGAAATGTGCAAATAGTATTGTATTACAAGGGAGCAAAATGACATTTTAACGGCGAAAATATACGTCGCCCGATCTGAAAATAATGTGGCGGCGGACACGCTCTACTTTTTTATTTCCCACTGTAAGGAAAAGAAATAATAAGCGCTTTTAGATACTACCCATGTATTATATTTTATATGGACAAAGTAACATGTAAAAAAATTAACAAAATAGACGAGGAGAACGCGTTTTTCATTTATTTTTATACAGCCCGGTGTCGCTTAGCTAACTTCTTCATATAATATTTTCGTCCCATCTCTTTGGTCGGGCTTTTTGGCGGGAACTCGGCGAGTGAAGTAGCATTTTTCTTTATAATTCTTATAATTTGTGCATTCTGACTTTTGAAGCTTAATAATGGCAGAATATTGTGCAGCAAACGTTAGAGTGATGGTGTACAAGTGAAGGGAAGTGTAAATTAAAGTGCGTAACGGAGCTTTCGGGTTCCCACAAGAAGTCGCCAAAATCTTTTGTAAAGCATTCTGCCACTTTACTGAAGAATGACTTGACCGTGACTAGACTCTGTATACGCCAAGTATACGACGAATTACTTGTTTTGACTGAGACTGACTTACAAACTGAAGAAATAAGATAAATAAGACATGGCTGTTATGGGCTAGATCCCCTTGCCTTCTCCTAGAGGAGAAAATAAAACTAAAAAAAAAATCTCTTTGGTCGTGGAACACTAAAGAACAATATTCATTTTCCTAATTCAAAAATTATTTACCGCCTATGAAAGCGATCTTATCGATCTCCCGATGAAAAACAGCGTTGTGTGTGAATACGTCTGTGTGTAATCAAAGTTTGTAATGAAAAATAACATGTTATATCCAACGTTATCTTTCCAATCAGATCACGCATCTGACCGACCAACTAATCAGAATAAAGTTTTTATGGTGCTACGTGTAATGTGTCATCTAAAGAGCAAACAAAAGTGGAACATACGTTCTAAACGATAGAAGGTTTTACGATAAATTATTGTCACATCAAGAATAATGGTGTGCTACAAGTTACAGGTGGCCCATAAGAGACTTAACAACGTGCGTTTTAGAGCTATGAATGCAGCACATAATATTTAGACAATACTTTTGTCCACCTTGTCAAGGTCAAAGATATGTATGCAAGTATCTTGGATATATATGTAATCTTGTAAACATCCACAAAATTGTACTCGTCTAAATGCAAACAAATATTTTCACACGATTGGACACTAAAATATATAAATTCAAATTCAAATTATTTATTTTGCCAGAATATAGGTACACAATGGTGATTTCGTGTTAAAAATAAGGCCCATTACATTCTGTCTTTTGAGCATGCAAAATTTAACGAATTATATCTAATTATAACTACCTATTATTAATTAATTATATACTTTAAATTATATCTAATTATAACTATATAGCCCGCCGGCAATAATTTGTATACCTTAGAAATCATACAAAAATTCAAATTTTATTAAAAAGTATTTCGCTGCTTCGCTGCCGGTGTTTGGAATAGAAAACGATGTACGATTTTTGGGTTCCATTATAATAGGTATAATGACTCTTTAGAGCCAAGAACAATAGCGTTTATTTTGTGTACAGTGAAGGGCCAAAAATTAATGTTCACCCAAAGATCCAAAAACATGAATACATCAACTTATATTAACATTGTAATAACACCTGTATACATTATTTTTGGGACTTTGGGTGAATACATATTGGCGACCATAATTGTACTTTAGATTGTTTGCATATTTTCGATGGTCACATGGATATATGTTTATGAATATTTTTTTTTTTATATGAGAGGGCGGCAAACGAGCATGCGGGTCACCTGATGGAAAGCAATCACCGCCGCCCATGGACACCCGCAACACCAAAAGGGTCACAGATGCGTTGCCGGCCTTTGAGGAAGGTGTAGGCTCGTTTCTTGTAAATTGTAAATATTGTTAATTTACGCCGTATAATCTGGACACGCCTTAGCGCACGCGCTATTGACCGTCGCCCTGCTGCAACATGTCAGCGTTTTGAAGAACGCTCGTGGGAACAGGCTCTAATGTGACCTAATGGCAACCTATAACATTGTATTATCGTAAAACGGTCTATCTGGTTTAATTCGGCATGCGGCTCGTCGCCCCACCTTTGTAATCGCGACGCAGTTAACTGGTAACCGTAAATGTGGACTGCCGTAGTCGGGATATAGGGCTGTCTCTCATGTCATGCAGTCCGCATGCAACCATTATCTTGCTACCATACAGTGCATGTAAAATAAATAAACAAAATAAAATATCTTCAGACATATACACAGCGCAATCTAGTTCCACAGCAACTATAGGGTTGTGTTGTGTATACCAGATGGTTGATATACTACTCCCACGCGCCTTCTTGAGGTGGCTGGACCAGGAGATTCCTCCCTGCTCCAGCCTATAGGAGGGCCCGCCGCCGCCGTCGCCCTGGCGGCGGGCGCCGCGCTGGCGTGGCTGCGGACGATTACCGAGGGGTACCCGTGGCCACGCCGTCTTCGGTGCGCGCGGAGGAACACCGGGGGGTTTTTAGTGGGTAGGACCGCTCCCGTCTGGTCTAATCCGTAAATGCGTTTTCCCCCCGTCAAAAAAAAAATGTTTGGTATACTAAATAAATACTTTTTTTTTGTAAATACGCAACCTTTTGGTATAGTGTGCAGAGTTGCTAACCACTACGCCAAACAGGTCGTCAATATATGTATTTAAAAACTGTATATTACTTGAGTACATTTATTTAATAAAACCCATAAAAAAAAAACTGTGAAGAAGCTAAACACACAAACTAACATGAAATTGTGATGAAAAGGTAGCGACTAAGTAGTTTTGTTGACTCCACGTTGTTACGTGCGGTTGCACACAACCACCAAAAAAATATCAAAATACAGCGAGGATAAAATCAAACAATGATTTAAATCGTCTAGTATATTGTTCGATAACAATTTATAATGGTAACATTACTCTCACGTTAACTCTCAGGGGGGGGAAGATCGCGAGCCTACCTCGAGGTTTCTTTTTATGAGACCAAGTAAAAAAAAGGAGGTTCGTTTACAATTTACGACGTAGGGGGAGTCTCAGAGAGAGGCGAGTAAAGTAAAAGTAAGTAAAAATCATTTTTATTGTGTCAAAAGCAGTGTTACAATATAAGCAGTGAGGTAGCCCTGGTCCCCACACTAGGATTCCCTGTGTTGTGGGTAACCAGTCTCTTCCCCATCCAATTAACAAAGTATCACAAGTGTTGTACCATAAAATATGTCTTTGTATATTTGGTAGAGTGTCGGGGCGACCACGGCTTATCTTCGCGGCTGGTGTCGGGGAAGGTGTGCCGGTAATCGCCGCTCGAGGAACTCGACCGTCACGAGATGGCGTCGACGGAGGTAGTTGTATATTCGCCGTGCGGAGAACTCGGGCGATCCGACGGTCCTCTCTGGTCCCAGAGATCTCCAATAATAACGTAGTTCTCGTTATCCGGGAACTTGAACACTCAACCTATTTTGGCGATAATTCAAGGGAATTAACTTTAAAATACTAAAAATTTATTAATGGTCAGTGCTGACACTTAATTAGCACGTATTCCTGTCCGAGCTCCAATTTGTAATCTCGACCTCTCAGGCCGCCTGCGCAACTGGACTCCCTTCTCCCCCGCACCTCAGGTCACTCCACCAATTACGGTCGATTACGTCATATTGGATATGCCCTACAACACGCTGTTTCCGTACATCTTTACCAAATAAGGCAAGGTATGCAATAAAATTCCGATCTTCGCATTCCTGACCCCCACCTACCGTTTTCTAGTAGTGATGTACATTAGAGAAACAATTAGTGATGGGACAATAACGTTCCCTATCGAGATAACGCAATCGTTATAACGTATTAAGACGAATCTAACGACATCATGCACTTCGAAATCGGTCAAGCCGCTTAGGCTACAGGATACGCCAAAGGAGCGAACATACATACATACGTACGTACTTATATAACATACACACGTACAGCATTACCTTCCTTTCTTGAACAGTGGGGTAAAAAGGCCGATATTTTCCCTTACCGTTACATAATATTCAAACACAGTGTTTTTTTTTATGGTCAACTGAATACGCATTTGACCACAATCTCACCTGTTTTAATAGGAGACGACAAGCATACAGTAAAGTACAATATTTGGTGTCAATTTCTTATATTTAGGTTGCAAAGTGGCAGCCCTGAGCTGTTATAACCCCGAGCGGAGATGATGTTGACAGATGGCCCAAATATAACAAGGGAATGAGTTTTTGATGGTGTACTTTATTGTGGCGTTACATGCCTACTGTTCTTTTTGTCGCAGTGATACAGTTGCCAGGGTGATCGTTCATTGTTTTGACCTGTGGTTTTATTGCTTTAGTTTTTTTTTATTGAAACTATTTGGCGTCACTTGAACAGGAGCTTTCGGTTGTCTTGTAAGCGATTGACCGCGGCTACAATGGGACCAATTTAAGGGAAACCTTTTTTTTTTTATGGAATCCCAATCTCACCTGATGGAAAGTGACGATGTGGTCGAAGATGAAGCACGCGATCCCAGTAAATGCCTATTCACTCTGCTCTGGAAGATCCCAAGGTTGTAGGCTTCAGGAAATACTGTCGCCGGAAGGGAGTTCCATGCCTTGGCTGTTCGGATGATGAATGAAGAATTGAACTTCTTAATACGAATGTTCGGTATATTAACTATAACCTCATTCATTTACAAAAAGAATCCCGTGAATCAGTCGCCACATCTTTATCGGTGAACATACATAAAAGAACATAGAACCTCCCACTTCTTTCATTTGGATTGAAGTCCTCATAAATAGTGTTATAGCTTGCAAGTGTCCTTATTCCCTTTCACATTTCTATTTCATTCACCAAGCCATGGCCGTAAAAACCACGATGAATTCCCACCGATTACAGCGTGGAATTTATTTCAACGCAAGTATTTCCAAAAGGACTGTCAGTGACCTTCGTTTGTCTATGAATTTCTTCATTCCTGATTCGATCATGTAGTGAAACGGTAAAACGCCGAGCATCGCATCCATACCTCGTTGCGTGACTTTGAGCTTTCTTATGAGGCCCACAGTGAGAGTCCACGTTTCAGTGCCATACGTCATCACTGATAACACACATTCGTCTTCAAGCATTGAGATATTTTTTATACACGACTTTATCTTATGTTATAACTAATGAAATCAAAAATCAAAATCAAAAATGTTTTATTTCGTAAGTTATAAGAATAACATTTGAAATCGTCATGACATACAGTTATCGCTCATTCACTAGGCAGTCTCCCCAGAGAAGAACGAGCAAGAAACTCCGGGGTTGCTCTTTTTAAATAAGTTAATACAAATATAATTTGAAATAATTGTAAAATTTATAATTCGACAAAGAAAAATAAGAATAAAATATACTGGATATTGCCGAGCGGTTCATGTCCACGCATTCTTATCATCCAGATAGTCAGAAATTTTATAATAGCCTTTGGCACATAGTTTCCGTTTTATGGTTGTTTTAAATTTATTTAAAAGCAAATTTTGAATGTCTACCGGAACCTTATTATAAAAGCGTATACATTGTCCTAGTATGACGACCGGTTAGTGTAGTGGATAGTGACCCTATCAGCGAAACAATGGCCGCGGGTTCGAATGTTGGGGTAAATTTGTGTGATGAATACTAACATTTATTCCCGAGTCATGGATGTTTATATAAATGTTTATGGACGTTTATCCATTATCTAGTATCCATAGTACAAGCTTTGCTCAGTTTGGGAATAGATGCTTGGTATAAGCGTCCGAAATATTTATTTAGTGCGTTTATTACCAGCTCTTCCTACGTTCTTCTTGTGGTGAAGCGATTCGAAAAATATAATCATTAGCTGATGAGTTGCTTGACATGCTTTGATGTTGAGAACTCAAGAGACGAAGCTACATTGCTCAGTAAGTTTGGAAAATTTGCGAGGCATCTCCCAATTTTCCATCTCCCAGTCTGTAGCCAGACACTGTATTTTTATCAACCATGCGATGCCTAATATTTGATTTATAACGAATTGATTCTGTCAACCAGCTGAGGTATGAGGGAGGCGGGTTACCGCAATCCTATTGGCCCTACCAAGGTCGTTATTTACGTGACCTTGATACAGCCAATCAGATTGCAATAAGCTGACAGAACTAGCCAATAACTCATTCAAAGTTTTTGGGCATCTGTTCGATTATGCTGAAGTGTTGAATATGACGCTCGATTTTATTGCGATATATCGACTGTGTAGTATGATCTCTCAGTATTATACCTGTCACTCATCGAAGGGACAGTCGCTGACCCTCGTACATGTCTACCGCTTATGAAATTTTGAGTCTGACTAACGTGATATTTATCGAGTATGTGGTATCCCTCAATATTAGGTTAACACTCAATAGAGCTTGGTGCAGGCCTCTACGGGCTCTGTAGTCGATGCTCTATATCAACTACCCAGAATAATAATTTAGACGCAACTAATGTTTGTGAAAGACATTATAACCTGCTTTGCTTTGGTCTAAAGTCATGTGAACCACTGGAATTAATCAATATGTTTGACATGATTTAATTTGTAAGCCACATTATCCGTTATGCTGACCTCCGTAAAGATGGTAGCTTGAGGATCTCAGGCATCTTGAGGAATTAATTAAAAGAGAAGAACGCCACTGATTGATTAATAAGTAAAAAAAACCTGGCCGAATGTTCCTCCGATTATCCTCATCTTCGCCTGTCTGCGTGGGTCTCAATGAAAAACATAAACTCCTAACTAGTACAGGTCATACTCTGAATGTTAACACATAATTAGAGATGACCCACCATTAACACGTCAACGTGTTATGTAATACCTGTTACAAATTACTTGTATACTTAATAAATGCTTAAGTCGCAATTACTGCACTCAACACTCGGATGGTAGTGAAAACGAACCAACCATTATTCAGAAAGCTATTGCTAAAAACGTGATTTTTCGGTTGAAACTTTATGACAATAAAAATCCCAAAAAAAAATTAAAAAGGTTTGTAAGAAGAAAACAGTTCTAATGAAATTCTTCATACAAGACGCCAATTTCATAGGTAAGGACCTAATATTTTGTCACTTGATATCTCCAGTCGTGATTGAGAGCAAAGGCCTTGACACATGTAGTATGTAACCTCAAAAACAATTTATTTTGCAATCTATGACAGCAAGCGACGATATTGGCTGTCACATAAAATTTTGTGCTGTTTTGCTTATAATACGAAGCAATCTCATTCTGACGGGACTATGACTAAATAAGTAGCGTTTTTCAGTTCTGTGGAATCAAATTACCTACTTTATTCAAAATACGCATGATTTCTTTTCTGATGGTCATATGATTATATTGCGAATGATGTATCTGATTACTATGTCAGTCTTTCAGTAAATATTTGCTGATATTTCCCCAGAGAGGGATATTATGTGCGGCGAAAGTAGACCGCATAAATCATATATAAATATAAAATGCATCTTATTTTATTTCGACGATGAGATTAAGTGGTTATTGGTGGTAGGGCATTTTATATTTGTTATATATATTTATACTTGGCTAGCTATCATTATCTCATTTAAGTCTACCGCTAAACAGCAATGTTGGTAGCATTATTGTGTTACGTTTGTCAGAGATAAGATAGCCAGTAGTCCTCAAAATAAGATGGGGTTTCCAGGTTTCATCTGCACTTAATATCAGGTGTGATTGAGGTCAATGGCTAACTAGTTGTGTATAAAAAAAAGTGAATCATTTAGTCATGCATTTTTCGATACAAAATTTAGGCAATATTGTTGGTATAGTGAATGATAATCAGCCCCCGAAGCTTGACATCGTTTATCGCGCGCGACATAGCAGTGAGAGTGGAATAGTTGTTTATTTCGCCCAACCGAATGGGCAGAACAAATATTATAATAATACTCCTATGTCGCGCGCGACAAACGATGTCATACTACGGAGCTGGATCGACAATTTAACATAATAATATGTAACAAGCACGGAAACAATCGTATTTAAATTTCGCTAATAGTTACCCATCAAAAGACCCCATGGACCACACCAGATATTGACTTTATCGCGACTGCTTCCAAGTATTACTCAAATACTAGTTAAAGATGAAGTTCCCATCCCTAGTTTAGCAAGTTGCCAAACTACTAATCGATTCACCGTTGATCGTGGCTGGTGTTTAGTTAGTGGATCAATAAATAAACACCTCACTACCTCCGGGAGACCCGTGTCAAAACTTGTTCGGCTTCTCTATACATGTTTATTGGATTAGGCCGTGTTTACATTAAATTGTTCACGGGTAGGTACATAATTGAATTGTTATAAAGCAAATACCTTTGGGGAGCTCGAAAACACTATATGTTGTCCATTAGACTACACGATTGGCGAATACAAAAATCGACCAATAAGGGCTATCCAAGATTTTTCTAGGTCTATCTTTTTAGGGTTTCGTAGATCAAAAGGAATAAAGGAACTCTTACAGAACCATTGTCCGTCTGTTTGTGTTAAGACCCCTTTTTCTTAGGAACGCGTGGAGGTATAGAGCTTAAATCAATATCAAATACTTACGTCAACAGTCCCTTGGAGCTGTAAAAGAATCAAGCTTCTGAGTCAAGGTAATCAAAAAGTATGGCCTTTTTTTTTGGAGACTCGCGAACAAACCGAAATATAGAGCGCGGAATCATGAACTTGGCAGGACATCGGCGTGCGAGCCAGACTCGAACTTGTTTGGTTATTTATTTCATGGGATTATCACTCGAAAACATATGTTTTTATTACAGCTTAACATATTAATTACTTCTGATCACATGGCTACACACATGGCTGAACTAGCCAGAGAAGAACGAGGAAGAAACTCAAACTTTTTATGTAGATATTGTGTCGTCGTTGTCAATGTCATTTATATTTAAGAGGGCTTCATCCGTCCAGTTTTTAAATACTTTATTCTTTATTGCACATAAAAAACATGTTGACAATCAGTCGGAAATATTGTACAAAGGTGAGCTTATCTCTAATAGAGATCTCTTCCAGCCAACCTCAGTGGTGGTTAGAGCATTGTGTGGGACGGTGAAGAAAAAGTGCAGTTACGGAAGGACAAATATACTATACATATAGATATATAATATAATATGTTATTTACATACATACACTACTAGAATACAGAAATACACTTAGTTATAAAATTACACGTGATTATTAGTAAACTATATAATATAAATAAATACAGTATGAATCAAAAATATTGCTCTGATCTGCACTCGCAAACCCTTAAAGCTAATTATAAATAACACATAAATAGCTTTAATAACGGTTAAATATATTGATAAAACTGCCACTTCTTTTTAATCACGAATCCTGGAAAAAAACCCCATTTTTTAAAGATATTTTTTTTTGGTTTAATCTGTACTTAAAAAAAATTTACTTGCATAAAATATAACTCTAAGTTCGGTTGTACATACTGTCCAATAAGTATGAAACACTCATGGAGCAGACGCATTCGTTAATCAAGAAGTTCTGTCAGGTCGGTCAGTTCTTGGATGGGTATAGATATTGCTTCTATTGAAAGCAGTCGTAAATCCACATCGATGGCTTATTAGCAGGGTTTATCACGTGGCTACAGTGGGCCTTCATGAGGGCCCATTACCCTGATTGAGCATAAGCAAAGCTAATGTCATTGAATAGTGAATGGGAATGTGCCACGACTACTTCATCCACGACCAGATACAAGACAAAAATAACTTGCAGCGTAGCACAGCGTAGCAGTGCGTAGCGGTACGTAGAAGCCTGTAGCAGTGCGTAGTAGCGCGTTGCAGCATTGTACAGCGTTGCAATGCTTGAAATTGTTATGAGAGATGATCTTTCTTTCTTTCTTCTTTCTTTCAAGTTACGTCGGTGAGCTACAAGGGTGGCTTGAAAATGGCAACTAGTCTGACCCAAATCCATAAAAAAACTGGGCCCACGAAGTGGGTTATGGCCGATACCCTCTCCCAGTGAAAGGAGGTTTTATATCTGGTGTCACGTGTAGGCTTAAATTCAAAATGCAACGTACAACTGTGAGAGTAAAATCATAAAATAATGAGCTCAGAAGGGCAGGAGAAAAAATATTAATCCCGGATTAAACGCGGAGTGCAAACTTTGAGAAGTATGCAAAGCGTTGAAGTATTATGCAAAACTTTAAACTTCACTCGCACTAACGGCGTATTTTGGCAAGAATTTATGCAAAAGTTAAGGTTGAAGCTTTGCGTTGAGCCGACTTTGAATAATAAAGAAAATTTCTTTAAAATTATATAATTACTTTTGAAATGTACGTATTGTTTATTTGTTACTTCTACAGATGTACGTACGTACTGATAAAAATGTGTTTGTGAAGTATGTGTATATCAAGTTGCTTAGCACGGAACTAGATGGCTCTGTGTGTATGTCTAAGGATATTCATTTACCAATTTTTTTTTGTTTATCTACACTTAGGTAAAATACATAATGAATGAAATTTATATTTTATCTCAGTGAACTGTTTTTATTAATTTATTTTAATATGTATACACTTATACAAAACTTGGCTCAGTCGGTGCAGTGCAGCTTGTGCATGCCACAGTTTATAAGAATTTCTTTATTCTTTATTGCACAAGAAATACAAACAGATCAGAAAATATATACAAACGTGAGCTTATCTCTAAAGAGAGGTCTTCCAGTCAACCGTACTAGAGTTTTTAAAGAAATTTAAAAAAGAAATTTTCACTACACGATACAACACAATAAAAATATTCTTTATTGCACAGAAGATTGGCGGAGTAAAACGCGGTCGCAAGTCCGTATGTCATTTCCCAATATGTCAAAGTCAAAATATTTTATTTCATAGGATAAAATTATAACTTGAAAACGTCATAAATTACTCTTAATATTAAATTTAAATTTACTGCTCATTCACAAAACTGACTCCAGAGTTGTTCTTTTTAAATATGGGTCATACATTACAAGGTCGTATGCTGCACCCTCAACGGCGTACAAGCTATGTGTTACATGAATAATTTCGACCCACTCTTGTCAGAAAAACAAAAGTTATTTTAATCTTGTCCATCTGGTAAAACCTTAATTATCCAGAATATCAAATTTTATTAAAAATCACTGTAATTGGCTTGATTATATCACATCTAAGCCAAACTCTGAACATGTATCATCCAGCCCTTCCAGACAAATTTAAACATTGAAAATGTTATTTCGATCGCTCAACCATCTCTTTCGTTCCACGATGCGTTCTCCTATGAATATATTTATTTATGAGGTACGTGAAAATTGCAAATTCCATTCCACTCAATGCGTGCGTATGTAATTTGTATTGCGTGTCTTTTTCACCTCATAATTCTTACTTCATATCTGTAATCCCCCTTACACCTATATTGCCTACAAATTCACCTACATTACAACCCCGAAGTTTAGATATGAAGGCAGAATGTGTCAAGTTTGTAAGTATACAATAATGAATGTGGGTCGCCTTCAAACTTGATTATTAATATTATATCCCATCAAAAACATTGATGAAAAAAAGGGGCCAACTTCTCATTCAGCATTCTTGTGAGTTATTCACATTCATTCATTCACCATTATTTTTTTTTAATTTATTTACAACGGGTTAGCACTTGACCTCAATCACATCTGATGTTAAGTGAAGATGAGGCCGAAGGTGGTAGCGTACTGACCCGGAAACCCCATCTTCTTTGGGGGACTGGCTATCTTATCTCTGACAACCGGAACACAACAATGCTATTAACATTACTGTTTGGCGGCAGATTTAGATAAGATGGTGATAGCTAGCCAGGCGGACAGTTATTATGCCCTACCACCAGCCAAACCGAGTACTAAATATGTAACCCGTTGGGGATCGAACCCGCGACCAATATTGTTTACATTCAGCCACGGAGGCGGTCTTCTTCTTAACGAATAGAAAACAAAAACATATAAACCTCGAGGACCAGACCGCGGCCACGCATCTATCAAAGTCAAAGTCAAAAATGCTTTATTTTGTAGGTACACAGAGTACACTTAAAATAGTCAATTTTACGTTTTTTAAGCTACTGCTTGTTCAAATTGCAATTTTCCCCTGAGAAGAACAAGCAAGAAACTCGAAGGGTTGCTCTTTTAAAATCAGGCTTTGATTTTACATAAAGGTTTTTATATTTCATTATTAATCGTGAAATAGCCTGGCATGCGAACAATCTGATTATGTCCAGGGATGATTATCATCTAAATAGTCTGATATTTTATAATATGCTTTGTTAATTGTATATAAATAAATTGAAATATTAAAATTTGACGACCGATTGGTGTAGTGGATAGTGACCCTGTCAGCGAAACCAACGGTTGCGGGTTCGAATCCCGCGACGGGTAAATGTTTGTGTGATGAATATGAACATTTATTCCTGAGTCATGGATGTTTATATAAATATTTATGTATGTTTATCCGTTATCTAGTATCCATAGTACAAGCTTGCTTAGTTTGGGACTAGGTGATTGGTGTAAGTGTCCGAAATATTTATTTATTTATTTATTTATTTATTTAATTAGTTTCTGTTTTATAGTATTGTTTGTGGCAGCATATAGATCCTCCAAAGATATCCCATAGTTTGTGTTGTGACATCGCACAAACACGGGTTGTCTTCGGTGTAGCGAATACTAGACATATTATTCTCTCGGCATATTAATCATTTATGATCACAAATGGTTACAAAACAAACAATATCTATTCACACACGAACCCCATTAGGGCACAGCAAAACAATAGGTGCAATAAGAGACTAGATGCAATAAGATAGAGAATTAGCCTGTACGTGAGTTATGGGTGTTTCATTGAAAGTATATATATATTTATATAAAAAATCTACTCGTGTATTATATTAATTGTCTGGTATCTAAAATACAAGCCTAGCTGCTTAGCATGGTTTTAAATTGCTCTGTGTATACGCAGGTACAAGGAAAACAAACAAAAAAAATGTGACTTAAAAATATTTTGTTAAAGCCGGGGACCAATCGCGTTATTTTACAATGGTTTTACCGTTCGAACGGAACGTTTTTGGTTTTAGTTTAGGATTAGTTTAGCTGTTGTAATAAATGGTATCGCACTCTCATCGGTGAACGATTACATCGTTGACGCTATCAAAGTAAAACCAAACCCAAAATGTGTAGAGCTAACCACGAGTATTAAAAAAAACTAGGTTAATTTCCGTTCAAGTGATTAGCGCGATACGAAATGTGCTTAGCTTGATCGGCCCCCTGTGCAAAGCAAATGGGCGCTTAGTTTTTTGAGAACCTGACATAATGCACTACCGTGTGCTTAGATCTGTTGATCGCTTAAATGTGCGAGATTAAGCCCTAATCTAAAATCGACGGGTATGTAGCGGCTCTGAAGTAATACTTTAAGGTATGTTTATATTTCGTAAAGCAATTTGCCTTTTATTGTACTTTTTAATCCCCGACGAAAAACAACGGGTGTCATGTGTTTGACGGAGTTGTGCATGCGTGTGTGTCTATGTTTGTGTATGTGTGTGTATCTGTGTGTGCATCCAGACTTTGTCCAGATGTGTCTCTTCGAGTTGAGTGCGCTTTTTTAAATTAAAGACTAGCTTTCCTTAATTAACTTAATAACTTTATCCCGGATTTTTTTTTTCCCGCGGCAAATAGTCACTTTATCGGGAAAAAATATCCTATGTTTTAATCGAGGGTATGTTCTACTTATATACCAAATTTCATTCTAAACTGTTCATCCGTTTCGCCGTGATTGGACAACAAAGAAACATCCAAACTTTCATATCTAATGTATGTATGTTTATATTTAGTACCCAGTTTTTAAATCATTCGTACACAACCTACTTGTTTTTTTTTTCATTATTTTCTCCACCCTAAATAGAGATTAACAGTACAATTTTGAAGTTATAATATTTTGTGCAATAATGTCTGCTTGATTGATTGAAAGGGGGGAATTAACGAGCCCCGTTGCTGGGTCGCACAACTCGCTAGAGACTGCTGCACAAGCATTCTCTATCACCACAGCAGTATTTTCTAGAATAAATGGCTGTGACACACGGACAGATATCGAAGTGATTCCGTAAGTGTTCACTCTTGCCAATTACAGTACGGACCACTAAAAAGATATGACCTCCACAAAATGAGATCTCGGAAACAACACTGTTCCAGTTTGTAGACAAATGTATCGATATAGGACAATTGGGCCATAAAAGAGGATCTCCGTAACAGTCTCAGGAATTTCAAACAGATCTACTATTGAATAGTACTCATAATGGTGTATACTATCGTAATAGTATCGATAGACTACAAATATTTGTACTATTGCGTGCAATTCTATGGGTGACCATTACTGGAATTTTCATATGAGTATTTCTGTTGGAATATTTAGATGCAAGTACCAATCTGTGGTCAACTTGCCCATTTCGTATTCTTTGATATACGGTGCGCCCCCTTTCCCCGCACCCACCCCCGCCTACTGTCAACCTCTGACAGTGGAACAGAGACCTTACGACTACCGTACCCGCTGTATCGAAAAGTGATTGTGCCTTGGTGCTTTTCGCGATCAGAGACCTTCTGCATTCTTTCTGGGACTATCTGTGTGTGCATCTGTAGTCTTAACCTATAGCCATAAGGGTTGGGAGCCATCATTTGCCAGAGGAGATCAATGCGGTCATCCGGGTTCACCAGGTGAGCAGTTGATCACTACTATTGCATACTTGCGTCTAAACCTATTTCTGAACATCATATACACACATATGCTCACGCCCGTTGGAGTAGGCAGCAACTATTGATTTCCACTTGCAACGATCCTGACATACAACTTTTGCTTCTTCCTCTCTCATCAAATGCGTTACATACGCTCACCGGTTAGTGGTTGACCGCACCTGACCTTTTGTATATCAGTCATTTAATTGACGTACGTCCTTCTTGGTCGACCTTTACCGACCCTTCCATTCACGCTTGTGGAATGCCGTGTGGGATAAGCCCTCTTAAATATTCGGTTAAATTGAAGAACAAGTAGGTAGCTTCCAAAAAAATAAATCACAAACTTACACGACGAAGATGACAATCTTCTATTTACGACTATTGCCACAGTAACCTTGATGATAAAGAAATGTATTCGGGAAAGTACCATTCTACAGGCGGTAAAACTGCTAAATATTCGTAATATTTTCTTGTATATAGCAGACACTTGGGAATTGTGAGATTTTATCTAGAAAATTCAAGCTCGCCTACAGAGCACTAGGCAATCTAATAGGCTGATAAGCGCTCACTAGTGGTGGGAATTATGCGTCACTGAAAAGAGAAGAGCGATTCGATTCTTTTGCGTGCAAAGATGTGCATAGCTCCTTTCGCTCAGTGCAGCGTTTAATTTCCAGGTCTGTGAGCAGAAAACCTACTATTAAACGTTCTATTGTTTAAGGGAATAGTAATAAATTTAATAGGTCATAAGTTTAAAATATATTTTAGGGTATAAGTACTGTCACCCGTGACTTGGTCGCGTAGTATAATGACCAAATGAGTCACTAATAATACCTATCCTGAGGAACCAGTCACTTTTCCGGGATAAAAAGTAGCCTATATGTTAGTCCACGTCTATCAACAAAATTTTAACCAATTCTGTCCAGCAGTTTAACAGTGAAGAGGTAACATACATAGATACACTCACACAAACTTTCGTATTTATAATATTAGTTAGGATAATGGCCTATATTTTCGTCCACACTAGACAGATTTAGAAATGTCAGCCTAGATAGAAAAGAATAACACTTTACGTACAAGTTCGTTAGTCATCCACAATTAGGTATCGTTAGTTAGGTATTTCGAAAGTAATGAATGAAGCGAAACATATTAGCTATAGCTATCCTTGACACTCCTATAAAAGTGACGGTTACTTCGTGCTTGTCTGACAGTTATCGCTTTTTTTTTATGCATAACGGGTTAGTACTTGACCTCAATCACACCTTCAGGAGCCAGAGTGCAAGATAATAATGAACTGCATTGAGCGCAAGATTAATTGAGTTATAACTGTAAAGAACACGTTCTTTTTATTCATTCACTCGCGAGATACCCATCTCTAGTGCTCACTACTTTCATAATGTGAAGGGGTGGAAATATGCTGTCGTTTCAGTGTTCGCTGAATCTTGAAGAATATCCATTAACCAACCATCCTACAATAGTAATGACAATAATATAAGTATGTATTAGAAGAGAAAAGCTTTTATTTCCTAGGATAAAAATAGCAATTAAAAACGTAAATTTTTTAACGTATATTAAAATTAGTGCTCATTCACAAAGCTGACTTCTCAGAGAATAACGAACAAGAAACTTTAACGAAAAAAAAGGGTTGCTCTTTTTCAGTAGGTTTTGGGATACAATTTGTAATTCGACAAAACATGAAAATATATTATATTGTATACTTAATATCGCCGAGCGGAATGTGTCCATGGTTGTTTATTAATCAAATAGTCAGAAATTTTACGATAGCCTTTTCAAAATAATTAATTATATAATTAGATATTTCTGCCATTTGCACCAATCATCTAGTCCCAAACAAAGCTAAGCTTGTATTATGGATACCAGAAAACGGACAAACATACAAAAATATTTGGAACTACTGGGAGAAAAAAATCCCAGCAGTCTCATAATGGAACTAGAGAATGGAACTACTGGGATACGGCGTATATAATAATCTATGATTCGGAAATAAATATTCCTGTTCATCACACAAACATTACCCCTTATGGGATTTGAATCCGCAGCCATTGGTTTCGTTGTCACTATCCACTACACAAATCGGTCGTCGAAGTTCGGACTCTGATGAATCTAGTCGTGACATCTTTTCGGGTGATTTTAGAATTGCTCTGGGAGGAACTTCTAATTTAGATACTGTATTGATTTTATGTTTTTATTTTGCAATAGAGTGTATTTGTAATGTATTGCATTTATTAAATTTTATTGCTTCCTATATTATAACAAATGGGTGTCCTTTAATTGGCATAATCTAATTGTCCTAATATAAATCCGCATAACAGACTTGGCATAACGCAAATGCGCATAATATTAAATCCGCCTAATAATAAAATCATATAATACAAAAACTGCCTAATAATAAAACTGCATAATATAAATGTGCATATCATTATCTAGTATAACTTTAATATTTATAAAATCAATTTACATAACATATTACCGAGTACCCATACATAGTTATTTAACTTGCTCATCATATTGTGGCGAGCGAGCGAGCGATGCGAGCGAGCAAGATGGGTCGGAGCACCCCGACGTGACCCCGACACTGTTGGTTAGGTTCAGAATGTTAAGGCGGGAGCGAAGCGAAGCTTAGCCTCCCGCCTTAGCCTTCGATGTTAGGTTGAACGTATAATATAAAAATAGAAGCTTTATTTTAAAACAAATGACTTACTAGGTATAATGTACGTTAGTCATATTAGCTGTGCATTAATATAAAAGCTTTACTTGTCTCTCACAATTTATTTCGAATTTTTCATGAGTATGAAGACTAATATTATACTTATTAAATTTATGCTTTGTTATTGTTATGGATATTAATATTATGCACATTAAGATTATGCGTTCGCATTTTATAGAAATTAAGATTATGCGGTTTTAAAATTATGCGGATTATGTTATGCGAGTTAAAAATAGGAGTATTTAATGTATGCATTTTAATATAGACCCATAACAAATGGTAGAACTGAGAATTAGTAAGCTGACACGTCACTTTTAGCGGGTTTCAATTTAGAAAAAAGATTTCACCCCGAAAAGGTTCACATAAAAAATTTAAATGAATGAGCCGCTTAAAACTGTGGAACGTTCTTGAAACATTAAAAGTTATTCTTTAGAAGATTTTACATAATGACGTAATAACCATTCTTATATTTTTAAAACACTCCCTTCACGGTCCGTTGGCAAATTCTCGACCACGTAAAAAGGGAAATTGGAACTTTGCAGAAACTCTAAAGTGGAAAATTGATTCTTTTTCTTTGGCAGAACGATTCCTTTCGAGAACGATTTCGGAAAAATGTTTCTTAGCGCGATAAATTGACTTCATGCGATGAAGAAATTCAACGGATGTTATAGTCGTTGTCTGGGTGTATCTCAATAATTCGTGGACCGATTGAAATAGTTTTTTAATTTAAATTAAATACTAAATGAGGTTTATTTATTTTAACTCCCTTCCGGCGTCAATCTTTCCTGAATCCTACAATATTGGGGGCAAGAGCAGGGTGAATAGGCATCTACTGAGATCGCGTGCTTCATCTTCTTCTTCGGCCACATCGTCACTTCCCATCAGGTGAGATTGTGGTCAAATGCGTGTCGAGTTAACCATAAAAAAAAACTGTAACATGTACATAATACTTATGCTAATAACAGTAATTATAGTATAGTACTCATGCACCCTGTCAGGGTGAAGCAGCGGTCAGAGGATGTCCTGTCTAATTTTTGTGTAATCTCGCAATTTATTTATTTTATTTTATTTATTTCTCTTTTGAAGAATCAACAACGAGAATTAATTATACGTGAGGTAATTTAATAATGCTATATTATGTGCGAGTTATCAGATTATTATTATAAGAATTACAGTTTATGTATTTTAGATATTTATGTTTTCCGTTAGCAAATGAATGAATTGAATTGTTATGATTTAATTATTTGTTATTGTCAATATGTGATTGTTTTTTCATTTTAATTATGAAGTATTTATTGTTATTAAATAATTATTATCTTTATAATTACATAATCTATTATTATTATTATTATTCTTAGCTGTATTTAATGAAAAGCGGTTAAGTCGTTACGAAGACGCTTTTAACCCTGTGTTTTGGTGCATAATTTAAAATTTAGAAAACCTCCAAGAAAACAACAGCCCCATCTCCATGAAATATGGCTATGAACTTACACCGAGTTTACTCTTAAATGCAAGAAAAATGAAAATTTGGAAAAGCCTATATTTTCATTGAAACACCATAAAAGCTAAATATAAAGCCTTGCACACTCCTTGTGTCCTGTTCGTGGATGATATATAATTACATCTACTGACTGTGATAATATAAATAAAAAAAAAAAAACTAATATTATTAAAATCTTAACTAATGGCTGTCAAACATGGGTAAAAACCTGTCCCCTCGTTAATGTTTAATATAAAAAATCCCCACTCAAATCGGACCATGCATCACTTAGATACGTCCAGACAATGAGTGAACACATGCACGCACACATACCCACACACACCCACACACACACGCACACACACACACACACACACACACACACACACACCCACACACACACACACACACACACACACACACACACACACACACACACACACACACTCACGCACACAACATCGTTAAACACACAACACCTGTCATTTTTCCTCGAGGGTTAACAAGCAAAGGAAATACAGAACAATTTATTTTTATGCCTTCTCCGTCAAATTAGCTACAGTATAAAAAATAACATTAACTGAGCAATCTAATCAGCAGCGAGCATTAATTGATGGCGCATCAAAATCTTTATGGTCTATAATGAAACAGAGTTCTTGGTTCTACCCTCGACAATATTGGTAAACGGACTTCCATGTAAAGCCGCCATCTTTAAAAAAATATGAATTGCATATGTCTGGTAGAATGAACAGCGCTGCGGGTTTCTACCCACAGCATATGCTGAGTCTGGACCATTTCGTTGTCCTGATTTGGGTCACGTTTCCTGCATTAGTATCCTGATAGGTACGTTAAACGCTTATGTCGCGCAAGATAATATTTTATATACTGCTCATTCGTTTGGACGAAATATACAGCTATCCCACTCTGAAGCGACAAACGATCTACGGGGGCTGTTATAATTTCTAACAAATTTTGTATACCAACATACTGTTTTATATTGTATGTGTATAATGTAGGGTAAGTGAGTTGTATCATGGTCATGGTATCAGAGTACACTTAAAATAGTCAATTTTGCATTTTTTAAACTACTGCTTGTTCAAAATGCAATTTTCCCATGAGAAGAACAAGCAAGAAACTCGAGAGGGTGCTCTTTTAAAATCAGGCTTTGATTTTACATAAAGGTTTTTATATTACAAAAAGGTTTTTATATTTCATTATTAATTGTGAATTCTGATTATGTCCAGGGATGATTACATCTAAATAGTCTGATGCATTGTTAATAAGTTTCTGTTTTATAGCCTATCTTTAAATTTATTGAGAGGAAGATTTTGTATATCAACTGGAACCTTATTGAAAAAGCATATACATAGCCCTAAATAATATAAAACATAAATAGAATAAATGTTATTAATACTCGTTAAAAATAATATCTTAAATCTTCAAACGACCTACAACTCGATTTGGAGTCACGGTGTAACAATTTTGACGTTTCGCTCTAATCTAATTAAACTATAACTTTGGTTTTAAACTTTATCGAAGGCGTTTTACAACATAATTGAACTGCCATAAATTGGCAAAACAACAGACTTCAGTCAGGTACCACCTCCGTGGCTCAGTGTAAACAACATTGGGTTTACGATTTGGAGGTCGCGGGTTCATATTACATCAGCAGCATAGTTCATAGTACAGCGGGGTACATATTTGGTACGTGGTTTGGTTGCTGGTCGGGTATTTTAAATGTCCATCAATTTACCACCATCTTATCTAAATCTGCCACCAAACAGCAATATTAATGCATTGTTATGTTCCGGTTGTCAGAGACAAGATAGCCAGTCCCCCAAATGTTTTCTGGTTTCCGGGTCAGTACGCTACCACCTTCGGCCTCATTTTCACTTAACATGAGGTTTGATTGAGGTCAAGCGATAACCCGTTGTGCATAAAAAAATGTTCCACTTTCTGAATGTAATATTCTTGACTCGTTGGTGTAAATATCAAAATCGCTATATGTATGCTTTCCCTCAATTCCTCATAGATCCCATCATCAGTACAGGATTATGATGATCATGGGACCTCCCTCGAAGTATGTCCTATTAAATAAAATAATTTTCCGAATCGGTTTATAAACGACTGAGTTCTGAGGTAACAAACATAAAAAAAATTACAACCGGATTGATAACCTCCTCCTTTTTAAAGTCGGTTAAAACGATGTAACGTGACTTTCGAAAATGCGACTTTTCAAAAATAGTCATTGTGTTTCTTTGGTGTTCAATCACGGCGAAACGGTTGAACGGATTTGAATGAAATTTTAAATATAGGTAGAACAGACCCTAGATTAAAAAATAGGATATTTTTTACCCCGATACAGTGAGTAGTTCCCACGAGACAATCAAATTAAATATAGCCGCGATATAGTTATTCTACGCAGGCTAAGCCGCGGGCGGAGAGCTAGTCTATGATATTTTTATCATCAGTGATTTCAGTGGTTATGTTCAAAATCGGAGCCCTATTGCAGGTGAACCGCACGATACGATCCGAAAATGTGTTGTGTACCTTATTGGTTTTGTGTTTGTTGAAATCACAAGCATAAAATGAGGTTGACTAGAAAGATGAAATAGGGGTTTCCATTTATTTACCGACATGGGCTTCCTTGACATAGTTTTGTGGTATCTTACTTAGTATTATTTGCAATTCCAATGGAGCAGTAAATCGTCGAGACATTGGCTACTTTCCATCAGGTAGAAATGAGAAATATACTTTGAATTGCATGTATAGTCAGAATGAAAATCGCAATTTCACGTCAATAATAAGCAGTCTTGGTGCATTCCCTATTTATTCCCAATTTCCTATTAATTGACGACCTGTTTGGTTAGAAACTCTGACCACTATACCAGCTGGTCCCGGGTTTGAATCCCGCTAGGGGCATATGTATAGTATGATGAATACGGACATGTGTACCGGAGTTATGGATGTTTTCATTTATAATAAGTATTTATTTACAAAAAAAAAATGAATTTATGTATTACTCGTATATCAACAATCTGGTATCCACAACACAAGCCTATAGTTGCTTAATCAGGAAACTACCCCGGTCGGGCTTTAAATCTTTTAAAATCATATTTGTATAATAGAATTCAGAGGGTCCTCTGCGTCTAAGGTCAAAATGGGCGTGCCTCAAGGTTCAATTCTCGGACCATTTTTGTTTCTTGTTTCTTGCCCGGAATAAATTTGAAATAGTATTGTTTGCAGATGGCACCTCTGTGGTATTTAAGTTAGGCGATATCAATTATGTTGTGACGATGTAAACACTGCTATTTTTGAACTTGTTAACTGGTTTACAGTAAATAATCTTCTTTTGAATGAGAAAAAAATAAAATGCATAAAATTTACTTTACCTAATGTTATACAACTGCCTACAGACATATTTGTACGAGGCGATAAATTCTACCTTGTAGACAGGCACTACTGTCTTTTTAGGCTTGACATTAGATGCTAAGCTTCAGTAGGGACGTCATATTGAGAAACTTCCGTAAAAGCTTGCTTCTGCAGCGTACACAGCAAAAAAAAAAGAAATTTAACAGACGTTCATACCGCAAGATTGGTTTACTTTAACAATTTTCACAGCTTGATGTCGTATAAAACGCTGCTGACATACATATCATATTTGTTCTGCAGAAGCGGGCTATTCGTGCCATTTATAAATTAGGACCTAGAGTGTCACTTAGACACACACTTAGACACAGAGGACAGATGGCGCTGCCGTCTTGAAGTGCATACGCTCTGTATTAAAAATTTCAAAAAAATAATAAACAGCAACTTTACGCAAGAAACTCCATTCATTGTGCATTAAACAGTGTAAAAGACAAATGAAAACGTTTGCAAAGCCACAACTATTGGAATCGATGAAATTCATATGTGATTTGTGTACCTGTGAATTCTTCCTATATTAGACCTTTTAAGTCGACGAAGTATTCAATATTATACATAAATTATATAATATATCAAAATTCGATCAGTGTGTGACATAAACAGTGAATAAATAACGCATTTTGGATAAAACAACTATTGCAAGGAATCGTTGTATCACTAATAGCGACAGAGAAATGAGTCATCAATTGTCCATCACTATATTTTGGGTAGAAACATACTAACTATTTCGGCGCTATATGAGCGAGGTCATTTAGCTCAGCCGTAGTCTGTTTTGTTTTTGCGTCTTGCTCGGCGGCACTGTGGTTCGTTCCTCGACTTGGGTGGCTTTTTTTTTTTTTTTTTTTTTTATATTTTATTTACTAAATATAAATAAACTTTGACAGATATTATAATCAATGTGATTAAAATAAAGACATATTCGCGATCAATTCATAAGTTGAAGATGGATATAATAATATGTTGTAATAGATGCTCTGATAATATAAGCACCAGGGATTTTCTGACATGCTTCTACTGTAAAACGAAATATCACCTTGACTGTGCGAATGTATCTTCAAAGCGTTTTTATTTAATGACAAGAGAGAATAAAACCAATTGGAAATGTCAGGAATGTTACAAACAAAAGCACACAAAAAAAAACTCTCCAGCGGGACGGCAATCAACAACGTCGGACAATGTAACCCACCGACAGAAACATATAATTAATGTGCCAGTAGAGAATTCTTTCGTCTCATTGTCTGATGACGATTTAGAATATTCGTCATTACTAGGAGATACGCTAAACAGAAGTTGTCCAGAACTGAGTACAAAAAATGATGAAAAAATAGAAGAACTATCGGAAAAAATAAATAATCTACAAGAAAAACTAGAAATAGCCGAGAATGAAATTGATAACATGTTAACAGAAAATTTCGCGCTAAAAAAACAAATATCAGAATACGAATTAAAAATTGGAAAACTCACACATATTTGCAGTTCATCGTCAATAAATCCCACCATAAATAGCACAACAACGATTAAAAAATCTACCAGTCGGAAAAAAAGGCGGAGCCTAAATAAATCACGGTTAGACTTTTCCCTGTTAGAAGAACCAGAGATGACAACAAACGTGATGGAGTCGACTTTATCTATAGAAAAAGATGGAAACCTCAAGCAAAAAACCGACCAGCACTTAGTTCAAGATCTTCCATCGCAGTTTCTAAGTGAAACACCTACGTGCATACCATCAATTTCAACAGAAGACGCAACTGGTCCCGTGCAAGAGAATTGTACTATACATGTTATAGGTGACGAACAATTACTGGGTTTGTCAGCAGCATTGTTAAACTCACGTCATGGGAAATGGAATGACAACTATAAGCCCTTTGGTTTTATCATGAACAACGCCTCAAGCTCAGAGATTTTGAATTACTGTAGCGGTATAGAGGGGAGGTTATCTGACAAAGATATTGTAATTTTAAGTGTTGGAAGTCATGATAAAAATCCTGAAATGTTGCATAATAATTTATGTTTATTATTCAATATATTGAAGAAAGCCACTCTTTATATTGTACCCGTTAATAAAAATATATATCTAAATGAATACAAATTAAATTATCATTTAAATCTATGGTCTAAACAAACCAGAAACTGCACATTCATTAATATAAAATATTGTAATATAAATAAAAGGCACTATCTAAATTATATTCTCAATAAAATTAATTTACACATTGACATGACCGACTATAAATTGCAATTCCTGACATTTAAAAATATAATCAACAAATTGAAACAAATTAATCCATTTAAAAGTAATGCTACAAGTTCTCCTGTACAACATTCATTAGTAAATACAACAAATCCGCAAACCCCAAAAACTAAATTATCTATAAAAAAGGGCACGATACCTTACTATTTCCCTATAAAACAAGTAAATGATCAAACATATGGGTTAATGACTAATAAAGAACAGTTTTTTCGTTCCTAACCGTAAAAACTCATCTAACATATTTGTATTACTTCATCAAAACATCCAAGGATTATTAGGCAAAAAAGAACTCATTGAAATTACTCTGTTGGACTTGAAGTCGGACCCGGATGTTCTGTGTTTCACTGAAACTTTTGTAAAATCTGGTGAGGAAAAAAATATAAATATTAAAAAATACACTCTTGCGGCGAGCTTCTGTCGTAATAAAAAAAGAGGTGGCGCTTGTATCTTAGTGAGAACTGGTATTTCCTTTAGAAAAATTGACTGTTTTGCCGAACTAGCTACTTGTTTTCATTTTGAATGTTGTTCTGTAACTATTCCTCAGTGTAACATGTTAATTATTTGCATATACAGGAGTTCTATAAAAAAGAAAAAAGTAGATCTTGAGTACTTTTTTGAGAAATTAGAACTTTTATTACAGAAATGTGTTGTTAATTTTGCAAAAAAAAAAGTAATCTTAACTGGTGATATAAATATAAACACCATTACAAATAATAATACAACTGTGCACCTGAAAGATATTTTAAAAAGGTATAATTTAAACCAACATATAACAGAACCTACAAGAGGTGGATCATGTCTCGATCATATTATAAGTAATGTGAAGGAAGCTACAGCATCAGTACTTCCCCTTTGGTTATCGGATCACAATACAGCACAAGTGCTGAAAATTGAAATAACTTCGAAAATAAAAGTTATACCAAAGACAGTTTATTGTTTTAAAAGATGTTATTCACAATACAATATGCAAAAATTTAGAGAATATCTGAATAATATGTCTTTCTCTGAAGTGTATTCTGAAACAGAACTAAATGCAGCATTTAAAAAGTTCTATGACATATTTTGCTTATTTTATACCCTCTGTTTCCCAAAAATCAAAGTCAAAATTAATACCAAACCATATTTAAACTGGATAACAAAAGGGATAAGAAAGAGCTGTTTCACCAGCAGATCTCTTCGTTATAAGTATTACACAGATAAGACGTGTTACAATAAATTGAAATACTTAAACTATACCAGACTTCTTAAAAAGTGTATTAACAACGCCAAAAAAATGAATAACTCTAACTATGTTGCCAATAGTAAAAACATGGTGAAAGCTACTTGGGAAGTAATTCAGAGTGAATCAACTAAAATGGACATAGATAAGTACATATATGAAATTAGATATAATAATACTATAGAGACTGACCCTATAAAAATAGCTGATGGTTTCAATGACTATTTCATTAATTTGACTAGTAAAGTAAATATTAAAATGGTAAATACACACACGAATAACAGACAACGAAACTCCTTTTATTTGACTCCTATTGATAAACATGATGTTAATAAAACAATAATGACTCTAAATAATACTAACTCTGAGGGCTATGATAATGTATGTACAAAAGTTGTAAAGGCATGTAGAGAACAGATCAGTGATATTATGGCATTTTTGATTAACTTGTCAATGGAAACAGGAACTTTCCCGGAGCAGCTAAAAATGTCTATAGTTAAACCTCTCTATAAGAAAGGTGAAATCACTGTTATGGATAATTATCGTCCTATAACACTTATACCAATATTTTCAAAAATTTTTGAAAAAGTCCTCCATGTGAAGCTTATGTCCTTCCTCACAAAATTTAACATCATTAAACAAAATCAATACGGTTTCCAAAAGCAAAAATCAACAACGTTGGCTACATTTAGTTTAGTTAAAGAAGTACTGCATAGTACAAACGCGAAACTATTTACTACTGTGCTTTTTCTTGACATGTCAAAAGCATTTGACTGTGTGTCACATGAATGCCTATTGTCAAAATTAGATCACCTCGGAATTAGAGGACCCGCAAATGATTGGATAAGGACATATTTAAAAAATAGACAACAATGTGTGGAGATACTCAAACTTGATGAAAAATATATAACTCATTCATATTATTCAGACTTTAGAAAAAATTCCTTTGGGGTTCCACAAGGTAGCGTGCTGGGTCCTCTTCTATTTCTATTATACATTAACGACTTACCAGAAGTTACGAAGCATAAAAGCTTCTTATTTGCAGATGACATTTCGGTCGTAGTTAAAACTGATAAAAAACTGACCTTACAAAAGCATGAATCTGACATTAATAATACATTAAATACAATAATTCAATGGTTATTTAATAATAATTTACATATAAATATTAATAAATCTAAATTTATAAACTTCAATGATCTTAACAATACATTGAATGTTAATTACAAAAACCAAATAGTACAAGGTGTAAAGAGCTCAACCTTCCTTGGAATTATCGTAGATCAAAAACTAAATTGGAAAGAGCACATAGATAAGGTATGCGGTAAAGCAAATCGTTTTACATTTCCACTTTTTAAGTTAAAAACTGTAGCCTCTAGACAAACAGCTATCGTAGCATACCATGCGTACGTTGAATCAGTTCTTAGATATGGACTGGTAATCTGGGGCAATGGTACAGACATAAACAGAGCATTTATTGCCCAAAAAAAATGTATACGAGCAATTTGTGGTGTGTCTCAGGACGTGTCTTGTAGACCACTATTTAAAGGACTTAAAATTTTACCACTGCCGTGCTTGTATATACTTGAAGTGGCACATTTTGTAAAGCAGTACCATCATAACTTTTACAAGCAAGCTAGAGATGTAGTAAAAATAAATACCAGGGACCCTAATAGACTAATGATTGTTGAAATACCAAAAACAACACAGTATCAAAAAAACTGCTATTTTATGGGTAAAGAAATATATAATAAAATTCCACGGTTTATAACAGATCTACCTCTAAATAAATTCAAAAACCATCTACAAAAGTGGCTTCTTGAATATACGTTTTACTCTGTTAAAGAATTTTTAGAGCACGACAAAACTATTGTTTGATTGTCGTTGAGTTCGAATGCTTTGTTTTGACTTGTTATTATTATCTGAATATGATAAGATTATTAAGTGAATTATATGATTTAGTCCTGTCGATAAAATTTGGCATGCGGTTAAATATGGCTGATCTAAGTGTGAAAATGAATGTAAGTTGACATAATATATACTGGGATTACATTTCATTTCACCTACTTTGACATAAAATTGACTTATTAAAAATTCATTGATTTATTTTAACATTGGATGTGTAATAATTATAATTTATATTATGAAATAATTTGACATTAATATTGGACAACATGTTATAAATTGCTGAAAAGTTTACTATTAATTAAGTAATTGTAAAAGTATTAAAATTTGTGTTGAATTATATTCAGCGACATATTTGCATGCCTGAAAAGACTAAGTGTGAGAAACTAACTACCAATATTACCACCAATGCAATGTAACCACGCTTAAAGCAAATAAAGATATTCTATTCTATTCTATTCTATTCTAGAAATAAGTTTAAGGAAATTAATATCTTAACAATGGCATCTCCACCGTATAATCTTAAAAAGATTCCTCCACCGTATAATTGCGAATTAATAGGAGAATAAAGTTCATACATGCATACATAAAGTCATGCCTGTTTCCCGTAAGGGTAGGCAGAGGCCACAGACTTCCACTTCTCTACCTGACACACCTCTTTTACTTCATTCACTCTCATAGGTTGTTCGTACATGCTCGTCGGCTTACAGTATTCTTGATTTGGCCTTTCTTAAGACATCCCCAATTTGACCATGGTTCCTTCGCCGTGGTCTTCCCCTACCAACACTATACCATCCACATTCGCTTAGTATATCACTTTCGTTAGTCTTCTTTCATTCATCCTCTCCACATGTCCAAGCCATCTCTTTATACTTTTTCAATCTTTGTCACATATCGATTAATCGAAGAAAAGACCTTTCGAATTTGTAATGTCATTCGACTTATATTATTTCGAAATCGTGTACGATCCGTTGTCGACAATTTAATTGGTCGATTCTAGTAGCTAAATCGTGCAACCTAAAAAATTTACCACATACAAGTTCGACCCATGCATAATCGAACCCTAATAAATTCAAATCGAGTTCGCAGACAATTCGTAAACAATTTAAATTCAATAGTCCGCACTCCAACAACTCAATAAGTTTAGTTTTCCATAATCAAAGGCCTGTCATAAATTATAAACTCAACGGAAAACTTTTCACAAAGCCGCGAGCATTAACAGAGTTATATTTTAAATTCCCCCCCCCCCCCCCCCCTCTTTTATTAAATTCATAATGGAGTTAGTGAATTTAAAAGAATTGCATGACAAAGTAGTAATTTCATTTGGGAATCTTAGAAGTTCCTTAGATGCCGGGGGCAATTAGATTACTGAGTTTAAAAAGTGGTGCCCTTTCGCTCCGGCGTCGTCAAGCAATCTCGTCCATTTTTCTTTTTGGAGGTTTCTCCATTGTACACGCACTGGGAGAGGGCGGTTATCAAATTAATTTGTCACTACTTGATTTACGCCCTTTTGTCGGTAGTGTCGCTAGGAGTAGGAGATAACTATTTAGGTATTTAAAACATTAAAAATCCATCGTTTCCAAATTCAATATCGTGTGTTGGAGAGTTTCTTGCGTCGTTTCTTCTCTCAGACTATATACATTAAGAAGCAATGGTAGTTTTTACCCCATGTGCGTACTGTATGCAAGAAACTTAGTCCTCCCCCCTCCCCAGGTGTACATATCTTATCTTATCAGAATCCACTCATACATTTGTCTCTATCGACCGACGCCAATACACATTATTCATCATCATCAGCCCGTAAACATTCCACTGCAGGGATATATCCCTGATCCCGGGTATATGAGTGAGTACAGGCCATAGTCCACCACGCTGGCCCAATGCTGGTTGGGGACTTCACATGCCTTAGAATTTTCATTTCTCAGGCATACAGGTTTATTCGCGATGTTTTCCTTCACCGTTTAAGAGCAGTCCGGATAAATGCACAAAAATAATTAAATTAAATTTAAAAACATGGCCTGATTATGATTATTGATGGCCATGGCTGATGATTATTCCATTAGTATTGTACTGTGTTGTTAGTAATTTGTTGATTATGCTGCTGGTTTTGCAATGTATACTAGTTATTATCTTGCGTAAGATATACTCTCTCTAAAACTGTATATTGCCCCTAAAAATAAAAATAATACGGACATTTGTGTACCCGAAACAATGAACGTTTTAATTTATGAAATAACATAATATTTACAAAAAAAGTTGTCGATAGTTCGATCGGTTCGTCAAATGTGCGCACTGACATATAACTCCATACTGAATAATCCAGTTCTTCAACATACACTTCTAACTTCCTATAATTTTAAAGGCCGTGATTTTTTGCAAATGGCTAGAGTACCTATCAGTGACGACCTGTTAGGTGTAGTGGTTAGAAAATCTGCTGCTATACCAAAAGGTCGTTGGTTTGAGTCCCGCTCGGGCCATATTTTTTTTTTTTTTTTAATGATTAACTGTGTGATGATGTGGCCGAAGATGAAGCACCCTGCTCTTGAAGATCCCAAGGTTGTAGGATTGAGGAAAGACTGACGCCGGAAGGGAGTTCCATATGTTTGTATGATGAATACAGACATTCAGTTCCCGAGTTATGGATGTTTTTATTTACAAAAAAGTATGTATTTGTATAGTATATCAATTATCTGGTATCCATAACACAAGCCTAGTCGCTTTGTGCAGAACTAGATGGCGCTGTGTTTAAAAGAAAATATTACCAATCTCACTTTAAGTAATAAATAATCAATTGTGTTGCTACTGAGTTTCCCACTGAATTAAACGTGAAAGTAGTAGATAAGATAAGATAAGATAAAATTTATTACAGTATAAAAATTAACCTAAATACATGACTTATTCTATAGTAACATAGTCCAAATGATACTATATTATGTTACCTAAACTAAGTAAATGTTTACTTGTGTCTTAGGCAACACGATTGCTAAAACAAAAATAATGAGACCTGTACTTGCACTTAAATTAAATAAACAATAAAACATTTCCTATTTACTCTTAAATAACCTTACTTTACATTTACCTATCTACTCACTTACTCAGAATGCGTGATTATCTTACAATTAGGACCTAAGCTACTGCTGTCAGCAACTTTTAATCCTATACTGCTCTAAGCAGCTTGAAAAATAGCAAGTTTCTTTAACTCCTCATCCTGTTAGCTTTAAAACCAGTCGAGAATAACAAAATGCGAGATAAGAAAATGTAGCAATTTCTCTTCAGTTTAACTTTGCAGATGCACGAGGTAATAATTTAGAGCTGTTCCATAGGCCAAGAGTTATCGATAATATTTGCATAACAAATTTACAAACACAATCGACAGATTACTTTGCAATACAATATATAGGCGCAGGAGGGCCTTCATTAAGATGATTCATTATCGATTACAATTTGAATCGATTTAATAAAATTTACACAAGGAATTAATCAAATAATGTACTTTGCACTTAGCTAATGTTACTACAACGATAATAGAAAACTGATCTGCTCAAAATTAATTAGGATTAACCCAGAATTTAGCGATTCGTCGAAGACGTGGTGCGCTGACGGCTCCCGTTCAAAAAGTGTTCACTTCCACTCGCCGCCGCCCGCGCTACCAGCGACACGACGTTCCGCTAGAGTGACGCAATAAATCACTCTAATCTGGTTATCCAGCGATGATACTAGATGGCGCTCTGCGAGGCGCCGTCACGGCCGGACTGACAATCGACCGTCCACGGGCGTGTCTCCCGTCCTGTAACAAAGATATTTAATCACCCAGCGATCCGCTCGTCCATCCTAACGATCGCGATCTTTAGGAACGAAGAACGTCAGGAACCTTGTTAACAGTGTTGCATCGCTGCGAAAGCGTGTGTCCCTGCGACCAGCTCAGTGCATGGACCGGACGACACCTTTCTCTCAAATCATACTACGAAAGCGTGTGTCCCTTCGACCAGCTCAGTGCATGGACCGGACGACACCTTTCTCTCGAATAACACTTCGAAAGCGTGTGTCCCTTCGACCAGCAAAATGCATGGCCCGGACGACACCTTTCTATCAAACAACATTAGGAGAGCGTGTGTCCCTTCGACCAGCAAAATGCATGGACCGGACGACACCTCTCTTATTAGAAGAACGTGTGTTCTCTCGATTAGCCGAATGCCTGGACCGGACGAGTGTGTCCCTTCGATCAGTCATTACATCGGTGTGGACGGGATGACACTGTCCTTTCGACCAGCATATCATCGTGAAACAAGTACATACATTTTTTTTGCCGTTAATCTATCACATTCGCCTGCCACAATATGTCTGTCATTCTTGCTTATTATAAACACAAAGACCATGGATAGCCATTGATAACCAATGCACACAGCCTTACAACCAGTTGAACACAATACATCAGACTTTAACACATACCTACCTATGGATCGGGATAATCCTGCTCAGCGTGAATTTCAACTTCGCATTGCACCTCTAATGTTTCGGGATCAGAATATACACTAAGAGTATCAGAACCAGCAGAAATAGTGTCAGAGTCTGCGGTCAAAGTATCTTGGTTGTTCAAAGACAGTCTGTCGTAGCAGTCAACGCTAGATCTCATACCCTCCACATCTACCAGCGGCGCCGTCATGGCCTCCTCTTCATTCATTAGACTACTCGTAATTTCTAGCAAGCCATCATGTCCCTGGGGTACTGCGCGCAAGTTCTCGTGTGCATATTTGTAAATTCTGTGTGATCCGTTAATATTTTTAAGCTCGTACCGGTCATTAGGTAACACAGAAGTTATAACAAATGGACCTCTAAATTTTCTATCTAGTTTTGTCTGATTCCGCTCACTACTCCTAATAAATACGAAATCCCCTTCGGAAAATGGTTTAATAGTTGCGCGACCGCGATTGAATCGTTCTGCATTAGAGGAAGCTGCCTTCTGAATATTACACGAAGCATTATCTCGCAGTGAGTTTACATCTAACCGACTTTCTTGCTCAGCTGGTCCTACTGTGGTGACCTTCGACATTCCCAAAGATTGCGCACGAATTCCGAACATTAACTCCGTTGGTGTATACTTTGTAACAGTAGATTTCGTGCTGTTCAATGCTAGTTGAATGTTACCCAACTCATCACGCCAAGTTTTATTGGGATCATTCTCGACTATTGTAAGCAAACTTTTTAAGGTACGCATGATACGCTCCACTTGACCGTTTGCCCTGCTAGAGCCTGTCGCAATAAAGTGGAGATCAATTTTATATTCGATGCAAAAACTTTTAAAATCATTACTAATATAACATCGACCTTGGTCCGCAATAATACGTTTCGGAGCTCCAAACAGACAGACTGCCTTTTTCAAAGCTATCACTGCACTGGCTGAATCCAGTGATGACGTATGTTCCAATAAGACGTATTTAGTAAACGCGTCGATTATCACAGAACAGTACTCCTTGCGATCGCTCTTCCCGCTAAGTTTCCCCGTAAAATCTATATGGATTGTATGCCATGGCATCGATGTTTTTGGTATCGGATGAAGCTGAATGGGTTGAGATCCCGAAGGACCTTTTGAAGCTTTACAAATAATGCAAGAATCAATAAATTTCCTGACGCATTTTGCCATCTGGGGAAACCAATATTGTTCATAGAGTTTGTCTAAAGTTTTATCACTTCCCAAGTGCTGTATTTCATTATGGACATGACTAATTAAAGTCCAGATTAAAGAGCGGGGAACGACGGGCAGCCAAGAGATAATTTTATTACGCCCAACTTTTCTATAAAGAATGCTGTCCCTAACATCATAAGTATGCGCGACCGTATCGGGGAATTCATTATTATTGTATTTGGCAATAAGGTCTTGAATTTCACCATCACGTTTCTGCTCGACCGAAAGCCAGCCCTGATGCAATTCGACAAATTGAACAACTTTCGGTTTACTAGCGAGAATCTTAGACGTGGAAGCAGAGTCACTATGTGGCAGAGGATTGCGCGATAAATAATCGGCGTGTTCCATTCCGCGGCCCTCACGATAAATTACGTCAAAGTCGTAGGCTTGTAAGAAGGCCCACCAGCGATGTACGCGAGGCGTGAGGTCAGTTTTGGACTTTGAGGCTCTGAGTGAATTACAGTCTGTCAATACTGTGAAATGCCGGCCATACAGGTAATGTCGAAAATGTTCTACCGCCCTTACAACTGCTAACGTCTCCAGCTCGTACGAATGGTAGCGAGACTCTACTTCGGAAGTACGTCGGCTGTAATACTCTACAACGTGTGGCAAGTCATTTTTCTTTTGTATGAGGATTGCTCCATATCCCTCAGAACTGGCGTCAGTGTGAAGCTCGACGGGCAGTTCCGGATCGAATATGGTAAGAACCGGCTCTGAGGTAAGTATACCTATTATTTTGTTACGAATGATTTCATGCTTGTCTGTCCATTTGATCGGTCCTTTCAGTTTTGTCAATGGGTACAATGGTCCTACGATGTGAGTAAAACTGGGAATGAATTTTCTAAAGTAAGACGCGAGACCGAGAAATTGTCGCACCTGTGTGGCTGTCTTGGGTGGTGGGGCATCTACTAACGCTTGAATTTTGCGAGAATTTGGCCGGACTTCACCTGACTGAAGAGAGTAGCCTAAGTAATCAATTTTCTGTTTCATAAATTTGCATTTTTTTAGGTTAAACGAAAATCCGGCTTCAGTCAAAGCTTGTAGGACTTCATCTAGGCGTTGCAAACCTTGAGATATGGCAGAAGAATAGGACAGCACGTCATCAATATAAATCAACGGTTTATCAATAAGGTGGCTCAGAGCCTTAGTAATGCATCTCTGATACACAGAAGGTGCATTACGCAAACCAAAGGGCATGGCGAGATATTCGTATTGTCCCTCGGGTGTTACGAATGCAGTTCTCTGTATTGAATCAGGATGAATCGGGATCTGATGAAATCCGGAAGCCATATCTAGGGACGAAAAGTAATTAGCACCACTAAGTTGGTCTATTTGTTCCTCTATGCGAGGTAGAGGATAATGTTCGGGACGGGTATTCGAGTTTAGCTCGCGGTAGTCCACACACATCCTATCTGTGTTATCTTTCTTTTTAACAAGAAGTATGGGGCTCGCAAAAGGTGAGGAACTCTCCTGTATAACACCAGCATCTAAAAGTTGTCTAACTTTTTCTCGGACGACTTGTTTTTCTACTGGCGCTAATCTATAGGGGCATCTCTGTACGGTTTTATGGGGGTCCGTCAAATGAATTTCTAACTCTCCTGTTTTAACTCTTCTTGTCGGTATACCTTCTATGAAATAGTCTGAATATTTATTCAACAATTTTATAAGTGCCTCTCTATCTTCGCCTTGCAAATCAGTATCGACGTGGGTGAAATCGGGTTCATACAATTTTGATTCACAAAAATCTGTTCGTTCTCTAATACTAAATATAAGGTTATCATTATCGATTGTTACAGACACTCCTTCATCTAAAATATCTCTACCAATTATTGCAGATTCGGAAATAGCATTATCAGGAATTAAATGAAACACCAATTGTACCGAAAGCTTTCCAATTTTTACCGTGCTAAGAATTTGGGAAATACATTCTATATCTTCCCCTCCAATACCGGTAAGATAGACAAGACTATTGCACACAGTACCAGGGAATTTATCACGAAAACTTTCTTTCAAAAGCGAGCAGGATGATCCACTATCAAATAAAAAGGAGACTGACTCACCGGAAGATGTTTCCAAGGTGGTTCTCGACGGCTGGTATTTACAAAGGTTGACCTCTTTGACCACAGCTCCATCGTCGCTTTTCTTTCCCGGGCACGCTGTTGCTACGTGACCGGGCTTACCACACGCGTAACAGGTCACAGTCTGAGTTCTACCGGCGGCACGTGCTGCGATTGGGGCCTCTTGAAGCTTAGAAGAACTAAGGTCTCCTCGACGCTTCCTACAATAAGCTTGGCGGTGTCCAGACAGGCCGCACCAATGACAATTCCCAGGAAATCTTATATCGGTAGTTCGAGCTCTCTTTGACTCTGGCTCTTGATTCGCTTCAGTATTGTCTAGTCGCCGCTTTAGGGAAATGCCACCAAGAATTCTAAATAACTGAGCTCTAGTAGTGATTACATGGGCATTCAATTCTCTTCGTATCAAACTATCCTTTTGGCACAGCACCGAAACCACAAAACCAGTTATAACCTCTTCGAGCATCTCAGTCTTCGGTATGCGTTCGATCAATTGCCACAAGCGGACAGCAGCTTCGGAAGCCGTCTCTTTAATGCCGACTTGAAATCTTAAAATCTCGTCGAAGTAATCTTGGATAAGTTTAGGTTTTGAAAATTTTGCTAACAAGGTTTGCTTTACTGTATTCCACGTCAGTCCGTTAAGGTTTAGCTTGGTAAGGCAAGTTGCTGCTCGACCTTTGAGTGATCCAGTAAGAGCCAAAAGTAAATCGACGCCATCGAGACGCTTGCTTTGTACAATCACTTCTGTGACATTACACCATCCTTCTATATCAGCTTCAGAGTCGTCAGGGTTAAAATGTATAAGCTGAGAAGAAGTGGTACTCACATTTGGCGGTTGGGACCTCTCCAGTACTCTCGACAATAACGTTTCCATGTTGCTCAATAATTTAGTTGCAGTGCCTTCATCTGATAGTTTATTTTCCTCATTTTGTTGTGCGGGTAATCCCACTTCTGATATAGGCGCAGGAGGGCCTTCATTAAGATGATTCATTATCGATTACAATTTGAATCGATTTAATAAAATTTACACAAGGAATTAATCAAATAATGTACTTTGCACTTAGCTAATGTTACTACAACGATAATAGAAAACTGATCTGCTCAAAATTAATTAGGATTAACCCAGAATTTAGCGATTCGTCGAAGACGTGGTGCGCTGACGGCTCCCGTTCAAAAAGTGTTCACTTCCACTCGCCGCCGCCCGCGCTACCAGCGACACGACGTTCCGCTAGAGTGACGCAATAAATCACTCTAATCTGGTTATCCAGCGATGATACTAGATGGCGCTCTGCGAGGCGCCGTCAAATACAATACAAATACACTTTATTGCACAACAGAAAAGAAAATACAGTTTCAGAAAAGTGGTAACAATAGAATTTATTTAGCAAGTTAAATGTAATACAAATAAAAATTTTTTTTTTCCTCACAGAAGTACAGTCACCTGCAGCTACAAGTATACTTGTTGTTTCATAGCGCGCTAGCTCTATTATGGTATGCAACAACAACTACAACAACAACAAGCCATGGGTATCAAAATTTCACGTTTGAGCAACATTGCTGTTTGGCGGCAGATTTAGATAAGATAACCCGCGACCTCCGAATCGTAAGCCCAATGTTGTTTACATTGAGCCACGGAGGCGGTTAAAATGCAACAACAAAATAAAAGACAAGTTTTCCAATCCTGTACAGTAAGTAAACCTGTATTTTAGTAGTTGGTATCCATGGTAGTGTCCATTTTTAATTATGCCTGCAAAAAAAGAAAAAAAAAATTCGGACTAGGCTATCGATACGATATGTTCCCAACACTATCGAAAACTGGATGAATGGTAGTCCGAAGCACAATGTGTGTCAGATAACGTATCGCTCGGTTTTCTGTGTATAGTGAAATAAATTATGAGGCCACAGGTGGTCGGCGAATTTATCGATAGGACTGGGTTGTCCCATGTCTTTGTTTAGTGGTTTAGGGGATAAGACACTTTAGTTTCGAAGGTTTGTTTATATCGGTCCAGTGGTTAGATATTTAAGGGCACACTTACATTGTTATCTGTTTCTGCTTTAAGGATTTCGATGGGTACATCAAACATAGAAATATTTATGCGTGACAAATTTATAACCTCCTATTAGGGTTCTGTATCAAAAGATATAGAAATATCCATAAGAGTATATCGGATAACATACATGCATTGCTCACCCCTGTTCATCCCCCATCAGATTTGAAATTAGAAAAAAATAATCAATAAATATCGTAACACGTACAGTGTGTATGCGCGCCTCTACCCTCCGTATGAGGAATGCAAAGCGGTAAAATTACCCTGATATAGGGTAAAATAACAATCAATCAAGTACACTTTATTGCACAAAAATTCTACAATACAATACAATAACAATAATTGCACAACCAGGCGGTCTTATCGCTATTAAGCGATTTCTACCAGACAACCCTTGGGTAGAGAAAAAAGTAGAACGGAATAAAAGCAAGTAGATTGTGTACCAATGATTAAAACCACCAGCCTGGTGCTGTGTGTATTTAGAAGGATATTTATTTATTTACTTGGACACCAGTCTGGCGCTGTGTGTATTTCCAAGGATATTTATTTATTTACTTGGACAACAGTCTGGCGCTGTGTGTATTTCCAAGGATATTTATTTATTTACTTGGACACCAGTCTGGCGCTGTGTGTATTTCCAAGGATATTTATTTATTTACTTGGACACCAGTCTGGCGCTGTGTGTATTTCCAAGGATATTTATTTATTTACTTGGACACCAGTCTGGCGCTGTGTGTATTTCCAAGGATATTTATTTATTTACTTGGACACCAGTCTGGCGCTGTGTGTATTTCCAAGGATATTTATCGACGATTTTGGACTCGAGTCCTACTCGCTCTAATCCAGTTTTAACTGACAAATTTAAACTGGTAGACAAAATTGCTATTAATATAACCGGCAGTTGAATAGAAAAGGTTCGTGGACTATTGAATAGTCTCACAAATGGTTACGTCTAAGGGACAGGTAATAAGCAAAAGGTTTGAACCCACGAACGTCGTTTTCTAGCGAATCAACCGATTGCGTCTACGTGACTGCAATTGAAAATGAACGTTACCGCGAATTTTGATGAATTTTCTGGTACAGATCATTTCGCGTTGTCAACCACGGGATTTAAAAAAATAATAATTTGAAAAGTAGATTAATTAACCTAACTGTATCTTTACGATCTTTGTTTAAATATTATTAAATGATATTCTAATCAACTTAATAATATTGGGTCTTTACCTTTTATTTTTTTTCTTCGTTAATTATATGTACCAGTTCCTGCGATTTTCAAAGCTATAACCAAATTTGTTTTTTACTTGGAAAATGGAATATTATTGTTTGTTTGTTTGTAAACGCTTTATTGTACAAAAAGGCAATACATTAATTTTGCATTGATACATAAATTGAGTACAACGGTGGACTTATCCCAAAGAGGGATTTCTTCCAGTCAACCATAGGGTTAGTTAGAAAACAGCAGATTGGGCGTATACAAATTACAGCAAATTCAAATTAAAGCAAATACACTACACACTAATAAATATATATTATATTTATACAAAAGTAATAAGAATAATATATAATAATACATAACTATACCTTAATAAAATATATACCTACATGCTACTAATACATATAAATAAATATGTATACAAATAAGGAAATACTTAAAGAGAGGATTTAACACGAAGTTGTCATTCATCAAAAGTAGCTACCGCTCAAAACGCGTTACAACCAGAGAGCTTTTTGATGCTAGTTTTAAAAGCATTTAGTGGGAGACTTTCTCAAGGTTTCACATGAAATATTTTTTAATTTCTGGGCTGAATCACATAATAAAAAAAATTTAACAGAGCTCTTTTCATGGGGAAGCACATGAAAAGAGCTCTGTTCAATTTATTTTATTATAATAATTTCTTAGATTCGCTGAAACTTTTATAAAGCGGTTACTTTTAAAAATTAACGCTGTCTATTACTTACCTTAATGTTATCCGATAATACACACAAAGTTTAGCTAAATTTGTAATTCTTCATACAAAGCGCCAATTTCATAGGTAAGGACCTAATATAAATGAAGTACCTATTAGTAGTATATAATGAGGAAGCAGTGGTTTATTAATCGTCAATTATAGAACACTGTATCATTGTTCTGTTTTATTACTGTATCGTTTATTAAGTACTATAAATAAATAAATATTTGGGACACTTATACCAATCGTCTAGTCCGAAACTAAGCAAAGCTTGTACTATGGTATAAGATAACGAATAAACATACATAAATATTTATATAAACATTTGTGACACGGTACTAATTCTTTGGGATTAGATGATTGGTGTAAGTGTTATTATTATTATTTATTTTTCGGGGCTTAAAAGAGGAAGAAGATTGAATTGATTTCGAGATTTGAAAATAGAGAAACCCGACAGTTGCGTTTAAGGCCGGTCCGGAGACCTTTATGCTATATAGACATCCATTTCCAGCACACCCTATATCCCAGAAGGTTACTACAAACCGATCGGCTGTGGCTCACCAATATAAAGCCTAATCCTGCACTGAAGCTACAAATTTATGTCAGAGTAGGGTCCGTAGTAAATTGTTAGATTGGAATTACGATGTTTCAATGCGGCCGGGTCTGTGTCCAGAATTGATTTATCGTGTCAGCGCCTCCGGATAGCCCTGCTGGACTATGGGTCGACTTCGGTTAAGGTCGCTAACACGCTGCGACTTTTACAGTCGCGATTCAGTCTCAATGCAGCATCGATACTGAAGAGTTTTCGGGGTGTTTTAAAGATAAAACCAAGTTCTTCGTCGATAGGAGAACATAATTTTTCCATTATCATTCAGTCACAATGACAATGCCCAAAAAAAAACAAACTATTATAAAAAGTGTAATTTTTTTTTTTTTATATGAGAGAGCGGCAAACGAGCATGCGGGTCACCTGATGGAAAGTAATCACCGCCGCCCATGGACACCCGCAACACCAAAAGGGTCACAGATGCGTTGCCGGCCTTTGAGGAAGGTGTAGGCTCGTTTCTTGAAGGTTCCAATGTCGTACTCGTTCGGGAATACCGCTGCCGGAAGTCCGTTCCACAGGGTGGTCGTACGTGGTAAGAAGTTTCTTGAGAAACGTATAGTGGTAGACTTCCACTCATCCAGGTGATGTGGATGGAAATTTAATTTTCTCCGAGAAGTGTATCGGTTAAATTGAGCAGCGGGTATTAGCTCGAACAGTTCTTCAGAACACTCCCCATGAAATGTCCGATAGAGAATGCAGAGGGACGCGACGTCTCTTCGCAACGCCAGGGGATCCAGTCGGTCAGTGAGACTCTCTTGGCCGATAATTCGGACTGCGCGACGTTGAACGCGGTCAAAAGGAAGAAGCTGGTACTGAGGTGCCCCAGCCCATGTGAGAACAATACTCCACGTGCGGCCGAACTTGCGCCTTATAAAGTTGGAGGCGGTGAGCCGGCGTGAAGTAACGAGCCGCTCTACTGAGGACACCTAACTTTTTGGAGGCCAACTTGGCCTTATCCTCCAGATGACCGCGGAATTGAACTAAAAAATTTAGTAGGAACTTCTTTTCCAACAGATACAGTCGCAAGTCGTCTACTTTTCGAGCGACAATCGCGATGCAGTAGCGGCCGACTGTTAGCTGCAGTGATACAAACGCGACAGTATTGATACAAACGACGAAGCAAAAGGTTCATAGGGTAACGAGACACCATGCGACTCGTTGGTTCCCTTTTTATAGTATTCTCCTTGTTTGTTTCTTTTTCGGTTAAGTCATAATATTCTAAATTCAAAATTTGAACGCTCGCTTTCTTTCTTTCAGTGTAGCTTTTTGTTTAGTCAGTTCATGATTTGCCCTTGAAAAGATTGGACGTGTATTTTTCAGTTATTTTTGTTAAAGAAAACTGAAAACTAACATAAATTCTGTTTACTTAGTATAAAAGTTGTTTTAAATATTTCATCGAGTTATTTCTTTATGTTATACCTTTAAGGTGTAATTATTTGTATTGGTAATGCAGTTATGATAAAAAAAATACCAATAATACCACCTCCATACAAAATTTTATAACCAAATCCCTTATTGAAATGAAATGAAATGAAAATCATTTATTCATGTAGGCAATACAATATGCACTTATGAACGTCATTTGTTTTTTAAAACTACCACTAGCTCGGAACGCGACCACTACTGGGAAGAGCTAGCGAGAAACTCAGAGGGTTTGTCTCTTTTCAATCAATCATTTACAATCAAGAAAGGTTACAACAATTTTATATATCGTGTAGAGGAGCCGTTTAATCCCATGGATTACTTTCATTAATATAGTCTGAAATTTTGTAATAAAACTTTTTACATAATTTTTGTTTTATAATAAGTTTAAATTTATTAAGCGGAAGATTCCGTATATCCATGGGAACCATGTTGTAGAAGCGCACACATTGACCTCTGAATGACTTATTAACTTTACTAAGTCTACTAAAAGGTACAGCTAATTGATTTTTGCTCCTTGTATTGACATTATGTCGGTCACAATGTTTCTCGAATGAATATATATTTCTCTGAACATATACAAGATTTTCATATACATATATATTGTGACGAAAATGTTAAAATATTAATTTCTTTAAATATTTGTCTTAATGTATCTCTTGACCTTAATTTATAAATTGCACGATTTATTTTTACTATTGTAGCCTTCCGCCCGCGGCTTCGCACGCGTGGAATATCTTTATCCCGGAAATTTGTTTATCCCGCAGGAACTCAACACTTTATCGGGTATATTCTATCTATGTTCCAAATATCATCCAGATCCATTCATTCGTTTCGCCGTGATTAGGCAACAAACAAATATCCAAACTTTCGCACTTATAATTAGATCGAATACACGCGCTTTTTTATTGATTACTTAAAGGTTTATATTAAAATACCTTTTAATATATTTATTTATTTATCATTTATTGCACACAAGAAAAAAACATACAGATACAACATAATAGAGACGACACAACAGGTTCTGCTTATTTCTACAATGAAATTTCTTCCAGCAGACCTACGAAAGAGAGATATGTCTGGAAGAGGCAGATAAGACGTTCACAATCTAAAAAAATGGATAAATATGATAGATAAAAAAAAAACCTAACTGAATATAAATGTAACTACATACTAATAAGTACATAAATACATAAATAAGTACATATTTCAATACATACGAATATTAAGTATAACATACATATAATACACGGAATAACACTATGAAATGGAAAGTTAAAGTTCCTTAACTCTTATAATACAATACAATACAATTTTATTGCACAAAAGGAGATGTTCAACGATTTCCAAAGATTTCCACCGGCTCATCTTCCTCTGTCTTTTCTACATACTGTGGCCTACTCCTGGACATCCTCTACAGTATCAGCTTGGGAGTAGTGCCTCAATAGTATTTCACCAGTTATTTGTCGACAGCCACAGCGCGATGTATTGTCTTGAAACAGTTTTCATCACGCTTCTAAATAACTATTTAAATATTTGAAAAACCAAATACCCGAATGTGAACGAATTAGTGCCGCTCATAATAGATCGGCAGTGGTCGCAATGATACAGGTCTGTGACGATTTGCAACACACACAAGAGGTCGCGGGTTCGAATCTCCCTAAGGACATTTTGTTTGATGATACCATATTTCCAAGTTAAGAATGTTTTCGTTTATGATTATGTTTTCGTTTTAATGGCGACGGGCTCACATGTCACGTGTGCATTTCTGTATATTTCGACAGGTGAACCGTGGATGATTGTTTCAAGCATTAAAGCAATTTAAATAACGTAATAATATAAGTTAAGATCATGTCAAGGGCAGCACCACATTATTTCATTAAACTAAGCTCCAAGACGTGTTTCGTATGGAGTCCAAATCGGTGCGAAAGTTTGGACACGTCAACACCACTCGCAGAGTTTTTGAGCCACCCTGTAGGCAACTCAATTAAACTTGGTATCGCCCGTCAAATTGGTGTGTCGTGATAATGAACTTAATTTCCTTTCAGCTTCAGATAATTTTGCTTTAAATGTTGGAACTTCTGTCATCACAGATGAGAGAGGTTGTCAGAGATAAGATGGCAAGTTCCCCAAATGTGTTGGGGTTTCCGGGTCAGTACGATTCCACCTTCGACCTCATCTTCACTTAACAACAGGTGTGATTGAGGTCAAGTACGAACCCGTCGTAAATAAAAAAAAAAATCCTTCACCCTCAGTACGTCGTCTTTACTGTGGGTCAAAATTTAACAGTTTGCGAGTTAACACTTTATGCCAAAGTCACGCATCAGGTTATAGTGATCGACCCAGAAATGAAAAAATCCGCAGGCAAACAAAGGTCACTGTGACATAACCTAGCGAATTAGCAAGTAGAAGTGGCAGTGGGCAGGCCACATTACTCGAAGAACTAATGGCAGCTGGCACATTAAAGTTCTTACCTAAGGTTGATGTATTAGTCTGAGAAATTGCCTCAGAAATCTTATTCTAGCTTCCCATATTCAGATGAGCATTACCAACAATATGGTCAAAAGGCAATATTATTATAACATTTTATGGAAACCGTGAACCAAACAAGGTCAAAAACAAAAAAAATCTACATAAAATGTTAATGTTGATTTTTATCGCTGTGTGAGATCGTCTATAGCTCAGTAAGAAACAGAGAAATGCAGGATGCAATACACACGGGCAGCCAGTTCCTGGTCTACCTAGGTGTATTTACGACGGGTCAGGCGAATCCTTCACTATTGGCACTAACGGATTTGTTCATACAAACCTTCAAAGGTTTTGGAATGCCGTATGGCGGATTTGAATATTTTCAAATCAAATCAAATCAAAAATATTTTATTCAATGTAGGATACAAAAATATCACTTATTGAAAGTCAACATGTTATTATTATTTTTTTTAAACTACATCGCTTCGCATGGTGTTATGGTTAGGGAGAAGAAGCGACAAGAAACTCCGCAACAACACATCTTTTCAATTTGTTTCCACCTTTACAATAATATTACATTTTATATAACATATTACAAAACAATAGCAATTAACATAACCACCAGCTAACACCAGACCTCCTTATCGCCTAAATAATCATCTATCCTGTAATAACCCTGCTTATACAGAGTTTCTTTAATGTGGCGTTTAAAGTTCAGCTCTGTTAAACTCAATACATGTTCTGGTATTTTATTGTAAAAGCGTATGCTGTGTCCCACAAAGGATGTGCTAACCTTCCTAAGTCTAAATTGTGGAGTTTAAATTTTATTTTTGTTTCTAGTATTCAAATTATGATTATCAGAATGTTTACGAAATAGGCATATATTTTTGCGTACATACATTATACTGTCATATACACGTATTATGTTATTTTTATTAATCGATCAATCAGCATGCATTTATTATGATTGCGTGATGGGCGTCCCAAAGTTATGGGACATGAAGGGGAAGTACCTTAAATATTGTAGATAGTGAATTTTGCTCAAAGAAGACTTTATGTTATTTTTAAAAGTTAGTAATTCTGCATTCATAGATTTTCTAAAAATTACTTGCTTCGGCTGGGAATCGAACCGACTTAAATGTGAAAAAAAAAACACCCTACTTTTATGATGCCAATCGAAAGAATAGCTAAAAAATAATAACTCTGCCTAAGTAACATAGTATTTTAAAAGAAAGGAACAACATAAAATGATTGAGTCAAATTTCAAGAAAGTTATTTATTGCCGACGACGTTCGAAAAGTAGCGATATTATCATTCCAAAGATAGCATTGATTATTCGTAAATAAGTACCCACTTCATAAAATAGGTACTAACATAGTTTTCCTTATTATAAGTGCACGTGTAGATGAAATGATAAAACTTGTATTTCAATACGTCCTCTGTAAGCTAGACAGAAGGCAAATTAAAAACAAAAATAAATAATTTATAATTTGAAAATGGAACAGTTTATGACAGCGTTTGTTTGAATGCATACTTTTTAAGATATTTTAAAAAGAAGTGATATTTTTAAATGTTGTTCTTAAATTTGAAAATGGAACAGTATGTGCGAGCGTTTGTTTTTCGGATATTGATCTGTTTAGTCTCAATTCACTTACACAAGTGTTATTGTGTTAATTTATTGCGAACATGGCATATCAAGTATTTTAAGTGGTATTTTAATTTACTTTTCGGCTTTTCCGAAAGCATCGGTGAGAGAAGGAGAACATGAAATTGGAGTTTCAAAAAGTAAAATACACCGTGTATTAAAAAAACACGGTTTTAAGAGTTATGTTGAAGGACGATTGGTTCAAAAATTACTTCCGGGCGATACAGAAAGGAGAAAAAATTTCTGTCTTGATATCCAGGCACGATTGCTCGAAGATCCAAATTTTTTGGATAATATTATTTGGACAGACGAATCTAACTTTAGCAATAACGGTATGTATAACCGCAACAATAATCGTATTTGGTCTAAAGAAAATCCCCTACGAGTGACTGAAACTAATAACCAAGTGCGTTTTTCACTCAACTGTTGGTGCGGACTTTTAAAAAACCGGGTTTTCTTAATCCATTTTTACCAAGGAACCTTGAACACAGAAAAGTATTTAGGAATACTTCAAATTTTAAGGGATAAGATAAGAAACCATTCCGCGGCGGAGCAAGAAAACTTAATTTTCCAACAAGATGGAGCTCCGGCTCATAATAGTCGGAGAGCAGCAGATTTTCTAAATGAATGTTTTCCTACATGGATTGGTACAAATGGACCGATTAGATGGCCGGCCAGATCCCCGGACCTCACACCATTAGATTTCTTCTTTTGGGGATACGTGAAAGATATGCTATACAAAAAGCGATACGAGAACGTAGGCGAGTTGCAAACAGAATTGTGCCATATCACATCGAGTGTTCACCATAAAATGATTAGAAAATCAACAGGCAGCGGGCTCATTAAAAGATTGGCGATTTGCGTAAGACAAGAGGGATCACATTTTGAGCATTTAATTAATTAATTTACAAAAAAATACCTACTTAATTGACTACGGCAGTTTCATGTATGTTTTTTATTTGATTAAAATGATTAATTTCACGTTGTTCCTTTCTTTTAAAATACTATGTTACTTAGGCAGAGTTATTATTTTTTAGCTATTCTTTCGATTGGCATCATAAAAGTAGGGTGTTTTTTTTTTCACATTTGAGTCGGTTCGATTCCCAGCCGAAGCAAATAATTTTTAGAAAATCTATGAATGCAGAATTACTAACTTTTAAAAATAACATAAAGTCTTCTTTGAGCAAAATTCACTATCTACGATATTTAAGGTACTTCCCCTTCATGTCCCATAACTTTGGGACGCCCTGTATATTGCGATGCGAGATGAGATAGAGAGATTGAGATTTCGAATGGAATACGGATCACAGACGCACAGTCAGCGCCATATTTTATTTTGAACTCGTTTTAAACGTAGAATTGCGCCGCTAGGTGGAGTGGCGAGTGCCGCGAGGCAATTCACTATAATGAAATGAAATAGAACAGAATTTGAATTGAGAAATATAAAATATCTGCTATACCGAACAATCATAATTATATCGTAGGATCAAAGTACTTTTACTACTACTAAGTAAGTTTGTCTCATCCGGGTGCAAGTGGCCACCCAAGTGGATATTTCATTTACGAGTCAGCGGGCCAGATTCACACAGCAGATGTATATGATTCTTCTGCAAGAAGGCAAAGTCTTCCCGGAGCCACGTGTTGGGCATGTGTTTGCTCAGACAGCCGTGCCCCGTGAGTGCCCTTGCGAGAATGCGTACATTATTCCTACTAAGTGCCAGAGCTTTTTTTTTTTTTTATATGAGAGGGCGGCAAACGAGCATGCGGGTCACCTGATGGAAAGCAATCACCGCCGCCCATGGACACCCGCAACACCAAAAGGGTCACAGATGCGTTGCCGGCCTTTGAGGAAGGTGTCCACCCCAGAATAAGTAGGGCAGCCTGAGCGATGAGGGATTTTCCAGCAGTGCTGGTACCCTTCTGGGGTACTAACTCTTTAAATAGCGCTACCATTCTGGAGAGAGACTGGAAGGTGGGCCTCCGGCGCCCTCGCTCACCGGACGAAGCGCAGTGGCAAAATGCCACTACTCAGACGTCGGTCTTCTGCGAGAGGGTGGTACTTCCCCGGTCGAGCGCCTGGCGCCAATAGTCGTATACCGGATGAGTTTTTTTACTGTAAGGAAAAAAATTGGGCATATTAGGTAACTAAATGAAATAGAAGTTATTGGCATATTTTTTTTTTTCAAAACCATTATCGACCCACGCGCCGGCCGGAGATTGATATGAGACTGGCGGGATTCCTAGGGTTCCTATCATGCGAAATTTATTTCGAGCTCATATTTTCACCAATTTTTTTTGTATTTATTTAATTTCACGATTAATTTATCTGGAATAGATGCGACCATCAAATGACAATGCTTTTTTCGGTTCTGGTTTAAAAAAAAATCAAACTCTATATTGCCAATACCTTCTATTTCACTTACCTTATATGCCCAATTTTTATCCTTACGGCAAAAAAACTCACCTGGTTCGTTCGAACGTTCGTTCGTTTCGTTCGTTCAAACGTGCAGGGTGATGTGGCGGTAATGACCTCTTGACAGAGCGGCCAGAGTCCTAACCACCACACTAAACAGGTAGTCTATTAACGTGAAGATAAAGTCACTTAATATCCAAGATTTTGCCAGAATCCGTAAGAACGGTATGTCACTACTATGGATGTAAAGCGGTAAAATAAACCCCGGTAAAAACGATATCTTATACGGTAAATACGGTATTTTACGATAAAATATGTTTATATTCGGTAAAAGACGTATACACAAGTACTAAATGCATGATAGCTACATTCTTGATGATAGAGTAATTAATTATCTATTTGTAATTAATAATATATTGTATGCCTGATATGGTAAAACTGTGACCCAACTTTATTATAATATCTATTGTACCAGTTTCTTGACAAGAAATTATTCTGATTCTGATTATTCTGTTTCTGATACGGAAAATGCGGCGGCAGCATTGTGTTTTCACTTCATAAAAGTTCCGGGTCCATGCAAAAGATGGCGCAAGATTTTGTGCCATAATTTTCACAAACAAAGTAGTTTTCGAATAAATATTATGATTACTCATGCGCGTGTAGTCTGCCGGACAAAACCAAGTCAACTGATCGCCGCTTGCTCAGTCGCCTACCAGCCGGAACAGCAAGAGCGCATATGCCGCACAACATGGCGGACTGTACTAATCGGCAAAGATGCTGCAAATATACGCGCGAGGGATTTTAAATTAAAATTTAAAACGTAATAAGTCGCCGATAATTTTACCGTAATTTATATAAATGAGTGTGAAATTACCAGCGTTTGCAACACTAGTCACTACTCTAGCCGAATGTACAACGAGACAGACAATCTGTCTTGCATGACTACAAGGGTCGTCAATGTATAATTTATAAAGAGACAATGCTTGAATGTACCCTTTGTTGTGTAGTGTCAGACACATATACCAATTATTTATACAGTAACTAAAGGGTAGACCATAGTAACCATTATAGACAAATTATATATATAAAAGTCACACTCGTGAAACTCATTTTTTTTAATCAATATCGTAATTTTACAGGTTGTGAGTACAGATTATAAAAAAATTTGTTTGTGCGAAGTGGTTTTGACCATTTATTCTCAGCAGTCCTATTAGTTCTGGAGGACTCTAAGAGTTGGCGCTGTTTTATCGACGTGCGCGAAAACAATCAGATAATAACAATTTATATTAGGCATTAGCAACTCCTGAATAGTGAGTGCCCGCATGAACTGCGAGTAGGCGCAATTCTTAAGAAGGCACGTGAATTTAGGAAATGAGTTTCGACCCTACGCTGCTTAACTTCGTCTGGTGTACGTATGGGTGGGGGCTTACTGGGATTTGGTTGGTGCTAGCCGGAGAATCCTCCGCTGGACTTCCTGGGGGCACCCCACGCTTTAATGCAGCACCCACCACATTCGTCACACCACACGTCAGTCAGTTTACGCCCCGCGAATTAATTGTTTGTTGTTTCGTTTATTCACTCCTTTCGGAGAAGGCAAAGGGATCTACCTAAGTCCATACAGTCATGTCTTATTTATCTTATTTCTTCAATTTATTAGTCAGTCTCAGTCAAAACAAGTAATTAGTCGTATACAGAGTCTAGTCATAGTCAAGTCATTCTTCAGTAAAGTGGCAGAATGCTTTACAAAAGATTTTGGCGGCTTCTTGTGGGAACCCGAAAGCTCCGTTACGCATTTTAATTTACACTTCCCGTCACTTGCACACCATCACTAACTTTTGCTGCACAATATCCTGCCATTATTAAACTTCAAAAGTCAGAATGCACAAATTATACGATTCGGTATAATTATAAAGAAAATTGCAAATTCACTCGCCGAAATCCCGCCAAAAAGCCCCCCGCGAATTAAATCCCGCGAGAGTCTGTCCGCTTTTCTTTTTAATTAGACTGTGTTGCCACCGAAAAGTTACTAGGCCTAGATTCACGCATATTGGCGTGAATAATACAAACATACATAATGTCAGGTCTGTTTCCCGTAGCGGTAGGCAGAGACCACAGACTTCCACTTGCTACGATCCTGACACAACTCTTCTGCTTCCTTCACTCTCATAATGTTGTTCATACATGCTCGTCGGTTTAGGGTACTCTTGACTTGGCCTTTCTTTAAGACGTCCCCGATTTGATCATGGTACGTTCGCCGTGGTCTTTCCCTACCAACACTACCATCCACATTCGCTTCGTATATCTCTTTCGTAAGTCGTGTTCTAATAATATCTATAGCATATAAATCAATGTTACTGTATCGTATAGATAAAAAGAGTAAATAAGATGCTCTGGAATTTAGCTATATCACTATATTGACTAATTCGCTTAAATTAAGTACAGAGCTCTTTTGTGTAGGGGTATATCGAAAGTATGCAATGGCGGACAGTGTATAGCGAGTGGGGTGTACCTACCGGCCAATACAAGAGTCATACGTCATGCGTGAGGAAGTGTAATTGGATGTGTGAATGTGTGTGTATGCCCAACAGTGTACCTGTACAGTATTTTATTTTATTTTATTTATTCAAGAAACCAACAGCTTTCTTAATAGTAGGTACAATGTAACAAGTAATTCATAAATATAGCCAATAACAGGTTTCGATATATTACTTCACATTAATACTCTTTTATTATTTGAATAGTTCCATGATTTTAAAGTGACTTTATAGCAGAAGCATAACAACTTACAAGAAAATGTTAAACCAATTGTGCCCTTCAGTATTGTAATTGCCTGTGTGTGTGTGTGTGTGTGTGTGTGTGTGTGTGTGTGTGTGTGTGTGTGTGTGTGTGTGTGTGTGTGTGTGTGTGTGTGTGTGTGTGTGTGTGTGCGAGTGTGTGCGAGCGAGTTTGAGCGAGTTTAAGAACCATGTCAAAACAACATTAACAATCAAAATTAGTGACTACCTGAATGACAAAAACGCTTGGTATACTTCGCCCAGCTCCCAAAAATTATAAAATTGTATTAGTTGTATACTTTTAAATATATAAAAAAAAAGAAAAGAAAAGAAAATGATCCTGTGGGTTTCTTGCGCCGCTTCTTTTCCCACAGATGATTTCCCTTTCCGAAGCGGTGGTAGCTTGGACATACTGACTGACCGAAAAATGCTTAGCCCTAGTTTTATTTCCAATAGATTTAAATTGACATTCAACCAATGATATAATGTATCTTACGTTGAAATAAAATGCTTTGAGTTGAGTTGAGTTTAGTACGTATGCATGTGTGTGTGTAGTAGATTTTACCGTCGAAGCACTAGCGTAGACAGTTACTATCATATAATTGCTCAATAGTTACGTAATTCCTTTGTCTGTTGGACCATTAAGGGCCTTATAATTCAGTGGTTTGTACTCTAACAACTTAATCTATTTCAAAACAATAATCAATTCCTGAACAGAACTCGCCCCATCCAACTCCAATTTTCTAACCTTAACTACGAGTACATAGAAGAGTAAATAGCGACCTCTCACTTTCACAAACTGGCTTAGTTTCAGATACATCCGACAGTAACCTGAGTTTAACCATAGTTTAGAAGTTAACATTAATCTAAACCGCGGGGACAAGTCACTGTAAACTTGGCGATCCTAACTAGTTCGGTGGTACGTAACTATGCAAGTATTTCTGAACAGTTAAGCGATGTTGATGGGAGGGATTTGGAGTCTGCGGCTTATACTTAAGTCAATATTAAGGTCCTTACCTATGAAATTGGTGTTTTGTACGAAGAATTTCATTAAGACTGTTTTCTTCATACAAACATTTTTGTTTTTTTTTTATGGGAACGGCCAATCTAAATTTAGCTAAACTTTGTGTGTATTATCGGATAACATTAAGTTTAGTGTAGGCAGCGTTAATTTTTAAAAGTAACCGCTTTATAAAAGTTTCAGCGAATCTAAGATATGATTATTCTAATTTGTAATTTGTAGTTTCTATAAGATATTTAAATGAATAAATGTACCTTCCTTATTTAAACAATAAAGCGTATTTGATTGATTGATTGATTATGGGAAGCACATGAAAGAGCTCTCTTAATTTTTTTTTTATTATGTGATTTAGCCCAGAAATTAAAAAATATTTCATGTGAAACCTTGAAATAATATTCCATTTTCCAAATAAAAAACAAATTTTGATATAGCTTTGAAAAGCGCAGGAATACATATGATTAACGAATAAAAACTCCAATTTCATAGGTAAAGACCCAATATTTAACCCTCGACGAAAAACGACGGGTGTTATGTGTTTGTCAGCTTTGTGTGTATGTTTTTTTATGTACAACGTGTTAGCACTTGACCCCAATCACACCTGATGTTAAGTGAGGATGAGGCCGAAGGTGGAAGCGTACTGACCCAGAATCCCCATTTGGGGAACGACTAGCTTACCTCTGATAACTGGAACACAACAATGCTATTAATATTGCTATTTGGCGGCAGATTTAGATAAGATGGTGGTAGTTAGGCAGGTGGACATTTAATATATGCAACCAACCAAACAGAGTATTAAACATGTACCTCGCTGGGGATCGAACCCGCGACCTCCGAATCGTAAACCCTATGTTGTTTATATTGTGCCATGGAGGCGATATTTGTGTGTGTCCAGTTTTTATCCGGACGTATCTCAGTAATTTGAGTGCGGTGTTTTTATTTGAAAGACTAATCGAAGGGCCAGATTCGAGGGTTTTCTAAATTTAAAATTTTGTTATATTTAAGATTAAACCCGGAGATACGTTCTTAGCTATGTTTCATGGAAATCAGTTAAGCCGTTGCGAAGATATTTTAAGACCACATTTTAGTCTAGGCTACTTGAACGACATACTTGATCTTTTACTTCATCAATGTTATGTGGTGGTTTCGGCACGTAGAAATAATAGAACCAACCCGTCTCTTGGGTGTCGCAATAGACGACTAAGGGACTTTGCACCTGCTTGAAATGAATGAAACTGCACACTCAAGCTTAGCTACTACGCTCTCAGCCTTCAGGCTTGGTCATCATTGCATCCCTTACTGTCCGCGCTATAAAGCTTGAACTCCTGCTTGTCCATCAAGAGCTGCAATGCTGACAGCGTTGTGATGGCCTGGAACTACCCAACGATGCGTTTTTGGCCTTCATCAGTGCTGCCAGCAACGCAGTCGGTACAGACCGTGGCAATGTAATCGATTCAGTATGTATCTAGTAAAGCTCGTTTCATTTCGTCTGTCAGCCCGTATCGGTCCGGTACAGTCAGGTCTGGTCTCGTCAGCCCAGGTCCAGCATATAATCCTGTCCAGTGTGATATGGTGCTGACCAATTCTGTCCCATCTCATTTCATTTTTAAGCATTTGAGCGCCGCCGCGGTTACATGACTAGAAGGATACAATTGATTTACAATTGTGTCTGCATTGCGGCAGTTAACATGTTAACCCCTGCTAAGAGGGGTAAGTTTGAAGCCGATTTGAAAATAGCTTCTTAATTTTGAAAGCTGGTATTTGCGGGATATTTCCTAGCCATGTTTGATGGAAATCAGTTTAGCCATTTAGAAGATATTTAACTTTTAACAAAGCTGTTATGTTTATGAATGTTCATACTTTCAAGAGATTTTTCAACATACGGTTGTAATACGACGGGCCAACCTCTTGGCCTACCGTAACGCTCTAAATCTCGACCCTGACTACGTCCACTAGTCAGTACTTGTTGTTTCAAAGTAAACATAATTAGGATACTTGAGCTCGCCGCTTGATATCTGTTGTATAAATAGAGCTTGGCATTATGACGCCGTATTTTCTTAGCTACTTGAGAATGGAGGCTCCGAATTTCAAGGCCGTTTTGTGGTCAACAACTTTGGGCTTGTGTATTGGCCTTTGGAAGATAACGGTATACATGTTATGAGTATACTTTGTTCTTAATTACAAAGCACGCTGTGAATCACACAACTATGAACACCGCTGCAAACGCTTCCATTTCCTCCCACTTTATACAAGACGTCATATCGCCGACATTTGCTTCCTACTGAACATTGTCAACGGTTCCGTCGACTGTCCAGAAATACTGTCAAAAATAGGATTACGTTTCAACGTTCCGCGTCTAAGACAGCGGGTAAGACTCGACGTGCCGACCGCTAATAATGTTTCTATCGACATTGACCTGTTCTGCACCAGCACCACCTCTGTCAGGGGAATTTATGCAAAAAATTTATTCGTTTGCTAGTTTGTTATTTGTCCTTTTGCCAGCCTGTTAATTGCAACAACATTAAACTAATACAGGTAGTAATAGTTTACTATTGTTGTAATATAATATAACATAATTTAAAATATAATTTCATTTAGTTTAAAATTAGTTAAAACTTAGTTTGAGGTGTACTTTTTGTTCTGTGGTTGCACACTCATTTGAAATCTTATAGGTGGAGATTTCTTATTGGCATTGGTTTTCTATGTTTTATTATTCATTTGTTGATTTTGCTGTTAATCTCCCTAAAATAAATAAATTAATAAATAAAATAAATAAATTAAACGTGGGCTTAGGAAACTTAGTAGGGACATGTGAATAAATATAAACTCAAACATCTTCGGAGTAAAAGGCTTGGGGAGGGTTACTACTAAAGATGTAAGTTGACGGTCATATTCAATAGCTGACCGTAAGTTTGCAATATACATACATACAATACGATGATTGATGTAGTCACAAAAGGTCAGGTGCGGTCAACCACTAAGCGACGAGCGGGTATGAAGAATTTGATGACAGCGGAAGAAGCAAAAGTAATATGTCAGGATCGTTCCAAGGGAAATCAATAGTCTGTCTACCCCAACGGGAAACAGGCGTAAGCATATGTATGTATATTAAGTCTAATAAATATACGTACTAAACAATTGACTCCATGATTCGAAGGCTGATTGATGCCCTTGATTTAGATGTATTTGTAACTATCTACGACCGATATGATATGACGACGGATTGGTGTAGTGGATAGTGACCCTGTCGGCGAAACCAACGGTTGCTGGTTCGAATCCCGCGACGGATAAATGTTTGTGTGATGAATATGAACATTTATTCCTGAGTCATGGATGTTTATATAAATATTTATGTATGTTTATCCGTTATCTAGTATCCGTAGTACAAGCTTTGCTTAGTTTGGGACTAGATGATTGGTGTAAGTGTCCGAAATATTTATTATTATTATTATTATTATCTTTCCGCCGGCGGCTTCACCTGCGTGAACTAACTTTATCGCGGACATGATTAACTTGTTTATCCCGCAGGAACTACTCACTTTATCGGGATAAAAACTATCTATGTCTTAATCCAGGGTATATTCTACGTGTTTACCAAATTTCATCTAAATCCGTTCATCTTTTTCGCCGTGATTAAGCAACAAACAAAAACGATTAAACATCCAAACTTTGGCATTTATAATTTTAGTTAGACATACAACGCCACCACACACACACACACACATACGCCCGTCGTTTTTCGTCGAGACTGTACTCGAAGGACTGTTAGCATTAATAAGACTATAGTTCAAAGGAATATATTCAATAGAGAGGACCTTTTTTTAAAATTAGAATGTCGAATGGGTAACTACAGACAGACATTTGAAATTCAAATTCCCAAAAAACGGCGGGTATTTAACTTTCATTGAGAGGGTTTGCTCCCACACGGTATTCCATACAAATATTCAGAAACGAATAAACTGATTGTAATGAAACTTTATAACGTTATAAACTCATGACATGGTTAATGTTTTATATTTTATTTTGTTTTATTTCATTATGACTATTCATCAATAGTATGACGTTGACGTAACAATGGTTACATACTTATACTTTATTAATTAATTTAGACATACATATAATAATATGTAGATATAATGCTATTGTAACAATGGTTACAATTTTTAAGAGTCTAACGACATACCTATTGAAAATATGGTAATAGGGTTAATTTCTATGTCATTTTGTTCATTTTGTGACTTAACAATATTTTAACATTATATTTATATTAAATAATCTAGTAATTCTACAAATCTTTAAGATGTATATGTATAGTTATTGTTTTATGTTTGACAATCACTTTTTAATTTTAGAAATCATAAATTTACGGAACTGTATGTATGACATGATATTGTAAAAGTGAACTAAATTAATCTAATCTAAGTTTATACAAAAAATATCATTGTGTTTGCCATCTAATTGTCGGTGTCGCAAGGTGGAATCAAAAAGGTGTCCAACTCGTTGTAGCCGTTCACTACAACGCTAGTTTTCAGTGGAGCCTCCAAATGACTTAGGGAGTCTGGACATCATGTTTTATGAAATTATAGTGCACATTTAGTGCAAATAAGTTCACAATATATTTCTTTCAACATACGACCATAACGAATTAACTTCATATATTGGGTACTATTTATTTATTTTGATTGATTAATGAAAATATACTGTTTATTGAAACTAACATCATGATTCTTGCATTCACATCAAAATGAGTACCTACTCATTTAATCTATTTTTTTTTTATGCACAACGGATTGGTACTTGATCTCAATCACACCTGATGTTAAGTGAAGATGAGGTCGAAGGTGGAAGCGTACTGACCCGGAAACCCCAACATATTTGGGGGACTGGCTATCTTATCTCTGACAACCGGAACACAATAATGTTATTAACATTGCTGCTTGGCGGCAGATTTAGATAAGATGGTGGTAGCTAGCCAGGCTGACATTTAAAATGCCCTACCACCAACAAAACCGCGTACTTAAACATATACCCCGCTGGGGATCGAACTCGCGACATCCGAATCGTAAACCCAATGTTGTTTACATTGAATCACGGAGGCGGTTTAATAATAATAGTGCTTAAGCTGTCAATCAGTATGCCAAGCATACCGCTTCGGAAAGGGAAATAATCTGTGGGAAAAGAAGCTGCCCAAGAAGGTCATAAATAATAACTGTATGATTTTTCGTTGTTGGTAGAAGGATACATTTCAGTGTTTGACATTCAGATAGTCACTAATTTTGTAATGTATACACATATGCGTCTTCTCATCGCATCTTGCTGATTACTCCTATTAATTGTAATTGTTATTTGTATGTATATTTGTTGACCAGTGTCCGCGCGTCATTTGGAGGCTCCACTGAAAACCAGCGTTGTAGTGAACGGCTACAACCCATGGTGAGTTGGAGACCTGTTTGACTCCACCTTGCGACACCGACAATTAGATGGCAAACACAATGTTATTTTTTGTATGTGTCTGGGATGTTAAATATTTGTACCTGATTGTTTGTGTCATGAGATCGGTTTAAGTAATTTTTTCTTTCTTTGTTTCTTTCTAATAACCTTCTTTTAGCTAATGTTGTTTACGGACGTTTCGGCATTTACCTACTGAACCCAAAAAAAAATCAAGTTATATTCCAAGTCAAGCCCATGCCTACCAAAACGGCATGTCCTACATATGATTGTTTCATTCATCAAAACGTTCCAGCTCCGTTGTGTTTCAATTTGTCAAAACGGAAAAGAATCTCCATTTTCTGTTGGAACAGTTCATAATTCGCTGTAAACCATCGCACAGGCTACAAAGGCTGTTAATTAGATTAATAAAACATGATGCGGCAACAGATGTAGCCAGACGGTCGAAAATTAAGGAAATAGACTACATTATTTAGTATAATGTCTTCTTTCAAGTGTGTAAACCTCGAAGTTGATGAGGAAAGACCGTTGAAGAAGAAAATACGCTGCCGTAGATATATAGTGGTAGTGGGCAGATCACACGCCTCGAAGGCCTGATGGCCGTTGCGGCATTAAAGCACTGGAATGAAAACCAGGCATCACAAGCGCAGCGAGTGACCGAAGGTCGCTGGTAGTCCTGGATGCAGGCTGTTTCCAAACATGTTCTATATACGAAATAGGGAGGAGGCCTATGTTCAGAAGCGGGGGCCTAGTGGCTGATATGATGAGATCTCAAAGTTAGACATAAAGGTAATGGCCTCATTTTCCATGTCTAAGTTTACAGCATCAAGCGGAGGTCCTATGTGTCTGATACGATGAACCCTTGAAGTAAAAGGTAATGGCCACATTCCTCATGCCCAAGTTTACAAGACGACCGATTGGTGTAGTGGATAGTGATCCTATCAGCGAAACCAACGGTTGCGGGTTCGATTCCCGCGAGGGGTAAATGTTTGTGTGATGAATACGAACATTTATTCCCGAGTCTTGGATGTTTATATAAATATTAATGTATGTTTATCCGTTATCTAGTATCCATAGCACAAGCTTTGCTTAGTTTGGGACTAGATGATTGGTGTAAGTGTCCGAAATATTTATTATTTATTATTATTATTATCAAGCGGAGGTCCTGTGACTGATATGATGAAACCTTGAAGTTAAAGGTAATGGCCACATTTCTCATGTCTAAGTTTACAGTATCAAGCGGAGGTCCTGTAACTGATATGATGAACCCTTGAAGTTAAAGGTAATAGCCACATTTCTTATACCTAGGTTTACAGTATCATTAGCCAATCCTATTCACTACTGGACATATGCCTCTCCCAGGCCTTGTACCCAATCTTTGGTTCTGCTTCCAGACTGCCAGCCGCCTATGGCATAATTGAGATATTTTGGAAATATTATATTCCAGTATTACCACATTTTATGAATTTGGCAATATGTTAAGAGGTAATATTAATAAATAGTAATGACAATAAAGTGGAAAAGCGAACCCTGAAAATAACAGGACTAAACGTAATCCAGTATAAATCTGGAATGTCTAGAGGCAAACAGAAGAAGCTAATAACGAAGGCCGTAACTCCCACAACAGACTGGCTCCACTGTTCTCGCGCCTGTGGTCCAAGGAGGAGGACACGAGGATAATTTCGTAAATTGCACTGCGTAAAGTGATTTAATTAATTTATATTTTTAGATTCTATTTTTAGATTTAATTATGTATGAGCTAAATGAAAAAGAAATAACAAAATCAGTGAGCTCGAGATCACAGACTAAAAAGTTCTGGACGACTTATGTGTTGAGATATTAAATTAATTCAAATGCTATTTTTTTAAATAAATAAACAAATAAATATTTCAGACACTAAACTCATCATTTAGTCCCAAACTAAACAAAGCTTGCACTATGGATACTAGATAACGGATAAACATACATAAGTATTTATAGAGACATCCATGACTCGGGAATAAATGTTCGTATTCATCACACAAACATCGATTCGAATCCCCAACCATTGGTTTCGCTTACAGGGCCATCCACTGCACCATTTTCGTCGAATTTCAATAAGATAAATTATAAAAATGATATGCGAAATCGTCATGATGTCTACAATTACCCCTGATTTACGAAGCAGACTCCGCAAAAAAGAATGAGTAAGACATTCAAGGCTTGTTACATTTTTACTATCTTTGATGGGACAAAACAGGAAAAAGAAAATTAAACTAGACAGGATATTGCCGGGTGATTCGGATCGTCCGTGCTTGCTTATCATCTAAATAGTCAAAAAATTAATTATATAATTACATTGGGCGCATGGTCTTCTGACACGAAACAATTTGTAAAGGATTTATCCGTTAGACTGGTCCACGCCTCTGGAGATGTGAGAGCTGGTGCCTACTTTGCTCAGCAGCTGAGCTTATGCATTCAACGGGGCAATAGCGGCGTATTTTTTCTATAAGATATAGGTATTTTTAATTGCGTTTTATAAATTTGTTGTTTCAAGTAAAACTATATTTTTTGTTATATAATTTTAAATCTTGTATTTAAAAAGTTCGTAAACAATCGCCAACAGACTTGATTTTTTGCAATGCAATTGATTTTTTTTGTGTACTGTTGAAATATGTGATCAATTGAGTTAAGTAGTCAAATGAAATCGAAAATGCTTTATTTTGTAGGTAACACAGGGTACACTTAAAATAGTCAGATTTTACATTTTTAAAGCTACTGCTTGTTAAAAAGGCATTTTTCTCCCGAGAAGAACAAGTAAGAAACTCGAGAGGTTGCTCTTTTAAAAAAAAAAGGTTTTTGTATTACAAAAAGGCACAATAATATTTCAATACTAATTGTGAAATAGCCTGGTTACGCGAACGAGCTGGTTATGTCCATGAATGTTTATCATCTAAATAATCTGATATTTTATAATATGTTTTCTTAATAAGTATCTTTAAATTTATTGAAAGGAAGATTTTGTATATCAACAGGAACCTTATTGAAAAATCGTATACATAAGACTTTGAATGAATTACTGACTTTGCTGAGGCGTCATAAGTTACCTGCAAGTTTATCTTTATTTCTTATATTGACATGATTACTATTTTTCCTAAATGATGCTATATATTTTTTAACATATACAAGATTTTCAAGTTAGAGCCATTAGCATTAGAAGAAGTACAACCTTGGGTTGGGATGTTGGGAATGAACCTTTGAACTAATATACGCAAGAAGGGATTCCGTTGGTTAGTTGTCGGTATACAGAAATAATTTGAGAATATAAATATTGTTTTTTTTTTTTTTATAAGAGAGGGCGGCAAACGAGCATGCGGGTCACCTGATGGAAAGAAATCACCAAAAGGGTCACAGATGCGTTGCCGGCCTTTGAAAATGTGGTCAAAGCGTCTCCGGTTGTTTATAAACAAAAAAGTTATTTTGTTATTTATTTGCAATTCTAGCCCCTTGCATGAAAGGAGAACAGTGAATCTTGAGATGGTGAAGATAAGCCTCTTCTAAGTCACGGCTTGTAGTAAATAATGTTTTGAATGGAAATCAGAATCCTGGGAGCGTAGGATGGTGTCCTACCGACTGCGCCAATTATGTGTACACAGTAGTGGAAACGACGAAAGATGATAAATTCACATGATTTTACCAAATTACCAAATTTCTTATATTAAAATAATGGTATTAATCTAATTTCCTGAGTTACATGGCCACCGGTCGATGTTTGTATAGAGTGATAATTGTCTTTTGAATCCAAAAACAGTTGTACTCCACATATCCAACAATTTTCTTTGTTCAAACCAGGAGGCATTCGTCGCATTGAGAACAATCCAAGGTTACCAACTCTTCGAAAACTTAATTCTAACCTTTACTATTACTACTATATTACTAGCTTTTATAGAGTTATCGTTGGGGAAGCATGCGCGTGAGTGCTATGCCCAGTCTCTTGCGTACAGGCGGAGAGTGGCTATTATTTTTGTTTCTAAAAAAAAGAAGCCTGGAAATTCATTGTAGAATAATAATAATAAATAAATAATAAATATTCTTAGACATACACACAGCTGTAACGTTGCGTCTAGCGCCGTTACGCTTTTACCTTTAATTTACACACACACACACACACTACTTCATCTTTATAATAAAAGTTTCCTACGGAACCCTCAAATTATCAGTTTATTTAAAAAAGGGTCTCACCACGGTTTTGCGGTACGCTAATCTGTCCGGTTGCGATGACGTCGCTAAGACGATTTCTAATTAGAGTGGGGGAACCCGAATCGTCCTCTGTTTGACCGCGACCTTGCTATCGGAAGACCACTGCTTCGGTTGCACCTCAACCCTCAACCAAATTTAAAGTACACTACGGAAGATCCCTCTAGGGTGAGTTTCCATAATAATCTGGGTAATTTTAATGTAAGCTGTTTCTGCTTTTGTGCCTGTCAACTGCGTGGTGTTCGTTATGGTTGCTGAGCCGTTAACACCAGCAGTGGATGAGGGTACTTGCGGGCACTGACTAACGCCTGCCTGTTCTCAACAGGATCAAGGTCCTGAGTGACTACTTGTCGGCGTCGACATCCAGGTCTGCACCTGGGAGACATTCGGGGTAGATCTACCCTCCCCCGAAAACCGCTGATCCAGCCTAACCCTCGTCGTGTGGTCTACGAGAGGACTCGAGGGCTACGTCCACTGCAGCTCCAAGACCGTCAGGCCAGTGACCGTACGGGGAGATTTGCCGAGGGGTGCAGGGGAGTGAGCTGGTTGTAGAATAAACCCACTAAATCCAAATCAAATTGGTATTCTTTTCTTTTATACCTACCTGCTGGCGGCTAAACAGGCGCTAAACGCCCTAAGAACAACCCTAACCGCCGCACAGCGCCATCTAGTTCCACAGTAAGCAACTATAGGCTTGTGTTGTGGATACCAGATGGTTGATATACTACCTACATAAATACTTTTTTTTTGTATATAAATTCTTATTATAAATGAAAAAATCCATAACTAGGGCACACATGTCCGTATTCATCACACAAACATAATGCCCCTGGCGGTATAGTGGTCAGATTTGCTTACCACTACACCAAACAGGTCGTCAAGAATGTATGTGTTATTACGAATATTCCGCTATTAGCTTACTTCTTACACTGATGCGTGAGTCTGTCTTACTTTCATAGTATTTTATGAGTGTCGCATAATTTAAAGATAACCGCACGTGTATATTTGTAGATAACTAAGTCCGCTTATGTACTATATTTCTACGGGAGATATTACGTTATATTGTTTGGCAGAATTTTCATACTGGATAATGGTAGATGACACAATAGGTAGGCGTAGTAGGTGCCTCTAAGGTAAAGGGATTCCGTGTGTATTTCAAGCATTCCTCTTTATTTTGTCTCGTTTGTGCAATGGATTCGAATAACTTTTACCATGGGAGCAAGTGATTTTGCGTAAAAAAATTGTCGAGTCCAAAAAATTTCGTTATAGAATATGGAAACTATATTTGATTTGATATATAACTAATAATAATATTTCAAATAAAAAAAGTTTGGATGTTTCTTTGTTTAATTGTTTCTTTCAATCTCCTCTCAACACTTCAAGTTTAATATTTCTCGAAGGGACCCCGAATAGAAAAACTATGTACCTTAAAAATAATATTTCACCACTTTGTCGGCGTGATTAATATACCGATTCCATTACAGCTTTCTAGTACTAAGAATCTCTGAGATAAGCCTCAGACAGACATACGGACATGCCGAAACTATAAGGGTTCCTTGTTGACTACAGAACACTGTTATATTATGTGCAAAATAATTTATTTATTTATTTATTTGAAAGACCAACAGCATTTGTAATAACTTAGACATGTATGTAACAACGTAAATTTGGGGCCCAAGGTAGCGTAAAGTCTTTTCTCGGGACACGCTTACTTTCAGTAGGCGACGTTCAGTTGTACCGCTGTTGATCCTGGTTACAGGAGTTGCAGTGGGAGGGTGTGGAGGTGGGTCATGTATGTAACAACAGTAAGCCAATTACAGGTCCTCACTGATAACAACAAATTAGCATTATAATATCCAGTACAGCACTATGGTGACTTACGTGTAGGGTATATACAACGTTACTTGATCTAGTATTATGTACTTTGTGATTAATAATAAAAAAACAAAAACAAAACAAAAACAACAATTTAAGGTGAAAAGAAATTTTGCGACAATTGACGTATAACTGGTGTTAAACAGATCAAAAGCGAATTCTTTTGATAGACAATTGAAACGATTGCTTGCACGCCTGAGAAACGTGTTTTGAGCGTAGTTGGTGCTCGCAAATGGTAAGTAAATTGGAGGATTATATCTAAGTGACACGGCAGGGATTCTAAAAAAAAGTTTTGATAAGAGTTCGGGACAATCAATGGAGTTAGATGTTATATTAAAACAAATTTAAAAGGTTATTCATGTTGCATTGTCTTCCGACTTACATATGCAACATTTTAGCATAATTGTACACCGTACAAATGGATAAAGTTTAACTTGCAAGATTTGACTACAGACAGACAGACACCGGGACAGGTGGAGTTAATTAAAGCTTGTAACATTCCTAGTTCCTGTCTACTTCACGTAAGATTATAACTTCTAGAACAGTTTGTCAGGCTTCTGTTGTGAACCTATGTGTCATATTATACAAAATTATAGATATACTAGCTTCCGCCCGCGGCTTCGCCTGCGTGGAATAACTTTATCGCGGAAATTTGTTTATCCCGCGGAAACTACTCACTTTATCGGGATAAAAACCGACCCAAGATAAGAATTTCTGTGTTTTTATAAAATCCGGTATAACTTTAAAACTATACCATTTCGCTGAACATATATCGTGTTATTTGGGTAGGTCTTGACCCCAGCTATCACCATCTGTAGTATGTCGCACTAATTCTGGGACACCCTGTATTTATGTTTAGGTGTAAACTTAATTTGTACAGTCTGTACCTACAAAATTGTAACCTGTATATAATGTTGCTGGTTGTACAATGAATCACGTAATTTTGCAAAACTAGACACTTTTAAGTTTAAATGATTCAATTTGGTGGCTTCATTCAAATTGAAAGGCAAAAGTGAACCGTGTAAGTATCGCCTTTATGACTTGCACTTCAAAATCGGTCAAGTCGTTTAGGCCGCAGGTTACATAGAAATTTACATAGGTACATACACCCGAAAAACATACCCTCTTTCAAAAGGGACTTGAGTAAAATTAGTATTTATTACAAGATCCACGCGGACGAAGTCGCTGGCGTCAAGCTCGTTGAAGTAAACTAAGAAGTTCCTATTTAATATTATATTAAAGATCCCTTCAAACCAGATGAAGTGGAGTACGAAAGTACTAGACGCGGTATCGAGGTCGAGGTCAGGCCTCAAGGTCACCTCAAGGTTAAGATCGTGAGATTAAATAGCTGAGCTAATACTGGCCAAATTACAACAGTTAATTATGTTTTTGTCAGAAGATACTACATTGAAATTGTTTAGGGAATTTTTAGCGAGTCCTGAAAATAGTTTCACTAACAAACGGTTCCAGTATAGACAAAACGGAAGTGTTACATTAATAATAATAATCTTTATTGAAATATTAGGTCTTTACCTATGAAATTGGCGTTTTGTATGAAGAATTTCATTATGACTGTTTTCTCCATACAAACATTTTTGTTTTTTTTATGGGAACGGCAAATCCAAATTTAGCTAAACTTTGTGTGCATTATATCGGATAACATTAAGTTCAGTATAGGCAGCGTTAATTTTTAAAAGCAACCGCTTTATAAAAGTTTCAGCGAATCTAAGAAATGATTATGGGAAGCACATGAAAAGAGTTCAATTTTTTTTTATTATGTGATTTAGCCCAGAAATTAAAGAATATTTCATAATTATGAAATAATATTCCATTTTCCAAATAAAAAACAAATTTGGATATAGCTTTGAAAATCGCAGGACTTGGTACATATGATTAACGAAGAAAAAAATCTCAAATTTCATAGGTAAAGACCCAATACTTAAGTCATTATCATCAGCGCGTAAACATCCCACTGCAGGGTTATAGGTCTTCCCTCGTATATGAGCGCGAGTCTCGTTTGGAGCTGTCGAGTGTCCACACAACATAATGGGAGCTCCCAAACACTAATCCCAGACCTCCGTGGCTCAATATAAACAACATTGGGTTTACGATTCGGAGGTCACGGGTTCAATCCCCAAAGGGGTACATATTTTGTACTCGGTTTGGTTGGTAGTAGGGCATTTTAAATGTCCGCCTGGCGAGCTACCACCATCTTATCTAAATCTGCCGCCAAACAGCAATGTTAATAGCGTTGTTGAGTTCCGGTTGTCAGAGATAAAATCCAGTTCTCCAAATATTTGGGTTTCCGGGTCAGTACGCTTCCAGCTTCGGCCTCATTTTCACTTAAAATCAGGTGTGATTGAACACTTTATAGTCTGTGGAATTCAGCCGGAGTGGTCTACAATTCTTCCTTGCTCAAATTCCATGCTCCGTCTCCTTTGAAGGCTAGTAGCAAAGTGTCCCCTCATTTTGATGTGCAGACCTAAAATATATTACTGTAAACGTCATCACCGCGCCGTTTCCGGTGATACCAGCGCCACCAGGTTCACTTCTTGTAGCAAACCGCGCACTATGGTATTCATAAGACTTTCCACATTATAAATTTCGTCGCTAATTTATCGCTACCCGTGACATATACAATATGTGAAGTTGATTATTTTATTTTCTATGTATACTTGAGCGCCTAACCACAGATTCGATAATAACCCCCTATAAAGGTGCCAGCTTAAAATCAGCAGCATTATGTTGAGCTAGAACGTATAATATCAATTTGTATTTATTATTCCCATGGAAAATTTTCATATACATGGCCATTGTAGACGAATTAGAATTCAATTTTATTTGACGACCGTTTGGTGTAGTGGTTAGAACATCTGCTGCACCAAAGGGGCGACCCTTTTCGGGTTCGAATCCCGCTAAGGACATATGTCTGTATGTTGAATACGGACATGTGTACCCGACTAATGGATGTTTTTCATTTATTTACAAAAAAATGTATTTGTGTAGTATATCAACCATCTGGTATCCACAACACAAGTCTAGTTGCTTAGTGTGGCACTAGATGGCGCTGTCTGTATATATCCAAGGGTTATTATTGTAAATTAAATAAATGTTTTTGAATAAATGTTTTCTTTCTTTCTTTGACAAAACGCTATACACCCTACAGCACACCCACAATGCTGTCAAACACATTACACCCGTTGTTTTCCGTCGAGGGTTAAAAATGACACAAATAAATCAGCTTCTAATATTGACCATGTCTATTATGTTGAACGACGTCGGTAGGGATTTATGCCGATTGGCACAAAGGGAAGACGTTTACAAGACCACGATAAGGGTCTCAAACCTCAAGTGTATCGATCCCATCCGCTAGGATACTTCGCGGCTGTGTAGTTTGGTTCAAGTCAATAAGGTTGGTTTTGTAATTACATTTATGGTGTCTTGAATACTATAACTTCAGTAGGACTTCATTGTGGACTGACCTCTCAGTAGGCCACATATGTATATCTTGATGAGCACCTATGGTCGCTAACTGTACATACTTATTAGTAAAATAGCTTTCGGACCGCGGGTGCGTCTTCGCCCACGTGGTTTCACTTTATCGTGACCTCTCATCTTATCTAGTGTCTTGACTAGTGTTTTGTCTTTTGTCTTATCTTGTGTTTGTAATATTAGTGGATTACCGTAAATTTCCATACATAAAGTTTTATCTTTAATTTCGGATTCGAACCTCAGCGGGGTACATGTTTAGTACTTGGTTTGGTTGGTGGTAGGACATTTTAAAATGTCTGCCTGGCTAGCTACTACCATCTTATCTAAGCCTGCTGCCAAACAGCAATGTTAATAGCGTTGTTGGTTTGAGGTTGTCAAAGATAATATAGCCAGTCCCCCAAATAAGATGGGGTTCCGGGTTCGTACGATTCCACCTTTGGCTCCATCTTCACTTACCAACAGGTGTGACTGAGGTCACGTTGTGTACAAAAAACACAAACATTTTTTTTTTTTTGCAAACAAACATAATTGTTCGCGCGACCATATCTATAGCATAGAAATCAATGGTGGCATCTACCACCAAGTATTCGCAGAGTCCGCTTGTCACTTTCACTTGGACCATACTCAAACCCAATAAGTCCTTTATAATGAGCCTCCAGGGATAAAGTCATGTTGAAAATAATGCTTATTGCTTGCCAGAAAATAAACAATATTGCCACGATACTTCTACTTGACACTTGTGATAGTTCCCTTGGGCATACCTCAGTGAGTGCTGGTATAACAATAATCAATCACAGTATTTCATCATTATTAGCCCACTTGGGTCAATTGCAGACCATAGACTCTGATCTTCGGCAGATCGTCGCCCCATCTAGCTGGGGAAGTCGCACATTTATCACCATCACATTAACTACTATAGGACAGGCATTGCTGAATATAGACCTCCTCCCTAGATTTCCAGAGAGACACATTGGAAGCGGCCCCCATCCAGCGACTTCCCGCGACCGTCATCAGGTCGTCCGCCAATCTTGTAAGTTTTTAAGCCAAGTCGGTGGACTACATGGGCGGCTTAAAAACACTGAATGTCAGGTGGTTACCAGTCTGACACAAATCCACAAATCTGCAGTGGGCCCTCGTGGTAGAATTCTCTTGGTGGAAAGAGGCTGTGCCCCAACGGTGGGGACGTGTTAGACAATTGATGATGAACCATATCTACATTCACTTAGTGCCTCCATTGATCTGAGTCGCCGCTGTTAATTAACACCGAACCAAAAAGTTGGTTACTAAGTTACCAAATCAATTTTAGTTTCTGCTAGTTTATTGTTAATTAATATTGTTTGATCTCGAGGTACCGTTTATTCATCTTGCCGTTTGCTTATTTGTTTTTCCAATGAGTTTCTCTGCATTTAATTACTTTTCACTTTGTTCTTCTAATATTTCGCTTTACGCTATTAAGTTACAGGCAGAAGCGTGAATTCATCTATTACTAGTTAAATAAATAGTCTTGAACTTACCCCGCCATCTAGATCCATACTCAGCAACTAATCTAAAAGGAGGCGATTATTAATAGGATGGTATTTTCTTTAGGTTGTTACTTGACATCTTCATCAATATTTATTCGATTTTTGTTATTTGTTTCGTTGGGTTTACCGCTAGAGTGGTCCAATAACAATTTAGTTAATATATTCCAGATACTGAGAATGGTAAGCCAGCCACTGCTGCAGCAGCTTCCCATATCGTCGGTTCACTTCGTGGGGAGCCTGCTCACGCTGCGTCTTCCGGTGCGTGGTTGCTACTCGAGAATCTTTCCACCCCAACGGCAGTCGGTCCTACGAGTAATGTGCTCCGCCCAATGCCACATAAGTTTGGCAATTATTCGGGCTATATCAGTCACCTTAGTTCTCCTGTGGATCTCCTTATTTCTGATTCGGCCCCCAGGGAGACTCCTTTGGGTGACCTTGAGCCTTCTTATGAGGCCCATAGTGAGCGACCACGCTTCAGTTCCATATGACATCACTGGCAACACACACTGATTAAAAACTTTCGTTTTGAGACATTGCGGGGTCGCGTACCTGAGGGAAAATGCCTGAGGGACGGCGAGACGGTTATGTGGGACTCCCCTCCCTGTCCAGAGGGATACCCACTAAAACCCCGCAACGACCTTCCTCGGCAGTAGGGAGGACCTGGAAACGCATAAACACAAGGGGAGGCCCGCTCCCGGAGGGCGGCTAGCGCCCTACCTACCGAGTTTGCTATAGAGATAATTCACCTCTGCGTCAGATTTACCATAAGTATGTTAATATTTGGTCTGTTATTTATAATTCTGTTGAATAGAATTGTTATTTAACCGCCTCCGTGGTTCAATATAAACAACATTGAGTTTACGATTGTGAGGTCGCGGGTTCGATCCCCAGCGGGGTACATGTTTAAATACTCGGTATGGTTGGTGGTAGGGCATTTTAAATGTCCGCCTGGCTAGCTACCACCATCTTATCTAAATCTGCCGCCAAGCAGCAATGTTAATAACATTGTTGTGTTCCGGTTGTCAGAGATAATATAGCCGTCTCCCAAATGTGTTGGGGTTTCCGGGTCAGTACGCTTCCACCTTCGACCTCGTGTTCACTTAATATCAGGTCTGATTGAGGTCAAGTACAATCCCGTCGTGAATAAAAAAAAAAAACAAACAACTCGCTACCCTCTTATCCCTTATCCACATAAACGCCCAGACAAGCTGACCAAATGGTTTAACGCCTAAAAGTTTTATAATTAAGAATTTCGTCTGTCCCACAGGTCTGTCCTCTTTCGCTTAGGTATACTAATTATTTTTAAAGAGTGACAATTTCTTCTATTTTTCTTCTCAGCTGAATCAGAAGAGGTATTTTTATGCTATTGTATTGAAATTCGCTAGCAACGCCCGCGTTTTCCCGACATTTACTATACGGACTTTTTAATTTTTTTATATAAATATTACCAATTAAGCACGTGTCATGGTCGAATTGCCTGTAACGTATGAAATCGAATAATCCGGTATCGGAAAATTCATATGAATAATTAAGTTTTGTTTGGCAAATTGGCCCTTTTCAGTGTCCCATATTGAAATTGCAAAAGGGGAAAACTTACGGAATCATGGGTCTGTCCGTGTATCAATGATATTTTAAACCGACTTCAAAGAAGAGGAGTTTCTATGTTCCTCTTTATAAATTTTTTACACCCATGTTTTCGCCATTTTTTTTGGGTTAAGATGTGATAATGCAATGCAATGTCAAGTGAAGATGAGGTTGAAGGTGGAAGTGTACTGACCCGGAAACCTCATTTGTGGTGGTCTGGCGATCTTATCTATGCTATTAATGTTGCTGTTTGGCGCCGATTAAGATAAGACGGTAGTAGCTGGCCAGGCGGACATTTAGAATGCCCTTCCGCCCACCAAATAGAGTACTAAACAAGTATGACGCTGGAAATCAAACCTGTGACCTCCGATTCGTAAACCTTATGTTGTTCACATTGAGCTACGGAGACGGTCACATTACCCTCCATCCTGAAGCAGGCACTCACCACGCTGAATATGCTGTCAGAGGCGACAATGCAGACTTAGTAAGAAGACTCAAAACTTAAATTATTTGAGTTAATGTAATGTACTGATAAGATATAGTGATATATATACATGACGTCACGACCTTTATCCCAAATGAGGTGGTCAGAGATATCCCAAGCATTAGTGTTTTCGTGTCCCAACTTTAATGCTTGAAACAACATCTGCGGCACCTTACGAAAAATAGAGAAATGCACACATGACAAAGAGTGAGCCCATCGCCGTTTCATGCAAATCTATGGTTGTTTGTTGGTGGAATGTCCCTTTGTCGCCTTTAACGACACCCACGGGAAGAGGCGGGTTAGTCAAATCTTTTTACTTGTTCAAAAGAATAGTAAACGAAAACGTGTCTTTGGAACAACTCGAAGATCTGAAGAGCAAAGAACGGTTGGTTTTGTTGAATCAAAATTTGTCGCGTAACAAGGAATCTTGAAACTTAACCGGAATCGGTCTTGGCTTCTCACCACTGGAGCGCGCCATTCGATGGCTACGGCTGATCTTAATATCTTTATTGTACATAAAATTACTACAGAAATATGCATTGTATTATTAACAAAGGCGAGCTTAACTCCGATAGAGTTTTTTACCAGCAAACCTTAGAAAACTCTGTCGGAGTTAAGCTCGCCTTTGTACATTTTATATACAATGCATATTTCTGTAACAATTTTGTGTACAATAAAGATATTAAGATAAGATATTAAGAAACACTGTAGAGGAAACAGAAAGTTTTTAATAATTTATGCGGTAGCGTCTTCATCAATTTTGTTAATGGCCGGACCTATTTTGCCGCCTTGAAGAAATTCATGCTGAATTTTTTTTTGTTTCAACCGTGTCCGATTTCAGAGGTACGTAAAAGCTACCCCGTCTTAGTATAATGCACAAACATAACATCAAAGGGGATCTGTCGGTTTGTTTGCCCTCCTTTATGAAATCTTGAAGAATGAAGGATCTTGGGGTATAATTTTATATTAGTTTTACCTTTATGACAGAGCGTATTTCTGTATTAAGACTGGCAAATCTTGTGTTTCGAAGAAAATTTTTATAAAAAGACAGTAATGAAAAGCAGCTGTTAACTTATATACTTGTATTAACCCTTTGCGAACACGAATTTTGACGAAAGTCCAAAGCATAATTCAAACCCTAAAAATTATCAAAACCATCGACTTCAGTAAAGTTTGGTTGATGGTAGGGCATTTTAAATGTCCGCCTGGCTAGCTACCACCATCTTATCTAAATCTGCCGCCAAGCAATAATGTTAATAGCATTGTTGTGTTTATAGCCAGTTCCCCAAATATTTGGGTTTCCGGGTCAGTACGCTTCCACCTTCGACCTCATCTTCACTTAACATCAGGTGTGATTGAGTTAATCGGCCTCATCTTCACTTAACACCAAGTGTTATTGAGCTGAAGAGCTAACCCATTGCACATAAAAAAAGATTCCACTCAATATCTCCGGAGTGCGTCATCACCTGCTAATGATAATCCTGGTGATAAACCCTGTCAAATAAAATCGGACCACGGATTAATGAGATACATCCGGATAGACACACATAAACGTAGCATCTGTAATTTTTTGTCTGATCTTAAGTTTGATTGGTGGTAGGGCATTTTAAATGTCCGCCTGGCTAGCTACGACCGTCTTCTCTAAATCTGCCGCCAAACAGCAATGTTAATATGATTGTTGTGTTCCGGTTGTCAGAGATAAGATAGCCAGTTCCCCAAATATTTGGGTTTCCGGGTCAGTACGCTTCCACCTTCGGCCTCATATTCACTTAACATCAAGTGTGATTGAGATCAATCGGCCTCATCTTCACTTACCATCAGGTGTGATTGAGGTCAAGTGCTAAACCATTGTACATAAAAAAAAAAGGTTTCGCTCAATATCTCCGGAGTGCGTCATCACCTGCTAATGACCACCCTGGTGATAAACCGTATCAATTAAAATCGGACCACGAATTATGGAGATACAACCGGATAGACACACATAAACGTAACATCTGTCATTTTTTGTCTGATCTGAAGTTAAAAATTACGTGAATCAACTGCAAAAGTATTTATATTAAATTGAAAATGTTTATTTCTTTTTCTACATACGCATTAAATTCATAAGGTTGAGATTTCCTAGTAATTATATAATATCTGTGGATGCGGGCTGCTCAGGACCGATCGTTGTGGAGATTCTAGCCACTAGACCAAACTGGTCGACAAACCTAATGTATTATGTTTATGGCCTATGGACGTTTTTAGATTTTAAAGTGGGCAATAAAGGCGTCTTGGCAGCATACTTTTGGCATGAGATCCACAAGAAGAGGCTTCCGCAATTAGTTTCTTTACCCAACAACCATTATCATGCATTCAGAAATGAACTTTTTTTTTTGGTGTTCCTATTCTTATGTAAGTTCTTGAGATACTTATATACCGTGGTGGATACTTATTATTGCACTCGACTGTATCTATTCAACACTTGTATAAAAATTATCTTTGCCCGGGCATCGAACCCAGGGTGACGGCGTCTTTGTAAGTGTAGAAACGATTACTAAATTATAACAGAAGTTTGCTGTTAGTTCGAGTATTAAGTTATGAGTTGAAAATTAAATAATAACAAGCCTCATCGGTTAGGGTAGGTACTGTAAGGGTGGGGTGCGATGTCAGACAACCTCCTCGTGTGCCTGATGGCTACTTGTCCCCCTGGATACGTCTGGGGGGAACGGTAGTCGTTGGGCCGGTGCACCCTGGGCATCGGTCAACAACTTCCCTTTTAGGGTTCTTGTTGACCGATGGCTAATAGTCTGACGGGGTGGGCTCCTCCGCGTGTCCCTCTGGTTTAGCAGAGGGCACTGCGGATGGAGCAGGAGACGCTCCCCTCCTAGTGGGGGAGTAAGGGTGGGCTCGGTGTGCACTCGCACTGCCGCCGAGCAGGCGTGGGGAGGAGGTTAGGGGGAACCTCCTACCCCTTGCCACCGCCGGGCTCGTAATCCGGGACTGCGGCTTTCAGCTGCAGTCCGGGACCGAGGGTCTTGGCTTAACCGCCCGGACCGCGAGGAAGGAAAACCTCTATAAAAAACCAGCCCAAGTTTCGGCTCCGAGGCCGCCTCGGCGCCGAATGCCCTCGTCGTTCTACTTCCGAAAATTCGTTTTCGGGAGTGGAACGACGAGGGAAGGTGGAGGGCAAATTCCACCACAGCGGGCTGCGGCGAGGAAGCGGCGCTCCCTGAGGAATGCCCATCTGGGCAGGGGACGCCGTGGAATCGTCTGCAGCACTTGGGCGACCTCTCCTTTACGACTGCAGCTAAGGCTGCGGCCGTCGACGAGAGGTCGTGGGAAGCGGCCCTCTCCCTATGTCCGCAGGGGGAGACGGCGGGAGGGTTGGAGGGGCGGTGGTCCCTTGTCGCCGCCTCTCCGGGCCTCCCGCTGTTGCAGGCCGCTATGGTAGGGGACGACCTCTCTGTTGAACAAATGTGAAAAAGTTACAGTAGTTTGTTTAAAGTCGAAGTCAAAGTCAAATATGCTTTATTTTGTAGGTACATAGAGTACACTTAAAATAGTAATTTACATTTTTTTAAGCTACTGCTTTAAATGCAATTTTCTCCTAGAAGAACAAGCAAGAAACTCGTAGGGTTGCTCTTTTAAAATCAGGCTTCGATTTTACATAAAGGTTTTTATATTTCATTATTAATTGTGAATAGCCTGGCATGTAAACGATCTGATTATATCCAGGGATGATTATCATCTAAATAATCTGATATTTTATTGTATGCTTTGTTAATAAGTTTCTGTTTTATAGTATCTTACCACATTAGAGATAGCATTATTTACGTCGTCAAGAGATGTCTGTTTTCTTTTAACTTTGAATAGCATAGAAGTGTCGTATCTTTCTCATAAGAAACATATTTATTTCTCTATATCTGCTGACGAAAAAACTATGTACATATGCGATTCCAGCCACGATACCGTTACAGAATGATACAAACAGACATGACTGTTCCCTAGATAATGGATGTTTTTCATTTATATATGTATTTATTTCAAATTGTACATTCTGTTCTTTACCACTATTCTGAAACTGTATTTTCTTTTCTGTTGTGCAATAAAGTGTATTTGTATTGTATTGTATTTCCAAAAAAAATGTATTTGTGTAGTATATTAACCATCTGGTATCCATAATACAGCTTAGTTGCTTTGTGTGGAACTAGATAGAGCTGTGTGTATATGCAAAGATATTCATTTATTATTTATTATTATCATATCAATCTTGAGAATGCTTTATTAATACGGGCTTAGAAGTTCATATAAAGTTATTTGATTAATTTATTTATTAAATTACAAAAATTACTTATTCATTTGCCGTGTGAGTTTCCTGGTTAATTCTGTTACATGCTGCCAATTTATTTATATTCTCATCAAAATTATCCAAAGATTCAATTCTGAAGTTACAAGTCAATTTTCTCGAATAATTCCCCAAGTTTGTTATGAGTATTAATTGAGTATTGATTACGCCCGAAGTTACATCAATGGAGTCGAAGTTAATAAAACTTTACTATTCAAAATAAATATCTTTGATATTATAGAGAGGAATTTGTAAGAAATTTACTTTAACTTCGACATTTTTGATTAGTCTATTTTCTGTTCATTTATGTATTCGATTGATCTCGTAAATTTACATACATGTTGTTCAGTATAGAACCTAGCCTGACGCTGTCGGCACAAAAGCGTGAAGACTGGCGCTATCTATCGGCGAACCCGTGAACCCTCCACTAATCGATTCATTCACGTCAATAGGTACTTTTCTCACGAGTTCTAGGACAATCCGATAGATGGCGCACACTAACTGTATATATACTGGAGCGCGGCCAGTTTTGCTTTCTCTTCCAATCGGTGCGCCGACCAGCAACAATAAAGCTCGATCAGATCCAGCTGGCGTTTATCTTCTCCCAACACATGTCGTAGAAAGCGATAAATTAGCGATGGAATTTATAATATAGACAATCAAATGACTATCATAAGCGGGTTTGCTATGGGAAGTAAACCTAGTGGCGCTGGTATCGGAGGTGACGACGTTTACTGCAATATTAGGTCTGCACATCGTGAGTGACTCTAATTACCTACTATCACCGACGCTTGGAATAGTCCGGTGAGTCGTTACTTAATAAGGATTTGATCATGGAATTTGAGGAGGAGGAATTGTAGACTACTCCGGCTGAATGCCACAGATTGCATGCGAGGGCCAAGTCGTATGGCATGAGAGTATGCAAATGTTTACCCTTCACCGGTAAGCGTCTCAGGTTCCACGATCATAATTTAATGTTTTTATTTGCGTGTGGGTAAGTGGTCTGTAATTGTCTCCATAACAATTAAGGTAATCGGGCCTTGCCCGGGCTCTAACGAAAAAAGCTTCGGACCGCCGTAACTTCGGACTTTTTCTTTTGCAGTTTGCTGTGTCAATCGTCATTATTTTACATTTGTTGTTTATATTTGGACATCACAAATTAGTACGCGACGTAAGGAATATCTGAAGTTATGCAAATCACGCATTCTTAGCAGAAGAAAAAGTTCGAAGTTACGGCCGTCCGAAGCTATTTTCGTTAGAGTAGACCCCCAGTGCTCCATCAGTGGCAGACCGTCATTACCTCATTCTGTTGGATTCCTGGTGTCATTCTGGTGTCCTATTCGTCTTTAGTAGCTTGACATAATATCGCAATTGCCTGAGCTACCCTTTACCATGAGGCTGGCACCATCCCAGTCGCTAGCAACTCTAACCTTTCTCCGACATACATACCTATATAAATAACGTTACGATCATTATCGCAAATGGAATGGTCGGAAATATCCCAAACATTGGCGTTTGGGCGTTGAAACAACATGCACGGTTCACCTCACGAAATGTACGGAAATGCACACGTGACAGTGAGTGAGCCCATCGCCATTAAAACGTGCAAATCTATAAATGTTTTGGTGGAAGTCCCATACTCGCCTTTACGTCATCCACAGGAGCCGACAGGTTGGTTACATTCTTTTTGCGTTCCGAAACCACATAGTACTCATTTTAATAATGTTTTTTCTTTAATTTGATCAACGTTTGGGAAAACTATGGAGTTGTGTGTTTATAAAAGGTAATTGGAATTCCTAGGGCTTGGACAATAACCGCAAATAAATTACTCCTCGCGTGGCGAAACCAATATTGAGAAAAAAGAGAAACCCATCTCATGATACATACCATATTTGAAATACGTTGAAAGAATCTGCTAAGATGTCGGTTCAACTACACCTATTAAAATACTAAAAAATTTTGCAAAAAATGCCTTTTGGTCAATATCGGCTTCTGAGAATCAGAAACCATTATAACGGATTAGTTTTTTTAGCGTAAGAAAAAACAATAGGGCGTATTACGTAAGTAAAGTAGAAGTTTTGCTTCAACATTTATAATGCGGACTGCTAAGGTATGGAACTCACTGCCCGCGTCGATTTTTCCCGACAGTTACAACCTTGGGATCTTCAAGTCTAGAGTGAATAGGCATTTACTGGGTGCGCGTGATACATCTTCGGCTACATCGTCACTTTCCGTCAGGTGAGATTATAGTCAAACGCGAATCCAGTAAAAAGTTAAAAAAATAAATAAAAAAAGTTATTTTAATAGGCAGTTTTTTTTTTTTCAAAACTAGCATCAACGTACGCGCCCGCCGGAGATTGATATTTGTAGTAGGTAGTAGATCATGTGAAATTTGTTTGGACCTCATATTTTCTCCAATATTTTTTTATTATATCAATCAATCAAATACTATTTTATTAACAACAAAACAATTAACAAAAGCTACATGAAGAATACAGCGTACATCATTAATCGCACAAAAAGGCGGCAATTATATATTTAATTTAATTATGTAATTCCGCAGAATAGGCTACAAGCGCGACCGTCAAATGACACAAGGATTTATTCGATGACAGTTAATAAAATAAACTACCTATGCCAACCAGTACGTTATTATTATTATTAAATTCCTTATTGCACACAAAAATAAAATACAAAGAACATTTAACATAGATGATGAAGTGTACAGAGGCGGTCTTATCGCTTATAGCCTATGTTTTTCCTGACAGTAAAAATACTCATCCGGTATGAGTTGGCGTCAAACGATCAAATTTCATCGTTCAAATAAAATCAACAAGAAAACAGGATCAAAACGCGTTAGCAATAGGGAATGTTTTGATCGTATCAATGATTATGAATACATGGTTTGATTCTCACAGGAGGCAATCCATCCACTCCAGCCTCCTTTGTATGGAGGAATGGTCTGATAACACTCCAATTTCGAAATGGAAATTAGTCCATTGGAGCAGCAATCAAGGCGGTCAAAACCATTCAACTGAGGTGTAACCCGATGAAATTATATCGGCTTAGCTTTATAGTAGCGTTGTAGGAAACAATTTACTATGCAATTTGGATTGATATTAGATTTAGTAAATTGAAAGTTTGATTTAAGTTTGAAGAATTATGATTGGTCCCAAAAATATGTTTTAATTTTTGTTTCTCGCGTAAAAGGTTACTGACGTCATTATTAAGGCATTTGCAAACTAGCGCGTTTGAGAGATGGGGATGCGAATTTGTTGGAATTGATTTTTGAGTTCTACTCTCGTAACTATAGACCTAATTAACTAATTCAGAATTTTGCCTAAATATCTGGTGTGTCACAATGAAAACTCTTATTTTTAAGGCTTTCCACCGACTATGCTTGTTACCTAAAGTAAATGGTATGCTAAACTTGTTATGTTATGAAGCAAGAATCGGTAATTGGCTTAAAATTAGTAATATAACACTGTATAAATGTTTTGCGATAATGCTGTTGATTCTGTATGAATATTTAAAATAAAAAAAGTCTAATTTTTATTTTTTTTGTTTGTAAAGTCAAATAAAAAAGAGAAAAAGAAAATTTTATTTAAACCCATGACACAAGCAATCAGGTACAAGTATTACACAGTCGACAAACATACAAAAAGTCAAGATGGTGTGTTTCCTCTTATTGTCAGTGTCGCAAGATGGAGACTTGTGTCTCCTTTGTAGTTATCCAACTACGCATAGGTTGTAGCCGTTTCCTACAATGCTAGTTTCCAGTGGAACCTTCAAATGACACACGGACCTATAAGTGTGGAACTCCTTTAACCGCCTCCGTGGCTCAATATAAACATTGGGTTTACGTTACGACCGGACTCCGGTCGCGAGTTCGATCCCCAGCGGGGTACATATTTAGTACTTGGTTTGGTTGGTGGTAGGGCTAGGTAGGGATATTAAATGTCCACCACCATCTAATCTAAATCAACCGCCAAGCAGCAATGTTAATAGCATGTTGTATTCCGGTTGTCAGAGATAAGATAGCCAGTCCCCGAAATAAGATGGCGTTTCCGGGTCAGTACGCTACCACCTTTGGCATCATCTTCACTTAACGTCAGGTGTGATAGAGGTCAAGTGCTACTACAAGTGTCTCCGTATGTGAACCAATGAGTTCCGCAATTCTGTTACACTGATACCTACTCAGCGATTCTTCTGAAGATTGTACTCCTTTAAACGACCTTTAATATCAGGGCGCAAGCGCCTCATTTTTTTATTGTACGATTATTATTTTTATTGTATTATTTTTTTATATTTCTCACGAATAATGGCGTATGGAAATAAAAAAAAAAGAAGTTTTTATGATACTATATTTAATAAACCAAAGAAAAAAACCTTAATCTTCTAAATTGCTCTCGATCAATTAGAACCTATTTTTAGATCATGTGGAACTTCAACATTTTTAACAAGCTTGACAACAATGTTTGAAAAAATCACAAGTAAAAGAGCCACCTTTCAGACCTTACTTCTGATCTCTCTGGCCATTATGGACCGAAGAAAAATTTTTCAAAATCCTCCTTTGGGGTCCTATAAAACCTTTCCCATTTTTTCACTACTTCAACTGGCAAAATCTGATCTGTATCTGTTGCTGATACTTATTTGGAAAAAACAAGACATAATGTGAAAAATAAGATGAGAAATAGGAAGACATAATGTAATACATTCACCCTGTTGTGCTAACAGTAGAACAATTTTGAAAAACTGGTTTTTAACTACTGAATTACATAATCAATGGAAACGCCATTCGGACAGGTTTGCACAAACCTTAATGTATCACAGAATCGCCCAACATGTGTAAGAACTTTTTGGAATGTTCATCATGTTCATATATTCTTTATTGCACATAAAAACATGTTGACAATCAGTCGGAAATATTGTACAAAGGTGAGCTTATCTCTAATAGAGATCTCTTCCAGCCAACCTCAGTGGTGTATTTACATATTGTAGTATTCAAATTCCAGGTTTAGGTACGGTAGGATTCAAAAGTGAGTATCCAGCCTCGGCTCAAACGTACAATATATTTTTAAATGCCTTTGATTTTCAAACGCAAAGTATTTAATTTTTTTTATTCTTATGCAATCAAACATACTGCATAAGATTAGTAATCTACAGGCTTTAGATATAAATGTATTCGTTAAAATCTAAATCAATGGAGCTGGAACTGGTTATGCAATTACGACCCCGATTGTACCGTCAGAACAAAATCATCTGCAAAGGTAGTTAAATATCTGACTATTTAAGAAAAATTTACTTTACATATTTCAGATGCCACGATATGTATAGTCCAGTAGAAATACGCAATTTTTGTGGTGTAATTTTAAAGTTCCTGATTTTTTGTTGAACGATAGAGTACTCATAAGTAATTAAATAAAAATGTTTTTTAACAATTCTGTAGCTTGTTTTAGGTATAGTATAGGTATTTTGTTATAAAACCTACAATATTAAATGAAAGTTACCACTGTGAACTTCATTGTGATGTAGAAGATGCTTCTTCTTCAATTTAAGAGCTATGCTCTTGTCGGTGGAATGCTAAGATCTCCTAAAACAATTATCTAAAAAAATAATCAATAGCTACTTTATATTTTCTAAAAATAGTTTATTGAGTTGTGTGACACTTGCGCTCGGTGAAATTTTTCATAAATGTAAAGAAGTTATTGATCGATTCATTTGAAATTCTAAGTATATAGGTACTCCGATGCAATGAAATTCACAGTGGTAATTTTAATCATATAGTTTTATAACTAAATATCTATATTTTATCTAACGCAAGCTACCAATTCGTTAGAATTTTTTTTATTCTATCACTGACAAGTTAGTGTACCTGTGCAAATAATCACGGCCTTTAAAATTGTAGGAATTTAAAAGTGTATCCTTACTGGACTAATAATACTTAACCACCCAATTGTGATGCCGACTGTATTTCTCCGCATATCTACATTGTTTTATTACATAATTTTGCGGTGGACAACGTTTTTCCTTACAAATGAAACCATCCAAATAAATTATGAACATTTAGATAATATTTCAGAACTTTGTACAATTCAACTGTAAGACAGTTGTTAAACAGCCGAACTTTGAGTATTATTGCTACATTCATTAAACTTAAATTTCAAACAAACCAAACATAGGTAAAGTTGACAAAATTCATAGCACAATAATTATTATTTATAAAATATATTTAATCTCTACAACATTTCAGCGTAAGTATTTATGGCACTTATTTTTAATATTTTACAATCACAAGATAGCATTTCTATGCATGTTAATATAATGAATTATTATTAATTAATAGATAAGTCAATTATATACAATACTTAATGTCACTGGATTGTCTTTCATTAGCTCAAGTATGTACAATATAAAATACTCTTTGAATAGCAGGTACGTTACCATAATAAAAAATTTAGGAAACCAATGTGGTTATCAAATCAACTGTGTTTAAAGTTATTATAAATTAGGAATGGCTGAAATATGGCCATGAAATACCTTGCTAATTCCAGGTTTCAATAAGACAAACGTGTATACAATGCTAGAGACCGACACGTAGGTCCGTATTAATAGACCAATCTCAATACAAGTCTTGAGGCCGTATCAACCGAGACGCGTCTTAGCAGTTGACAATATATCAAGCTCCGTGCTAAATTATATACCAATCTTGAGGTCTACTCAGCTGAGATCACTTCTCAAGTATTTGCCTCAGCGGCGAATAAATGATAGTCTTGAGTTCCGTTTATTAATACGTGAAACTCTCAAGTGAGTACTGCTTGAGTAAGCACGCGCGTTTCATGTCTCAAGTTAGGTTTATTAATCAACACTTTTTTTTTATATATGAGAGGGCGGCAAACGAGCATGCGGGTCACCTGATGAAAAGCAATCACCGCCGCCCATGGACACCCGCAACAGATGCGTTGCCGGCCTTTGAGGAAGGTGTAGGCTCGTTACTTGAAGGTTCCAATATCGCACTCGTTCGGGAATACCGCTGCGTTTACTTGAGACCAGTCACAAGACTGTTCTCAATCTTGAGAATGCTTTATTAATACGGGCCTAAGAGCCAGAGCACACTTGTGATTTTTAATCGGGCGATGTTTGATCGTTCAGGATTCAGGATAAATGGGTAATTTTTGTTGTGTAACTTCCTATAACTTAAAGTTCCTGATTTTTTGTAGAAGGATAGAGTACCCTTCAGTAATTAAATTAAAAGTCGACGCAGAGAGACCGTACCGCCAAAATTATTGAAACGATTTAAATGCAGTTTTTTGTGTTCGAAAGCTGATATTTGCAAGACTGTTCTCAGAAATGTTTGATTCACACAGTTGGTTTATTTACCTAGATGTTGCCTAAATTTTCAATTACTAATTATGTATAGTAACATTGACCATGTACAGTAACTTATGCGACTGCGAAGTAAAGAGCGCCATTACAACACGAGTTCCAGAAGAGTTTTACGCATATTTACGCAGTTGCATATATTACTTCTTCTAACATTATATAACAATTGAAATAAATTACAAAATAGATTGAGAATTGTGATAATTGTATGGTTTTATCATTCAGATCGAGCGTCGAGGGGTGCATGGCGTATGTATCTAACCTCTTGGTAGCATCTACTATCCTGGTATTTTTTATTTATGGGGCGGTTGAAATGTCACTTTAAAAGTGAATGTGAACAAAGTGCACTGTATTGAAACAATGCAATATGGAATATTTCTAATGGTTTATGGTTTCATAATAATTAATAATATGGAAATAAGATAAAATATTGTTAATATTACTAGCTTTCGCCCGTACTACAGCCCGGGTGCATACCCTTTTTAATTTTTTAATAAGTACCTTATGTCCTTCTCTTACCCTTCAACTTTTGCTAGTAAAGTCTCTCTAATTGTCCGTAATGACGTAAAAGATAGACCTCAACAGACGTAAATTTAGAAAAATAGAGAAAAAAAAATGGTTGACGTCATGGAATATTTTAAAAGGATCAATCGTTCGTTACTACTATTCGTTTTCGAGAAGCACAAGTAGTGCAGTCGCTATCGCAACGTCTGGCTGTCGTTGTCCTAATTGACCTGACCACTAACATTTCCATCCAAATGATTCCGTACTTCGGTTGCTTTCAAAGAAGACAGCTCTAAGCTACTGGCACATACTGGTTATATCTAAATTTTCTACATTCTACATTTGTGTTTTCATATTAGTCAGTTTGTTCTACCATTGTGTATTGAATAGTCGTTTTGTCATGCAAGACCTTGGTGTCCTTCACTTTATTTCTTCCTATCAGTCACAGCAGTCGTTAAGGTAAGTATTGTGTTATGGAGAGTTGTCCTGAAAAACAACACTGATCACCACAGATACTGGTTCGCGTTGTCCCCGCGTGGTTAGGCTGTATATGTTTCATCTCTTTGCTTCCTAAACATTAACACTCACTGCGTTGTGGCACTGTCCGTGGTGTATCATAACAGGGTGTCAAGCATCACTTGATCCCCTTCGCCATAGGTTAAGCATTAGTGCTGATTTTGAATTCATATAGCTACACTCCCATTTGCCGAGGTGCGGGGGGGGAGGGATTTCTTTCCTACTTCTTCTTTAATTAGTCAGGGGCCCAAGGTAGCAATAGAGACAAGTAGGGCACCGTCTACCTTCAGTAGGCGCCGTGCAGAGTACCACTGTTGATCCTGGCTTACAGGAGGTGCAGTGGGAGGAGTATGGAGGCGGGTAATAGTACAAAATCGAGTAATTTAAAGTTCATAAAAGAGTTCCAGTGGCAATCTTCTGGCTCCATCCTCAGATTCTAGCCATCACGTGTAATGGAAAGTATCTTTCCATTGTCATCAAGGAGTTCCAGTTCCAATCCCGGCCCCATCAACAGACCACTCGATTATACCATAATATTGCATTGTAACCGAAATTACACAAACTGTACCAAATTTCAGCAAAGTCAAAAATGCTTTATTTTGTAGGTACACCGAGTACACTTAAAATAGTCAATTTTACATTTTTTAAGCTACTGCTTGTTCAAAATGCAATATTCCCCTGAGAAGAACAAGCAAGAAACTCGAAGGGTTGCTGTTTTAAAATCAGTCCTTGATTTTACATAAAGGTTTTTATATTTCATTATTAATTGTGAAATAGCCTGGCATGCGAACGATCTGATTATGTCCAGGGATGATTATCATCTAAATATTTTATAATATGCTTTGTTAATAAGTTTCTGTTTTATAGTATCTTTAAATTTATTGAGAGGGAGATTTTGTATATCAGCTCAATCAGATATCAAGTAAAATGGTATATAACTATGTATATGTAAGTTTGTTTTCATTAATATTTTTGTCATTTGTGTTCGCCGTGCCATAACATTTTAGGGAGTGACTGAAAAACTACTGCTGGCGCTGTACGCCATCTTGTTCCTGGTGCAGCACAAGCTGAGCTATTTCTTGTTGCCCAATATTTAAGTATGTATCCAAATTGCATAGATCTTCTGGCGACGATGCGACAGTAAACCAGCGCTGAGCTCTTATAAGCTCAGCATATAGCTGATTCGTTTCCCTTTCGCTGCTGCGACACTTATCTGAGTGTTCTGTTATTTTATTTGCCTAACAATTGTTGTATATGTGTCGAAATGGCGAATAAACAGTTTCTTTCTTTCTTTCTAGATCTGAGGCAATCAACAATTATCAGCAAATGGTTGAAAAATGATTTGCAAATTTTGACATGGACAACTCACATTGCAAGTTAAATAAAATTTGTATAAACCTATCTACCATAAAATTCGCATACGACACAGCCTAATTATTTTTACAGCCGAGCGGAGTCACTGTTCGCAATCAAAATGTTATTTGGAGTGCTCCAGTAAATTTGACATTGAAATTCATTCAATTGTTAATTCATAAAGAAACCTTCCCTAACTTGATTATTATGAATATGTAACGCTTTATGTAAAGTACCTAATTATACATAAATTACACTCGAAACTCGCTACACCGGTATGTCGCAGAGATGAGTTTTGATTGATGTTAAAAGTGTCTTAAATTGGCATTAATAATACATTAAGGGTTGCCAGGAATAAAATAAGGTCAACATTCACAAAAACCTAATACAATAAAAAAAAACCTGACTGAAAACCAACTACAAAAAAAGATGGAATGGAAATTAGAAACTCCCTACGCGTCTGCTGCTTAATATGTCTCATTTATAATTTACATTTTCAGAATCCTTGTGATGAGCCCTTTCCTATGATATCCATATAGTAGTTCTAGATTTTTTTTATATTGAAAAAATAAGTAGTTTACTTTTTGTGACGTAATCTATCCTATAACACTTCGACCGTCCTGACGAATCTAACGATACCTCATTAACTAGGATCCATCCAACCGTTTCGGTGCTCCGAGGGAATATAGAATACCACACACATACCTACATAGGTACAAAACTAAATAAATGACCCTCTCTTCACCAAATATCGTGGGTTAATAATTACGTCGAGACCTTTTTTTTTATATGAGAGGTCGGTAAACGAGCATGCGGGTCGCCTGATGGAAAGCAATCACCGCCCATGGACACCAAAAGGCTCACAGATGCGTTGTCGGCCTTTGAGGAAGGTGTAGGCTCGTTTCTTGAAGGTTCCAATGTCGTACTCGTTCGGGAATACCGCTGCCGGAAGACCGTTCCACAGGGTGGTCGTACGTGGTAAGAAGTTTCTTGAGAAACGTACAGTGGTAGACTTCCACTCATCCAGGTGATGTGGATGGAAATTTAATTTTCGGCGAGAAGTGTATCGGTTAAATTGAGCAGCGGGTATTAGCTTAATTATAATAGTATAAACTTAATGTTTTTTATTGAGTATGAATCGTAATTTAATAGTACTGAATAAAAACCCATAAGGGTTTAGGAGGAATCCATAAAAACTGGAACTTGATGAATACACTGCACTACTGTGAACCGACTGACGAATGTGTCGGAACTCAGAAAACAATGGTCAGAATTTGAAATGATGACACCAAAAAATTATTCAAAGGAGGCGAGCGAAGAAAAAAGGCAGCATGACATCGACGGAGGTGGCACCGTTACAACGCCTGCCTACTTGATTAAAATGCTCTCCAAGGCACGACAATAACTCGTCATCCATCCGTGGTCTAACCGCACTAAACGTTGCCTTTGGCAATCAAAATGAATACCGAATGCAATTACACTATACAATTTATATTGCAAACCTCAATCTAAAAACCTTCAAGATTGTATAACGTTGAGATTGATATTGACTCCCCTTACTTTCCACAGAACTAATAATAGAGAGAAGCAGTGCCGGATGAAGAACGTATTTCTACATTTGGAAACGCTATCCAATGAATTATTTGATAGAAGTTTATATACGTTGTAGAGCCTTGTGCTTTTTGCGGTCAATACCATGTATGTATGCAGCCACATCTGTTTTGAGCAGCTCAGTGAAAGCACCAGCTCATTGCCAATCCATCTCATCTCATTCTTTGAGAAAATCTACAAACTTTCTAGTGCTTATAATTATAAGCACTAGAAAGTTTGTAGATTTTCTAAACAATTGTTTAGATTTGCAGTTTTTTGGGACACTGACGCGGGGGCCGTAGCATTTGCTGCCTCCTGCTACATAACTGTTCAATACGAACAAAGGTTGCATATGATTGTCGGCGTCTAGCTCTCTTCCAAAATGGTCGCCGTATGCAACGTGTGCATGTGAAGTGCAAATTAATAAATTAAATTTTTTTAATCTATTTCTCTGTGTTTTATACAGAAAAAATGGTCCTTCGAGCCGGACATATGCTCAATTTGTTAATTTTATTGCGATAAGACTATTCACATTTTTGATTAGATTTTGTATTCTTATTTACGTAAAATTTGCAGTTCCTGTAAATTTACCCAGGCCTCAATCTGTTCAATAGGAACAAAGGTTGCATATGATTGTCGGCGTCTCGCTCTCTTCCAAAATGGTCGCCGTATGTAACGTGTGTAGGTATGTGAAGTGCAAATGAATAAATTAAAAATTTAAAATCTATTTCTCTGTGTTTTATACAAAAGCTAATCCGGTACTGGGGAGAAGATAAATGTTATTAATTGCATTTCCTTTAGGTATCCACTTTTTAATAAGCAAAAGTACCTAGTTACCAGTGAAATGTAATCCTCTCGACATGGAAATGCTCTGAAGAGTTTGAAGTTGGGTACGCTGCAGTGAGACATTAACTATTTTTAACGAGCGCTTGAATCAACAGTGGTTAATCGTGGATAGAATGTGATTAAAACTTAAAAAAGAAAACAATATTAAAACTTACATACGTACATTACGTACTTAAAGGTTTAGGCAAAACTTGGATGTCCCTATGCGGTTCCATGTACGTAATATTTTATTGAGAACTTGACCTGGTCACCGCCGTGCGCTTCGATTAATTCATGATTGGTGTAAATTTGCTTAAGTGATTTTTTTATTTATCATATTTTTTTAAAGTTTTTATTTATGTACCTTTAATTTAAGTGATACCAGTTTTTGAATTCCTTTCGTCGACACCTGTCATTTGATACCCGTCTCGATGATGTGCTGGTATTACTTGTTGTCAAGTGTTTATTATATATGACACTCCCGAGACGTATTCTATTATCTCAGCCCGTATGGATATAGGCCTTCCCTCGTATAATGAAGGAGTACGCTGGCCAAATGCGGATTCGGGACTTCACATGCCTTTGAATTTGTATGTCTCAGGCATTAAGGCTTCCTAACGATGTTTTCCTTCACCGTTTAAGAGCAGTCGGATAAATGCACTTAAGTAATTAAATTTAAAAACTCATTGGTACATGGCCTGCTTGGGAATTGAACCCGGATCTCCCAAGTTGGGAGACCGCGTCTTAACCGCTGAGCCACCGATGCTTACATAATCTACATGCGTGGGGTAAAAAGCGGCCCAATGCGGGTTGGGGACTTCACATGCCTTTGAATTTGTATGTCTCAGGTTTCCTCACGATGTTATTCCTTCACCGTTTAAGAGCAGTCGGATAAATGTACATAAGTAATTAAATGTCCCAAATTGGGAGACCGCTGAGCCACCGATGCTTACATAATATACATGCGTCGGGTAAAAAGAAATAATGTCTTTTAACCACGCACCTTTCACTTGTGTTGTTACTTTATTTGCTACTTGTCTATTTTATTGGCTTGATATTGTCCTAGTCCCATTGTGAGTGTCCTTGGTTTTATGTCATTTAATTATTTGTTCTACATAGATGGAGAAATGAATAACTGGCCAAATTAATAATACATCGTTTCTCTGAAACCGGTCATCTTTTTCAGTGATTTTTCCTCTACATACGTTGTCATTGGCAGAATTTATTGTGCTAGAAGAGCACGATATAAAAAGCCATATAAAAAAAAAAAAAAAACCACGGACCTCGCGCTCACTCACGTAACATTTCCATCTTTCATTACATCTACGGTTGTCTCAACTTTCACAGAATACGTTCATAAAGTATTGCTGCCTGTCTCGAGTTTAACATTGCTTTGCAAGTAAAATACCGAGCTGTTAGCATTAAAGTTTGAAATGTATGAACCATTGTTGTATTTGAAACCCGCTGGTTTCTCAACAGGGTAACTTCCAGCTTGACTTCATCGGTAAGTGAACTAAGTTTGAGCATTTCAAGCTATTTATTCGAGTCCAGGTGCGGCACAGGGATGGACTACGGCACAGCGATACCGGGCTCGGGTTGTTAAAATAAATGAAATAAAAATAAATAAATATTTCAGACACTTGCCCCAAGCAATATATTTGTGTGATGAATACGGATATGTGTACCCGAGTTATGGATGTTTTCATTTATAATAAGTATTTATTTACAAAAAAAAATGTATATCAACCATCTGGTATCCACAACACAAGCCTATAGTTGCTTACTGTGGAACTAGATGGCGCTGTGTGGATGTCTAAGGATATTTATATTATTATTTATTTGTTATCTAGCCCCAAAATAAGCAAAGCTTGTGCTGGTTACTAGATTACGGATAAACATACATAAATATTTATATAAACATCCATGACTCGGGAACAAATGTTCTTATTCATTACACACATATTTACCCGTCGCGGGCTTTAAACCCGCAACCGTTGGTTTCACCGACAGGGTCATTATCCACTACACCAATCGGTCGTCAATCTAAAAGAAATAGATTCAATTAGTAATAATAATTCAATAAGTGATTTTGATTAGTACTAGACTGTCGTAGGACTGACATAATCATAATCACGTATACACACACACACGCACACGCACACGCACACGCACACGCACACGCACACGCACACGCACACGCACACGCACACGCACACGCACACGCACACGCACACGCACACGCACACGCACACGCACACTCACATACACACACACACGCACACGCACTCACACGCACGCGCACACACACAAGTACCACACTTTTAATAGTATATAAATTACTTACTATTTGTAAGGGTATTTGTAATTTAGTTGCTTTTCTATTTTGGTTATTTTATTATGTATACTGTACACCGTGGAAGAGCGGAGACCCCTGGCACAGGTATTCAATTACTTAATAGGGGCTCCATCATCAAATTATTGTATGTAGTATTAAGTATTTTGAACAATAAATTGAAATTGAAATTGAAATTGAAATTTAAGAATACTACAACCCTCTGGTTCTTAATAACTGCATCACGAAATATCCTCTCCGATAACGGTTGCATTGGCATAATATCTGCATTCCATTTTAAGGCAAATAAACTCCAATACATAATAACTCTAATATCAAGAAATTGAGATCTTCTTTTGTAATTTTAATTTATTTTATAATTAAATTTAATTCTGTAATTGTTATGTAATTTTAAATTGTTATGTAATGTTTCAATTGTAATGGAGTTTTCTAATTTTACATCAACCCGCATTCGGCTTGCGTGGCAGACTATGGCCACATATTCCCTCAATATGAGGGAAGGTCTATATCCTGCAGTGGGATGTTTACGGACTGATGATGATGAATGGAAATCTCCCAGTAAAAGGAGAATGTGTAAAAGTAGGGAGGAATAAAGCTGATGATGAATATAATTTTGTAATTGTAATGTAATGTTGTAACCTTGTAATTTTGCAATTGTAATAACTTGCAACATAAATTTAATTGGACGAGTCACCAATGCAGGATACATCACGAGATACACGACGTCTAGAGATTGGGTGCCAGGCACGGCATAGGGAGATCCAAAATACTTTTATCCTGAAAAATTTGGAAGGCTTTTTTCCAGTAGTAATAAATAAAAATCTTTTAGGTATTATAACAAAGCAGTGCTTTCACTGCGTTAGTGTGCATGAAAAACATAAAAAATACTGATTATCCTGTGCAAGCACATCAGTAATAAATTATACGACTATGAACATCTCTCCTGTTATGATTATCTGTGGTAGTAACCTTTACTGAATGCAATTTTCCAGTCTTTTATGATGCCGCATGACACCGACGTTCGTAATAAGCAGGTATGACGTCATAAGTCAATGAAAGCTTGTTTGCTACACCATCTTTTCGGTAGACATGAAACAAGTAAATAATATTAATTTTAATGAACTATCTAAAAATGTAAAGGTAAATCAATAAATAAATATATTTGCACATACACACAGCGCCATCTAGTTCCACACTAAGCTACTAGGCTTGTATTATAGATACCAGATGGTTGATAACCTACACAAATACATATAATTTTTTTTTGTAAATAAATACATATATAAATGACATCATCCGTAACTCGGGAACACATGTCTGTATTCATCATATCAACATATGCCCCTAGCGGGATTAGAACCCGCGAATACTACACTAAACAGGTCGAAATTTAACACACACAGAATGGCCTGAAAGAAGACATAGGGTACTTTTTATTCCAGTTAAAAATTCCCCAGGGATAGCTTACGAAGCGCTGGAGTAATTCAATGTGGGCGAAGTCACGGGCGGACAGCTAGTACATTTTTGATATACGAAAAATTGGATGCTGGATATTTGTTTCTCAATCAAGCGGCAACGCCTTAATGGATTTGGATGAAATTTGGCAAAGTAATGCACTATGTCCTGGATTAACATATAATATACCGTAAATCCCGCTGGACAAATATAAAGCAGGCGGATGGCAAGTATAACATAATTTATATATTTCCATAACGAAACGAATTGATTAACAAAACGTATATTATTCATTACAACTAATTAACCTACAAAGCTTTCGCAGAATTCGACTGTAACACAGCTTACACAATGCATAAATATAAACAGTAATTAATCCTATTTAAAGGTTAATATACCTACATATAAATGTAGGTATATTAACCTCTCATAGAAACCGCCAAACCACGGTGCTACTTCAAGGATGAATCACTCCCTCGTGTCAGAAACGGATAAAGCGTTCTCATAAATTAAAAAATACTTTAAAGTTTATTAAATTTCATCTTTAGGACGGATCTAAGTATAACAAATATTATACAGGTTGGGAATAGTAAATCACACAAACATCAATTCAATTTATTACATTATATTTTACATTACATTATAACAAATGTGAAACACAGGTAAAAAGATGATAGTGAATAATGTGGTAACACTGTGATCTACGATTTGGCCTACAAAAAAAATGCGTTAGTAGTAGCCTTATCCTCTGGTAGGAAATCTTTGTAAAAAAATCGGGATTCGAATTCACGAACCCTAGAAATCGAAGGCTGCTACATCATAATACGGTATTGGAAAGAGTATGGTATACCGGCACGATTACCCCAATGTGGTTTCTAAAACTCAGGAGAAACTATGGTATTTGACACGAAGCCGGAGCTTACCTTTAGAATAAGTCAGTCCTCTGCTTGACTCTATTGCCTCCTTAAAGAAAGAAAATAATTGTGTAAAAGTAGAATAATGAAGTTTCTTATATCTCCACGGCAAGGAGGATTTAGCTGACTTAACAGAAAATTTAGATAAATAAGTAACTAAGGTGTACTAATAATGAGACGATGACTTTCTAATGACTACACCAACAAGCGCCTAGAGATTAAATTTTATCATTTTGGCTAAAGGCTATAATTGTGTAAATGTAGAATAATGAAGTTTCTTACATCCCCACGGCAAACAGGATTTAGCTAACTTAACAGAGAATATAGAACCCTTAGTTACTTTTCTATATTCTCTGTTAATTTAGCTAAATCCTGCTTGCCTTGCTTGCTTAAATTTTTAAGCTGTGTACAATAAAGAATTTTTTCTTTCTTTCTTTCTTTCTTCCTGTTTGCCGTGGGGATGTAAGAAACTTCATTATTCTACTTTTACACCATTATAGCCTTTAGCGAAAGTGATAAAATTTAATCTCTAGGCGCTTGTTGATGTAGTCATTAGAGAGTCATTGTCTCATAACAAATATCTAAATACTAACTGGTGAGAAGTAGCTAATGAAACTAATACTACTATATAATAATAATAATAGATGCATTACTGTTTATATTTATGAACTGTGACGTTAATGTCTTTTCTGTATTATCATAATACAAACCAACAAACAATGAACAATTCTCCGTACATACAAAAAACTTTTACAAAGCATTCGCTCTCGCAACAATTTCATTATACCATTCAAAGGAAGTGTATTTTGATATGCATTTTCGAAACTATAACTTCAACGTTAGTAACCTATTACATTTAGGTATAATTCGAACAATTTTAAACTTACATTATTTACAATTTATATAAATCACAGTAAAGACTAGAATTTATAATACTAAACTATCTAGAATATAGGAGTATTAAGTTATAGTTGATGTTTTGTAAGTGACTACAGTATAGAACTCGTAGGTGCAGTTGACGCTTGACGGCATGATGACAGGAACACTATGGTCGCGCGCCCCTGTCGGAAATGTTTAACTCTGTGCGGTCGCTTGTAGATACTTAGTTGTCTACTGCATATAAATGCTGAATTTGAATTCGTGTAATTCCCATTATTTGGTGACGCCACTCTTGATTATGAACAATTTTCTCCAAGGAACCATAGCCGAATTCGATCAAAAAATTTTCGATTATCCATACAAAGTTTACCTTTTTTTTTTAATACACACCGAGTTGGTACTTGATCACACCTGATCTTAAATGAAGATGAGATCGAAGCTGGAAGCGTACTGACCCGGAAACCCCTACACATGGGGGTGACTGGCTATCTTATCTCTGACAACCGGAACACAATAATGCTATTAACATTGTTGCTTGGCGGCAGATTTAGATAAGATGGTGGTGCCACCAACCCCAGTACTTAAACATGTACCCCGCTGGGGATCGAACTCGCGACCTCCGAATCGTAAACCCGACGTTGTTTACATTGAGCCACGAAGGCGGTTAAAAAACCGTTCCGAAACCACTTTTATTAAGGAAGTCCAACAATTTTCGGCTAATTCAACTATGGTTGCTAATGGAAAGTTGTTCGTTACCAGGAGTAGAGTCAGCAGTAAACAGGACTTACACGAATTAAATATCAACCTATAAAGCGGCAGGGTGTTTTTGAAAATAAGTCTACTGGGTGAAATCGAATTCACGCAATTCCTTGAAACTACATAGTCTAGTAGGTTATATGGTTGAGATTTTACTTTATTGAAGATTATTTAATTTAATTGAAAAGTTACTCGATTGTAAACGAAGTTAGTAGACCGTTAGAGGTAGATAGGTAAATAGATAAAGGAGGTCAATGATCTTCGGTTTTATTTTGCTATCAGCTGACTGGAGTTTCCACGCTTATTAAATTTATTGCACATGAGTATACATATAAAAGAAAAGTCATTTACAAACGGTGTTATCTTATCTCTAAAAAGAGATTTCTTGCAGCAAGACCATGTGTAAAGAAGAGATAGATACAAATAGACACATACATGCACAGACATATGAAAAAAAACCACACACTAAAGATTTAAATTCTGAGAATTACACGAATGCCGTTAGATTGCTTTTGGCATTACTAACTGGACTTTTCATACTTAGTTAAATGATAAATAAACAAATATATAATTTTAAATCACCAAAAAACTATTTGCATATTTGCATCGAAACATTTTATCAGAGAATGATACGAATTTGATTTTTCCCTGTACAATTAGAACTTTTACTTATGAACTGTTACTGGAAATTATAAAAGAAAAATATTTAAATAAGGTCTAACAAAATTATTTATTTATTTATTTATTTATTATTATTATTTATTAAACCGACAAACTTTGGCAATTGCACGTACATGACAATAAAATAATATATTCATTAAAAAATCTAGGCTTAAAAATTTTGTTTCCGAGAAAAAAATTAAATGTAAGTGCAAATGAAAATACTAATTAACAGAGTTACTTCATTTCGATTGTGCCTTATTTTATCCATTGAGAAAAAACGGGCACGTTCATATAAAAACGGGCACAGAGCGCAACCAATTACAGCAAGTCGCGGCGCCGCGACAAGCGCCGGCGGCGAGCGGCGAGTGGTCGCCTTTCGGCGTCTTCAAAGATACCGCGGCACGTGTTTGTGTGTTGTGGCAAGTACTTAGAGCGCGCGGCCATTAAGGTCCAACTCACAAAATTTACATTTCTCAATTTTATTTTTTTAATAAAATCTGTTAACTTCAATGTTTTATTTTTTATTTTTTTCGTAATAGGTACATCCTATACATACACTCTGCAACGTTTGTCGGGTTAACTTTTGTTAGACCTATATAGTTACTAACAATTTGTAAGCTATTTCGTATAAACGGCTGTGGTTTACCGAAAAAGCGTAGTGGAAAAGGGTCTCACCGCAGATTTACGAGTACGCTAAGTCGCTAAAAGTGAAGGTTGAAAACAAACTTACCTTTTTGATAGGCTCACTTTTGAATTCTGTTGTGACAAGAGAATAATATCACACCACTTCTAGATATTTCCTCATTCGTCAAAGCCTAAACATGACTTATACTTTTGTATGGAAAAGGCTTTTTATTCTTTTCGTTCGGTCCTCTACTATTTACACGTCGGTAAAATACACCGACGAGGTACTTTGTTACATGATTACGTTTCACTTACTGCATCGAAAAAAAAAATGTAAAACATGCTTCGAATAGTAACAATTTTCAATTCATTTAAATTATATTCGGTTTGGTTATTAAAAATAATAGGAAAATAATTATTCGTGTATTAGAGACTTAGGCACTCGTATCTGTAGTTGACGAGGAACAATTTTCACTAAAAACTTGATTTGATGGTTCTGGCTGAATGAACAGCGCTGCGGGTTTCTACCCGCAGCACATGCTGAGTCTGGACCATTTCGTTGCCACAGATATGGGTCACGTCTCCTGATATTAGATTTAACTGTATACCAACCCAGTATTCTATATTGTATGTGTATAATGTAGGTTAAGTGACTTGTGTCACGGTCGACGAATAAATGTATTCCATTCTATTGTATTTGTGGTTATTGCGGGATCTAAGCGTTATGAAGCGCCAGTTTTACGGCAGGGAACGCTCGCCTTAAGACTCAGAATTCTAGGGCCCAGATTTCAGTATGATAAAAAGAAGTTAAGGATTAAGTTAATCCTGATTAAAAATTCATTCCAAATGACATAAACCAAAATTATAACGCGTTAATATTCAAAATACTGATTGAGTTACTATAAATTCGAATGGTATCTTAAATTATATTCAATTGTAATAGTATTTTAATGTGACTAATGGGTAAACGATAGTGATAAATTTTGATACAAATAGTAATGACATTTAAAAAATTATACGATATTTTCAGTATTTTAGCAATAAAAATTGAAGTTGGTAGAGTCCAGTTTGCTTGAATGAAATATGTTTCAATTTATAAGGTATTGGTAAGACTATTTCGTGACTTTTGTGTTATCATCCACAAAAATTTCAATGTTGAAACAATTATAATAAAATTAAAAATTTTAAACATTTCACTTTTGTTAGAAAATATCTAAACATGTGTTTACCCTCAAATATTGTATTTGTAATTTAAAACGATGTTATTTAATAAATATATACTTCAAGAATAGTTACTTATTTATGAATTACACTTATAATTTTTATGGTCGGAGTAGCGCCAACTCATAGCAATATCTGCGCCCGAAATTCGGAGCCTTAATAAACCAAAGCCAGACATAAAGGTATACACCTGCTAAACTGCAGTTATAATGGGGCGATAAATCATGAATGTTATTTCGTAATATTACTGCAGTGACTTACAAACCACGATTTACGTTAGGAATAGAATTTGGGAATGTGAGTACAGTCTTTGAAAATATTTACATATTACAAACGACCTTAGTTGGCGAAGGTATAATGTTCCGAATGAATTATTGTTGTCGACAAATTATTATGTAATTTTTCACTGCTGGCAAATTATTTTACATTGAAACTCATACATCGCCATATTTTTTACCTAATCGACTTAAATTTTGAAAACAAAGCTGGCATTATTACAATCGATTTTATATCTCTCAAGGAAAATACAAATGTGATCGACTAATAACACAGCACTGTCTAGAAGTAAAACACGATAGAGCTGAGACCTGCTAAAATTTATCAATCACAGATCAAATTTTTCTTGATTTGTCCACGATGGAGGGAAAGTTTAACACGACATTTTGGAGAGGTTGGAAAAATAGAAAACGCATTCAAATTTCAATTGTTTTCAGAAATTAAATTGACGGTAGAGTAGTAATATGACGAGGACGTTACTGTTTTTGCCTTTAGACTTAAATGAGAATAATCACTTTCCATCAAGTAAGCAGCCCTCCATTTATCCTAAGGGCCTTCATACTCAATTTCACCAAACACTGAAAAACAGCGATTTTGCAAATGACAAATATAAATCATCCCTCCCTATTCTAACCTACAGATTAGAGTAGAATGATATAATACATTCCGCGTAACAAAAGTTTAAATTTATGGCAGAACATTACACCTTCCCCAACTATATCGTCAGTTTTGGAAGTTTAAACGGTAACTTCTTCTGTGAAACGACTCTTGTCGTCCAAATTAATAACTATAGCATGCGTCCTGGCATGACCCGACCTAACCCCTCTAACAGTCTCCGTACTCCCTGGACTAGATTTCAGTTCACTTTTCTCACTTTTACCATTAAAACCGTTACTCGCTACTTCTGGAGGTCTAATATCACCACAATTAGCTTCACCGGAGATCTTGAATACACCGTTATGTTTATCGTCAGTTGCATCTGCATTCAGATCTGTTCGCCTTTTCGGCGAGTCGGTTGTGACGTCAGTTTGACTTTGGTCTGCGTTGCTAATTTCTACGCTCTTTGTTGGACTGAAGGTTTTGTGCTTGTAAGCTGGTGGAGCTTCGAACGGCAAGTCTCTGCCGCTACTGCTAGATTCTTCTGCTGGTGTTACTGTGCACATGAGCCTATCTGCGACAGCACTGAATACAGTGTTGAGTTTTAGAGGTGCTGAGTGGTCTGATGATGTAGGTTTTCTGTCATGCACTGCAGCTGCGTCTTGCATGGCTGATATTCGTCTAGCTGTTGGGCCTGGGCCGCACCGCTCACGTAGCTTTTCCAATTGGTTGCATATTTTTCTAAACTCCTCCTGTTTGGACAAAAAAATAAATGTAAAGGTAAAATAATCTAAAGAACAATAATTTTAATCCTGTATATTCAGTACAGTATATTCAATCCTGAAGTATGTATCGACTATACGATCTGGTTACTGATTTTGGCCGTCATCTAGGGGTTGCAGGTTCGAATCTCGCGAAGGGCATACGATATATGACGATGATAAATACGGACATGTGTCCAGGTATTTATTTATTTTATTTATTGCAGGATGACACCCCCCGGAGCGACCGGGGGAGTGTCGTCGCATCGGGCCCTGCCGCGCTTCATACCGCTCGCTGATCGCGGTGTAAGGCACTATAGCGCCACCTACGGAGGGTGCGCTAGACGCCCTCCGGGAATGGGCCTCCCCTTATGAGGGGGGCGGGGCGGGGGACGCCTGGAGCCGCTTATGCGTTCCCAGGTCCTTCCTACTGCCGAAGAAGGTCGCCGTGGGGTTTTAGTGGGTATCCCTCCCGACAGGGAGGGGACATAATCATCTCGCCGTCCCCCAGGCGAGCGGTACGCGTAATGCGATACCCCGCGTTAAAAAAAAGAAAAAAAAAGGTGCTTTATCCATGCGCAAAAAGTAGAAGCTTTCGCTAGCTATCGGAAGAAAAATCGTTCCTCTATTGAACTAAATGGAAACCGCCAAGCATCATGTTATATGGACACTTACACCGGTACCTACCTACCATAATAGTACGACAGTGCCACTTACTATGATATCTGAGTTTACTGACAAGCTTTATAACCAGGGCCATAACTTCCTTGAATATACGGTCATCTGTTTCAAATGTCCAATAAAGTCGCACCAAACCGAGTTTTCGAATAAATCTTCACGGTTTCCATAAAATGTTATAATAATATTGCCTTTTGACCATATTGTTGGTAATGCTTATCTGAATATGGGAAGCTAGAATAAGATCTCTGAGGCGATTTCTCAGACTAATACATCAACCTTACGTAAGAACTTTAATGTGCCAGCTGCCATTAGTTCTTCGAGTTATGTGGCCTGCCCACTGCCACTTCTACTTGCTAATTCGCTAGGTTATGTCAGTGACCTTTGTTTGCCTACGGATTTTTTTATTTCTGGGTCGATCACAATAACCTGATGCGTGACTTTGGCATAAAGTGTTAACTCGCAAACTGCTAAATTTTGACCCACAGTAAAGACGGCGTACTGAGGGGGAAGGATTTTTTTTTTATTTACGACGGGTACGTACTTGACCTCAATTACACCTGATGTTAAGTGAAGATGAGGTCGAAGTTGGAAGCATACTGACCCGGAAACCCCAACACATTTGGGGGACTGGCTATCTTATCTCTGACAACCGGAACACAACAATGCTATTAACATTGCTGCTTGGCGGCAGATTTAGATAAGATGGTGGTAGCTAACCAGGCGGACATTTAAAATGCCCTACCACCAACCAAACCGAGTACTTAAACATTTACCCCGCTGGGGGTCGAACCCACGACCTCCGAATCGTAAACCCAATGTTGTTTACATTGAGCCACGGAGGCGGTTACAAGGATGGCGATTAGCGGCTTTAATCGACTTGACGGGTGTCTGCACGGGTTGTGTTTCCATCACTAAATTGCCTTAGCAAAGACTTTGTTATTATAAATAAATTAATATCTTTGCACATACACACAGCGCCATCTAGTTCCACACTAAGCAGCTAAGCTTGTATTATAGATACCTGATGGTTGATAAACTACACAAATACATTTTTTTTGTAAATAAATACATATACATATAAATGAAAAACATCCATAACTCGGGTACACATGTCCGTAATCATCACACAAACAATATGCCCCTAGCGGGATTCGAACCCGCAACCTTTTGGTATAGTGGTCAGAATTGCTAGCCACTACACCAAACATATAGGTAGAACAGACCCTGGATTAAAACATAGGATATTTTTTTATCCCGATAAAGTTAGTAGTTCCCGCGGAATAGTCAAATTTCCGCGCTAAATGCAGGCGAAACCGCGGGCGGAAAACTAGTATTATATAATAACCAATACTACAACCATTATTATAACCATTATACAACAAAGTCAAGTTAAATAGGCATCTTCTGGGAAAGCTCGTTCCATCGTAGACCTTATCTCGACATTAGTCCAGATTAAGGTCAAGAGCGATCCCATTCTAATTAAAAAAAAAAAAAAAAAAAAATTTGTCTAATAATTTATTTCCCAAGTTCTGTTTTGAGCTGAACGTCTGTCAAATCAAATCAAATCAAAAAATATTTTATTCAATGTAGGATACAAAAATATCACTTATTGAAAGTCAACATGTTATTTCTTTTTTTTAAACTACATCGCTTCACAAGGTGTTACGGTTAGGGAGAAGAAGCGACAAGAAACTCCGCAACAACACATCTTTTCAACTAGTTTCCATCTTTACAATAATATTTTGTTTGCACTTAACTGGTAGAATTATCAGTGTTGTAAGCGTTTCAGCGTTTGCAGCGTTAGCTGAGCCAGCAAGCACTTTCACTGCTACCATCATATTGTGCATTATTTTAAGATTTGTCCCTGTGTAATATTATATTAGGTCCTTACCTATGAAATTGGCGTTTTGTATGAAGAATTTCATTAAGACTGTTTTCTCCATAAAACATTTTTGATTTTTTTTTTGGGAACGGCAAATCCAAATTTAGCTAAACTATATGTGTGTATTATCGGATAACATTAAGTTAAATATAGGCAGCGTTAATTTTTAAAAGCAACCGCTTTATAAAAGTTTCAGCGAATCTAAGAAATGATTATGGGAAGCACATGAAAAGAGCTCTGTTCAAATTTTTTTTATTATGTGATTAGCCCAGAAATTAAAAAATATTTCATGTGGAACCTTGAAATAATATTCCATTATTCAAATAAAAAACAAATTTGGATATAACTTTGTAAATCGCAGGAATTGGTACATATATGATTAAGGAAGAAAATAAACTCCAGTTTCATAGGTAAAGGCCGGCAATGCATCTGTGACCCTTTTGGCGTCGGGGTGTCCATGGGCGGCGGTGATTGCTTTCCATCAGGTGACCCGCATGCTCGATTGCCGCCCTCACACATTAAAAAAATAAATAAATATTTGTTTGTGGTTCTGTGCAATGTATTGTGGCAGTGAATAAAAGTTTCTGTGTCAATGTCATTTTCATTGGATAAACATACCTCGAGGTCTCTTTCGGTCATGTTGTCACAGAAGCGGGTGCTTCTGTTAGTGGTCATAGTGTAGGTGGAGTCTGCTGGTCTTGATCTGAACTTCCCGGTCTTCTCACGGTCGTCTTTTCCATGACCCTTGTACACCATGTACGCCTGTTGACAAAGTTATTGCAATTAGTGAATATTTTTTTAATTTTTCCATTTTTCCATAAATTCATTTCATAAAATTTCCATCCACATCACCTGGATGAGTGGAAGTCTACCACTGTACGTTTCTCAAGAAACTTCTTACCACGTACGACCACCCTGTGGAACGGACTTCCGGCAGCGGTATTCCCGAACGAGTACGACATTGGAACCTTCAAGAAACGAGCCTACACCTTCCTCAAAGGCCGGCAACGCATCTGTGACCCTTTTGGTGTTGCGGGTGTCCATGGGCGGCGGTGATTGCTTTCCATCAGTTGACCCGCATGCTTGTTTGCCGCCCTCTCGTATAAAAAAAAAAATAATAAGGTAACCTGTAGTGCGTGCTGACCCATCCTTGTAGAGTAACAGTTGCGGATTCGAATACTGTTAAGGCCGGGGTAAATGTCAGTGTGATAAATACAAACAGTTATGACGACTGATTGATGTAGTGGATAGTGACCCTATCAGCGAAACCAACGGTTGCGGGTTCGAATCCCGCGAGGGGTAAATGTTTAAAAATAAGATGAAGATAAGATAAAATTTATTTCAGTATAAAAATTTACCTAAATACATGACTTATTCTATAGTAACATAGTCCAAATAATACTATATTATGTCACCTAAACTAAGTAAATGTTTACTTGTGTCTTAGGCAACACAAAATAGGGCATATTATATTGACGTTTGACGACCTGTTTGGTGTAATGGTTTGACCACTATACCAAAAGGTTGCGGGTTCGAATCCCGCTAGGGGCATATGTTTGTGTGATGAATACGGACATGTGTACCTGAGTTATGGATGTTTTCATTTATAATAAGCATTTATTTACAAAAAAAAATATGTATTTATGTATTATATAAACCATCTGGTATCCACAACACAAGCATATAGTTGCTTACTGTGGAACTATATGTCGCTGTGTGTAAGTCTAGGGATAGTTATATATTAGTTATATTTATATTAGTTGAGTGAAATAGAAAGTATTGGTATAGGTAGATTTTTTTTTTTTAAAACCGTCATCGAACAAATCTTTAATTGTGTAATTTAACGGTCGCGTTTGTAGCCTATTCCACACAATCGCATAATTAAATTAAATTAATAAAGAAAACTTCGAGAAAATATTAGATCCAAATACATTTCGGATGATAGGAACCCTACAAATCACGTCAGTAGCATATCAATAGCGGGAAGGCGCGTGGGTTTAAAAAAAAAAAACTATCTATGCCAGTAACTTCTATTTCACTTACATGATATACCCTACTTTTTTCCTTACGGTTAAAAACCTCATCCGGTATGTAAAAAGTGTTTATTTCTCTTAATTTCAGTTGTACTCGTATATTAAGTAGCATCATAAAAAACATACAAACGGGCGAATCAAGAACCTCCTCCTTTTTGAAGTCGGTTAAAAAAAGACTGAGCTTGCTGGAGAAAATACCGAACATTACGCACTAAGAAGTTCGATTCTTCATTCATCATCCGAACAGCCAAGGCATGGAATAGAGGTAGTTTATAAAACAAATGACGTTCATAAGTGCTTATTGTATTGCCTACATGAATAAATGATTTCATTCATCATTAATTTCATTTCATTTCATTTCATTTCATTTCATTTCATTTCATTTCATTTCATTTCATTTCATTTCATTTCATTTCATTTCATTTCATTTCATTTCATTTCATTACATTTCATTTCATTTCATTTCATTTCATTTATACCCTGGATTAAGAATAGGATATTTTTAATCCCGATAAAATGAGTATAGTTCCCGCGGGAAAAACAAATTAAATTTATCCGCGATAAAGCTATTCCATGTAGGCGAAGCCGCGGGTCGAATGCTAGTTCTACATAACATTTGGCGGTTCAATTATTTATTTGTGACTGAATTAAATTTATTTACCAAGGCTTCCAAATTTAGCTAAAATATTGATGGATTAGCTAACTGTCATTGTCTTTCAATAAAGTTTTGTTGAAATAGAGCAAACTAGCGACCCGCAAATAGACAAAGAGGCAGTTAAGCCTATTCTAAAGCCACATTTTCATCGTAGCCAAGATCATTTACTTAATGAATACTTCGGGCTAAACGCCAAGTGCCTAGTGAGGTCATCCGCCGGCTTTTCTTGCACTTAGCTGGTAATTAGCAAGTTAATTAAAATAAAATGTCTCTAGGACAGCTTAAGTATAGAACAGTTGGAATGTCGCCACCGCCACCTACTGAATTTGAAATATGTAATACCAGCTTTCCGCCCGCGGCTTCGCCTGCGTCGAATAACTTTATCGAGGAAATTTGTTTATCCCGCAGGAACTACTCACTTTATCGGGATAAAGCTATCCTATGTCTTAATCCAGAGTATATTCTACCTATATACCAAATTTCATCCAAATCCGTTCATCCGTTTCGCCGTGATTTAGCAACAAACAAACATCCAAACTTTTGCATTTATAATATAGTACTCATAAAAATCCTATTTTATGAGTACTGTTTTGTTTCATGTATGATTTCACCACCTAAAAACAATAGAACCAACCCGTCTCTCCCCGTTGGTGTACAATATAATACAATACTATACAATACAAATGCACATTAAAGTGTAGAAAAGCAACTAAGGCACTCGAGAAGCCTAAAGCTAATTATAAATAGCACCTAAATAACTTTGATGGGGGGACCAGAATTCACGATTATAAAAAGTGGCCGTTTTTATCAATAATTTGTAATTTTCAAAAATAGCCGTAAGTATACTATTTATATATATATATATATATGTCGGAAAAGAAACAGCACGGGCGTTCTCTTGCGACTCAGACTTAGCGTTATACGAAAATCGAGTACCTAACTTGAGAGAGGCGGGCAACTAAATGAAATTAACACCGTTACAAAATCAACAAGGTTTAATGTGAATAATTAAACTAACACTCAGTACAATAAATCAAGTAATGACTTTAGAGGCAAACGATCCGTCGGAGTATGCGTGTGCACCGAACGCGTGTCGCACCAGCAATGCCTCGATGCTCCGCGCCGGCCCCCCGACGTTCCGTGAGCACGTGTTCCCGACGGTGGCGATACGTCACGAACACGCACTGTGCCTCGTAGTCAAATCAATCCTTTATTAATCATTTTCGCCGACACGGCCTTCCTGACGTACGCGCGCCCTCGCGCGTTACTCATCTGAAAAACACAAACCCGGCATTACCATCACAGTCAAATTCATTATCAATCACTGTATTGAGTTCTACATTGTAAACTCCTCAGTAAAGTTACTGTCAATAAAAGGTTATTAAGACAATTTAAAAAGACTTCAAATTCTCTACAAATTCCCAATATTTTCATTCATCGAAAGCATCCAGTACAAGTAACGCGTATAGCACTCACTACAGCTCCGCGCCACGCACTGGGGACCGACATGCATATAGCACGCGGCAGGCCAGCAGCTTGCGGCCAATAGCGAGATGCTACTTAACGTACCTTCAACATCATCCTCTGTGCCGGCTGGTTCAACGACCACCGCACCACTCTCTGCCTCACGGTGCACCTGCGCCGCAGTGCTACCCGTGACCAAGTTATCAACCTCTATATCACTACCATTATCCGCCGACACAGGCTCATCTTGCTCTAACGCTTGATTACATAAAGCTTCTGCCATTTCAGTTAGTCCTTCGCGCCCTCCCGGAACCTTACGCAAGCTTTCATGGGGGTATTTGTACTTTCTCTTTGAGCCGTCTACGTGCTGCAGCTCATAGCGGTCATTTTCTAAGACTCCGATTACTTTAAAAGGCCCTCTAAACTTCCTATCTAACTTAGTTTGGTTTCGCTCGCAACATTTAAGAAATACGAAATCACCCTTACTAAATGACCTTATTGGTGTTCTTCCTTTATTGAAACGTACCATGTCTGACTCTGCTATATGTTCTATATTGTCGGAGGCGTTCTTACGAATCTCGTTTAAGTCGGCTCTACATTCGGAGGTCTCATCATTACAAGCTATCCTAGAGATGCCTAAAGGCTGCGATTTGATCCCAAACATGAGCTCAGTTGCCGAGTAACCGGTGACTCTACATTTAGTACTGTTTAACGCGAGCTGAAGTGCACCAAGTTCGTCTCTCCACACGGTATCTGAACTATTTTCAGTGATAGTGAGTAAGTTTTTGAGTGTTTGCATTACTCGCTCCACCTGCCCATTGGCTCTACAAGCCCCAACCGCGACAGTATGGAGCTCTATATTATTTTCTGAACAGAATTTTTGAAAATAACTACTTATGTAACAACGGCCCTGGTCAGCAATAATGCGCTTCGGTGTACCGAACAAGTTGATGGCCTCTTTTAACGATTCTATAGCGCTATTGGCATCTAAGCTCGCAGTCAACCGTAACAGAACATATTTAGTAAAGCTATCGATAACGACACTCACATACTCCTTTTTTGAGCTTTTACCGCTTAGTTTACCGCTTAAATCTATGTGGATCGTATGCCATGGTACCGCAACTTTCGGTATACTGTGTAACTGAATAGGTTGGGCCCCTGAAGTTCCTTTGCAAGCTTTGCATACCAAGCACGCATCTACAAACTTTTTTACAGCCTTTGCCATGCCAGGGAACCAATATAAGTCAAACAATTTATCAAGCGTCTTATCATACCCGAGATGCTTTACTTCCGAATGTACATGGCTTATAAGGGACCACACTAACGACCGGGGAACTATAGGCAGCCACATGCTGCGTTTATTGCGTTGCACTTTTCGGTACAAAACGCCCTTTCTAATATCATATGATTGGGCAGAATCTCGCGATAAGTCACCGACTCTCCATTTGTTCATAATGTCTACTATCTCACTATCTCTTTGCTGCTCCACAGCTAACCATTCTTGTTGCAAATCTAAGAGTTGGACCTTCTTTTGGGACACCACATCAATGTTATTATCATCGGTGTCCGAGTGAGGTAATGGATTTCTAGATAAAAAGTCTACATGTGGCATTAAGCGCCCCTCTCTATACTCTACATTAAAATCGTAACTTTGCAGTATTGCCCACCACCTATGTACGCGAGGCGTAAGATCCTTTTTTGTGCTAGATGACTTAAGCGCATTGCAGTCGGTACGAACTATGAAGTGGCGTCCATATAAATAGTGTCTGAAGTGCTCTACAGCACGCACCACCGCCAGAGTCTCCAGCTCATATGAGTGATAGCGCGACTCAGCGGCGGAGGTGCGCCGGCTATAGTACGCTACCACGTGCTGCGCTCTCCCTTGCCTCTGGATCAGAATAGCGCCGTAGCCCAGGGCGCTCGCGTCCGTATGTAGCTCTACATCTCTATCTGGGTCGTATATTGCTAACACCGGTTCAGAGGTCAGAATATCTACTACACGCCTATGTATATCGCTATGTTATTCAGTCCAATTGATATTACCATTGTGTTGCGTAAGTGGGTACAGAGGGGCCATGAGTAATGAAAAGTTAGGTATAAACTGTCTGAAATATGATGCCAGCCCAATAAATTGGCGAACTTGCGTGGCCGTACGAGGGGCTGGGATCTCTACCAGAGCTTGTACTTTATTAGGATTTGGCCTGATTTCCCCCGATTTTATCTCATAACCCAAATAAGAAATTTCACGCTTTAGGAATTTACACTTTTTCAAATTCAGAGAGAACCCAGCCTTCGTAAGCGCATTGAGAACTAACTCAAGACGTTCTAATCCTTGCTCTACCGAAACCGATGGAATGCAAATGTCGTCAATATAAACTTGAGCAAATTCACAGCCCTTCAGAGCATTTTGAATACATCTTTGGAACACCGACGGTGCGTTTTTGAGGCCAAAGGGCATAGCCATGTACTCAAACTGCCCGTTAGGGGTAACAAACGCAGTACGTTCAATGGAGGCAGACTCTACACTGATACAATGAAAGCCTGACGTCATGTCAAGGGAGGTAAAGTAATTAGCGCCGTGTAATCTATCGATCTGATCACTAATTCGCGGTAGAGGATAGTTGTCGCTGCGAGTGTTTGAATTTAGCTCTCTATAGTCAACCACCATGCGGTCGCTCCCGTCCTTCTTCTTGACCAGCAGAATGGGACTGGCGAAAGGAGAGCTACTTTCACGAATGACGCCTGCCTCGAGTAACTCAGATACCTTATCTTTTACGATTTGTTGTTCACTAGCTGATAGTTTGTAGGGACGCCTTTGTACCACTTTATTAGGATCGATGAGCTCAATTTTCATTTCTCCCGTAGTAACACGCCTTGTCGGGGTACCATCCACAAAATACTTTGAATAGGAATGTAGTAGAGTTAATAGGGAACCCTTAGTATCGTCCACTAAAGCCGTATCTACTTGTGATTCAAGTAGGGTACTGACACAAGAAGCGAACTGAGAAAACTTAGATTTAAATAAATTGATGCCATTAGCACCGAGTTCCACATGCACCCCCATATCAATTATATCACGGCCAAGAAGGACGGGTTCGACCAAGTTCAAATCATCAACAATATGAAATAAAATTTTCAAAGTTAAGCCTTGAACGTTAACTGGGCATCTCAATTGCTTAGTGCATTTTACGTCCGAACTACCTATACCTACCAATACTACAGTGTCATAAAATAACGCACCATTTAATTTTTCTGCAAAACTATTTTTCATTAGAGAGCACTCCGAACCGGAGTCAAAAAGAAAACGACAACTCATACCTGCAGCATGTAGCTCACCAGTAACCGCCCGCTTGCTGCATAGCTTGACCTCTTTCCTAGGAGGTTGGTTGGCCTCGCGGAGGGCAGCAGCAGCAGCGCAGGCGCTGGCGACGTGCCCCTGCTTCCCGCATGCGTAGCACACCACGGGACGCTTCTCTTCGTAGCGTGGAGGCGCCGCTGGGGTCGCTGATGGCGTAAATCGTGATGTGGGCGGTTTGTAAATCTGTGAACTTTCGTAACGACCGTGAGGACAATTCAAAATTTTGTGGCCACTCTCACCACACCGATGACAACTCCCGCTGAAAATAGACGTTGCCGGGCGCTGACTATTAAATCTCGGGCGTTTATTCTCGACGTACGTAGTCAGATCCTCATTTTGTCGCTTCATTGATACACCACGTAATATGCGACATAGTTGCGTCTTTGTGGTTATAGTATGAGAGTTTAATTCACGTCTTAAATTTTGTTCGCAATTTGACAAAATGGACACAGCAAAGCCGGTAATTACTTCGTCGTTAAATTCAATTTTAGGTATCGTCTCAATCAAATGCCAAAGACGCAATCCTGCGTCGGCCGCTGTTTCTTTATCTAGCATTTTAAATTTAATAACACGATCGAAGTAATCCTGCATTAGCATGGGTTTTGCAAATTTTGCGATCAGAGTATTTTTCACATTTACCCACGTTATACAATCGGGCTGCAACTTGGTTAAGCACGTGGCAGCTCGGCCACGTAAGGCCTTCATTAACGGTAATAATAAATCGGTACCTTCGAGATTCTTGTGCATTACGATAACCTCATTGATCTTACACCAGCCCTCGATGTCGGCATCCGGATCGTCGGGATCGAACTCGATAAGCGCCGCCGGAGCAGGCGGTTGCAACCCACTGGTCAACCCGCGTAGCAGCTGTAGCAGCGCGGCGGCGGACTCGCCTGCGCCGACGCCTTGGGTGTGATCCGCATTCGCGGAATCAGTTGCACTGGGTTCACTCATGTTCACTTGCGTTGCCGCCTCACGCGTATTCCCGGGTCCCGTATCCCACTTCTGATGTCGGAAAAGAAACAGCACGGGCGTTCTCTTGCGACTCAGACTTAGCGTTATACGAAAATCGAGTACCTAACTTGAGAGAGGCGGGCAACTAAATGAAATTAACACCGTTACAAAATCAACAAGGTTTAATGTGAATAATTAAACTAACACTCAGTACAATAAATCAAGTAATGACTTTAGAGGCAAACGATCCGTCGGAGTATGCGTGTGCACCGAACGCGTGTCGCACCAGCAATGCCTCGATGCTCCGCGCCGGCCCCCCGACGTTCCGTGAGCACGTGTTCCCGACGGTGGCGATACGTCACGAACACGCACTGTGCCTCGTAGTCAAATCAATCCTTTATTAATCATTTTCGCCGACATATATATATTTATGCATCACGGGTTCGTAATTGACCTCAATCACACCTGATGTTAAGTGAAGATGAGGTCGAAGGTGGAAGCGTACTGACCCGGAAACCCCAACCGGAAAAGTAATATATATTATTTATTATAGACTTTCTGGACTTCTCGAGTGCAGGTCAGAGCGATTTTTTGTGATTTATTCTGCATTTAAAAAAAATCTTAAATTATCTAATGAGGACCCCACTGGACAGAATACCTTATTAAGTAAAATTGAGACCAAAGGTGGATCACCTGAAATCTCCTTAATAAAATGATAAGGTATTAAAACATCAACAGTTTAGAAAGTGTAAGCGAAGAGAATATTTTTTGATATCGACGTTATTTTGTTAAGTAGGTACTTAATTTTTAAATTTAATCAAAGATTTTCCTCTAATTATGTCCTCTGACATTAACTTAATAAGATTATACCCGGGGTAGGTACCTATTACAATTTGTTTTCCCGGCAAAGAAGGGCCCACAGGATGGGCCCAACTAAGGAGTCGTTTCAAATTCACGCCAAACTCACTCTTTAATTCACACACGCTATTATTCTTAACGAGTATTAGCTACGTATGTATTAATTATTAATTAAGTATTAATTTTAGAGTAAAAAAATTGATCAATACTTTTTACTGCACTCGGGCCGAATACATTAATTGTATAAAAATACAATCAATCAACTTCTGAACTTCTTTTTTATCGACTAAAACCATACTAACCAACTAAAATATTATGTCAAAATTAATTAATTATAACGTAAAAAAGCGGTCAAATCCGAGTTGGATTGGAACCCTGTGGGTTCCGTACGTGACATCACCATTGACCCTTTTTTTTATTAACGCGTATAGAAGTTTATGGTTCCCTGAAGCTGTATAAAAAGAAAGCTTATAATACAAAGTTACCAAACACATGGTCATTTTATATTCCATGTTTTGAGACACGCTAATAAATCGAGTACTTCTCGATGCCCTGCAAACTTAGTTTACGTCTTTACAGCTCCAAGGTACTGTAGACTTAAGTCATCATCATTATCAGCCTATTAACATCCCATTGCAGGGATATAGGCCTTCCCACGTATAATGAGGGAACGTTGAATCTCCTCGCGTTTCTGAGTAAAATAGTCTTGACAGATCGATAGACGGACAACGAAGTGAATGAAGGTTTCCTTTTTTCCTTTAGAAGTTTGGATCCCTACAAATGCACACAATGGAAAAAATACCACATACAATTAAAAAAGATACTTTATTACATGCGTTAAACAGTAGATAAGTAAATAAGGCATGTATGTCGTAGGCAGATGATTACATTAGCGATTCAATTGTAGGCCTAGGTTTTTTTTTTCTTTTTTTACGGGTTGGTACTTGACCTCAATCACACCTGATGTTAAGTGAAGATGGAGTCAAAGGTGGAAGCGTACTGACTCGGAAACCGCAACACATTTGGGGGACTGGCTATCTTATCTCAGACAACCGGAACACAACAAAGCTATTAACATTGTTGCTTGGCGGTAGATTTAGATAAGATGGTGGTAGCTAGCCATGCGGATATTTACAATGCCCTACCACCAACCAAACCGAGTACTTAAACATGTACCCCGATGGGGATCGAACCCGCGGCCTCCGAATCGTAGGTTGATTGTATGGGGGATAATTTTTGTATTATAGGAGACTCAGTAGTATCCTAAGCAATGTAAGACAGCCTAACTAATCCCAGAGAGGATTGGTTATGTTAGGTTAGGCAGCACAGTTTCCTGTAAAAGCGAAAACGTCCGTCCTAGATAACGAACAAATTCAAAGAAAACTAAAAGTGATTTCCTAGTGAGAAACCGTAGTAAATACTCTATTGTAATTGATTCTCAAACTTCTTCCAACAACTTCGGTTAGTGCTCATGCTATGAAACTAATTTCAGGATTCAGTTTTATGAACCACCCATTACAGGGCAGTATAAAGTTTGATAATTTACCACAAAAGCAGGAACTTGGGTAGGAGTTAGCATTAATTCCATCCATGAAAGTTTATACCAAGTGCATAGTTAAAATTTTCCTTTTGAATTGCCACGAAAATAAAATTGTCCGACGAGAAATTGCTTAGATGTTCAAAGTTTTTAAACCGATTCGGTTTTTTTTATAGAAGTGCACGCGAGCAAAGGAAGAATATACTTTTTTTTTTACATTATTTGCGTTTATATTTTTTCTTACTTTACTAGCAGGCCACTAAGGATTAAATATCGTAGCCTGTTTCCAAAACAAACAAACAGTCTCAGTTAAAGCAAGTCATTTAGTCTCGCAGTTGACTTTAGTTGACATAAGCTGCATGGGGTACGCGTCAACTTTATCATAAGCATATTAATATTTTAAGTCTGTGGTGTAGCTATACAACTCGACCAATAAAAGGCTGGTTGGCGAGAACTCAGCGTGTGGTATTGCATTTTTGTTTTTATTTCATAAAATTTGTGCATTTTGAGTTTTGAAGTATAATAACAGCAGAATATTGTATATCAAAGTCAGTGATGATGTACAAGTGAAGGAAAGTGTAAATTAAAGTGCGTGATGAAGCTATTGGGTTGCCAAAGGAAGCCCTCAAAATCTTCCGTAAAACATTCTGTCACTTTACTGAAGGATAGAAAGACTAGGCTTTATGGACAAATTGGAAGGCCAATATTGTTGGAGAATAAACCAAAAAAGGCTGTATGGTTCAGTCCCATTGCCTATTCTTTGCTGGGATAAATTAAAACAAGAACAACTAAAACCAAAAAACAATTGCCCAATTAACATAAGTCACGGAGTGCCCGATCATTGAATAATATAACGATATAAGTATATACTTATAACTTGAAATTTTAGCTATTTGTTTATTATATTTATAATAAAACCTATATTTTTACGTGGTCCGACGGCAGAAGGAACAGATGAACATTATAGACCGGGAGCCGAGGCCGTCTGTATGGACCATACCGAGCTTCATGATATCTTTCACAGGATCAGAAAAGACTTACTATCATATATGTGACCGTCTTGCGATACATTTAGGAAGATTTGAAAATGCGGTTTTGAACAAAAAAAATGTATCGTCCCGGAGGACCATTTGTGGTTGTCGACTTCCGCTATGCCACATAATAAAAATTGGAATCATCAAATCGTCTGTTCTGGCCCTTAGCTTCCTCCAAACTAACTTTACATATTATGTTTATTGGTGACATAACGGACCTAAACCATCATAAGACCTGTCACCATGCATGGATCAGAATGTTGGGCAATGAAAGAAACTGATGAAAGTAGAATGCATGTGGCAGAGTTGAGAATGCTAAGATGGATGTGTAGTGTGACTAGAATGGATAAGATCAGGAATGAGTATATCAGAGGAAGTCTAAAAGTGGCGCCAATAACAGAAAAGTTGAGGAGTAATAGGTTAGCATGGTTTGGGCACATTATGAGGAGGGATGAAAGGCACGTAACAAGACGAGTGTTAAGTATGAATGTGGATGGATACAGAGGTAGAGGAAGACCAAAGAAGGTATGGGTAGACTGCGTGAGGAATGATTATGTATGTGAAAGGGGTCAGTACGGAGATGACGGCTGATAGAGGAGAGTGGAAGAGGATGACATGTTGTGCCGACCCCACCTAGAGTGGGATAAGGGCAGGAAAATGATGGTGACATAACGGCCCTCGGCCACCACAAATGGTAATCCGGTGCGATAATGTTTTTCTTTGCTTAAAACGGCATTTTCAAAACCTCGTATTTTCTAAAATCTTCCAAAACGCTTCGCAAGACGGTCACAATATGATGGTAAGTCTTTTCTGATCCCGTGAAAGCGCATTCACCGCAAAGAAGATTTAATTTCTCCTGTCTCTTCAATTTCAGAGCACTCCCCTTGACGTTAAGCTGAGTATTGGGATTCTCGGAGTTAACATCTCTAGTAACGTTCAATTCCGCCGTCATCTGGAGGATAAGGCCAAGTTGGCCTTCAAAAAGTTAAGTGTCCTCAGTAGAGCGGCTCGTTACTTCACGCCGGCTCACCGCCTCGAACTTTATAAGGCTCAAGTTCGGCCGCACGTGGAGTATTGTTCTCACCTATGGGCTGGGGCACCTCAGTACCAGCTTCTTCCTTTTGACCGCGTTCAACGTCGCGCAGTCCGAATTGTCGGCCAAGAGAGTCTCACTGACCGACTGGATCCCCTGGCGTTGCGAAGAGACGTCGCGTCCCTCTGCATTCTCTATCGCATATTTCATGGGGAGTGTTCTGAAGAACTATTCGAGCTAATACCCGCTGCTCAATTTAACCGATACACTTCTCGCCGAAAATTAAATTTCCATCCACATCACCTGTATGAGTGGAAGTCTACCACTGTACGTTTCTCAAGAAACTTCTTACCACGTACGACCACCCTGTGGAACGGACTTCCGGCAGCGGTATTCCCGAACGAGTACGACATTGGTACCTTCAAGAAACGAGCCCACACCTTCCTCAAAGGCCGGCAACGCATATGTGACCCTTTTGGTGTTGCGGGTGTCCATGGGCGGCGGTGATTGCTTTCCATCAGGTGACCCGTATGCTCGTTTGCCGCCCTCTCATATAAAAAAAAAAGAAAAAAAAAAATATCATGAAGCTCCGTACGATCCATGTGACAGACGGCCTCGGTTCGCGGACTATTATACCTATTATACATACACACAGCCTGTTAAAATCACAATACTCTTGGCTTTACCGTATTCATGTCAATAAAGAAAACAAATGCTTATTACAAACAGCAACACTGAATGACTTCACTTCCATCTACCAATTCGTCTCCCGCTATTTTTTAAAAGGTCAATATTTAAATTCAAATTAAGAACAATAGACGCGGCAAACAAGCCATTAGTTCTTAATTTAAATCTCATTGCCTACAAGCTTTAGAAAACATTATTTTGGACTCATTTCGTTCGTCAATCGCTACAAATTAAAAAATATATGCGCCGCAATGGATTTTCGCATCACTTTATGCCGTAAAGCATTTAAGTGCTGCTTTGTGAGCGCCATATTGAAAAGTTGCGCGAAAATTATAGCGTTTCCAGGAAAAGCATTTTGCACAATTTTCATGTTAAAATTGCCAATGCAGTTTGATGTATACAATAAATTTTCTACGACTGAATTAACGAGAAAACCGAGTGCTAGTCGGGAATTTGGCGTATTATCAGTCCTATTAGTGTGCCATACTATAAATAGCTTATCAGAACAATTACGATATCATCAATTTGACGACCTAGTGTAGTGGATAGTGACCCTGTCAGCGAAACCAACGATGTGGGTTCGGATCCCGCGAGTGGTAAATGTTTGTGAGATAAATACGAACATTTATCCCCGAGTCATAGATGTTTATGTAAATATTTATGTTTTTTTTTAAGCACAATGGGTTTAAACTTGACCTCAATCACACCTGGTGTTAAGTGAAGATGAGGTCGAAGGTGGAATCGTACTGACCCGCAAACTCAAATACATCTGGGGGACTGGCTATCTTATCTCTGACAACCGGAACACAACAATGCTATTAACATTGCTGCTTGGCGACAAATTTAGATGAGATGGTGGTAGCTAGCCAGGCGGACATGTAAAATGCCCTTAAAGTACTTAAATATGTACCCCGCTGGGGATCGAACCCGCGACCTCCGAATCGTAAACCCAATGTTGTTTACATTGAGCCACGGAGGCGGTTCTGCCTCATACATCAGATTAAACTGTAAAGTTTCATCAACGCAGAAATTATTTCGAGTCGCCATACAAAAATTTCTCGTTGATTGGTCTAATACGTAGGCAATTGCATTACTAAAGAAGGCTTCTCTATATTCTGACTGAGCTGACATTAATAGCCACTTGCTTTGACGCTTTAAACTCTGCATGCTCCGCATCGATGCACGATAAATTGCGAGCATAGAGGCGTAAGCTTCTCCGAGGCTTCACGCCTCGAGTGATTTTTTTTTTGCTAACATTACAGGCGTGGGACATTTAATTATTATAATATTATAATTTTATTGGATCAATGGAATTAAATTTTAGATATTTTGTTTCAACGTAAAAATATACTGGATGAGTTTTTTTACCGTAAGGAAAAAAGAGTTACCGACTCATAGTCACACCAAGTTATCACACCAGTGTTACAAACAGGATTCTTTTTCTTGTTAGTCACACTACTAATTTTTCCACACCATTTATTGTATTTATTCCCTAACTAGTGCTGTCCTAGCCTGTCCTGTCCTGTCAAATGGAATATCATCTGGGATGTCATCTATATTTAACTGGCGCAAGCGAGCCGGACGAGTGCGAGCGAAGCGAGCACGGGAGTTTTTGGCACCCCGACATGGCTAGGTTAGGCTCGCTCTGCTCGCCCGGCTCGCTTCCGCCATACCCTTCGTGTTAGGTTGACATTATTATATATTAGTAGTGTTATTCCTCTATGATATTAGTTTGTTCCTGTTAAACCTAAATTTTCAACAGGTACAGCACTAGCAATTATAGTATAAATGGTGTGGAAAAATTAGTAGTGTGACTAACAAGAAAAAGAATCCTGTTTGTAACACTGGTGTGATAACTTGGTGTGACTATGAGTCGGTAAGGGAAAAAAGTAGGGCATGGTAGGCAAGTGAAATGGTATCGACATAGGTAGTTTTTTTTTTTTTTTTCAAAACCGTCATCGACCCACTGTGCGGCTGGAGCTACGTGTAAGGAACCTGGACATAACCAGCTCGATCGCATGCCAGGCTATTTCACAATTAATAATGAAATATTATTGGGCCTTTCTGTAATATAAAACACCTGAGCAACCCCTCGAGCTTCTAGCGAATTCGTGGACATTGCCTTTTGAATATGCAGTAGGTAAAAAAAAAAAAATTGACTATTTTAAGTGTACTCTGGGGTACCGACAAAATAAAGCATTTTTGATTTTGACTTTGAAGTTGCCCTAATTAATTTATTTTTCAAAATTTATCCGCGTCATAACCACGTGTATATTCATGTTTGACGACCTGTTTGGTGTAGTGGTTAGCAACTCTGACCACTATACCAAAAGGTTGCGGGTTCGAATCCCGCTAGGGACATATGTTTGTGTGATGAATACGGACATGTGTACCCGAGTTTTGAATGTTTTCATTTATAATAAGTATTTATTTACAAAAAAAAATGTATTTATGTAGTATATCAACCATCTGGTATCCACAACACAAGCCTATAGTTGCTTACTGTGGAACTAGATGGCGCTGTGTGTTAGACGGCGCCCTACGTGACTCTATTGCTACCTTGGACCCCAGACTAATTAAAGAAAGAATTTAAGGGTGAAAAGTAGGAAAGAAAGAAAGTCCCAACTCCCCTCCCCCCCCAGAAAATGGAAGTGTAGCTAATGTGACGCAAGAAGCCAATGCGGCTAACCCTATGGGAGAGAGTCAAGTGAAGCTCGACTCCCTAATTTAATACACCACGGACAGCACCAGATCGCAGTCAGCGTTGATGGTGCGGTAGCCAGGAGGCTACCGTAGGTAAAAGTGCCAATAGTAGGAATGGCAAAAGCGCTTGAACGCTCGGAAGTTGTGGCGGTTTTGGTACTAGGTCGCCGTAATATACCGGCCGGAAATCCGAATTTAGATTGTCAAGCATGAGTTCCAGACTCCAATCCAGAACTAGCGTTCTACCATAGTAACATTTTTCTATAGTATTTTCTATAGTAATTATTTATGAGAAACGTTACATACACCGCTAAGAACCAACTTCTTCTTCTTGCCCTGGTCCCAATACATGTGCAGTACGTCTTTTACGATTTAGACGATCGATTGGTGTAGTGGATAGTGACCCTGTCAGCGAAACCAACGGTTGCGGGTTCGAATCCCGCGATGGGTAAATGTTAAAAACATTTATTCCTGAGTCATGGATATTTATATAAATATTTATATACGGTTATCCGTTATTTAGTATCCATAATACAAGCTTTGCTTAGTTTGGGACTAGATGATTGGTGTAAGTGTCCGAAATATTTATTTATTTATTTATTCTTCCAATCTCCTCTACCAGCAGTTACCTCATCCTTCACGCCCTTTTCGTTCATATCACCCCTCACACAATCCACCTATCATTTCCGTGGTCTTCCTCTTCCTTTCCAACCATCGACATCCATATTCATCACTCTCTTAGTAACATACGTATAATCCTCCCAATCTCATGTCCATACCACGCCAAACGATTTCCTATTAACTTTTCTGACACGGATGCCATTTTTAAACTCCCTCTTACATACTCATTCCTTATTTTATCCAACCTCGTCACTCTACTCATCCATCTCAACATTCTCATCTCTGTTGCATGAAATTTTCTTTCATCCATCACCTTCATGGCCCAACACTCCGATCCATACATTAGAACCAACACCCGTATTTCCTCATAAATGAAAAAAAAAAACTTAGTTAACCCTCAAAATACTATTGATACTTTTTAATATACTGTGTTAAAAGCTAAATATCTTCGAAACAATCTAACCATTTTCATCAAATGAGGTTAGAGACTGTCCCCTTGTTAAGTATTTAAAAAAAAAGCCGTACTTAAATCAGATTGCGCGCTCACACAGCGCCGTCAAACACACATCAGCCGCCATTTTGAGGTTAAAAAAATGGGCGTTATTTAGGAGAAATGTTACTATTTGATTTTGATTTTATTGATAATACAGAATCAACAGCATCATTATAAAAAATATTACACAAAATTTACATGCCAAAGTCATGCCAATTACAGATTCTCATTTTTCATTACAATCCTCTTAAAAAAAATAATAAGGTGGAAAGTCAGTATTAAATAATAATCATTATACAATCTGGAGGTAAAAAATTTATAGTGAGACAAACTAAGTAATAATAAATAATTTTGTCAATAAGTAATATTACAAATAAAAAATTGGTCAAATAATTCAATCAATGTCAAATAATCGTCGTGTGTATGAATTTCGCAATGTCGTGGTTAATTTAACACTAAAATACCAACCTTACTCCCAAATATGAAGCACAGCAGCAGCGTGACAGTTAACTGGGTGTGGCAGAAGAATATTATGTAGAGGAGATCTGGATTCGCCGGAGACTGTAGGAATAACCTGAAACAAACAAATGAAATTGAACTAATCTTAAAAATCTGCAACGCAGCTTTAAATTACCGCTAGCGCCATCTAGCATTTTTTTATAGAATTATCGCCGACGAATAGCCTCTTATTTTTTATTTCATTTATTTGGGAAACTAACAATCGTGAACTATAATAATTAACCGCCTTCGTGGCTCAATGTAAACTACATTGGGTTTAGGATTGTGAGGTCGCGGGTTCGATCCCCAGCGGGGTATACCTATGTTTAAGTACTAGGTTTGGTTGGTGGTAGGGCATTTTAAATGTCCGCCTATGTAGCTACCACCATCTTATCTAAATCTGCCGCCAAACAGCAATGTTAATAGCATCGTTGTGTTCCGGTTGTCAGAGATAAGATAGCCAGTCCCCCAAATGTGTTGGGGTTTCCGGGTCAGTACGCTTCCACCTTTGACCTCATCATCACTTAACATCAGGTGTGATTGAGGTCAAGAACGAACCCGTCGAGCATAAAAAAAAAAATTCAGCACCGACCAACTTTTTAAAGTGACAAACATAAATATGTAGTTACGTAAACGACCATAGTGAAATATAAGTTTGTAAGTAGCATGTTAGTTCCGCTAGGAATTTAAAATTAACGATTTTCGGATTTCCTGAGATTGTGCCAAGAGACCTTCTCTGTGCCAAATTGCCAGATTATTATGTATACCACCAACCATACCGCCTATATATATATTCCCAGATATATATCTGGGAATTGAACCTGCGACTTCAGATTTACATCGACCCATAGAGGCCGTGATTTCATCATATTATAATATCTGTTGTATTTCTGAATTATCTTTTGGGCCGCTTCTTTTCCCACAGATGATTTCCCTTTCCGATGCGGTCGGACATACCGACTGACAGATAATTGCAATAAACTTTTTTTTCTCAAACATGCATGGAAATATTGTCATTACTTTCGAAAAAAGAACACGCGAAGTATCTAATTTACGGACAGCGAAAAATAAATCCATTGCAGGAGCGTTTTTTCAATTTGGAACATTACAACGCTCCAGCAATGTTGTATGAAACGGCGTGCTGGGGTTATTATATACTCTTTGATTGGATCTCTTTTATCATTCTTGGCATACAAAAATCTCTTTGCTTAGTACAAATTGCGTTCACGTGTCTGTATGCGTAAATGCGTTTGCATTTCGGCACAGATGATAAATAGATAATCGGCGGCAAAGCTGAAAATTCGTCTTGATTTGTTATTGAAATATTTATTATATCCCTGCATTCTTTTGAGAAAAGCACTATATATGCCTCGGCGGAAATGGCAATTGCCTGTCTCGTATTAGTCTCATACTCGCCCTGCAATTGCCTATTTCCCGGACTTTGCAATAATGTACTATTATTTCCAGTAGATTTAATTGATTCGAACCCGCAACCGTTGGTTTCGCTGACAGGGTCACTATCCAATACACCAATCGGTCGTCAATAATCCTTGGACATACATTGAAAATATCCTTGGACATACACACAGCGCCATCTTAGGCTTGTGTTGTGGATACCAGATGGTTGATATACTACATAAATACATTTCTTTTTCGTAAATAAATACTTATTATAAATGAAAACATCCATAACTCGGGTACACGGGTTCGTATTCATTATACAAACAAATGCCCGTTGCGGGATTCGAACCCGCGACCTGTACCAGTGGTCAGAGGTTCTAACCACTACACAAAATAGGTCGACTACTTTGTTTATGTTGTTGTTTTTCATCTGAGGCCAAAAATAAAACCACGGAAGCATAATCTCTGTCATGAAATAATCCAGCCGCATGCACTGTTCGTACAATAGATACGAGGTACGTGCTTTGGCTCCCACTTGACGCATTTGCTTGTGTCGCATCTTTTATATGTCATGCATGATCCGGAATAAGTTGAGCAAAAATTTAAAGCTATATGTGCATTCGAGTCTAGGAGCATATAATACGCATTGCAAGTCTGGAACCTTAGATACGTGACCTATATCTTTTGAGCTGATACTCATTGGTGGGGCAGGGTTATTGAAGTTCAAATTCGAAATTTTAAACTGGCCGACTGACTGATGAACTGACGTTTTCTTTTTTTGGCACATTGATTTCCAGATTTCAATTCAGTCGCACAGTTATTTTAAATTTTATTTTTTTACACCTCAATACTTAATTTTTTACTTACTTAATTTGACGGCCTTCAACAACAATAACTACATAGAAAAAAAGGATTTCTTCAACCAAGACAAATATTTTTCTTGATACGTTTTGTAAATATAAGGACATTATGATAAGTTTTGGGTACATAGTCTTGAATCAAGACACACATCATCATCATCAGCCCGTAAACATCCCACTGCAGCGATGTAGGCTTCCCTCGTATATTGAGGGAGAATAACTAGGGAGTTATACTCCCTCAATATACGAGGGAATATATGTTTGATTTGTATGAAAATGTCTCTTATTATGAGGGCATAATAAGAGACATTTTAATACAAATCAAACTTATATGATTTTTTTTACTATATGTAAGGAAATATTAGTTTCAGTATAGGTATTGGACAATTATAATCTTTGTTTAACGCAATTTACTTTCTTGCAAGGATTTTTTCCTTAATTCAAGAAAACTGTTTATTCTGTGTATAAACATAAATATACTTGCAGGAAATAAAGTATTGAATAAGCATGGTGTACAAAATTACACGGTCTTTAAAACAGGTAGAGTTTGTTACATCAACAAATTGTCCCAAGGGATGACATCACATTCAATTACTAACTTCTCACAAACTTGAGCCCAAGTTGAATTTATATTCTGTTGCAATCTGCGCTACAAATTAAATTATTACTAACGCTGACAGATTTATTGATGTGATGAAATTTCAGACTCCCAACTAGTGGGGGACCCGGAGTCAACATTGGCTGTTTAGTTTGATTTACTGTTCCGTTTGATAGTTCGGACATGTGGAGAGATATACGAACCGAATGTAGGTGGTAGAGGAAGCCCATGGTGGACATACTCGTAGCATGATCAAATCGCGAACGTTTAAAGTTCAAGTCAAGAGTACCCTAAACCAACGAGCATGAATGAACAACCTTATAAGAGTGAATGAAGCAAAAGAGGTGTGTCAGGATCGTAGCAAGTGGAACTCTGTGGTCTCTGCCAACCCCTACGAGACACAGGTGTGACTTTATGTATATATGTATTGTTAGACAACCGGTTGGTGTAGTGGATAGTAACCCTGTCAGCATAACCAACGGTTTCGGTTCGAATCCCGCGAAGGGTAACTGTTTGTGTGATGAATACGAACATTTATTCCCGAGTCATGGATGTTTATATAAATATTTATGTATGTTTATCCGTTATCTAGTATCCATAGCACAAGCTTTGCTTAGTTTGGGACTAGACCAGATTGGACTAGATTGGTGTAAGTGTCCGAAATATTTATTTATTTATTTTATTTTATTGTTCCGTAGCCTTGTAGTTCCCAGCAGAGTGGAATAAATATAAATATTTCAGACACACCAATCATCTAGTCCCAAACTAAGCAAAGCTTGTACTATGAATGATAGATAACTGATAAATATACATAAATATTTATATAAACATCCAATACTCGGGAATAAATGTTCGTATTCATCACATAAACAAATGTAAGTGGGGTACTTAAACGGGATTCGAACCCGCAACTGTTGATTTTCCAGACAGGGTCATTCATTATATTGTGTATGCCTAAATAGGTACTTATCAAACTCACAGAATGTTATAATGATCATCTCGCACTTTTATCACTTTCGCCTTTTATTTACTCGTTTTAATTTTCGATAGAGCATGGCATATATTTTATATTTATATTTATGCACGACGAGTTCGTACTTGACCTCAATCACACCTGATGTTAAGTGAAGATGAGGTCGAAGGTGGAAGCGTACTGACCCGGAAACCCCAACACATTTGGGGGACTGGCTATCTTATCTCTGACAACCGGAACACAACAATGCCATTAACATTGCTGCTTGGCGGCAGATTTAGATAAGATGGTGGTAGCTAGCCAGGCGGACATTTAAAATGCCCTACCACCAACCAAACCGAGTACTTAAACATGTACCCCGCTGGGGATCGAACCCGCGACCTCCGATTCATACACCCAATGTTGTTTACATTGAGCCACGGAGGCGGTCAAATTATTAGATATTATTATTATTAGTATTTTAGCAGGTTTATTGTTCACTTTGTCCCATTCCTCTCTGGCCACAGGAAAATTGTAACTATTTGTACTTTATTATGCTAATAATATCAATTTTTTTATTTTTGTTTGTTCAAGTGGGCGATTTTCTGATCGCTTAGTAAGGTAATCCAAAGTGGCTCGAAAGATGGCGCTAACAGAGGGGGCCTCTTATTTTTTACATTTTAATTTAATTTCTACATTGTCCAGAGCCACACCCAAGCATAAAAACAAAAATAAAAATTGTTAGCCATTGGAAAGTCGCCCATACTTTCTTTGGTTGGCAGCAACTACTCTGCAGGGGGGGACTGAAAATCAGCAACACTGCTGAGTCCCTACCCATTCATCACAATACTGTGGTTCTCGATTCTATGTACGCTTGTGTTCTCTTTTTTGTGATAAATGAATACCTTTATTATTATTCAAATTCAATTCAAATTCAAATACTCTTTATTGCACAATTAACAAAAGCTACATGAAGAATACAGCGTACATCATTAATCGCACAAAAAGGCGGCCTTATCGCTAACAGCGATCTCTTCCGCGCAAACCTTAGGGTAAAGATACAAGCTACCAGTAGGTGAGGTTTGCACTAATAGTAGCAATACGGGTGTATTTTATAGTTGGTAAGAAATATAACGTAAAGATAAAAATACATAAACTAAGCCTACAAACTATAACTAGATAATTTAACTGCACTTAAACATATAATATTATATTATTGACTACATAACACACACAAATTTATATATATATATATTAAATATATATTAAAAAAAATAATAATAATAATAATTAAATAAAAATACATGCCATTTGTTTGCTCAGAAATAACTTAGAAATCATATTGACAACCACGGAGAAGATAAGAGGAGTTTCAATGATTTTTTTTATTTTTTTTTTTTTTATTGAAGGAAGTGCGCTTTGACTTGCGTTTTGAAGACGTTTATTGATGGTATTATTATTATCACACGAATCCGTCGTCAAATATAACAGGACTCACCTGTCTCTCCCTGGGGCTGTCGTTAAAGGTGAATGAGGAACCACGATCTTAACAGCAAAGGTTTTGTTGTGCAGAAATCTCATTGGCGCGAAGCTCCCAAATAATAATAGTAACTTGAAAATTTTGAAAATCCCCAAGAATTCAAATGATTATTTCATCTACATAGACCAAATAAACGATAAAAGGTAAATATCTTCGGAACAGCCTAGCATATTAATTGCTGCGAAACAGACACAATTGTTTGCGTACACCAGGTGACCGCGATGACATTCAAAGCCTTAACCTATTTGCAAAAAAACATGTCTGTGGACCTAACTTCTAGTTTAATCTTGCCGCCTCCGTGGCTCAATGTAAACAACATTGGGTTTAGGATTCGGAGGTCGCGGGTTCGAACCAAACCGAGTACTTGTTTAAGTACTCGGTTTGGTTGGTGGTAGGGCATTTGAAATGTCCCCCTGGCTAGCTACCACCGTCTTATCTACATCTGCCGCCAAGCAGCAATGCTAATAGCATTGTTATGTTCCGGTTGTCAAAGATAAAGATAGCCAGTCCCCCAAATGTGTTGGGGTTTCCGGGTCAGTACGCTTCCACCTTTGACCTCATCTTCACTTAACATCAGGTGTAATTGAGGTCAAGTACCAACCCGTTATGCATAAAAAAAATCTTAATTAAAAAAAAAATAGAACACCCTCGAAATACTACGGTATCATCAAAATACTGGACTACTTAGTCAAATTGGACCACTTATTTCTGAGACACGTCCGGGCAAAGGCTGGACACAAACACACAATACTATCAAACAACTAACACCCGTCGTTCTTCGATGGGGATTAAATCGGCGATCGCCAACCCGCTTCCCATTGGCTTGTTTTGCCTTGAGCTACATAATTAATGAATTTGATTACAACCTGTATAAGCAAGGATAACTTTCCAATTTATTTAGAACGATTTAAAGGCATCAGATAATTGCATCAATCTGGCACCGAACCCTAATCCCAACTTATCCTGTTACGGGAATTGAAATTAATCTGGCGGAACTCAACTTCGCCAGGGAATCTGAGAAATCCCGCTGTGGAAAATTAACTGAATTTTGATACAGAAAGCCTTGTTATCAGAGGTTTTAGGCTGGTATTTGAGCGAATTGTTTTCGCGAGGAGTTTGCTAAAGATACAGCAATATTATCATATATATTCATATTTTGAGTGAATAGGCATTTACTGGGTGCGCGTGATACATCTTCGGCTACATCGTCACTTTCCATCAGGTGAGATTGTAGCCAAACGCGAAACCAGTTTTTAATAAAAATATATATATATATATATATATATATATATATATATATATATATATATATATTATAGGAGTGATGTATTAAATGCAAATTTTAAATAAAATAAAATGTTCGCGAAAGATCCTCTTAAATTGTACCTTCTTTCCTTCCTTTGACTATTTTAATTGGACCTTTTGGACCTTTCTCGAATTGGACTATATACGAATTACTTATTTTTCGCAGAACGCGTTAGTTCCTGGCTTCACACCTGATGTTAAGTGAAGATGAGATCCAAAATGGAAGCGTATACTTAAAATATGAATTTAAGCCAGTTGTTTCTTTGGAAAGTTCTTTGTAATTAAGAGTAAATACATATATTTTGGTGTTAATACATACATAAGGTCACGCCTGTACCTGTACGGGTAGGTATAATCCACAAACTTCCACTTGTTTCTACAGTGATAACGTATTGTAAGAACAACACATTATGTTATCAGAGACATTATCAGAGGCGGCTCTTTTGGCCCTAGCTTCAGACAAAATTGTCTCAAGGCTGGTTGAAAACTGCAGGCTTACTTTAAATACCCTGTGCAAAACAAACAGGGTCTTTCTTCGTTGGGTCCCGGGGCACCCATGCATCGAAGGCAACGAAAAAGCCGACGAACTAGCGAAATTGGGGGCTAGTGGATCCCAGTACGGCCCTGAGCCTTTCTGCGGTATGTCAAAAAGCCTAATTCGCTTTACCCTAAGGAAACTTTGCTTGGGTACAAGCAGCTCTTAAACTCTGGACTAACACGCCAGGTTTAACGCACTCCAAATCACTAATCAAAGCCTTCAACAAGAAGGCGGCCGGCGAAGCGCTGGCACTCAGTAGGAACAATTTACGCATTCTCACAAGGGCACTAACGGGACACTGCTGTCTGAGCAAACACATGCTCAACATAGGGCTCCGAGAAACAGGAATGTGCAGACTGTGCCTCCTCGCAGAGGAAACACCTGCACATCTGCTGTGTGAATGTGGCCCGCTAATGCGTAAACGCAATATCCACCTGGGCAGCCACTTATTACACCCGGATGAGATAAAAACCATCGGTGCCAGGAAAATTATCCAATTCCTCAAAGAGGCAAACCTGAGCAACGAACTGTAGGTCAGTGGCGATCACAATAGATCGGCAACGGTCGCAGTGATACAGGTCTCCGATGACCTGCAACAGCCACATACACATACAATACAATATCAGAGACTGACCGAAGCATATATCGAGTCGGTTTTGTAGGACCAAACGTTGTAAGTATCGCATCTCTCCGAAATTCAGTACAGAATACTGTACAAAACATTAATTTATTTCCTTTTTGGAGAACTAACTACAAGAATCAAGTATACCTATGTGAGACAATTTAAGATATTTACATGTTAATATATTAATAATATCCACACAGCGCCATCTAGTTCCACAGTAAGCAACTATATGCTTGTGTTGTGGATACCAGATGGTTGATATACTACATAAATACATTTTTTTTCTAAATAAATACTTATTGCCTATAAATGAAAACATCCATAACTCGGGTACAGATGTCCGTATTCATCACACAAACATAATATGCCCCGATATTTCGACTCGGATTTCGGGATTCGAAATTCGAATTCGATTCGATTTCGATTCGAACCCGCAACCTTTTGGTATAGTGGTCAGAGTTGCTAACCGCTACACCAACAGGTCGTCGTGTTAATGATAAGTTTCCACATGTATGTTACTAGATAAACAAGTTTCACAGACTTATAATTATATAAATGAGATGATTTTGACAGAAAGCTAAGTAGCTCACATAAAAAACAAACAAAACAAATCGTTGGGACGCCAGAACAGTAAGTAATATTTAGAACGGTGTTGTTTTACAGCTTATCACCGTAGTGTCTAGTCAGCATATTTGACTGTTGATGTACTTGTACAATATAAACCTACGTGGAAGATGTGCAACATCTATTGATGAAGTGTGTCAGGGACAAGACGAAGAGGGAGACACTAATCAGAAAGCCGGTTGGACATAGGAAATGTGCAGACTATTTTGTCCTCTCCGACATCTGAGGCAGCTAGGTTACTTTGTCAACTGGTCACTGAACTTTCTGATTAGTGACTCTCATTATCTTTATGTCGCAGATAGCGATAAATTAGCAATAGAATTCATTATTCGAGCGGTCAACTGACTATCATAGTACGCGGTTAATGTGAAGTAAACCTGGTGGCGCTGGTATCGCCGGAAACGGCGCGGTGACGACGTTAATATAAGGTCCGCACATCGAAAATGACGGGGACTTTGCTACGAGCCTTCAAAGGAGTCGGAGGTCCACTGAATACATCTACGACTGTGAGTGATTTGATTACCATTATCACCGACGCTTGGAAGAATCCGGTGAGTCGTTACTAATAAGAAGCTGGTCATGGAATTGAGCAAGGAGGAATTGTAGACTACTCCGGCTGAATTCCACAGACTGCACGCGAGGGCCAAGTTGTATGGCATGAGGGGTGTGCATTATGTTTACTTTTCACCAGTAAGCATCTCAGGTTTCATGATCATAATCGAATGTGAATACGATATCTATTTGTCTATAGTAGCTTGCAATAATGTCGCCATTTCCTGAGGAACCCTATACCACGCGACTGGCATTGTCCCGGTCGCTAGCAACGCCCACCTTAACCCATCTCCGATATATATGTTATTTTCCCTGTCAGTGTTGTGTGAACTAGCGAAGGGCACAATGGGATTGACATGTCCCATAGGACAAAAATCCCTAAATAAAATAAAGATTTTAAAAAAAATCTACGTCCAGATATCTTTTTTTTTTTTTATATGAGAGGGTGGCAAACGAGCATGCGGGTCACCTGATGGAAAGCAATCACCGCCGCCCATGGGCACCCGCAACACCAAAAGGGTCACAGATGCGTTGCCGGCCTTTGAGGAAGGTGTCCACCCCAGAATAAGTAGGGCAGCCTGAGCGATGAGGGATTCTCCAGCAGTGCTGGTACCCTCCTGGGGTACTAACTCTTTAAATACCGCTACCATTCTGGAGAGAGACTGGAAGGTGGGCCTCCGGCGCCCTCGCTCACCGGACGAAGCGCAGTGGCAAAATGCCACTACTCAGACGTCGGTCTTCTGCGAGAGGGTGGTACTTCCCCGGTCGAGCCGGCCCATTCATGCTGCAAGCTAATAGCTTACAGCGTGGCTCTACCACTACACTATCCCACTATATCTGCACTATCCCAGTGCTCTTATAAGTAAGATATAAGGTGAAGCAAATCTAAACATTGAGATATGAAACACAATCAAATACGACGTGTTTTAAAGGAAAGCTCACTGCAGAGGTAAGACGTAGGCGCTCGTACATAATTTCGTTTGTGTCTACACTAATAATAAATATCCTTGGACACACAATGCCATTTAGTTCCACCAACTATAGGCTTGTGTTGTGGATACTAGATGGTTGATATACTACATAAATACATTTTCTTTTTAAATAAATACTTCATCATCAGCCCGTAAATATCCCACTGCAGGGATGTAGGGCCTTCCCTCGTATATGAGGAAGTATGGGCCATAGTCCATCACGCTGGCCCAATGCGGGTTGGGGTTGAATTTTTATTTCTCAGGCTTGCAGGTTTCCTCACGATGTTTTCCTTGACCGTTCTAGAGCAGTCGGATGCACATAAGTAATTAAATTAAATTTAGAAACTCATTGGTACATGGCCTGCCTGGGAATCGACCCCGGACCTTCTAATTTGTATTGGTTTTTTGTACAATAAAGCGTTCACAAACAAACTTCGGAGGGCACGTTAAATAGTCGGTCCCGGTTGTTTTCCATTGATGGCAGCCGTTAAGCCAAGTCGAATGCCAATAGGGACGGCTAAACACTGAATGTCAGGTGGCCACCAGTCTGACACAAAGACATCAATCCGCACTGACCGCACCGTGGTGGATTATGGTCTTCATCATCTTCCAGAGAGAGGAGATTGCTCCAACACTGCTGGCGTGTAAGGCTATAGATGACTTATTTTTTTTTTATGCACAACGGGTTAGCACTTGACCTCAATCACACCTGATGTTAGGTCAAGATGAGGCCAAAGGTGGAAGCGTACTGACCCGGAGAGCCAAATATTTGGGGAACTGGCTATCTTATCTCTGACAACCGGAACACAACAATGCTATTAACATAGCTTTTTGGCGGCAGATTTAGATAAGATGGTGGTAGCTGGCCAGGCGGACATTTAAAATGCCATACCACCAACCAACCAATTCATCCATAATGCGAACTTCCTTCCTTAGCCTTTCACGAATCCTACAACCTGGAGAGAGCAGAGAACAAGAGCAGGGTGAATCTTCTGAGATTGTGGTCAGGAAGTTTTGGAAATATTTACCAGGTATACTGACGACCAGTTTGTGTAGTAGTGAACTTTAGAGACGGCCTAGTTCTTCTTAGTGAGTCGATGGCAAAAACATCAAATTCTTGAGGTTAGGAATATGGCTACGCGTACAGCATTGTCTTGTACGGCCTAGGTAAAAACAGGTTTTGCTGTACTTACATTGATATATTGAGGAAGACAGATAGTAGGAACTCATTATAGATGGCCATAGAGATGAAACGGCTCTCGTTGAACTCCGATGGCGCTTTCCGCACCATGATGCACAGGCGGATACCCCACATCAGGAATATCACCTCCACTGTGAACAAAATGATAATATTAAAATATGAAATGGACGATTTCGTGGTTTATTTAGTTTTGGTTACAGCAATGAAGAGGTCCTGCAGATGGTTAATGAGACGAGAATGATTTTTGAAGATCATTGAAAACAGATGGAGAAAGATGTTGGGTCATCTGATACGACACGACAACTTTATCGAGAACATCATTGAAGGAAAAGTGGAGGGGAAGAGGAAGGGAGGAATGCCTACAGGAACATACATGGTACAAGTAAAAGAAAAAGTAAATGTGTCGTATCAGGAACTCAAAGAAAAGGCAGAATGTATATAAGTGTGGAAAGGACTCCACCAACAAGAGCATAGCTCTTGAATTGAAGCAAGAATAGTCTTTCACTTTGGGCCTCATGGGAAAGCCCAACAACACGCGACGATCAAATGGAGAGGGCGATGTTCCATAGTAAACAAAATTAAATATTAACATATGAAATTGACGACTTCATAGTTTATATAGTTCCGATAATAGTCTTTCACTATGGGCTTCATAAGCTCCAGGTCACGCAACGAGCTATGGAGAGGAACATACTTTTACAACGTGATCGAGTCAGGAACGAAGTAATCCGTGGAAGAACGAAAGTCACCGCATAGCCCAGCGGATTAGTTGAAGTGGCAGTAGGTAGGGTAGGTACTTAGCTTGATGAACCGATGGCCATACTGGCAAGTACAGTGTCGGAAGTCGCTGAATGTAGATCGCATCCGGTATCCTTCCGTTTTGCAAAATATTTTTCGTCAAATTTTACTTCCCAAAAAACTTATCGCACTAGATCCCAAAAGAATCTTTAGCAAATTTATATTTCGCATTTTAATCTCTTGGTCAAATATTAATTTGGCAACTTTTTTACTAGCTCAAGTTTTATTAAGTCAAATATACATTAAGCAAATGCTTTATTTTGTAAAAAAATACATTCCAAAAATATTTCATATAGGTTACGTAGGCTAGATTAGAACTGCTAGAAAATTGGGTTAGGTTAGGTTAGAACTGTGACCCCAACAGCACCGGAATTGATTTGTATATTAACAATATAATTATTATAGAAGTTCTTACCTGTAAATTATTTGTCCAAGGTCCAAGGTCCAACAATCATTTAATGCAGTGAATTTAGACTCTCATATGATATGCAATATTTTGGGAAGAGCATGTTATGCCAAACCATATTTGACTACATAATACTTGGTAAAATTAAACATTGCCATGTAATTATTTGTTAAACAATAAATTGCCGACAATAGTTTTGCTAACTGTAAAATTGCGAAAAGTTGTTTTGCCAAATGTTTTTTTGCCAAATGAAAATTTGGGAAACATACTTCGGCATGTGATACTTTGGGAAACGTTTTTAGCCCAAAAATTAGTAATTCACCGCATCCAACTGGCCGCTCCGGAAATCTAACGTCCTGTGGTTGATGATCATAATGAATAGTAGTAATACAGCAGTTTAGCACAATACAGCGCGTTGGAGCATAGGTACATTTTAATGTATGATGTATTATGAGAGATGACGTACCGGCAGCGATGCGTAGATACCGACCGCAACTATTCCAATCAACAAGACTTTAGAGGTATTCATTAATTCGTCCTTCAGTGAAACTTTGTAGTGTGAGAGAGTTCTACAATTGGATTTATCCATCGTAATTTTAACGACAGAGGAATCAGGGTCGCCTTATAGTAAGGGTGTTAAGAAAATCCTAGTTGATCGGGCTAAACGGCCGTGCTACAACGCGCTATGCTATGCTGCATCTGGTTTGACACTGGTATAAACCATTGCCTTCTTCCAAATTCCAATTCCAAACCTAATAAACTAAACAGGACGCCGAAAAATTGGCAAAAAGTTTTCGAATACTTACGCGTAGTAAAAGAATGGTCCCACCAATCAGTATTGCAAAGATACGCTTTCAAATCATCCTTAGTTCTTCCAACGATGACAGCTGGTGGCGCCACTAGCGTCCGTATGACGAGCAACACGCAGGCCACGCCCACAATGATGCTGATTCGTCGAAGCAGGTACATGTCCGATATTTTGACAGCTTTCGCCGACTTCACTTTGAAGATCATTGATATCCTGTCGAAGGAAAGAGAATGTTTTAGAAGATTTAACTTTGGCTCAATGTAAACAAGTTAAGTTTTACAAATCGGAGGACGCAGGTTCAATTTCCAGCGGGGTATACTTGTATACTTGTTTTGTTGGTGGTTAACCATTTTTAAATGTCCGCCAGTCCAGCTATACCTATATACTATCTTATCTGCGTCTATCACCACGCGGTGTTATTGGTAGCATTGCTGTATTATATCTGTTAGAGATAAGACAGACAATCCCTGTAATAACTTGGGGGTTCGGGATGAGAGAGCTTCCACCTTCGGTTTCATCTTCACTTAACATAAAATGCGATTCAGATAAAGCGCTGCCCCGTTGTGCATAAAAGAATATTATTATTTAGATGTAGTAATAACAAAACGCGTACTATTCGTTGTTGAGCAGTTTCTTAGACTACCTGCGGATGCTATAATCAGATTTTAGGGAAATTGTCGCAGATCTCATGGCGCAATCGCATTCGCTATTCACACGAGTATTTCCTTGCTTTGGAGAACACGTTAAATAGTCGATCTCGCTTGTTTACATTTGGAAGCAGTCCGTTAAGCGAATTTGGTGACATCATAGTACCAGTCAGATGCATTAGATCCGCATTGAATCCGTGTGGTGGATTTTGCCCATACCGTCTCTTGGAGGAGGCTGTGATCCAACAATGGAGGCGTAAATCTGATGAGGTTGTGACATTTTTTTCTTGATTGATCTTAATCCGATGACAGTACCTATTGAACTGTGATATTGCCCAGTCATGTATCGTTTAGCTTGTGACTTCATATTAGTGTCATATATACCAAGCTCATAGTGTGGAACTCTCTACCTGAATCGATCAGACGTGCTCAGACTTTGAATGTTTTCAAGGCAGGAGTTAAAGAGCTTTTTTTAATCATTTAATCTACTCTTTCTCTTTATTATTATTTTTTTTTTTCATCGGTCATCATTATTTAGTCATTTTTCTTTACAAATTGTTTAATTCTTTTATTATATATTTATAAAGTACTTATGTGTGTATTATATTTGTTATGTATGTAGTATCCATCTATAGCTATTTGTGTATATAATATATAAGTATAAATGTATGGTTTTAATATTTGTTTATTAAATAAGTAATTAATTATGTAGCAATTTCATATCTGCATACGTATTTTGCACAACCTGCCTGTTCTATAAAGTTACACTCCTACACCCAAAGGTTGCCTGGAAGAGATCGATGTTAGTGATAAGGCCGCCTAATTGTACTCTTTTCAGTATTGTGCTTTGTAAAATGTATATTCTCCTTTTGTGGAATAAAGTGTACTTGTATTGTATTGTATAGTGTTTGTCGATATGAAATATTTGCAGATAGTTGCAGACATTGCAGGCAGTGTTGCGGATCACTCGTCTGACAGATGATTGATTGCGGAAGCGATTACATCTGATCGTGGTCTGAAACGGCAATTGGCAATGCTAAGAGCGTGAGAACTGAATTATAACTGTTCGATCCAATACAATGAACAGGTTTTTGAATTTTGAATATTTTGGAATTAAATAGGTTTTTTCGAATTACCCACCGTTTTGAGAACACCACAATAGAATATGATATTTGTAATATAAGATGAATGTATTTGATCGAGAGATAATTTTTTTAGAAGGCATTGCCTTGTGTTCCCTTTTAAATAAGTTTCCTGGTGAAGTCCAAAATTTACCTTTTAAATATAACACTCCATTATTAGCTAATAAACGCAAATTCTGCCCGAAAGGCCATAATAACAGATTATTTGTGCGATAAAAATGCATTGAGCTATCTGTTTGACAGATAAATTTTTATATTTATTTTGCACTGTGCATACACTAAATACAGACACAAATTATGAATCATTATAGAGACGTATCGTCCCTGCGTTACTTGCGTTCTGCGAGTACGGAAAACCAGCGCTGTGATATCTGTCGCAGCCTGATCTGAGTGCAACCCATTTGTGTGCGCTGCACTACGTGACAGCATGTGCACATTTTTATTTATTATTGTTTTTCTTTTCTTGTGTATATTTACTCTTCTCAGTTTTTGTATTGTGTTTGGCGTTCATAGTCAATTGTTCTTCTTCTTATTCTAAGTTGTTTATTTGATTTGTATTAGTAAAGTTAATCGAACGATATACATACATACATACATACATAATGTCACGCCTGTTTCCCGTAGGGGTAGGCAGAGACCACAGACTTCCACTTGCTACGATCCTGACACACCTCTTCTGCTTCTTTCACTCTCATAAGGTTGTTCATACATGCTCGTCGGTTTAGGGTACTCTTGACTTGGCCTTTCTTTAATCGAACGATATAAAGTTGCAAAATACCAATCCTTGAGTTCCTTGCTCTGGCACTATAAATTCCACATGTCAAATAGCTTCAAATTTGTCTGTCAAAACGTCACCTACTAAAATACAGATACATAGGTCAAGGGGATGAAAAATAACTACGCATGATTTCCGCCTGGTGTAACCCAATCTTTATATCCACTTACTCGCAAGCATTTAACAATCTCTTTCGAATTGAGAATTTTAACAAAGGCAAGTATACTTTACTTAAATCTGTTTATGCTCCCCTGTCAACATTCAGCAAGAGCAAAGACTGAAAGCAAACAATCTACAGACGATCCGGAAATTGAATCCGGTACCATCGAGGCCCAACCGAGGCATTTTATTGGGTGCTCCGACAAAACTCAAATAATGCCGCGTAACTGCATTTGTATTTGGAAATGAGACATTCTGGAGGGTTTAAATCGAATTTCGTATGTACACGCAGTGCTAAAGAAACTGTACCAGAGTTTTGGATGATGATTGAATTAACAATCGGGTAAATACGTGTCGGGCAGCCGTAGGGTGGTCGCAGCTATTTAAAATACAAGCTAATTTTTGCAGTGGATTTGTTTTGTCTGAAGTTTTTAAAAACTACATTGCCTTTGACTATGCCTATCTTTTTGCATATCTCAGTTTCTTACGGGTCACGGTAATTTCAAAGCAAAATTGTACTCAATGGCATTGGTGGAATCACCGGAATGTGATTGCAGCTCGAGTGAACAGACGGCTCACCACATTCTGTGGGAATGCAATAATTGGAGTCTTGAACGCAAACTCATGCTTGACAATCTAAATTCGGATATCCGGCCGGTATAATATGGCGACTTAGTACAAAACCGCCACAACTTCCGAGCGTTCAAGCGCTTTTGCCATACCTACTATTGGCACTTTTACCTACGGTAGCCTCCTGGCTATCGCACCATCAACGCTCACTGCGATCTGGCGCTGTTTGTGGTGTATTAAATTAGGGTGTCGAGCTTCACTCGACTCTCTCCCCCATAGGGTTAGCCGCTTTGGCTTTTTGCGTCACATTAGCTACACTCCCATTTGCTGGGGAGGAGGTGGGACTTTCTTTCTTTCCTACTTTTCACCCTTAAATTCTTTCTTTAATTAGTCTGGGGTCCAAGGTAGCAATAGAGTCACGTAAGGCACCGTCTACCTTCAGTAGGCACCGTGCAGAGTACCACTGTTGATCCTGGCTTACAGGAGTTACAGTGGGAGGAGAGCGGAGGTGGGATCTATACTTAGGCGTTTGGGTTTTCCAAACCAAAGTTTATTGCTTGATATAATAACATACACGTTTCACCTTTCGAAATAGACGGAAATATACATGTGAAAGCGGGTGAACCTATCGCTGATAAAACGTGCAAGTCTGTTGATATTTTATGGTGGAAACCCTGTAGTCGTAAATCAAGACGCACACATAAGTGTTTGTCAAAAAAAAATTAACAAAGAAAAACCGACGACATCATCCAATACTAAGTAAAACATAATTTAGCTAAAACGCTCGTATCACTGAATCACTTAATTTCTATGTTCACTGTCGTAATTATTATTATTTCTAGTATAATATGTAAAAATACCTTTCAAAGTCGGCTTCGATATTGGAAGTAAATCAATCTACATTAAAATCACTCTAAAAATTGACGCCGACTTCGAAAGAAATGAGAAGACTTTAATATACTAGGATTTATAAAATTACGACAGTGAACATAGAAATAAGTGATACGAGCGTTTCAGTAAAAGTATTCCCCCTTCGTGTGATGGCGACCCTTCTAGTTCCTACAGTTTAAAGGGGCAGTTCTGGTATACCAGCATGATCTGAAGATCATCGATACGTCATATTTATTGGTAATGACACCGACCTTTTCTACATTTTTTCAATACAAACCCAAACTGCATATTATATAGACACCCTGTGAGTGAGTTTGCAAACAAAACAATCGTCTAAGTATGTCAAGCTATTCTGCTATTTACCTGAACTACTGTAATGAACCGATTACACTGAAATTATAATGGGATCAACTTGACAATAATTTCTTTCATTTACAACAAGAATCACGCAAATCCGCAACTTATCGGTGAACATACATAAAAAAATATACAACCGAACATACCACCTCCTTCTTTTTTGATTGAACTCGGTTAAAAATACCGAAAATCTAACCTATCTAATATTAAAAATGCGAAAGTTTTGGATGTTAATTCGTTTGTTTGTTTATTTATTGTTTGTTTGTTTGTTTGTTGCTCAATAAAGGCGAAACGGATGGACGGATTTGGATGAAATTTGGTATATAGGTAGAATATACCCTGGATTACAATATTGGATAATTTTTATCCCGACAAAGTTCTTCCTCATAATGTTTTAGATGTGGTCGCTTAGTTTGTCTGAAAACTGTTTACTATGTTTATCCTTAAGGTCCGCAACAGGGGGATATCAATAACTGTGCCGTGGTTATTAATTAATTTACTATTTTATTAGCTTATTTATATTGAAATAGATGTATAAGTTAAGTAATATAAGTTGAAGAAATATAATTTCATCGAGAAACGATTGTATTTTTTAATCTCTCAACCTTTCCAAATAAATATGTTTTTGCCTCGTATTCACTTCTTAACCATATATACGAGCACCTTTGGGAACCTAACAAAATATATTGGAAATTGGAAAGGGCCAATGATATAATTTTTTTCCATTAACAAAATCCGCCGGGTGAAGAGATATTTTTTGATGTTCCCAGTGTAATTCCGGGTTCTCCCACCGGGCCTGCGGTGGGTGAGACTCCTTTGATCTTCGGAATCATCTTCCCGTCGGCAAATAAGGGGTGTAAGTGAAAATGAGTCTCTAGCATTTATATGGGGAGTATTTATTTTTAAATTTTGAATTACATGAGGATATCGCGAGGATGTTATTTTTTTTTTATGCACCGGTTTTTTTGTATCCAGTTATCATAAAAAAAAAAGTTCAATACCTTATGTTCCATCGCACATGGCTGACAATCATTTCGCAAACACCACCTTACGAAATATTGAAACCATTTTCAATTTTGTTTAATCGTTTCGGCGCTACATTGCCACAGGTAGACACACGGTTTGCCCTGTAAAAGTACAATGTTCGTTCACTAGAGTCATTTTAATTTGAATGTTTCTATGCTGCGGAAGTCCAGCGTAGCATGGCATTTGTTTGTCGCGCGCGACGTAGGAGTGAGTCCCATACTCACATATATATACTTATATACACTTAGTAATATATTTCGTCAAAGCGAATGATCTGTATAAATATTATCTCGCGCAACATAAACGTTTATCGCGTCTGTCATACTAAACTTCAAACTTCAAACTTCAAGCATTTATTTCAACGTAAGATACATGCTATCATTTGTTGAATGTAAATTTAAATCTACTGGAAATAAAAAAACTACTAGTACTGGTTGTTTTTTTAATGGTTCGAAACTCTGCTGCTATATCAAAAGGTCGCGGGTTCGAATCCCGCTAGGGGCATATACAGACCTGTGTTCCCGAGTTATGGATGTTTTTCATTTATATATGTATTAATTTACAAAAAAAATGTATTTGTGTAGTTTATCAACCATCTGGTTTTTTTTTATGATTGACTGGATTCGCGTTTAACCACAATCTCACCTGATGGAAAGTGACGATGTGGTCGAAGATGAAGCACGCGATCCAAGTAAATGCCTATTCACTCTGCTCTTGAAGATCCCAAGGTTGTAGGATTCAGGAAAGACTGACGCCGGAAGGGAGTTCCAATGTAGAATCGAACTTCTTAGTTCGAATGTTTGGTATATTAACAATATATGGGTGGAATCCCTCCCCTACCTAGTGGTCCGAAGATGGAAGGGTGACGGTGGAATAAGATTATGTAATTCCAACGCACACTCCCCGAAATGCATCCTGTAAAAAACTGAGAGACAGGCAACTATATCTACAATACAAACCTAGTTGCTTAGTGTGGAACTAGATGGCGCTGTGTGTATGTGCAAAGATATTTATTATTTATTGCTAATTGAAGGCAGTCGATAAATCCAGTCAATGGGTTACATGGACTGCAAATCCACCAATCCAAATCGCGTATTGGATCATGGCCCACACAGTGAGATTAGGCTGTGGCGACCACAGTGGGATCATGTAAGGCAGATGTTGATGGTGACGAACTTGAAATTTACTCTCGTTACGATTAGAAATTATGTATAAAGCGACCACTAATTTGCAAATATCAGATTCATTTACATCCTCTTAAAGCTACATGTTGTGCCAAATTTATAATTCACTTGGATTCCTTCAGGGAGAGACGAGCACTCTCCCTAATATAATACCAAGAACCTCTCAAAGCGAAACCGCAGCACATCACTATATCCGACATAATTAGCTGAGTAAAGCTAACACAGCCAACAAATATCATTCGAACTGAAAATACGACTGTTGAATAGGCTCCCATTTCAATGGGTACAAATTGATTGTGTAGTCAATTTTACGTTTAAAGTGAATGAATGAAGTGAATGAATGATGTGAATGGTCCAACAGAATTAATCAACAAATCGAATGTGACGAATGAATATTAATGGAGTGGAATGTAAAAATAGAAAGAAAACGTTTCGGTCGCGTAGGAGGAGAATTTCTTTTGAGAATTATAATACCGGGGAGTGCGTGTTGGGATAAATTCCTGATTATTTATGAACTTCAGACATTTATTTCAACGTAAGACACATGATATCGTTTGTTGAATGTCAATTTCAATGTAATGAAAATAATAAAAGGGCTATTGCATTTATCGGATTAAATTTGAACGGACATACGAAGAAAAACGAAAGTGTTCATTCGCCACTTCCGACACATTTTGTTTTTTTATGCACAAAGGGTTAGCACTTGACCTCAATCACCCCTGATGTTAAGTGAAGATGAGGCCGCAGGTGGAAACGTACTGACCCGGAAACCCGGTCTTATTTGGGGGACTGTCTAACTTATCTCTGACAACCGGAACACAACAATGCTATTAACATTGCTGCTTGGCGGCAGATTTAGATAAGATGGTGGTAGCTAGCCAGGCGGATATTTAAAATGCCCTACCACCAACCAAACCGAGTACTTAAACATGTACCCCGCTGGGTATCGAACCCGCGACCTCCGATTCGTACACACAATGTTGTTTTACATTGAGCCACGGAGGCGGTAAAACTGACCACGCGGGTTTAATGCCGATTGATGGATTTGTATCTGACCAGCTGACAATTCTATTCTATTCTCATATTTGTCGTGGAGTTGGAGTCGGATAAATGCACATAAGTGTAAATTTAATAACTCATTGGTACGTGGCCTGCCAGGGAATAGAACTCAGATCTTCCAAATTAGGAGACCGCGTCTTAATCGCTGAGCCATATACGCTTAACATACAGAATTTTAAAATCATAACCTTTTGAATCAGCTGTACTTTGCCAAATATATGCAAGTAAATCATTATTCTATCAACGACAGGATGTGAACATAGGGCTTCCCCATAGAGTTCCAAAAGGACCAGTTGAAAGCGGTCTACATCCAGCGACTTGCCGCGACCTTCCGTTCGTCAATGTAAAATTGAGCCACAGAGGCGGTTTACCTACCTACCTACCTACCTACCATCCTATCTACATACCAATTTTTATCCATACTCGTTCATCCGTTTCGGCGTGATTAAGTAACAAACAAACATCCAAACTTATTTATAATATTGGACAGAAGACTCCGACAACCAATACTTATTAGGTACAGTAACCTCGCTTTTGTTTATAAATAAATAAAATTAAAAATACTTTTATTTCTCCTGTAATAGTATATAACAGTATTGAGGCATCCCCAGAGAGTGAAATATAATACTCGTGTTGGGGTTGACTCGCTCGTTCCCCGGACATAATTGGCGGAGCTTAGAAAAATAAAACTCTAACAAAAAACAAAAATTTAAACATAATGAAAAGAAAAATACTCATTTTAAGTTTTCTATGCGTTGGTGCTTGTGTATGTGTGTGTGTGTGTGTGCGTGCGTGCGTGCGTGCGTGCGTGCGTGCGTGCGTGCGTGCGTGCGTGCGTGTTTGCGTGTGTGCGTGTGTGCGTGTGTGCTTGTGTGTGCGTGTGTGCGTGTGTGCGTGTGTGTGCGTGTGTCCGTGTGCGCGTGTGTGCGTGTGTGCGTGTGTGTGTGTGTGTGTGTGTGTGTGTGTGTGTGTGTGTAAGTACGTATGTGTAGGTACATGTGCAGAATTCTTACTGCAGTAATTTATTTAAATCTTTTGTTTATTTAAAAATTTGTTTAAAAATAAACATCGTTTAATTTTTCGTAAATCTATGTTTAAGTTATAATTACCCAACTAACTGAATCTTACCTCCAAGTCTTCAGCATAAGAGCACCATAAGTGAGACAAAAGCCGACCTCCCGCAGCCAGACCCTGGCTGTGCAGGTGAAGACTGTTGGCCTCTCGTACATGACGAGGGTCGTGCAGTAGATCAGCAGAGCTCCTAAAACTATGACCCTGAGTAGAGCTGGACTGGCTGCCCTCACCACCTGAACAACGAAAAAGTTATATAAGTTATAAGATAAGATGTTTATTTACTAAAAAGGACGACACATAATTATACATTTTTTATGCACAACAAGTTGGTACTTGACCTCAATCACACCTGATCAAAATCAAAGCCAAAAATGCTTTATTTTGTAGGTACACAGAGTACACTTAAAATAGTCAATTTTACTTTTTTTAAGCTACTGCTTGTTCAAAATGCAATTTTCCCCTGAGGAGAACAAGCAAGAAACTAGAATGGTTGCTCTTTTAAAATCAGGCTTTAATTTTACATAAAAGTTTTTATATTACAAAAAGGTTGTTTTTTCCGTGGCTCAATGTAAACAACATTGGGTTTACGATTCGGAGGTTGCGGGTTCGATCCCCAGCGGGGTACATGATTAAGTACTCGGTTTGGTTAGTGGTAGGGCATTTTAAATGTCCGCCTGGCTAGCTACCACCATCTTATCTAAATCTGCCGCCAAGCAGCAATGTTAATAGCATTGTTGTGTTCCGGTTGTCAGAGATTAAGATAGCCAGTCCCCCAAATTTGTTGGGGTTTCCGGGTCAGTACGCTTCCATCTTCGACCTCATCTTCACTTAACACCAGGTGTGATTGAGGTCAAATACCAACCCGCTATTCATAAAAAAAAAATACTATATCTAAAGCAAGCTACTAATTTGTTAGATAACATTTCTTATTCTATCACTAACAGATACTCTACCCATATGCAATAAATCACGACCTTTAAGATTACAGGAAGTTAAAAGTGTATCCTCACTGGACTATAAAGGTTTTCACTTTAACGGAACCCTAACAAACTGGTCTGAAGGTCAGCTATTAGTCTATAAATGCATTTACAGCTAGAAATTGCTCTAAATGCCTATGTAAATTATTTTCATAATGATCCACAACCAACCTCGTGCAACTTTAATCCTAAATCGGTTGAAAGGGTACATTAATGTATAATTGTATGGGAAATATCGTATGAGCCGATGTAAAACCCGATTTAATATGCTTTTAGTAGCACAATACAGTAATTAGTACAAATAAATACATAAATGTTAATGACTCGGCTAGCAGTTTTAAACCCTAATAAAGTTTTGTGCGTGATTTCACATGTTTTATAGATAATGAGATCCAAGTACCTCCTAGTAAATTACGTATCTGGCAATTTGCGTATTCATAGTTTGGTAAAATGCGTATCTGGTAGCGTGCGTCTAAAGGACAGATTTTAAGTATCATCAAGTATACATATAGGTATACATAGTAACTGTTAGAACTGTCTTAGAAAAATATATAGATATTGTGATTAAAAGCTATTTGTGCCAACTTGGATAGGAATATGAATGGGAATGTGAATGAGTATAATATTTAAAGTATATAAGTAAGTAGAGTATAAATTTAAAGATACTATAAAACAGAAACTAATTAACAAAGCATATTATAAAATATCAGACTATTTAGATGATAATCATCCCTGGACATAATCAGATTGTTCGCATGCCAGGCTATTTCACGATTAATAATGAAATATAAAAACCTTTTTGTAATATAAAAACCTTTATGTAAAATCAAAGCCTGATTTTAAAAGAGCAACCCTACGAGTTTCTTGCTTGTTCTTCTCAGGGGAAAATTGCATTTTGAACAAGCAGTAGCTTAAAAAATGTAAAATTGACTATTTTAAGTGTACTCTGTGTACCTACAAAATAAAGCATTTTTGACTTTGACTTTGACTTTGACTTTGTATGAGAATGTCAAATAAAACAAATGAAGTCAAACAACATCTGAAAACGTCATGACTAATCGTCAGAAATTTTGTAACAGCCTTTTTTCATATGTTTTAAATTTATATATTTTATATATAAATATAAAACCACCATTCCACGACAGTTACAATAATGTATACTTTGATGATATCTACTTAAAATCAGCTCTCCACCAAAATCTGTCCTTTAGTCGCACGTTACGCAGATACGCAAATTTAGTCGCACGATACACAAATTTCCAATTACGCATTTTACCAAACTCATCATCAAACTCCATATCAAAATTTTTCAAAAAAAACCTCATCTGGTTTATAAAAATGTAAATATATATAATTATATACATATACATACCGGATGAGTTTTTTTACCGTAAAATATAATGAAAGAAGAAGTTATTGGCCGTAGATTATACGACTGGCGGGGTCCTTAGGGTTCCTATATATACCTTACCTTAATTGCAATAAATTTATATATTAACTTTAATTATAACATTTATCTATATTATTATTGTAATTATTTTAAATACATTCTTGTGGCAGCAACTACTCTGCTGGGGGGGACTGAAAATCAGCAACTTTGCTGAGTCCCTACCCTTTCATCTCAACTTTGTTCTAGTTCTAAGAAATTAATTATTTTTGGGAATTTTGGGATGAATAAATGTCTTTTTATTTATTTATTTATTTATCTATATCATGCGAATTCATATTTTTTCGAAGTTTTCTTTGTTTATTTAATTTAATGATGTAATTATATGGAATAGGCTCAAAATGCGACCGTCATATGACACAATTAATGCTTTATTCTATGATAGTTTTGAAAAAATAATGAAACTAACTATGCCAATACTTTCTATTTCACTTACCTAATATGCCTTATTTTTTTTCTTACGGTAAAAAACTCACCAGTATATACTTATATACTGTTAATAATAATTGTTCTTATTCTAATTTTTATTTCTAAACCTTTTCTCATTCTCTTTCAACAAGTATAGAAATTAAAATAAGAACAATTATTCTTGACGCTACACCACAATCCAAAAACAAAAAAGTAGTAAATTATAGCTAAAAATGTAACAAACAAATCATAAAGAAGACTTGCGCATGCGTACTGTCACGCGTACATAATGGAGGTTTATATGTGAGTAGCTTACCCTGACATGTCCGTATTTAATAGTGAAGTACACAATGAAGGGTAGACAGGAGATCACGAGGCAGGCCAATATGAAGATGGTCGTTCTGACCATCCAATTGAGGGCCGCCACGCACGGTGACCCGTCAATACAGGCCTCACAACCCTCGGCGCATGGCAGGCACTCGAATGCTGATGGAACTGAGTAAAGGTTCCGGTGGTGCTGGTGGAAAATATACAGTTGAATTAATTGAAGATTAAAGGCATCAGTTGGGGCAAAGCATCCTCTTACTAGAAAAATATATGGGCCAGAATTGACTTGACCCCAATCACACCTGATGTTAAGTGAAGATGAGGTCGAAGGTGGAAGCGTACTGACCCAGAAACCCCAACACATTTTGGGGGACTGGCTATTCTTATCTCTGATAACCGGAACACAACAATGCTATTAAGGTTGCAGGAACACAACAATGCAGGGTATCTCACGATGTTTTCCTTCACCGTTTAAGAGTAGTCGGATAAATGCACGTAATTGTAAATTTAATAACTCATAGGTGCCAGGAAATAGAACTCAGACCTTCCAAATTAGGAGACCGCATTTTAATCGCTGAGCTATTACGCTTAACATACAGAATTTTAAAATCATAACCCTTTGAATCAGCTGTAGTTTGCCAAATATATGCAAGTAAATCATTATTCTATCAACGACAGGATGTAAACTGCTGAACATAGGGCTTCCCCATAGAGTTCCAAAAGGACCAGTTGAAAGCGGTCTACATCCAGCGACTTGCCGCGACCTTCCGTTCGTCTACCTTGTGAGTTGATGTCCTACGCTCTGCTTGTGCGTGGTCTCCACTCGAGAACTTTAAAGCTTAGTAATACAAGCAAGTAAATACTAACCAACAAATGTTTCTCGTATTCCTCTTCGATGTCGCTTCCATTGTAGTATCTGGTGTCGGCAGTGGTGTTTGGGAAGTAGAAGCCTCGTCTGCAGAGGCAGCGGTAGGACCCTCGGCGGAACCCTAACCCAGGAACTGGAACGCACTGTGAAAATAGAAACAGGAGCTGTAAAAAATATAAAAGAGTCTCTAGACACAAAAATGTCACACAGATAAACCAAGTCTATTAAAAGCTAAATTATTAATTCTACGAAATTCCATCAGACATCGCTAAGAAACATTTCACAAACACCAACTGTCGACAATATAACCAATAAGCAAATGTTATGAACGCTTAATAACTTTTAGAAAATATACCAATTTTTTTAATCAATGCCTATTTTTAAATTCAAGCACCAACAAAGCGAAAGGCTAACTTTTTCCATTCATTTGCAAGTATAAACAGCGAAATGATTCTGACGATATTAAATTTTTTTTAGCAACGTCATAAAAATAAGATATTTTGGGCTCCACATTATTCATTTGCTCCGTGAAAATCTTGAAAGAAAAATTTAGAGCTTTGTGTAATTCGGATTTGACGTGAATGACTGATGGTGTATCCTGCCAATATTCACGCCTGGCTGTATCGACTCTGTGTCAGTCGCCTATCCAAATAGGTGAAATTAAAAAAAAAAGGCCAATGAATGTGGACAAGGAAATTTTGGCGGTAACTCAGCGGTTGCATTTTGGTTTTTATCTAAGATTCTGAGTTTTGAAGCCTAATAATGGCAGAATATTGTCCAGCAAAAGTCGGTGATTGTGAAGTAAAGGGAAGTGTACATTAAAGTGCATAACGAAGTTTTGGGTTCCCACAAGAAGCCGCCTAAATCTTTCGTAAAGCATTCTGCCACTTTACTGAAGAATGACTTGACCGTGACTAGACTCTGTATACGACAAAAAAACGACGAAAGGCTTGTTTTGACCGAGACTGACTTCATTAAACTGAAGAAATAAGAGAAATAAGACAAGGCTGTATTTGCTTAGATTCCGAGAGGAATGAATTAAAATAAAAAAATCATTACAAAATTGATTACTATTTGTCAAGGCTAACCTTTTCTATTAGAAGGTAAACGAAAACTTCTCTCTATCTATTTGTCAAGGTGGAGGTTAGACTTGAAGTTAAATTAGGATTATTAAACACAATTCTGTTACAAAAATAGAATCCATGTTTAACATATAATCAAATATTTGCCACGATGTCTCGCGCGGCCAGTCATTGAATGGGTGACCACTAGTGGCATTTTAATACGAATATTTCCTTGTTTCGGCGGGCACATTAAATAATCGGTCCCGTTGTTTACAATTTGAAGGCAGTCGTTAAGCTAAGTCGGTGGCCTAGAGGGGCTTAAAAACATTGACTGTTAGGTCACAGATTACCAATAAGTTACTAAAGTAAGTTAGGTGGCCAAAAATCGGACACAAATCCACTATAACCCCATGAGCTGATAAAGCCCATAACCTCTCCCAGTGAGAGGAGGCTGTGCCCCAACGGTGGGGATGTTAGTTCTTTTAATATGTTAGACTAAACTCAGGGATAGGTTCTTGTCATGTTTGACGGGAATCAGTTAAGCCGTGTCCAAGATAAATTTTAATACAGGTGATTTGTTTATATAATTGTTTGCTTCCAATTTATAGTCATAGGATGCTTTGAAATTGCACAATCTTATTCCACCATCGCCATTTAATTTTCTGGCGAAGGTTTTCATTTGTACCGAATGTCACTTAATTCATACCGCGATAGGTAGGGTTGCCATACAGCCCGTATATAAGGGACTGTCACCGTATTTGACCATCCAGTCCCGTATTACTATATGTCCCGTAATTCGACAAATACGGAAATAGAATAGAGAGGTGAGGGGCGCGAGCGCGATAGCCACTACTGTGGAGATAATCTCATCAGATCAATATCCATCTGTTAGAAAACTTATACTACGTGCACATGCGTGCAAAAGTAGTTTATAATAAAACATAGTTCAAAAGTCGCGTGTCGGTATTGAATATCTAAGGTTCGAGTTTTAGACATCAGAAAAGAAAACGTCCCGTATTGACTTCTGGAAGTTATGGCAACCCTAGCGATAGACCAAGGCACGGCATTACCTTCCGGCATTAGTTTTTCAAGTATTGGAATATTCAATAGTCAATTTACTGAAATTACGTACTACCTGTAATTAAATAGGATTAAGTACTCTGTTATATGTAATGTTAAGTTGCAATAAAGAATATGTAACATTAATTTTACGAGTAGAATGCCAGTAGCAGAGCAGGCAAACGAACCGAGGGAGATAGGTAAAAAATGTTGTATTACTATCGATGTGAATAATAAATAAAGTGATTTAATTATGGTACCTATGAAATTGGCGTTTTGTATGAAGAATTTCATTAAGACTGTTTTCTACCTACAAACATTTTTGATTTTTTTTTTGGGAACGGCAATTCCAAATTTAGCTAAACTTTGTGTGTATTATCGGATAACATTAAGTTAAGTATAGGCAGTGTTAATTTTTAAAAGTAACCGCTTTTTAAAAGTTTCAGCGTACCTAAGAAATGATTATGGGAAGCACATGAAAAGAGCTCTGTTCAAGTTTTTTTATTATGTGATTTAGGCCAGAAATTTATAATATTTCTTGTGAAACCTTGAAATAATATTCCATTTTCCAAATGAAAAACAAAATTTGTAAATAGCTTTGAAAATCGTAGGAATTGGTACATATGGTTAACGAAAAAAAAAAACTCCAATTTCATAGGTAAATAAGTAATAATATATAAATAAATATTTCGGACACTTACACCAATCATCTAGTCCCAAACTAAGCAAAGCTTGTACTATGGATACTACATAACGGATAAACATACATAAATATTTATATAAACATCCATGACTCGGTAATAAATGTTCATATTCATCACCCAAACATTTACCCGTCGCGGGATTCGAACCTGCAACCGTTGGTTTCGCTGACAGGGTCACTATCCACTACACCAATCGGTCGTCACCAGGTAAAGACCCAATATTTGCTTTTGTGGTAGTGGAGGCCTCTGTCTTTGCTCGTTTTTTTGGTACGAGTTCTCAATCCTATTTCATTTCTACATCCTCGACTAAATCATCGTCGCTTTTCACCATCACAATAATAACGATGATAACAAACAATTCAATCTTAAAATTGTATTTCGATAAACTGTTGCCATTCCAGCCCAACGTTCAATTCCTTTTAGCCGTCTGATTACTGGGCTTATTTATACGATTATTTAAATTCATTTTCTTTCGTCCCTGTCATTTTCTCCATCTTGCTTTTCCTTTATCATTATCTGGTTTAGAAGAATCTAAATTATACGGTGTACCTCCATTTGAGTACAAAATGATTCGTGATTATTGCAGTCTGTTCAATACTCAAATTATCACATCCTTATTTTCATTTCAGAAGAGGTCTTTATGTCATTTAAATTAAATTTCTGGGATCAAGTACCCAAAAGAAATTTGGAATATATTGCTCAAAGTCACGCATTTATTTCAACAGGGCCTACGTGGTGAATTCAAATTCAAAAAATTCTTTATTTTGTAGGTACACAGGGTACACTTAAAATAGTCAGATTTTACATTTCTTACTGCTTGTTCAAAAGGAAATATTCCCCTGAGAAGAACAAGCAAGAAACTCGAGAGGTTGCTCATTTTAATAAACAAGTTTTTTTAATTACCAATAGGCTTTTAAATTTCATTATTAATTGTGAAATAGCCTGGCATGCGAACGAGCTGATTAGGTCCAAGGATGTTTATCATCTAAATGGTCTGATATTTTTATAGTGTCTTGCAATTTATTGAAATGAAGATTTTGTATATTAACAGGAACCTTATTGAAAAAGCGTATAGATAACTCTTTGGTTGAATTACTGACTTTGCGGAGGTGACTTATGTGACCTGCGAGTTTGTCTTTATTTCTTGTATTGACATCACGTTTATCACTATGTTTTTTTCTTAAATATATTAAAGTTTCAAGAATGTACTGTGACGGGAAGGTTAGAATATTATACTTTATAAACTTATCGCTAAGTGACACTACAGATTTCAATTGGTAAATCGCGCGAGCGGCTCGTTTCTGCGAAACAAAAATTATATTTATGTCCGCGGCATTTCCCCACAGCAGGACACCGTTAGACAAGCTGTGAATATTCACTTACCTAATATGCATAATTTTTTCTTATGGTAAAACAACTCATGAGTGCCTATATACAGTATGGAAAGATAAGTCGGGCCCTGGAGGGAAACTACCTTAAATGCTAAAGCTGGCTCATTTTACTTAAAGGAGACATTCCTTTATTTTTAAAAAGAAACAAAACTGCATTCAAAGATTTTTTAAAACACGCTTGCCTCGTCCGGGACTAACCTAAACTAAATAAACACTCCCTATTTTATTATACTAGTTCCGCTGGGGATCGAACCTGCGTATCGTAAACCCTATGTTGTTTACATTGAGATACGGAGGCGGTTAAGATAAGTTAAATAGTTTTTCGTCATGCATGTTCAGACAAAGAAACTATTTCCGTTTCCATATACTAGTACGTATACATAGATCTTAAAATATTTACTTGTCCCAATTTGTGTTGTATCAACGACTCCAGGATGGTTCATTAGAGTTCGGGAGGCTCAACTTGAAATAGAATTTGCATATTTGAAACTTGGAAATTTGCGGTAGGCCGATAATTAGTCACTGAACTTGGGAATGAAAGCCCCAGAAACAAATGACCATCAATGAAGAATATAAATGACTATTTTAATTATACACGTATTTTATTTTTGGGTAGTAGCAGAAATCCTCATAGGATACCAGCAGATCAACATACCCACTCAACCGTCCGGCCCGCGCGGCCAAATTCCGGTGTACTGTCCGGCCCGCGTTGTCGCACTTTTGTGCTGCGTAAACTAAAACAGCTATAGCGACAACAAAAATACGTAAGTATAGGTGAAAGATTACCGATTAAAACAATATTTAAACGAATACAGAAAATATTATTCTAGAGTACTAAAAACTACGTATAACATAAGTAATCGGTAAAAAATCCATAAAAATTGATATTGACATCATACTTGAAATATCGCTACAAACTGTAATAATTTGCATAATTATTACAGTTTGTATAATTATGCAAATTATTATCGTAAAGTACTAATCCTCACAATCATTTTGATTATAATAAGCCCAGAAATATGTAAAAACATTATAATTACTTACGACAAAAATGATGGAACACTGTTCCCTACAGATAACTGACTGAACGAACTAACTTTGACATTTTTATTGTCAATGAGAACAACCGAATACTATGATGAACATTATGCCTTAAGATAATTTATTAGTGGTCACGCTGAATTTTGTTTTCCCCAGTTTCAACTATAGACAATAGGAGGAATTATTTATAGCAGCTACAGCACTATTTCCTAACCTCAATTTCGGATAAACCTGTATAGGGTTTTGTGACACCTGTAAGTATATCTTTGTAATATTTTAGATAGATAAAACAAATACAAAATTGAGAAATTCAATCATGATTCAATTCAATTCAAATTCACCAACAAACTTCACTTCATATCTGACACTCGGGTCGAGCACATCGCTTTGAGCTCCCAATTCGGCGCTGAAGTACGACTTCACGTTGCGATACGTCGCAACCACGCAAAATAGCAAATCAGCCGCGTCCCACACAAATTTTATATCAATTCAGCGATCCTATTGTCTAGAGGCTGCGGAAGACCTACGAGGCCTGCGTCCATACCAACTAGCACGTGGAGCAGACAGGAACCAAGTTTGCCCCTAATCCCTTTTTTCCCAACATCCGGGGCTATCTCTACTCGAAGATAGTGCTGGACTTATATCCCGCAAAAACTCACTTTGTAGCCTCACCTTTCGCGGTAGTCGATCTGGGACATACCGACGAACATAAAAGCTCTTCCTTTTTCGAAGTCGATTAAGAAAAGAGTATTGGAGGAAAGAAGAGAAAAAAGGAAAAGCTTTAAAACTCCGAGTTCCCTTAACTCTAACCGCCTCCGTGGCTCAATGTAAACAACATTGGGTTTACGTTTCGGAGGTCGCGGGTTCGATCCCCGGTTTCGTGTTGATCCCTGGAGACCGGAACACAACAATGCTATTAACATAGCTGCTTGGCGGCAGATTTAGATAAGATGGTGGTACCTAGCCAGGCGGACATTTAAAATGCCCTTCCACCAACCAAACCGAGTACTTAAACATATGGGGTACTTATCTAAATCTCTTATCTAAATCTGCCGCCAAGCAGCTATGTTAATAGCATTGTTGTGTTCCGGTTGTCAGAGATAAGACAGCCAGTCCCTCAAATGTGTTGGGGTTTCCGGGTCAGCACGCTTCCACCTTCGACATCATCTTCACTTAACATCAGGTGTGATTGTGGTCAAGTACAAAGCCGTTGTGCATAAAAAAAACAAAAGAAAACATCATGGTTCATTGCCATTGAATTGAAAATAAGGGGTCAGAAATCCTAGTACACAGATTTGTAGCAATTTTTAGAGAGATGGCAAAATCAAATAACAATAGAAGTTTAAATACCAAAAACCCGACAGCATAGTTCGTATTTCGCGGGCGCCATTTTGGATTTGTCACCATAAAATGTATCCTATGAAACTCCAGGGATCAAGACGAGTCTAACGACACCACGCACTTCGCAATCAGTCAAGGCTTAGCTTTAGGTTTAGGAGGTAACATAGAAATCGACAATTATACACTCGAAAAACATTACCCTCCTTCCTTGGGCAGTCGGGTAATAACGTCTCGGGCAAAATACGTAAAAATCTAAATCCTTCGGAGAAATCTCTGAATATAAAAATCGCGCGTTTTCGAGGAAAGTCTTAATCTGTGGAACAACATCAACAAAATCAATAAGCTTTTATTTCTATTGCCTTCGCTGAGTATTATTGTGACTTGACATTTGCAAATTGTCCGAAAGTATTATTTTATGTCGACAATTTGTTTAACAACTGGATCCCCTGGCGTTGCGAAGAGACGTCGCGTCCCTCTGCATTCTCTATCGCATATTTCGTGGGGAGTGTTCTGAAGAACTGTTCGAGCTAATACCCGCTGCTCAATTTAACCGATACACTTCTCGCCGAAAATTAAATTTCCATCCACATCACCTGGATGAGTGGAAGTCTACCACTGTACGTTTCTCAAGAAACTTCTTACCACGTACGACCACCCTGTGGCACGGACTTCCGGCAGCGGTATTCCCGAACGAGTACAACATTGGAACCTTCAAGAAACGAGCCTACACCTTCCTCAAAGGCCGGCAACGCATCTGTGACCCTTTTGGTGTTGCGGGTGTCCATGGGCGGCGGTGATTGCTTTCCATCAGATGACCCGCATGCTCGTTTGCCGCCCTCTCATAAAAAAAAAAAAAACAAGACCATTAGAAGGTCATTTCATCATCATGCCAGCCAAAGAACGTCCATAGGTAGGAAGCGATCTGCATTTAGCAACCGCCTCCGTGGCTCAATGTAAACAACATTGGGTTTAAGTTTAGGAGGTCACGGGTTCGATATCCAGCGGGGTACATATGTACTCGGTTTGGTTGGTGGTAGGGCATATTAAATGTCCACCTGGCTAGCTACCACCATCTTATCTAAATGTGCCGCCAAACAGCAATGTGTGTTCCGGTTGTCAGAGATTAGATAGCCAGTCCCCCAAATATGTTGGGGTTTTTGGGGCAGTGCGCTTCCGCCTTTGACCTCATCTTCACTTAACATCAGGTGTGATTGAGGTCAAGTACCAACCCGTTATGCATAAAAAAAAACTTTATACGTCAGAGCTAAACTAAAGAAATAACATTTGCAATATCTAAATACTGGCAGATTTTAAATTGACCCAACATTTTCACAACTCTCCGGCTCCAAACTAAAGTTAAAACTGTTAACGATAGCTTAACTGAAACTTAACTAAAACTTATTTAACTATTGCATTTGATTGTAAGTGTGAGTTACAAGACTTGGCGATTGAAACTTAGTATTAGCTTAACTTAACTCCTTCATGTGGGAATATACGGGGCGAAATTTTATTCTTGTAATTTCTGTTTACTTGACTCTACTCAATCAAATTCAATGCAAAAAAGAACCTGCTCAAAGCCAGAATATCAGGCCGAGTTCGTAAAAAACTTATAAAAGTGTACATTTGGAGCATTGCTTTGTATGGGTGTGAAACGTGGACTTTAACTCTTAAAGACAAAGAAAGATTGGAAGCTTTTGAGATGTGGTGCTGGAGGAGAATGGAACGTACCAGCTGGACAGAGAAGAAAACGAACGAAGAGGTTTTAAATATAGTAAAGGAAAAAAGGAAATTGTTGCAAGTAATTGAGAATAGAAGAGGGAAAATGCTGGGACACCTTATACGACACGATGATTTCATCAAAACTATAATAGAAGGAAGAATAGAAGGGAAAAGAAAAAGAGGAAGACCGAGAATAAGCTACATGCAGCAAATAAAAGAGAAGTTGAACGTCGTGTCGTATCAGGAGGTCAAGATTCATCTTCCGCCTTCAGGCGGAGAGCAGAGAGATATGGAAAAATCTCCACCGACAAGAGCATGGCTCTTAAATCAGATGATGATGACTCTACTCCTGATTATGAACAACTTTCCACTAGGCACCATAGGCGAATTCAGCCGAAAATGGTTGGACTTCCATACAAAAGGTGGTTTCAGAATGGTTTAAATTGTATGGGTAATCGATGATCTTTTGATTGAATTTTACTAGATATGGTTCATTAGGGAATGTTGTTCGTAACCAAGAGAAGCGTTTTTTTATGCCTAACGGATTACTTGACCTCAATCACACCTGATGTTAAGTGAAGATGAGGTCGAAAGTGGAAGCTTACTGACCCGGAAACCCCAACACATTTGGGGGACTGGCAAGACAGCCAACCGGAACACAATGCTATTAACATTGCTGCTTGGTGGCAGATTTAGATGAGATGGTTGTAGCTAGCCAGGCGGACTTTTAAAATGCCCTACCATCAACGAGTACTTAAACATGTAACCCGCTGTGGATCGAACCCGCGACCTTCGAATCGTGATTTCGCCAGTGTAGATATTGGACAATTACGAGATCTTCAGACCTTGTTATTGTGTAAGTGCATCGTGTGATTAGTTGACTCATCGCTCGCTCGACACATAGACGATTTCTCATTGTTCAACGTTACCGATGACAATATCGATAAGTCTTACTCGATCTATCCCGTTTTTTTTAAATCGTACGAGTTTTCGATCCTAGTAATTATTTTAGCTTGTAACTAGTTTCGGACTACTTACAAACTAAGACAATATTTGTATAGGAGTAAGAAATATATCCCTTGGACATACTTGTATAAGCAATACTTACCTTTCCTTAAGAGTAAGAAACAATTCCTTCGAGTAAGTATTGTCTTTTACCAATAAATACGCCTTCTCACATATTTATTTACTAAAGGTGGGGTTACACTGCAAGCGGTCGCGGTGAGCACGATAACAAATAATAGAATCGCCAAAGTTTCGCAAAATACCAGACTTCAATAAAGTTTCCTACTCCATCATCGGAGTATATCATCACATCTTTACTAAATTTATATACAATAATAAAAATTAACAAATATTTGGGGCACTTACACCAATCGTCTAGTCCCAAACTAAGCAAAACTTGTACTATGGATACTAGATAACGGATAAACATACATAAATATTTATAAAAACATCCATGACTCGGGAATAAATGTTCGTATTCATCATACAAACATTTATCCCTCGCGGGATTCGAACCCGCAACCGTTGGTTTCGCTGACAGGGTCACTATCCACTACACCAATCGGTCGTCTAATACAAAAACATATGCGTAAAAAAACTTATTTCGAATCATCAAATGAAGTTTATTTTTGTCAATTTACAAAAATGTTAAATATAGATATCGTTATTTTGAAATGATTCTGGAGAATTTATTCGAATCCATTCACGCAGGATTGAAGTCAAGGCGGCGGTCCTTTCCATACTTCTCTACTATCCAACCGTGCGGAGTCTCCCCACAGACAATGGATCACGTATTGTCTTGCCCCGCGTGTCCTGACAGCTGCACCTTTGACGACCTCCTGTTAGAGTGGCTAAGTTTTGGTCCAATAAAATTTGAAACTTGCCTCGACACGAAAAGAAGAAGATCCAACAATCTTATCGTATTCTACTCTTCCAAAAACGACACATCCACAATAATTATATTTATAATAAACTTTCTTCATTTCAAAAAGTTGTAGAAGTATAAGTTTTTTTTTATGACAGACTTCAGTATTATTTAATGTGCAAGCGGTTCATTTAAGCGTCACTAATCCGCGAGAAATTCGCCGTCATCGCAACCGCAGCGGTGCGGCCCCACCTTTATCAACTCCATCTCCTTGAAGTCGTCAAGGAAAACAAAAAAATATATCAAGAAACCTCTCAATCTCGAGTTTTTGATCCACAAAAAGCATCGGGTAAACGAATCGTATATGAATCTAACTACTCGATATACAAAAAAGTTTTTTGCGTACCGAATAAAGGAGATTTGTATGTTTTATTACACAGTATAGGTATGCTTGTATAGGGAGTGCTACATTCAATTATTGGAATACGATTTGCTACGAGCCTCCAATATTATCATTGATTTAATAAATAATTTTGGTGATATTAAAATATTGCTCACATAAGCCCACGAAGAACCAAAAGGATTTTAACTGAAAGCTTTAATATTTTTGTTATCCAGCTACGTACAGTCTCAAAAACTTGATGAAAATTCTAAAATACATTAATATTTTGATTTATTTATAGCTAGTTTAGTTTGCAAATTTATTAATTTATGTTGTAAAGTTGATATCTATGTTTATGACATTTCTTACACCCCAGAAAAGTGAATTATTGATTCATCTATCTATCTAGATTAACTAGAAATTTTATTTTAATATGATCATGTTACAAAAATAATGTAGTAATCCATATCCACTAGGCAAATGGCAAATAAACGTTAGCCCTTGCCTAGTGTACTTTGATTTAACCTTTAAATACAAAGTCAGGTCACTGAATTGGCATTACAAGACACCAAAATCAATTCAATACTCATTTATTCTCACAACTTACACTAACAGTACTTACATCTTACTTAGTACTTACATATTGACCTAAGTTTCTTTTCTTAATTAGCGGTTTATCTCAATGTAAAGCAAATAAATAAATATAAATAACTTTGCACATACACACAGCGCCATCTAGTTCCGCACTAAGCAATTAGGCTTGTATTATGGATACCAGATGGTTGATAAACTACACAAATACATTTTTTTTGTAAATAAATACATATATAAATGAAAAACATCCATAACTCGGGAACACATGTCTGTATTCATCATACAAACATGTGTTCCTAGCGGGATTCGAGCCTGTCACCTTTTGGTATAGCAGCACAGTTTCTAACCACTATACCAAACAGGTCGTCAATTTATTACGTGTCCCTACTATGTCATCTACATACACCGTGCTTATAAGAAGCCGTGCTGAATCTCTTAAGGGATTTATTCTACCCGATTGTATTCGACCTTTTTGTGACGACCCTTGAAGCTTCCGTAATACCCAAACATATGCGAAAGAAATAATAGTGTTCCTAAAAATCGAGGGTCGATTATATTTCTTTTTTATTAACATGCTTTTTATATAAGTAAGTTGTCATGAAATTTTGTAATATGTTTGTTATTTATCGTAAGATTATTCCTTACAAGATTAGTACGAGGATTATGGCTAAGAAGGCTCAAGGTCACCCAAAAGGCAATGGAGAGAGCTATGCTCGGCGGCTCCTGCGAGATCGAACCAGAAATTACTCGTAGGCCCCACGGCCGTTGGGGCGGAAATTTTGTAATATGTTTGTTATTTATCGTAAGATTATTCCTTACAAGATTAGTACGAGGATTATGGCTAAGAAGGCTCAAGGTCACCCAAAAGGCAATGGAGAGAGCTATGCTCGGCGGCTCCTGCGAGATCGAACCAGAAATTACTCGTAGGCCCCACGGCCGTTGGGGCGGAAAGGTTCTCAAGAGGCGACCATGCACCGGAAGACGCAGTGTGGGCAGGCCCCCTTGAGGTGGACCGACGATTTGGTAAAGATCGCGGGAAGCCGCTGGATTTCGGCTGATGATGATGATACGGCCGTGTGGTACTCGGCAGAGTAGAATGACAAAGGCACATGTTAAACAACCCTCTGCATCAGCATACAATTTTTATAGATTTAATACATATACCATACACCAGACTTAGTAATATTTGACAGGTTTTTCAAAATTGTCCCACGTATTTATTTAACTACGAGTTTTTGCAGCTGAATTTTTTAAAGTTCCGAAACAGAAGTTCTGAGGGGAAAGCGGCGAATAGTTGGAGAAATTGTTTTAGCATTTCTCGTATTTCTGGGAATCGCTGAATTTCAGAAAGATATTTCCATTGCAAAGTGTTTTCAAATAGTTTTTAATATGATTGTACAATTGTTTTTGATTTTCGTTAACGCCGGGAATGATTTTTTTCATTATTTTGATAGCTTGTTATGTACAGAGTATTTTTTTTTAATGCACAACGGGTTGGTACTTGCCCTCAATCACACCTGATGTTAAGTGAAGATGAGGTCGAAGGGGGTAGCGTACTGACCCGGAAACCCCATCTTATTTGGGGGACTGGCAGTCTTATCTCTGACAACCGAAACACAACAATGCTATTAACATTGCTTTTTGGCGACAGATTTAGATAAGATGGTGGTAGCTAGCCAGGCGGACATTTAATATGCCCTACCACCAACCAAAGCAAGTACTAAATATGTACCCCGCTGGGGATCGAACCCGCAATCTCCGAAACGTAAATCCAATGTTGTTTACATTTCGGCCTCATCATCACTTAACATCTGGCGTGATTGAGGTCAAGTCAACCCGTTGTGCGCTCACTTCATCTGGATAAAAAAATGTTCTTAAAAAAGAATAAAAAAAAAATAAAAAAAATATTGGAAAAACCTTGAATAACTAAATATTTTGTGGGGTTACTTGATTGTCTTAACGTTGAACATTTTGATTAAAATATAAATAAACATTTTGAGAAAGACTGAGATTTTTTTTGGTTTATGCGTGAACATCCAAACTTTCGCATTTAAATGGAAAAATAATGGAAAAAATCTTTTCGATAGCGCTTATCGAAAAGATTTTTTCCATTATTTTTCCATTTAAATGCGAAAGTTTGGATGTTTATTTGTTTGTGTGTTTGTTTGTCGCTCAATCACGGCGAAACGGAGGAATGGGTTCGGATAAAATTTGGTATAAAGGATATACCTGACATTAAAACATCCCATAAAGTGAGTAGTTCCCACGGGATAAACAAATGAAACATCCGCGATAAAGCTATTCCACACAGGCGACCCGCGGGTGGAAAGGTAGTATTTATAAAAAAAAAAAACAGAATCAATTTCAGAGTTAGTCTCATAGCCAAAGTTATTCAGATTGATGTTCTGAACAATCATACAAAATTTAGATAGAAAATGAAAAATCACCAAGTATAAGGCTGCCCGCCCACGACCGATAATCAGTGACCGATTTTTTGTAGGAGAAAAATGGAACGTACTGATTGCAATATTTCAATGCCCACGTCATACAAAAAATCGGTCATAATATCAGTGATAAAAGTATTGACGAAAAAATCGGCCCGATTATCGGTGCTACAAAAATTCGGTCGTGGGCGCACCTCGTTGAATTACTTGTACTTACTTCTGTGGTCTTCTTCTTGCATTTATCAGTGCCAGCGAAGATATTCAGCTGTGTGGAGCCTTGCTTGATTGGACACTGGTCTATATCCACCCTTCGCAGATCAATGTCGATCCCACTCGTGCCTCTGAAACAAAAATGTTTTATTAACATGGGTAGGGCAGATTGAATGGAGCGCCCCCCGTGGAGGGGGGGTGTTAGAGGGGGGCAGGGTGGGGGGGGGGGAGAGGACCTGGAGCCGCTGACGCGTTCCCAGGTCCTCTCTACTGCCGAGGAATGTCGCCGCGGGGTTTTAGTGTGTATGTAAAATTTTTTGTCTAGTTTTGCTATTAAAACAGTACATTTGAAATAGGTAGGTTGTCCGGTATTAAATAGGGATGCAGATACAAACTACGTGAATAAATTTCATATATTTACATACACATACATACATAGATCAATAGACAAATATACCTATTTAAACATAACATCAAAAAATAGCAACAAAATACAAACGTAAATATATAGGTGTAAACCTTGTTTACACCCTTGTTGTAACTGTGATGTTTGCTATTTTACAACATACAGTAACATAATGAACATTGAGATTATGAGAGCACAGCATCCTATTAATGTCCGAACGTTAAGGAAGGAAGGTGAAAGATGAAAGGTCTACATTGGAGAGCTCTTCAATTATTGCAAAGCCTTAATGACGCCTCGTTTATATGAATAAGTGTCGTTTAGTCACTTCTCACAAATCCCCATCATTAACCTTGACAAGTATTTTAATTGGTGATTATTTATGTACTGATGTTTATTTAGCTTTAGAAGGTGAAATTTAATTAGAGTAATTCCTGTTTACTGGTTACTTCACTCCTGACTACGAACAACATTTCAAACTCAAATCATTTATTTTGATAGTATTATCGTGTACTGTATGAATAAGGACCTTATGAAGGCACAGCAACATGACAGAGTAGCATGCGCACTAATTGAAATAATTACTTATGAGGTATGTCTTTTATTTTTTTATGATGACAATAGAACACAATTCAATTTGTCATTAGTACACAAAGAATTTTGTACATATTTACAAAAACGAAATAGTAAATATACATTTGCAAATTAATAAAATAATAAATATATAAAACACACATTTACAAATAAAAAAATTGTCCCAGATCTTGCTGAAGCGGAAGGGTGCTTAAGAGGCTAAGTGCGTTTCCTCTTTGGGCAGCCAGACTTAGCCTCTGGTACCTATTCTTAATTCATTATTCACATTATTTAGCAGCTAGATATTTAACCTATTGTATCATATATGTTTTAACCATTGTATTCCTATTGTTATTTTCCTTTTAAATTATTTATTAATGGTACATATTTATATTATTTATAGGAAACAGCCGAATTCAACCGAAAATTGTTGGACTTCCATACTGAAGAGAGTTCCAGAATGATTTCCTTTGAAATCGAAAATTTTTTGATCGAATTCGACTATGGTTTATTGGGGAAAATTGTTCGTAATCAAGAGTGACGTCACCACTTAATGGGAATTACTCGAATTCAAATTAACGATAAGTAAGGTGAGTAGACTTTTAACTCTCCCGAGGGAATACTAGTGGGAGTACTAATTATACAATGTAATATAATTGTAACCCAAACTTATTTAAAAGAGCAACCCTTGAGTTTCTTGCTCGTTCTTCTCTGGGGAATCTGCTATTGCGAATGAGCAATAATGTCAATAATTTTAATATTAAAATAAAAAATGTGACGTTTTCAAGTGATAACCTTTATCCTACGAAATAAATATTTTTTGACTTTTGACTTTGACTTTGGAGAGTTGGGTTGATTTTTGTTTTTTTCATATTCAAGTTAAATAAAGAATTACGACATTTAGTGCATGTAGAAATTAACTGATTAAGTGTTATGAGCGTTTCAGTAAAATTATTTTTTACTTTGTATTGGCTGAAGTCGGTTGCTTTTTATCCCACTGCCCAAGTAAGGCACACACAGGCAGGCAATTGTAACATAAATATGTTTGTCCAAACATGACGGTGCTGCGCGTGGTTGCCTTCTCTGGCTCAAGGAGTCCACGGAAGACCAGCGTCGTGGTTACTAACTGGTACCTCGGCATATATGCTGAGTGGATTAGTTATGTCAATTACAGATTCTCATTTTTAATTATAATTCTTTTAAAAAAATAATTAGGTGGGTAGTCACTATTAAATCACTATTAAAGATGACAGGTTCTTAGCCATATTCGATGAAAATTGGTTAGGCCGTTTTGAAGTTATTTAGCTTTTGTAAGCATTGTAAGCTGAATAAATGTTTTCTTTCTTTTTTTTTTTTATCAACATCATTATATCAGCCGAAAGCCGTCCGCTGCTGGACAAAAGCCCCCCGAAGATCTCCACAACGATCGTGTCCTATATATAATAATATAATTTTTTTTTATATATTCAAAATTAAATAATTAGGTTCGCAGCCAAGTTTAACAATCGGTTAAGGCTGGTTTATCAGGGTGATACAATTTATTTGTTTTTCCGCTGGTATTCTAAATTTTCAATTCCGATTTAATGTGAAATACCCAAGATGTCATTGTTGTTTGCATATCGTGTACCAATATTAGACCCTGTTCCGGATATCTGCGCCAGTGGTCACTCTCTCAGACAGATTATGCAAATTCCTGGACGGTAACGGATATCCGGGCGGTACGAAGCGCACTAAATTTAAGCACTAATTACGTCAAATATATCACGCCCACAGCTATAATTCCTTAGCGCTCGCTGGAATTTCCGGACTAATTTAAGTTTTCAGTTAAGTTAATATGCTCGAAAAACTTATGGCCGGTGAAGTATTAAAGTTCTTGAGTGGAGATCACACATAAATTATAAAATTGTCTGGCTTTTTGTACTTTTATTGCTTGTTGTGAATTGTTTCCGTGTAACTTGTATTTCTGTCAGCGAATAAAGTTATTCTATAGAACATGTACCGGCAAGCGTAGTGTAGGATGTCCACAGGGAGGACCTGGAAACCACCTATCCTATAAAATGAAATGAAATGAAAATGAAAATGAAAATGAAAATGAAAATGAAAATGAAAATGAAAATGAAAATGAAAATGAAAATGAAAATGAAAATGAAAATGAAAATGAAAATGAAAATGAAAATGAAAATGAAAATGAAAATGAAAATGAAAATGAAAATGAAAATGAAAATGAAAATGAAAATGAAAATGAAAATGAAAATGAAAATGAAAATGAAATGAAAATCATTTATTCATGTAGGCAATACAATATGCACTTATGAACGTGATTTGTTTTTTAAACTACCACTAGCTCGGAACGCGACACCTACTGAGAAGAGCTAGCGTGAAACTCAGAGGGTTTGTCTCTTTTTAATCATTTACAATCAAGAAAGGTTACAACAATTTTATATATCGTGTAGAGGAGCCGTTTAATCCCATGGATTACTTTCATTAATGTAGTCTGAAATTTTGTAATATCCCTTTTTACATAATTTTTGTTTTATAATAAGTTTGTTTTATAATAAGTATGGGTACCCATATCCTGCTTTTATAATAAAGTTCCAGTGGACATTCAAAATTTACCTTTAAATAAATTCAAAACCATTATAATAATATAACAGACATTATTTACAAAAGGCTATTATAAAATTTCTGACTATCTGAATGATAAGCAAGCATGGACATAGACCGCTCGGCGATATTCAGTCTAATTATACAATATAACATAATTGTAACCCAAACTTATTTAAAAGAGCAACCCTTGAGTTTCTTGCTCGTTCTTCTCTGGGGAATCAGGTTTGTGAATGAGCAATAATGTTAAAAACTTTAATAATAAGATAAAAATGTGACGTTTTCAAGTGATAATTTTTATCCTAAGAAATAATTTTTTTTTTTATTTCATTTGATTTGACCTGTACTGCCGATGAAGGTCACCGCGGGGTTTAGTGAGTATACCTCCGACAGGGCGGAGTCCCACATAACCGTTTCGCTGACCCCCAAGGCGAGAGGTATGCTTAAAAAAAGTGGATGTCCAGCAGCGTGCGATGTCCACTCACTAGATGGACGGCCTGGTGAAAGTTGCGGCAAGGTCGTTGAATGCAGGCCGTTTCCAACCGGTCGCCCTGGAAGTCAATGGGGGAGGCCTATGTTTAACAGTGGACTTCCCATAACTGATATGATGATGATGATGTGTTTTACTTTCTTTTAAGGTTCCGTAGTCAATAAGGAAACCTTACAGTTTCACCATGTCCGTCTGTCTGTCCGAGATTTACCTCAGAGGCTGACGCGGGGAAACGCATTACGCGTACCGCTCGCCTAGGGGACGGCGAGACGTATATAGTTTTTTAACCTCATTAAGGTTTCATTTACCCGAGGCATTATATATTTTTAGATCTTGTGGAAACGGCTTAATAAGGTTTTGATGGGAGAATTATTTAAATTAAAATAATAAAATAACTTTGGCCTACGCCTCCGTGGCTCAAAATGTACTTCGATATACAGGTGGAAAGAATTATAGCCAAAAGTATAAGTAGCCCTTTGAAACTGAAATTTGACATGAATATACACATTGGTTATGACGCGGATAAATTTTGAAAGTACTAGAAAGGCTCTTAGTACTATACAAAGCTGTAACTTGGCATGGGTATACATGGGTATCACGCCGACAAAGTGGTAAAATAAAATCCCACCATGTGGGATGTCGATGGATAGGTCGTTCTAAAATATTAAAGGTTAAATCAGGGATCCATTTAAGGAATATTGAGCTTTAAAGTGCTAATTTCCACACCAGCTACATGTTTAAAAAGTTGGATATGTGGAAAAATTATATACGGCGGAAGTATTTATCGGATGAGTTTTTTTTCCTTTTTTTTTATATATTAGGCAAGTGAAATGGAAGTTATTGGCATAGGTAGGTTAATTTTTTCTTTTCAAAAACGCACGTGCCGGCTTTTTACTGATATATGCGACTGGTGGGATTCGTAGAGTTTCTATCACGCGGAATTTATTTAGAACTCATATTTTCTCCAAATTTTCTTTATTTATTTAATTTAATTATTTATTTAATTGTGTGGAATAGGCTATAAACGCGACCGTCAAATGACACAATTAACGCTTTATTCGATTATAGTTTTAAAAAAAAAAAGAAATAAACGAAGTATGCCAATATCTTCTATTTCACTTACCTTATATGCCCTATTTTTTTCCTTACGGTAAAAATACTCATCCGGTGTAATGGCGTTAAAAGGAAAACTATTACAAGTTTTAAATGTGTAATGTGTGTGTGTGTGTGTGTGTGTGTGTGTGCGTGCGTGCGTGCGTGCATGTGTGTGTGTTATGTGCGAATGTTAGCCCTACGAAAGTGTCTTGGGATCGAAAGCTGGATATCAGCTTTCGCTAACTAATGTGTACGTGTATGTGCGCATGAGTGATGCTTACGTAAGGGTGAGTGCATGTGCTAACTAGGCTGTTATGTTAAGTGTTACCTATTTTATGAAACTGCTGCCATGAGTGTTTCTGTGTGTTCATAACTTAGGGTTTTAAGCCAGGATGTTATTGTTTTTTTACACTCAAAGTAGGTCAACGAGTAAGATAGCAAGTTTCTTGTTTACCATATTATAGAGATGTGCTGAGCGTCTAGCAAATTGTCGCCTAGCAAATTCTGTCTTCACGATACTTGAATGTGCCAATGTATTATACATTTTATGCTTCTATAAATACCAGCACCAAATATAAATTACACATCATTTCCAACGCGTTATTGACGAAGGAAATGAGCACAATTGACGCACGTAATTGCTTTGCGAAAACGTTTGGAAATGTCATGGGGGTAAGGTTAAACTAATCACAGGAAAGCCGCGTACGAATTCTAAATATACGTTGTATGAAATCGAAGTCGTGTTAAAAAGGTTATCAGTTGTCAGACATGTAGGTAAGGGAAGAAAGATACTTCAACAGCTATATTATAGAATAATTTATTAAGGACCCCACAACACGATACAAAAACAAAGAAGTAATGAATATGTATGGCTTTGCAGCACAATGGGTTAGCACTCAGCTCATGCTGTGGCGAATCACAGCGCTGGTTTTCAGTGCTCCCAAATGCCCAGTCACGCACGGATGCTACGTCAGTATAATAATGAGGAGCATAATAATAAATAATTATGTCTGTATTTAGTGCATGGTATAGTGTTGTATAAATATATATGTCGTAGATGGGCGTGTCGGGGTGGGCGTTGCTAGCGACCGGGACCGACCGAAAGGGTGGCTCGGGCAAAGGCGATAATTGTAAACTACCATAGGCAAATCGACAACGTATTCACATTCGATTATGACCATGAAATCTGAGATGTTTTCTGTTGAAGAGAAAACATGTGCACGCCCCTCGTGCCATACAACTTGGCCCCCGCGTGCACTCTGTGGAACTCAGCCGTACCTTGTCTATAGTTCCTCCTTGCTCAAATCCCATTATCAACTTCTAATTAATTAACGACTCACCGGATTCTTCCACGCGTCGGTGATGTGTTAAGTGGAGCTCCGACTCCTTTGAAGGCTCGTAGCAAAGTGTGTCCCATTGTCGATGTGAAGACACAATACAACGTCGTCACCGCGCCGTTTTCGGCGATACCACCAGGTTTACTTCCCATTAACCGCGTATTATGATAGTCAGTTGACCCTTCGAATAATGAATTCTATCGCTAATTTATCGCTATCTGCGACATATATATTATAGATAAATCATCAGAATATGGATATAGTCAATTTGTGAATGGATTATCTAGTATCATGTGACTCTCTGAGTTATAACCCATTTGTGCTACTATTTCTCAATTCTTTACTTTTATTTGTATGTATATTTCTTTGTAATTTAAATATTGTGTAGTTTTGTGTACGCAGTGGCGTAAATAAATGCTTTATCTATCTATCTGTCTTACACGAATTTAAATTCAACCTGTAAATTGTTATTCTTATTTCTAAAATTCTAACCTATAGTGTTTTGGAAAGTATTCTAAAGCATTTCTAGTAAGACATTAGACATTTTGTGACAAATGTGGGCAAAGATAAGAGAATTTATTCAGGAACGTGCTTGCATTCTGATGAGGGCATTTGAATGGATTTTTAGCGGCGGGCTGAAACTTTGTTATATAGTTAAAACATGTATTTAACCGGGCATATATATTAGGTCTTTACCTATGAAATTGCCGTTTTGTATGAAAAAATTTTAACGAATTTTTTTCATGTATTTTTTATTTGTATTAATCGAAGTAATCACCTATGACATCAATGCATCTTTGCCAACGCAGTGGCAGTTTATTGATGCCCTTCTTAAAGATATCAGCTGGACGGGAGGCAACAAATTCTTCCAAGGCATTTTGTACTGCCTCTCGGGTATTGAATTTTTTTCCTGTCAAGAAGTTATCCAAATTCTGGAAAAAGTAGTAGTCTGTAGGCGCAAGGTATGGTGAGAAGGGTGGATGACTGAGAGCTTCCAACCCCAGTTCTTGCAACTTGGAGACCGTCTGCTGTGCAGTATGAGGTCGCGCGTTGTCGTGCAGGAGCAGCGGAGAGGAGCGATTGACCAATGCTGGTTGGAGATGTGCCAGCTTCTCCATCATTGTGTTCAGTTCTTCACAGTACACATCTGCAGTAATGCTCATCCCGTTTGGTAAGAAGCTGTGATGAATCACACCGGCGCTAGACCACCTAACAGTGACCATCACTATTCTAGGGGTAAGTTTTCCTTTAGGACATTGTTTAGGTGCTGAACCAGGATCCAACCAACTAGCTGAGCGCTTGCGGTTATCAAACAGAATCCATTTTTCATCGCAGGTAACAATGCGGTTCAAAATTCCTTAATTTGTGTGTCTGTTGAGCAGCGTAAGGCACGTCTCGACGCGTGCTTCGCGCTGGCGATCATTGAGTTCGTGGGGCATCCATTTGTCAAGCTTTTTTACCTTGCCAATTTGACGCAAATGGACCAATATTGTTTTGACGCTAACGTCGAAAGCTGCTGCTAATTCAGCCGTAGATTGTGTATCATCAGCTTCCACAATCGCCTTTAATTCGTCATTGTCGACCAAAGTCTTCGGACGACCGCGACGTTCATTTTTCAGGTCGAAATTCCCAGAACGGAAGCGAGCAAACCAATAACAGGTGGTGCGTTGGTTTGTAGTGTTAGCTTTTAAAATAAAATTAATTTGAAATTAGAATTCTTAGCCAAACAAAAATCATTTTGATTTGAAATGGCCAGTACTGCAGAATGGCAATTTCATAGGTAAAGACCTATTATGTACCATCAGGTTCATAAGTGTTTCTTTTTTTTTATAGTTAACTGGATACGCATTTGACCACAATCTCACCTGATGTGAAGTGACGATGTGGTCGAAGATGAAGCACGCGATCCCAGTAAATGCCTATTCACTCTGCTCTTGAAGATCCCAAGGTTGTAGGATTCAGGAAAGACTGACACCGGAATGGAGTTCCATGTCTTGACTGTTCGGATGATGAATGACGAATCGAACTTCTTAGTGCGAATGTTCGGTATATTAAAATATATACGGGTGGAATCCCTCCCCACGCCTAGTGGTCCGAAGATGGAAGGGCGACGGTGGAATAAGATTATGTAATTCGTTGGAATTATGTGGTGGCGCCGATAATGCGATTCTTTTGGTGCGTTTTGAAACTATTGAAGATCGCGAAGTGTCTCACCCAGGGTGGAGGGGACGCGACCCGGGAGAGGATGACATCCCCCGGAGCGGCCCCGCTCGCTGATCGCGGTGTGAGGCACGACAGCGCCCCCTACGGAGGGTGCCGGTCCGGGAATGGGCCTCCCCTTGTGTGATTGAGGTCAAGTCCTAACCCAATGTGGATAAAAAAAAAACATAACATAACTTTTGATAGCCTCAATCCGAGACTTGGCACATTTCTACAGAATGTTATTGTTGGGATTTCGATTTTAGTACATTATGTGCCAAGTAAAACAAACGATAATAAAACTAATTAAATTAATAATAATTAAACCGACGAGCATGTTTGAACAACCTTATGAGGGTGAACGAAGCAGAAGAGGTGTGTCAGGATCGTAGCAAGTGGAAGTATGTGGTCTCTGCCTATCCCTACGGGAAACAGGCGTGACATTATGTATGTATGTGCCAAATAATGATCGAAGTTTGTGTCACTGTTGATTCATTTGTAGTAACCGTTGACTCCTCTAAATATCAAGCCTATTCACCTCAGATACAGCGGCGTCATAAATCAATGGGAGCTCGCAAATCTGGATGGTGGATGTGAAAGCTGTGTTTTTGACGGCGTATTTAATTAGACTGATTTGGAACCGGCATGAAATTAATTTCACAGATATCGCTGTCAAAGGCAGAAAGCTTCAAAATTATATTTTGTAATTATATTAAAAGTACGTAGCCACTAATAGGACCCGAGGGATACCCAAGCGATGGAATATTAAAAGGAAACAGTTATTATTTGTATCGTTCTACGAAGAAGGGTTAGTTAATGTTTAATGTCCTAATGTATTAGGACAAGTAATAACAATTTTGTTTACAAAAATAATAATAAAAAAAAAGGCCGAGTGCGTGTCGGGCCACGCGCAGTGTGTTGCGTACTTGCCCTCACAATATGCGGACTTAGAAGACAGTTTTTTGTTGCTTGATAACCGCCTCCGTGGTTTGCGATTCGGAGGTCGCGTGTTCGATCCCCAGCGGGGTACATGTTTAAGTAATCGGCTTGGTTGGTGACAGGGCATTTTAAATGTCCGCCTGGCTAGCTACCATCATCTTATCTAAATCTGCCGCCAAGTAGCAATGTTAATGGAATTGTTGTGTTCCGGTTGTCAGAGATAAGGTAGCCAGTCCCCCAAATGTGTTGGGGTTTCCGGGTCAGTACGCTTTCCACCTTCGACCTCATTTTCACTTAACATCAGGTGTGATTGAGGTCAAGTGATACCCAGTTGTGCATAAAAAAAAAACATTTACTCCGAACGAGATTCGAAGGGTTAAAGTACGGTCACTATACAGTACTTTAACACTTAGTCAAATTTATTCAATCACCATGGACAAAGACATTATTATTGTCTAGCTCGTGGATATGTTAAAATTATTTTCCTCGCGATCGCGCTAAAAAGTATGTAAAAAGTATATAATCCAGGGTGTGTTCTACCTATGTACCAAATTTCATCCAAATCCGTTCAGTCGTTTCGCCGTGATTGAGCAACAAACAAACAAACAAACAAACTTTTGCATTTATAATATTAATTTAGATATAGAAAAGATGCGATTACAAAATTAATTGTTAGCCAATGTAACAATTTATGCCAATGCCAGATCAAATGGCATGTAATTAATGGACTTGCAATTGACAATCTTACTGATTGAAAATTGATAATGATCTTGAATCAATTTGCATTGTATTAAGGAGCCCTGGCTTAAATATACAAGAATCAGATCAAAGTGAACCTTCGAGTGTTAAAGATTTAGAGTGTGCTTTTGAATATTTGATAATAGGTATCGGAAACTTAAGCTTATTGTGCAGCAGTTATTCGATTAGCGAGAACTTCCTCCTTCCGTCGGTCCCTTGAGTTGGTGACCCTAGAGAGGGCACGTTTATTGAAGGCAGTTATCGTTGTTATCGTTATTTCAATAATCCATCTCTGTAGACTTATATAACGTCACCATTTTATGTCCAATGAGGTGAACGGAGATATCCCAAACATTAGACTTTAATGCTTGAACTTGAACACAACGTCCACAATTCTACATATTTAATAAACACCTGTTTTCTCGTTTAGTCTTCAATATAATAAAAACTGCACACAAATCGGACCATACTACATCTGTGTGAGTGTGTACATCTGGAAGAAGACTGGAATACACACATAACACCGTGAAACGCATAACACCCGTCGTTTTTCGTCGAGAGATCAAAACGTATATAACGCTTCGAATGCATTAGGTAATCTAAAATGACACATAGTCTGTGAGACTCCACGTCCTCACTTATTAACCTTGTTTGATAAAACAATACACCAATTCCCACGAATCATCCTATAATTTATGAGGTCAGTCGAATATTACCCAAAGTAACACTTCGGATATTTCCCAGTGTGCGGATTTGTTCTCGCATAAACACGAATGGTTCCTTATGAATTTTTAAAAATTCTCCGACAAAATATCGCTCGCTCGATCTATTTTTGAAGCTTCATGGTAACAGAATGTCCCCACTGTCCGGCGAGACAAATCGCAATTTGAATATTCTATTTAACCAGCATACTCCAATTTAAAGGAGGCCTTTGGGATGCCAAAGGACATCTAAATGGGATTGAGAATACGGTGAAATGGAAATATTCCCTTGTTTAGGGTGTTAGGGAGGTTGATACAAAACCGTAAGAGCGTGATAGTTGGAGTCATTTGGGACAATTTAGCTTTATTTAGTGTTAAGTTTTAGGTCACTCAAAATTTTCGGATTTTATTAATTATATTTAATGTTAATAGCATTCTGTGCATTCTTCCCATTCTTACATACGGTGCTCAGACTTGGTCTTTGACGGAACGTCAGAAATCAAAACTCAGGGTTTGCCAGAGGAGCATGGAACGTAGCATACTGGGAGTCAAACTGATCGACCGCGTCAGAAATGCTACACTACGCTCACGGACTCGGATCTTTGACGTAGGGAAAAAAGCGGCAACGTTGAAGTGGGACTGGGCGGGTCACGTGGGCCGCATGCCGTGCGAGTTGTGGGCAAATGCGTCCACTATTTGGACTCCTACAACCGCCAGACGCAAACGGGGCAGACCGCGAAAACGGTGGAGAGACGAGCTTGACAGTTTTGATAAGGGATGGTTTGTGCTCGCCAAGAACAGAAACGATTGGAAACAGATGAGGGAGGCCTTTACCCAGCAGTGGGACACTATGGGCTCTTAATAGAATAGAATAGTTAATAGCATTGTCAGCAAAATATATTGAAAATTTTAGACAAAGATATCCATAACTATGAAATTAAAATCCAGACCTCTAGACATAGTGGTCGAGGTATCTAACCACTACACCAAATGGGTCGTCAAATGGCTCCAAAGGACAAACGGACAGATATACATATACAAAGGTGATTTCTAAATATTCCGTTATGTCAAATTCGATAGTTAAAGATCACTTGACGATCTGGGGCTCTAATATCTTTGCACATACACACAGCGCCATCTATATCCACACTAACCCTCTTATTCATAAAAATTTACAAACGCTTTATAAGCCTGTTTTAGTTAATGTATGTTTTGTCACTTTCTTTTATTGCAATTTTTCCTCATGAACGACAGAGACAAAACAAACTTTAACTAAAATAGGCTTATAAAGCGTTTGTAAATTTTTATGAATAAGACGGTAAGCAACTAGCCTTGTATTATGGATACCAGGTGATTGATAAACTACACAAATACATTTCTTTTGTAAATAAATACATAAATAAATGAAAAACATCCATAACTCGGGAACACATGTCTGTATTCATCATACAAACATATGCCCCTAGCGGGATTCGAACCCGCGACCCTTTGGTATGGCAGTCAGAATTTTTAACCACTACACCAAACAGGTCGTCATATATAATACATAAGTAGTTCTCGCAGGATAAGCAAATTTATCATAACGGGTACATAACGGGTTAGGTTATTCTACACAGGCAAAGACGCGTGCGGAAAGCTAATATTATGTATATTTATACACTTAAAAGTAAAAAATGTGACCAAAATTATCTTATTTCCCAAACGTATAAATCTAAATATATAAAGGAAGAAACTGACTGACTGACTGACTGACTGACTGACATATCAACGCACAGGCCAAACCGCTGGGTCTAGAGTTTCCAAATTTGGCACGTAGGTTCCTTACGAGGTCTAGGGGAGCAATAAGAAAGGATTTTTCAAAATTCACCCTTTAAGGGGGTGAAACAGGGGTGGGAAGTTTGTATGAAGAAACAGTATAACTTGGACATTTCGACTATTTTCGACTCGAAACTTCGCAAGAGTACTCCTAGGAACAAATAAGCTAATACGTGTTTTGAGATTTTTCGAAAAACAACCCCCTGGGTTGTGAAATGGGGGTTAAAACCGTAAAATCGATATTGGTGTCGTTATTTAGGTTTTATGGGATGTTGATTTTGAAAATGACATTTATTTTAAGCCAACCCTCTAGGGGTGAGATAGGGGTGGGGGATGATACCAAAAAAGTCTATATTGGTGTCGTTATTTAGGTTTTTTGGGACGTTGATTGCGAAAATGACATTTATTTTGAAGCTAACCCCTTGGGGTTAGACAATGCGATAAGGGTGAGTTGAGATTTTTCGAAAAACAGCCCCCTGGGGTGTGAAATGGGGGTTGAAACCATAAAATCGATATTGGTGTCGTTATTTAGGTTTTTTGGGATGTTGATTATGAAAATGACATTTATTTTAAGCCAACCCTCTAGGGGTGAGATAGAGGTGGGGGATGATACCAAAAAAGTCTATATTGGTGTCGTTATTTAGGTTTTTTGGGACGTTGATTGCGAAAATGACATTTATTTTGAAGCTAACCCCTTACGGGTTGCGATAGTGGTAGGGGTTAAAATCACAAATTCAAATTGGTGTCGAAGTCGAAGAGTCAAAGTCGAAGGCTCAAAGTCGAAGACTCAAAGTCGAAGGCTCAAAGTCAAAGGCTCAAAGACGAAGGCTCAAATTCGAAGGCTCAAAGTCGAAGGCTGAAAGTCGAAGGCTCAAAGTCGAAGGCTAAAAGTCGAAGACTCAAAGTCGAAGACTCAAAGTCGAAAGCTCAAAGTCGAAGGCTCAAAGTCGAAGGCTTAAAATCGAAGGCTCAAAGACGAAGGCTCAAAGTCGAAGGCTCAAAGTCGAAGACTCAAAGTCGAAGACTCAAAGTCGAAAAGTAAAATTCATAGTCAAAGTCATGTCAAAGTCATAGTCAAAATCATAGTCAAAGTCATAGTCATAGGCAAAGTCAAAGTCATAGTCAAAGTCATAGTCAAAGTCATAGTCAAAGTCATAGTCAAAGCCATAGTCAATGTCAAAGTCATAGTCAAAGTCATAGTCAAAGTCAAAGTCGTAGTCAATGTCATAGTCGAAGTCATAGTCAAAGTCATAGTTAAAGTTTTAGTCAAAGTCATAGTCATAGTCAAAGGGGTGAATAGAATTTCCAAATTTGGCACGTAGATTCCTTACGAGGTCTAGGGGAGCACTAAGAAAGGATTTTTCAAAACTCACCCTTTAAGGGGGTGAAACAGGAGTGGGAAGTTTGTATGAAGAAACAGTATAGCTTGGACATTTCGACTATTTTTGAATCGAAACTTCGCAAGAGTACTCCTAGGAACAAATAAGCTAATTACGTGTTTTGAGATTTTTCGAATTCAACCCCCTGGGTTGTGAAATGGGGGTTAAAACCATAAAATCGATATTGGTGTCGTTATTTAGGTTTTATGGGATGTTGATTATGAAAATGACATTTATTTTAAGTTAACCCTCTAGGGTTGAGATAGGGGTGGGGGTTGATACCAAAAAAGTCAATATTGGTGTCATTATTTAGGTTTTTTGGGACGTTGATTACGAAAATGCCATTTGTTTTGAAGCTAACCCCTTGGGGTTAGAGAATGAGATAAGGGTGAGTTGAACACTTTGAACCCACCGGGTATGCCATATCACAGACTTTTACTACGTGTGGGTGCACCGGTTATGTTATTGAGAAATTTAAAGCCACCCAAACTTTGTAACGGTACTAGGTTGCAAGTCAAGGCTTTGCACCGGAACGTAGTAGAGGCCACTATTTTAACAGGACCTGCTCAGGGAGAAACAGTGTTTGTACCGCGTATTCCATTAATACCAAATGATCTTCCCTTTGAATTCAAAAGGCTTCAGTTTCAACTAAAGGTCTGTTTTGCCATGACAATAAATAAGTCGCAGGGGCAAACTCTCAAATTCGCCGGAGTAGACCTACGACAGGACTGTTTCTCTCACGGTCAGTTCTATGTGGCATGCTCCCGTGTAAGTTCACCTCAAAGTTTGGTTCTATTGCTACCACCTTCAAACATGGCAAAAAATGTTGTTTATAAGGAAGTACTTTAATAAATATAAACTACTTACTTTAATAAATATAAAGTAGTTTAATAAATAGAAAGATCTTTTAATGGATCCATGTCTTAATTCATTTACCTGGCAAAACATCAACATGGTTCCACATACCTGTTATCTGCCCAGGGTCTTTTCCTGTTTGAGATAAACTCTACATGGTAATTTTTCTGCTGAATGTATTCCCGTGGGAAAGTAATAAAGTGTTGATTCATGTAGTCTACGCGGACGAAGTCGCGGGCAGCTGCTAGTACTTGATAAATCCCCGGCCAATAGATTGGCTCTTATCTTCGATATACACGCGCCTCGGTCACCCACAGTCGTCACATTAAAAGGACAAAGGTCTAATAAAGATTAATGTTTTCTCCTGATACGTACACAGCCAGCTCAGTTTCAGTGAACCAAATTTTAGTGATCCTTAACAAAACTGGAAAAACGGAACATTTGGTTTAGCTGGTATAAAAATGTTTTTTTTTTTTTACAACGGGTAAGCACTTGACCTCAATCACATTGTATGTTAAGTATACTGACCCGCAAACTCCATCTTATTTAGGGGACTGGCTATCTTATATCTGACAACCGGAACACAACAATGCTATTAACATTGCTGTTTGGCGGCAGATTTAGATAAGATGGTGGTAGCTAACCAGGCGGATATTTAATATGCCTTACCACCAACCAAACCGAATACTAAAAATGTACCCCGCTGGGTAATACTAGCTTTCCGCCCGCGGCTTCGCTTGCGTGGAATGACTTTATCGCGGATATGTTTAATTTGTTTTGGGAACTGCTCACTTTATCGTGACAAAAAGTATCCTATGACTTAATCCTATATATATTTATTTAAAAAGTATTATTTATATTTTATTATTTATATGTTATTAATACTTAATATAAAGACATTAAGGGGGTCATGGCGAAACGTGATAAGGCTAAAAGGAAGTTTAAAAGTTTACCTATGGATCACAACTTAAGTCAGTATAAATCTATACGAAACCATTGTAATCGTCTGTGTAGAGATGCTAAAAGGCGCCACATTCACAGCTCCATTGAAAATTATTCTCCTCAAGAGGTTTGGAAATTTTTAAAAACACTTGGTATTGGCAAAATCCCTTCCTCCGACAACAATCTCACAAATCTTAATGAGCTTAACAAACATTTCTCAACTCCTCCTGTTTCTCTGAATAATTACATCAAGGCTGATACTCTTCGCAACCTGTCTGACATGCCTCACCTTAAGTGTAATCCCTTCTCGTTCAAACAGGTTGCGGAATGCGACGTTAAGAAGTGCATCTTGTCAATTACCTCCTCCGCAGTGGGGTGTGATAACTTGTGCTCGCGCATGATTTCATTGATACTGCCGGAACTGCTACCAGTACTCACTCACATTCTCAATTTTTCACTGACAGCCGGTTGTTTTCCCAGTGTCTGGAAAGAAGCGCATGTTATTGCACTGCCTAAAACTTCCAATCCTACATCCTTCTCACAATACCGTCCAATTTCAATTTTACCTTTTCTCTCTAAAGTACTTGAACATATTGTCCATAAACAGCTATCCAATTACCTTTCCGATAATAATTTATTAAATTCCTTCCAATCAGGCTTTCGTGCCGGTCACAGCACAGTGACAGCTTTGCTGAAAGTTACTGATGACATCCGTTATGCCATGGAAAACAAGTTACTCTCTGTTCTGATACTTCTCGATTTCAGCAGTGCTTTCAATTCTGTTGACTTCGATGTTCTTCTTGCCATACTTCGTTCTCTTAATGTTTCTCAATCTGCAGTCACTTGGTTTGACTCATATCTTCGGGGTCGCAAACAGTGTGTTCGCTCTGATGAGACTTCGTCTGGCTGGTGTGATCTAGCTGCGGGTGTACCCCAAGGTGGTGTCCTCTCTCCTCTTCTCTTCTCCGTTTTCATTAACACAATCACAAATGTGATATCCTCTTATTTCCATCTCTATGCAGACGATGTGCAGCTCTATCGGCATTTTGCAATTACTGACGTTTCCAACGCTATAGACGCAGTCAACTTAGATCTAAAGAAAATTTGTGACTGGGCTAAATCTTATGGTCTTGCGGTAAATCCCAAAAAGTCGCAGGCTTTGATTATTGGGAGCAGGTACATGTCCAACGCACTTCACAATTCACCTGTTCCGCCTGTCGTTTATGATGGGGTAACTATTGAGTATGCGAAATCGGCCAAAAACCTTGGAGTGGTATTTGATAATAATTTATCTTGGAGTGCTCATTGCAATGAGGTAAGTAGAAAAGTCCACTTCTCTGCTCACTCACTCAAATGCCTCCAAAACTTCTTGCCACTGAAGACCAAAGTGACACTTGCTCAAAGTTTACTCCTACCTATCCTTGACTATGGTGATATCTGCATGTTGGATGCCACCGAAGAGATCCTAAGTAAACTCGAACGACTGCAAAATTTATGCATTCGTTTTATTTTTGGACTACGTAAGTTTGACCGCATCTCTCACTACAGGTCTGAACTTAAATGGCTGCCAATACGTCTTCGCAGGAATCTACATATTCTTTGTTTCCTTTTTAAAGTCCTTTTCTATCCTTCTGTCCCTACTTATTTGAGTGAGCGTTTTAACTTCTTGCGTGCTTCCGATAAATCGTCCAGACCCCACATCGCTACCCTACTGTCCTTTCCTCCTACTTCTAACAAAACTGACTTTTATAACTACTCGTTTTCAGTTCATGCGGTCAGGCTATGGAACTCGCTTCCTGCCAGTGTACGGGATAGTCAAACTCTTGACGTTTTTAAAGCTAGAGTTAAAGAGCACTATCTTGAGGTCTCACGTCAAGTCAGTTAATCCGTTATTTACAATATTTAAATTTTAATTGTCATCTTGCTGTACAGGTTATAAATTTATTATAGGAATTTTTGTATTATGTGTATGGTTTATGTATATTATTTATGTATAATATTATATTATATGTATTTATATATAATGTTGTATGTATGTATTTGTGTATTTATGTTGGGTAATTTTTCGTTTAATGTATTATGTTGGTTTTATTCTTTATATGATATTTTTAACATTTTTTGTTTCTTCTGTTTCGTGTACACTTTATGTCTACCATTTATATAAAATTTCGCTCTCACGGGTTTGCTGGAAGAGATCTCTTATAGAGATAAGTTCGCCCTTTGTACATTTTTCTAAAATATTTGTTAATGACCATTTCTTTGTGTGTGTGTACAATAAAGTGTTAAAATAAAAAAAAAAAAATAAAAAGAGCAACCCCGGAGTTTCTTGCTCGTTCTTGTCTGGGGAGACTGCCTAGTGAATGAGCGATGACGAATTCTTATAACTTACGAAATATAACATTTTTGATTGATTTGATTTGATTCTACCTTTATACCAAATTTCATTCACAAAAACAAAGAAACATCCAAACTTTCGCATTAATAATATTAGTTCGATTTTTGAATAAGAATAAAACCATTGCTTATTTTTTTTTTTTTTTTATCCACAACGGGTTAGCACTTGACCTCAATCACACCTGAATGATGTTAAGTGAAGATGAGGCCGAAGGTGGTAGCATACTGACCCGGAAACCCCATCTTATTTGGGGGACTGGCTATCTTATCTCTGACAACCGGAACACAACAATGCTATTAACATTGCTGTTTGGCGGCAGATTTAGACAAGATGGTGGTAGCTAGCCAGGCGGACATTTAATATGCCCTACCACCAACCAAACCGAGTACTAAATATGTACCCCGCTGGGGATCGAACCCGCGACCTCCGAAACGTAAACCCAATGTTGTTTACATTGAGCCACGGAGGCGGTTAAAAGTTATTCAAGGTCCTAATTCATTATTCGCGATCCAATGCACACGATTGTACGTGTAATAACAATTTTGTTTATAAAATTTCTTCTTCGAGAGTTTTGTGTATCTATACATATGAATGTGACTACCAAGTTAACCTTAAATTGCTCGAGCCTAGAAACCTTCATAGATGCTCGCGTGGGGTTCTTACGGACCCCATTTTCAAAATCAAATAGAAGCTACTTGTACCTACTACAAAATTTAAGTTTTCTTTTTTGGATTTGTAAAATCAACCAAAATATAAACACTTAGCATCTATAGGCCTTAAAATGATTAATTTGCTATTACACGTTACAATTTAGAAACGATATTTTTTGTAAACAATTACCGTCTTATTCATAAAAGTTTACAAACGCTTTATAAGCCTTTTTAGTTAGTATGTTTTGTCTCTGTCGTTCATAAGGAAATGTTGTAATGGAAGAAAGTGATAAAACATACTTAGCGTATATAGCGTAGTCAAATGCTTATTACAAATTTAGTGCATCGTGATTTCATTTTCACATCTATAGATCTTGGACCAAGGATGCATGTCTTTGGAAATTGGAGGCGGTGTTGTAGAAGAATCGGGTCTCTCAATTCCTATACATCGTTTCATATGTTTTTGCATGGTTCGACACAATTGCACCTCCAAAAAAGTCACGGAAGATCTCACGTGGGATCCGTAAGAACTCCAAACGCACTCTCCAGACACAACAAAGCAACCCTGATACACGCATGCAAGTGAATGATAAAGTAATGAGCGTTTTAGGAAGCTACTAGGCGCGTAGAGAAGATAGTTGGAAAATTCGAGGAATGAAACAATTTTAAATCTGTGCTGGGGTCTAAATGCACCCTGCGCGAATTAAGGGTTAAGTTGACCTGCATTTATCAACAAGTTCAACCAAGTGAGGGCTCATCTTACTGAAATTAGTATTTTCAATATTCTACGTGACATTCGATTCGAACTTGACCACTTTTTGGTACAACTGTACCTACAAGTATTAGGCATACCTAGTAAAGAAACTATACCTTGGCAATAGTAAAAATAATGATACAACCTTTCTGAAGAAGTATCATTAAATATGATTTTCATGCCGTAAATAAAAACTTGTATCTACCAAATCCTAATTGTTATTGGGAAAGTTCTCTCTGTAAGAGGAAAAACCCGGCTCAAAATATAATTAACTAAACCGAAAGTTATTTGGTCTAGCGAACAAAAACATGGGACAGTATTTGGGTTTACTCATGCTTAGCTACTATTTATTCTTATATATTGCTATATGTATAAACAGTATGGAATATAATATATTTGCTATTGAATATAGCTAAGACTGTGAGCGCCCGATCTACTGTTCTTTAACTACCTCTGTGGTCATCTGGAAGAAATGTCAATGTGGAATAAGTCCGCCTTTGTGCATAGATTTAAGTAAATTGTGTTTTGTATTTATTTTCTTTTACAATAAAGCGTTTATAAACAAACAAAAGGGCTTTGGAAGATTATGGATACTGGTGCACTACTTTGAAAAATATGTTTTTTAACCGACTTCAAAAAAGGAGGAGGTTCTGTATTCGGGGCGTATTTTTTTTATATCTACATGAACTCAGTTTAAAATTAAAACAATTTTGAAATGTATGTAAAATGAAGTGACTCAGCATTTGATGACATGAGAACATGATCTCGAGCAGCGCTGGTTTAGTGGGAGCTACTTGTGGGAGGAAAGCTTTCGTCTTTCGATTACATGTCGGTGACTGCGGAGCCTGACTCCACAGATAAGACACGTGAACCTGCTAATTACCCTTCGTAATAGGTTTGTATGGGAATTTGTTGCAGTGAGTCAAAGTCAGTCAAAAATGCTTTATTTTGTAGGTACACAGGGTAGACTTAAAATAGTCAGATTTTACATTTTTTAAACTACTGCTTGTTCAAAAGCCAATTTTCCCCTGAGAAGAACAAACAAGTAACTCGAAGGGTTGCTCTTTTAAAAACAAAAAGGTTTTCATATTTCATGAATGAATGAGTCACAAAGACGACAGTTGTTACCATCAATAGTATGTGAGGATATTGGTAAATGTAATAGTATATTAGCCTGTCCCCTTTCGGAAGAAGCCAGGGCTTTATATCAACTATTCGAAATTGTAATGACTAATAGAAATTAAGATTGATCTTCTGCTTCCATAGATTAATGTATGTAGGTAATAAGTACTCTTTGAGTTGTTGAGGTCTGTCACGAGGGTGACATAATCGCTAAAGCGACAAAACCCTCAAAAAAAAATCAAGAAAAAAAATAATTTTTTTTTATTATTAATTGTAAAATAGCCTGGCATTCGAACGATCTGTCGACTCTGTAGTCGCAGCACATCATTATACATAGCATATTAATAAAATATTACAAAATAATTTGTGAGCCTGTGAGACGTATAAGGTGCAGTGGCGAGGAGTGCAATATTGGACTATATCCTCGCCAATATTTCACTCCTCGTCAAGCGTCAATTCTTGGAATTCTTAAGGCTTCTTCAGAAAATGAGGTCCCACTTTCATCCTCCATATAAAGAGCTCTTATAATTTGTTCGTTCACGGATACTTTCACGCCCTATCGGGCCCTATTTAGTGTTAATTTAGTTGTATAATTTGTTGAAGAAATGTGAAACTAGTCTCCGAAATGGTTCTCGTTGCAACTGGTTTGACGACGGCGCCCGTAAGAACGAAACGAAACACCTAAAAGATACTTTTCGTCGCGATGGTTGCCGGCTACAAACAATTGTGAGCCTTATGTGATAGGACATAAGGTCGTGAGTAAGGGCTGGATTACACGTCAGATTTTGTTTCATATTGTCTGATCAGACTATCGGATTGTATTTACTCGACTCACGTCCGATTATTACGTCAGACTTTTTTAAATTCAGTCGCTCTCGAGCTTGTATGCTGAGCTGACAAAATGGACGACAAATTACTGTTATTTATTGCATATTTGCTCGTATTGATGAATCAACTGGTAATAAAATCGTAAACGCCTCGACGCTATTTCCGCCTCGGACCTCCGATACGAATATCGGGCTCGTGTATTGAATGTTCAAACAAGATAATGGAACAAACGGATAGCCTGATCGGACTATCGGATCCGACTATCTGACGGAAAATTTGACATGTACGAGTATAACCAGCCTTATTTGCCGCGACGGATGCCGGCCTAAAATGCTAAATGGCTCGTGACACTGTGTACAGAGGGCTCATAATTGCGTGTCCCGGTCAACGCAGTGGACGCCTTTAAATTTATGATAAAGATATCCAATCGACCTTTATGCTTGTGACAATCGTACCTATATCAAACCAAATCAAAATATTTTATTTCATAGGATAAAATTATCACTTGAAAACGTCACTATTAATATTAATGTTACATTTAAATTTTAAATTTACTGCTCATTCACAAAGCTGACTCCCCAGAGAAGAAGGAGCAAGAAACTCTAGGGTTGCTCTTTTAAACAGATTATAGGTTGCGATTTGATAATTACATGAATATTAAGACAGCTATGTCCATGCTTGCTTATCATTCAAATAGTCAGTGATTTTATAATAGCCCTTTGTTAATAATTTCTGTTTTATGATTGCTTTAAATTTATTTAAAGGCAAATTTTGAATGTCTACTGGAACCTTATAATAAAAGCGTATTGCCCATTGAAAGATTTACTAACTTTGTGAAGTCGGCTAACATAAACAGATAACTGGTTCTTATTCCTTGTGTTAACATTGTGCCTATCATTGTTTTTAGCGAATAAGGTTATATTTTTTTTTGCATATAACAAATTCTCATAATTATATTAAGATGCCATTGTTAAGATATTAATTTCCTTAAACTTATCTCTAAGAGACACTCTAGGTCCTAATTTATAAATGGCACGAATAGCACGCTTCTGCAGAATAAAAATGATATGAATGTCAGCAGCGTTTTCCCAAACTATACAATACTTAAACTTACTTGAAAAAATAGCTTCCATTACTGAACCCGAAGAATGGAACTGTGTAGGTCAACATCCAGATATTCCCTCCGCCGCAATCGTAGTACGGCTTTGACCACTTGCCGTCCTCGTAGGTGACAGAGAGGATCTCATCTGGTTCTCTATCAGTGTGTGCTGTGTCGTTGAAAGTGTAAGTGTTGAAACCTGAAACAAAGTGCTTAGTTTAAGAAAGAATTGACAACTGACGATAACACTTCTCCGACATACTCCACTCGGCGGCGAGGACGTTACACGCTACATGGTCGACACTAGTCGTTTTTCGCTATTTCATCACTAACGCACCTGATCACAAGTCTCTCTTTCCAAATTCTAAATTATTTGCCGGAGAGTTTCTTGCGTCGTTTCTTCTCTCCGACTATACACATGACGAAGCGACGGTAGTCATGTTAGTTTAAAATTCCCCCATGCAACGCTCTAAGCCGAGGTCCAAGCCAAGCGAGTTAGGCGTCGATTGCAAAACTTTCTCCGTGCTGTTGCTTCGCGCTCCGTGCTCGCCTACTGCCCGGCCCTACCCAGCCTGGTTTCGTACTTCATTGCTATCTGGTTATCTTATCTTTGACAACCGGAACACAACAATGCTATTAACATTGCTACAATGACGTCTATAGATCTGCACGTTTCAACGGCGATGGGCTCACCCCCTGTCTCGTGTGCATTTCTGTATATTTCATAAGGTGAACCGTGAATATTGTTTCAATCATTAAACTCTTTAATGTCCAAACACTATTGTTTGGGCTATTTCTTACCACCCTATTTGGGATATAGGTCGTGACGTGTAAGTTGTTGAAAATTACTATCAAACGTGACGTCACTGTATTCGACGGTCACTTTCGCACAAATTTTTTGTCGTATTAATAATGTATATCTATTTTAAATGACTAAGGGACTATATATATAGTATATATAAGGAACCCTTACAGTTTCGCCATGTCCGTCTGTCTGTCCGCGGCTTAGCTCAGAAGCTGTAATTTGGCATATGTATGTATTATTAATTACACTTTATTAAAGTACAAACAACCGCTTTTTTAACTATTTGCCACATGCTACAATTCGGCCAACTTTTATGCTATCAAATTTTCTGACAAATATGACTACGACAGACGAACCGATACCGAGACCTAGGTCATTGGTATAAGACGGAACACAACCCGTTTCTTCGAAGTCGGTTAAAATCCAAACCATTCGGCACGGTGTCCAGCGAATGCGGACCAATACGTAGCAATTACATAAATGGGAGGAAATCAATTCGTTCCATCAACGTCTGTAATCTCGAGAGTATAGCGAAAGAACTGACCCCATCAATTGGGTGTTAATAAAGAGCTTCCGTTCGAAGTGGCCTATAGATAATTGGTAGAGAATTACCCCTTACGGAACAGGCAGGCGCTGATTTATTAGGATACGGGATACGGTAACAATTAAACGGGCTTGTTCGTTTTATCAATTGGAAAAACATTGTATTGTCTGAATGATTTTTAAACATGATTCATCATCATTATATCAGTCACGGGACATCCACTGCTGAACATAGGCCTCTCCCATAGAATTCCAGAGTGATCGGTTGGAAGCGGCCTGTATCCAGCGATTTATATAAAAAAAGAAAAAAATGACTTACTAAGTAGTAAGTTTTAATTTTTTTCTTATTTTTATCTTTTCTTTTTCTTTTAAGTTAATCGATTAAGTTAATTCACAGCAGTAATATTTTTTTTAAATAGACATACTCACTTACAACTTCGAGAATGGTGTTCCCAACTGATATTGGTGTGGGCACGACATTTTGTACTTCACGCAAATGTTCGCGCGAAGTACAAAGAAATGTGCCTATATAAAATACTGAGTTAGGTTAATAAAAATTTTCTAAATAAAACATTACTTCCAGGTCTTTCAGGACTCCAGACGGGTCCCGAGTAGGTTAATACTCATCATCATCATCTGATTTAAGAGCCATGCTCTTGTCGGTGGAGATTTTTCCATATCTCTCTGCTCTCCGCCTTCCTCTTGACCTCCTGATACGACACGACGTTCAACTTCTCTTTTATTTGCTGCATGTAGCTTATTCTCGGTCTTCCTCTTTTTCTTTTCCCTTCTATTCTTCCTTCTATTATAGTTTTGATGAAATCATCGTGTCGTATAAGGTGTCCCAGCATTTTCCCTCTTCTATTCTCAATTACTTGCAACAATTTCCTTTTTTTTTTTAATAATATTTATAACCTCTTCGTTCGTTTTCTTCTCTGTCCAGCTGATACGTTCCATTCTCCTCCAGCACATCTCAAAAGCTACCAAATACTCATACTCATAATTATTTATATCCATAAGCATCATTGGAGCTCTTGGACACGTCAATATTATGGATACTTCAACAACACGGTAAATGGGACAATTGGTAACAAATTGTATCATATTATAGACAAATTAATTATGTAAAATAAGACATAGTAGCTGCTGTAAATCGGCATTGTGAATTAACTTAAACTGGATGAAACTTGTCAGTTTTTTTTATATAAATAATAAATATAATATGTCTGGTTAGGAGGTAATAAGACTTCAGAGGCTGAAACTAGGACAAATTTCATCGTAGAAAATACCCCATTAAGGGGTGGATTTTTAGTACCTACGGAGGGGTAGGTATTTGTTTTTTTTTGTGCACGTACCAATACCTATTTAGTTATCACACCATAGCTCTGTAACTAGTAAGCCTAGAAGTTAAAAAAAAACGTCGCTGAGTACGTTACCAATCACCCAACCAATTGAGTCAAAAATAACAAATTAAAAGACTTGAAAGCGTGTCTTAAAACTCGCCAAATTAAATTTTAACGTAATAATTTTGATATTTTTTTAATAAATGACAATTTACCATTGAAACCAGAGCGTTAATGTGTATTTTTTATTTATGTTAGTGTTTGAGTTTATCCACACGACGACACCTAAAGCACATCTGTATGTTCAATACTTTAGAAGCTATTGTTCATTGAATATCTTTGCACATACACACAGCGCTGTCTAGTTCCACACTAAGCAACTATAGGCTTGTATTATGGATACCAGATGGTTCATAAACTACACAAATACATTTTTTTTGTAAATAATAAATGAAAAACATCCATAACTCGGGAACACATCTCTGTATTCCTCTTACAAACATATGCCCATAGCTTTGGTATAGCAGTCACTTTCTAACTACTATACCAAGGTCGTTTGTATTGAGGCTTTGTCAAGTGGCAGTTGGCATGGACTCTATTTCCACTATCCAGATTCAAACCCACACCACAACCTGTCACCCCCGCTCCCAGTAATATTGTATCAATACTAAACTTTTGCAATTATAAAATTTAAATTAATAAATTAACAATTGCGACGGGAATTAAACTTTGTTGACTTAAACGTCCAATTTCAGTTAATAACAAAACACTTATCCACCGCCGTGACTCAAGTAAACCACTCCTCTCAGCTTGACGGATTAACAGACGTAATTATAAACAAAATGTATAAGTGTTTGAAATGAAACCCCTCTGTCGGCAATGATCTTTGAAAACAATCTGCGTACAGTTCGTTACGGTTTAGTCTAAGGTATACGCTTGTAGCGTACCCTGATTTTAGTACAAAGTCACTAAGCCATTCCACAATGTATGTACGAGTATACGCTTTTGTACCGTAAAATCAAAATCAGAAATGTTTTATTTCGTAAGTTATAAGAATAACATTTGAAATATAAAAAGAGAAGAACGAGCAACAAGAAAAAAAATACAATTTGAAATAATTGTAAAATTTATGATTCGACAAAGAAAAATAAGAATAAAATATACTGGATATTGCCGAGCGGTTCATGTCCACGCATTCTTATCATCCAGATAGTCAGAAATTTTATAATAGCCTTTGGCACATAGTTTCCGTTTAATGGTTGTTTTAAATTTATTTAAATTCAATTTTTGAATGTCATACATTGTCCCTTGAATGACTTAGTGACTTTGTATAAGCGACTGCTAAGGACAACAAGTTTATTTTTATATCTTGTATTTACATTGTGTATTTCACAATTTTTCCTAAATAAATGCAGATTCTTTCTTATGTATATTAAATTTTCGTAAATATATTGCGATGCCAAAGTTAATATATTGATTTCCTGATATTTATTCCTCAGAGATACTCGGGAGCCTAACTTGTAGATCGCACGAACCGCTCGCTTCTGCAGAACAAAAATACAATTGATGTCCGCGGCATTTCTCCATAACAGAATGCCATAAGCCATTATGCTATGGGAATAGCTGAAGTATACCAGCCTCGCGGTGTCCACGTCGGTTAAATAGCGGAAAATTCATCCGTATGATCCTATAAAAATGCATCCGTATTGCTACTATTGGTGCAAACCAAAAACCAAACCGAATACTTAAACATGTACCTCGCTGGGGATCGAACCCGCGACCTCCGAATCGTAAACCCAATGTTGTTTACGTTGAGCCACGGAGGCGGTTAAAATGATTGATAACTGATTGAGGGATACGAGCATTTCAATAAAATTATTTTTTACTTTGTAGTGACGTCGATTTTTTTTTGTTAAAAAGTTATTTTTCACTTTTTAAAATTTTGGCGGGCTTGCTAATCTCCCTGTTCATTTTGTGCATTGGCGCCCCTTCTCGTTCCTACAGGGTAGATGGGCAATTGAGGCACACCAGCGCGACCCGATCTCGATTTGTCATATTTCTTAATAATCAAATCGATCTTTTTTCATACAACAAATTGTTTTTGCTCATAGTTTCCCTGTGCAAGAACTACACAATCTTCTAAATATGTTAGGCATGATTACAAAAAACTACTGAACCCATTGCGCTGAAATTACAAGTTACCAACTTGACGGTATCTCCATTTTATTTACAAAAAGAACCACATTAATCTACCGCCAAATCTCGGACATATCAGTGTACTAAAATAAAAAAAAAACATACAAACGGCCGAATTGAGAATCTCTTCCTTTTTAGAAAGAAATAAATTTAAAGATACTATAAAATAGGAAGTTATTAAGAAAGCATATTATAAAATATCAGATTATTTAGATGATAAACATTTGTGGACATAACCAGCCCGTTCGCATATATTACATATATTTCCTGTGTTCACACTTGTAATTATTATTATTTATACTATATGAAAACATGTATGACTCGTTACATGAACTATTTACATGGTTTAATAGTTGTTGTGTGATTATTGCTACATATATATATATTTTGTTCATATTATTATTTGGGAAAATAAACAGGTATACATTAATGTTACCGTTATGCGCGAGATACGCGCATAATCTCAACTCTTTGGTTCTGGCAGAATTATCAGCGTTGTGGGGTCTCCCTACAACTTTATGCTGAGTCAGATCCAATTCGTTGGCCTGGTACAGGGCGCACATAAATTATAAAATTGTGTGGCTTTTTGTACTTTTATTGCTTGTTGTGAATTGTTTCTGTGTACCTTGTATTTCTGTCAGCGAATAAAGTTATTCTATTCTATTCTATTTCGAAGTCGGCGCTACAATTAATTAATTAGCACCAAATTGGTTTTCATTTAATTCTTTTTATAATTCGAAAGATATTTTATCACACATCGGACTACGTATTACTTATCTACGTCTGCACAAAGACGATACATAAATAAATAATAAATAATAATAAATAAATATTTCGGACACTTACACCAATCATCTAGTCCCAAACTAAGCAAAGCTTGTGCTATGGATACTAGATAACGGATAAACATACATAAATATTTATATAAACATCCAAGACTCGGGAATAAATGTTCGTATTCATCATACAAACATTTACCCGTCGCGGGATTCGAACCCGCAACCGTTGGTTTCGCTGATAGGGTCACTATCCACTACACCAATCGGTCGTCACACATACACAACGCCGTAAAACAATACCGGCCGATTTTCGTCGGGGGTTAAAATGCCACTAGTGGTCACCCATCCAAGGATTGATAGCACCAAACAAATAGCGAATATCACTGCACCACAAGTGCTTCATGGCCACGAGTGCCTCTTCCGTTTACAATGATCTAAGTTTGCAAACAGTCTACTTTCTCTTATTATAGTATGGTCTAAGTCTTAGGCTTGTGGCATGAAATATTTTTTACCGACACCCCGTGTAAGTTTTTTTTATTAATCATCATCATCCGTAAACATCCCACTGCAGAGATATAGACCTTCCCTCGTATTGACGGAGTATGGGGCCATAGTCCGCCACGCTGGCCCAATGCGGGTTGGGGACTTCACATGTCTTCACCGTTCAAGAGCAGTCGGATAAATGCACATAAGTAATTAAATTTAAAAACTCATTGGTACATGGCCTGCCTGGGGAGCGAACCCGGACCTTCTAAATTGGGAGACTGTATCTCATTCACTGAGCCACCGACGCTCCTCACAAAAAATGTTTTTTTTTTTAATAATTTACAAATAATAATTAATATTTCGGACACTTACACCAATCATCTAGTCCCAAACTAAGCAAAACTTTTACATAATGTGGGTACTCGATAACGGTTAAACATACAGATACACAAGCAAACATACAGACAGACTGACATGGCCATTTTATAACGGTTCCTTCTACGGAACCCTAAAAATTCCGCCTCCGTGGCTCAATGTAAACAACGTTGGGTTTACGATTCGAAAGTCGCGGGTTCGATCCCCAGCGGGGTACATGTTTAAGTATTCGGTTTGGTTGGTGGTAGAGCGTTTTAAATGTCCGCCTGGCTAGCTAACACCTTCTTATCTAAATCTGCCGCCAAGCAACAATGTTAATAGCTTGTTGTGTTCCGGTTGTCAGAGATAAGATAGCCAGTCCCCCAAATGTGTTGGGGTTTCCGGATCAGTACGCTTCCACCTTCGACTTCATCTTCACTTAACATCAGGTGTGATTGAGGTCAAGTACCAACCAAGTTGGGCACAAAAAAAAAATGGGCGAAAAGTGTCCAACGTGTTTTTGTTTAATGGAATACAGTACATTTATTAAATTGTTGATGATATACGCATGTGATATACCTAAGGTATAAACTACGTCGTGCTTAGTGCGGCCGTGAATATGTGGAGATTAATTAATCCCAACTAATATTACTCGTATAAACGCGAAAGTTTGTCTGTATGATTGTTACCTCTTCACGCCTAAACGGTTGGACGGATTTGGATGAAATTTGATTGGTGGACCTGGATTAAGATACAGGCAATTTTTTCTTGCTGAACCGATTTTGATGGAATCTTAACGCGGACGATGTCGCGAGCTGAAAGCTAGTAGTTTAATGAAAAATGAAAATCTTTATTAGTATGCCATTAAACACTAAATGCTAAAGCATCGCCCGAACGACCCAAAATGTCGTATGTTAGGTACTTATTTCCCCAAGCACCAAACTCGAAGGCAAACACAGTAACCGAGAAGTGTAGGTACTTAATCCATTTTAGAAGTTTACCAGGCTCAGATTCATTAAAGAGTGAATAAATATTTACTGGGATTACGTGATTCATCTTTGACCGTATCATCAATTTCCATCACGTGATAATGTGATCAAGGGTCTGCCTAGGGTTGCCAGATGGGCGGGACTTGGCTGGATTGTCCAGCTGTTTCATATAAATTATCCTTGGTCATGCACATCTACATATTTCCACATTACGTAACTAGGCTTTTAATATGGATACCAGGTGATTGATATAATATAATAAATGATTGAATAAAAATGATTGATCGATAAACATAATTTTTTTTTTGGCAATATGTACACCATATATTATGATAAAAAACATAACTCGGATGCACTTGTCTCCATTTATCCTTTTTTATAGGTTTTTTTTACTTAACCTCAATCACACCTGATGTTAAGTGAAGATGTACTGAATCGTACTGACCCGGTAACACCAACACATTTGGGGGACTAGCTATCTTATCTGTTTTTTTTTATGCACGACGGGTTCGTACTTGACCTCAATCAGACCTGATGTTAAGTATCTCTGACAACCGGAACATAAGAATGCTATTATCATTGTTGTTTGGCGGCAGACTTAGATAAGATGGTGGTAGCTAGCCAGCTGGTTATTTAAAATGCTCTACCACCAACCAAACCAAGTACTAAACAAGTACCCGGCTGGGGAACGAACCCGCGACCTCCGATTCGTAAACCCTATATTGTTGCTTGCTGGAAGAAATCTCTTTTTAGAGATAAGCTTGCACCTTTGTACATCCTCTTCATTGCTGTACTGTTTTTATGATTAGTGTACAATAAACTATAAATAAATAATAAATAAATTGCTTACACTGAGCTACGAAGGCCGTAAAATCCTACAAAAATATCATGACCTATAAGATATCGCTCAGAGTATCTAACCACCACATCAATAGAGTTTTTCTTTTAGAATATTGTCCAGAGATTTTGATTTCTCAATCTGACAACCCTAGCTGCACTTAGTCACAAAGAAACACAAATCTCGAGCTAATAACGAAATTACCACGCACCTAGCTCTTTTAGCTATACTGGCGTTAGCGAACTTCGAACTTCGAACAATTTCAACCACAATTAAGTTGTCCCATAAATTACAACCAGATGAATTTTGTTCGAGAAAGGAAGCAGTCGCCGCTGACTGATGGCCGCCATTTAAATGACTGAGGAGGCTATTATTGTCGTTCAACAAGTTATCCAGCTGAATAGCATTGAGCTGAGGACTTAAAGAATGGCAAGGCCTTCAAAGTTGGGGGAACCAGATGTAGGTTTTACAAATTTCAAATACAATTATCTGCAGGAGTCTATAGACAAAGATAGTTTTGCTACGTGGAGAAACGACACTCATCTCACTCTCGCCAGTTTACGTCATCCGCGTTTAAGGGGTACGGCTATGGGTACACATTTCTCGTTTGCCGCTGAGGCATCTCGTTTGCCGCTGTTTGCATATATGCTAGCATACAAACGTGTGTGAGTAATTAAATCTTTACGCTTAATATTAAGTGTCGGGGGGCTGGCATAGGAACGGAATAATTCTACAGTCGAATATTTTTGTATGTTTTTCTGTAAAACGCAAGTTTTTGATCAGTCTATCGTAACGTATTTTCAGCAACAAATTAATGTATTGTATACTATCTTAATCAATATAAATGCTTCATGTTTTGACAGATTTTAAAAGAGTTCCATTTTGATATAGATCCCCATCTATATCAAAATGGAACTCCAGGTGTTTGTCCAGCAGTGGACGTCTTTCGGCTGATATGATGATGATGATGAAAACGTTTAGTTGTTACTCCAGTCACACATATTACATAAAGTTTTAACGGAATTTCTAACCTAGAAGGTAAGTACTAGGTACAAGACAACTAAAGCATATATTATGTGTTGCAGTAGGACAAATGGATCACGTGAGCATAAGTCTTCAGATGTTGTCCCTTGTCGTCTTTTTGGGACTACAGGAAGAGTGGGCTTGGTTATATTCTTTCATAAGTGACAAAACCACACTGCACTAATATTTAAAACCAAAAAAAACCCGACAGAATATTTTGGATCATGCTGTATTTTTGTATTCTTCTGGGGATTAAGGTGAATCCGACGACACCTTGCCAAAATCGGTCAAGATGGCTACAGAAGGTAACATAGAAATCTACATTCATACATACACGTGGAAAAGTATTTTGAAAGAGCCTGAGGCACTATCCCGATTTAAAAAATTAATACCACTTTAAGTATGAAATATTGTGCATAATTGCTATAAACTTATCAACTGACCTCTTCTAAACTGGTTATGGTTCCGGATCACTCGTTCAGCGTTCTTCCTCGCTATATAAAACCATTCCGACGTATTGCTCAAATATTTATACTCCACTGCCAGATCTTTCGCCAATATCGGACCTTCTGGAAGACGGTACGCAAATGGACAGAACAGCTGATAATCCTTATACTGGTACTGATCGTAACAATTACCAGCGGCGAATATATCATCATCAAACTCGACCATAGCAAAAACACTAGCATGCAGCAGATACTCGTTATGCATTACCGAAGCTCCTGCATACTTCCATAGTCTTGTTAGCATATTTGCCCTATTCACAGCAACATCTGCTTCTATTCTAAATCTTTCTTGTGCGTATCTATCGACTACACCTTCTCCCAAATTTAAATGTGTACCAGCTGTACAGTTCTCCCCTAATAAATGTTGAGTTTCTATCAACCTTAAGAATCTAGTAACAACATCTTCGTGAACACTTGGTTTTGTGACTGTCGCGTTTTCCGCTTCTATCACTGTTTCATTTGATAGATCTTTGCTATCTGTGCTAAGAATGTCATCCATACTGACTTTCTGCGTTTCATTTGTATCATAACTATGTTCTACGTTTAGAAAATGGTCTAGTAACGAGACATCGTCTGGGTTACTCTCGTGTTTTTGATGGTTGAAATTTATGTTTGCTGTGAAATTTCCAAATAGTTTTTGGAATAAATCAATAGTGTCTTTGGACCCGTCGTCGTCGTCTGGTGCACCGTACGGTCTTAAAGCTGATACCACCGGGTCCTCGCCGGATTTGTCGATACTTTCTGTAACAAATGAAAAGTTTTTATTAGTTTTTTATTACAAATCGAATCACAAAATCTATATGTTCCTAGGGATGATGACGCGTCACCGGTAGAACAACCAACAAAATGTATACAGCTGTTTGGAGGGTGCCTCACCTAATGTTCGCTTGGTTGCGCACCCAATTTGGTGGCGGCAATTAAGATCGCTGGTGGTAGCCACTAATATGTATAGAACTCACTCACTCACTTTACGACCAGTTGCACCTTTTACTTACGTCATACGTATTGACCATGTCTGCGAAATCAACGGTTGCGGGTTCGAATCCCGTGAGGGGTAAATGTGTGTGTGTTGAATATGAACATTTATTCTTGAGTGATGGATGTCTATATAAATATTTATGTATGTTTATCCGTTATCTAGTATCCATATCCATAGTAATCTAATATACAAGCTTTGCTTAGGTTGGGACTAGACGTTTTAAAGAGAAAAAAAAACACGCATATACGTGTTATTTTTTAAACTGATGAGTCTTCTCTGGTGTGTCACGTTTGGTAACTTAAGGCACTATGGTTGCGCAACCGGTGGCGCCGCCGTGGTATCCTAATGAGATAGGTGAAGGGCTCTATGTTAAAAATGTTCAACATATTTAAACAATTACACTGCGCTTAAGTAGCTGCATTCAGTGATGGAACGTTCCGAGCGTTTTGGGTAACATGTTTCACGGGCCCACGTTTTTATTTAAATACCATGTATTCATGTGTTTAAAAAGAATTACTTTATAGTCACTTTAAACGACAATAATTGTCTGGATATGAGATGTAACATTTTCGAAGTGCTAACTTAACATCCACCGGAGCTTGGTGAGTCATTTAACAGATATGAATTTAATAATGTCGGCAGTACACACTTCACCTGGCATTTATGGGGCGATTAAACGAACCCTTCAAAATTTCCTAACACTGCCCACGCGATCCTTTCCACCTTATCCGGAAATAATAATAGAGTCCACAAAAATATAGCGCCAATTTAATCAAAATAACGACATCACTTCATCACCTGCCCGTAATTCAGCAACGTAATGTTCAAATTTCGACTTTATTAAACCATAGGATCTTATACCTTCACAACGTTCATGGGGGATAGATACAGGGACGTTTTTCGCGTAAAGGGGATTCCAGACTTCCTTCGAAGGCTTGTAAGCTCTCGCAATCCCCCATAAAGGAGGATTTTGTTTATAGGGCGAACAAATAGCGAGTTTCATTACGACAGAGGCGTGAATTGATAGCCAGCGTTATTTATTGGTAGCAATATTGTTGTTAGCGACTGTTGGCCTGGCTGTTTAGTAGTTTGGCTGAATTAAAGAGCGATACCCTTCTTTTCGCGTTCGTCTTGAACTTTAGTACGGCGCAATCCGAGTCCCTGGCAGTCCCCATATCGTATTGTTATTGCGATGGTGCCACCGGACAGGGAGTCTGCTGCTTAGGCCTGATCCCTGTACGACAAAGAGCGCCGAGAATTGCTGGGCAGATAAATCTGGAAGTCCAGGTATGGATCGATGCACCTCGACGATTTTGTTTGGAAAGAGGCGAACTTTGCGAGCTTTAAAGATACTCGCGAAGCAAACTAAGGATCCTAATCTGCAGCATACGCCTTAAAAGTGAAGTCACAAATACTTTATTCAGTCATAAGTGAGTTAAGCTTAGTGTAGCTAACGTAATAGCGAATGTTTTACACACTAGTGTATCGATCGCAACACATCAATAGTCGATCAACTACCTTGGACTCTCAGTGCAGGGGCTAGGAGAAGATATAGGCCATCCATCCACAGCGCGGACTCAATACAGATTTATGGATAAGTGATCACCTGACAGTTTGTTCGGTGTAGGGCAACGGCGTCACTACCTTCAATTAAAACAACATGGATCGTCTGTCTAACGTGCTATAAAAAGAATGCATGAAAATGTTAGAAACATTTTCATGCGTTCTTTTTATAGTGTTCACCAATTTTTGGACTGCCCGCACCAAGAATTGTTAGCGTCGCTAATTAAAGACAATTAGAGAATGCGACTGCGTTAGGAATGTTCCAACTACCAGAAGCATCATCCGCCCGCTATCTAATAAATGCAAATGTTTGGATGTTTGTTTGTTGCTCATTCACGGGTAAACGGATGAACGGATTTGGATGAAATTTGGTATATAGTTAGAATTTATCCTGGATTCAGACATAGGATATTTTTTATGCCGATAATGTTAGTAGTTCCCGCGGGATAAACAGAGGAGCGGAGCCGGTCACACTATTGTATTTATAACATAAGCAGTTATAATATATGGAGTTGTACAGTTACATATTTTAATATGTCTGTGGCGTGGCGCAGTCGCCTTCGCTAACCGTTTTTAATTAGCAAAGTTAAACAATGTCAGTCTTTATATGGGTGACCACTAGTGGAGTTTTAATACGTATGTTTTCGTGCGTCGGAGAATACAGTAAATAGTCGGGCTTGGTAGTTTGAATTGAAGGGAATCCATCCTAAAAACCTTATATCTGTCAGGTGGCCTACTCGGTATACTTCCGTTTAGCAAATTATTTTTCGTCAAATTTTACTTCCCAAAAAACTTATCGCACTAGTTTCATTTCCCAAACGAATCTTTAGCAAATTTATATTTCGCATTTTAATCACTGGGTCAAATATTAATTTGGCAACTTTTTACTTGCTCAAGTTTTATTAAGTCAAATATGTACATTAAGCAAAAGCTTTATTTTGTAAAAAATTATATTCCAAAAATAAATTCGTTCAAATTTTCATTTTAATATGGGTGATAAATTGTAAAAATATGAAAAGTCTGATATAAATCATTAATTATAATTATTACCTATTAAATTGTCACTTCACACAATCAGAATAAACAAGTAAGTACAATAGTTAATTACAATAATTAAGTACAATGTTACGTAGGCTAGATTAGAACTGCTAGAAAAGTGGGTTAGGTTAGGTTAGGTTAGAACAGTGACCCCAACGGAGGACGGGAAGCGCCAACGAGTGCCACCACTGTGGCTGCCACGAGGACACGGCGCAGCACACCCTTGAGGAATGCCCAGCCTGGGCAGGGGAGCGCCGCGACCTCGTCGCAGCGGTAGGGGACGATCTTTCCTTGCCGGCCATAGTCAAGGCTATGGTCGGCGACGAGAGGTCGTGGAAAGCGGTCCTCTCCTTCTGCGAGAGCGTGATCTCACAGAAGGAGGCGGCGGAGAGAGAGAGGGAGGCCGATCCCTCCTCTCATCCCATCCGCCGCAGACGCACTGGGACCCGGAGAAGGGCGTATGCCCACCTTCTCCCCCCTACCTAGCGAGGCTGGGTGGTGACTCGGGGGAGTCACCACCCACACGCAAGCCTCGCGAGAAGGCGCGCGTGGTGTTCCCACGCGCCTTCTTGAGGTGGCTGGACCAGGAGATTCCTCCCTGCTCCAGCCTATAGGAGGGCCCGCCGCCGCCGTTGCCCTGGCGGCGGGCGCCGCGCTGGCGTGGCTGCGGACGATTACCGTGGGGTACCCGTGGCCGCGCCGTTTCAGTGCGCGCGTTTTTAAAAAAAAAAAAAAAAAAAGTGACCCCAACGGAATTGATTTATATAATAACAATATAATTTTGGGAAGAGCATGTTATGCCAAACCATATTTGACTACAATAATACTTGGTAAAATGAAACATTGCCATGTAATTATTTGTTAATAAATTGCCGAAAGTAGTATTGCTAACTGTTCGTGAAACAAAACGTATCCGCGATCTGTCATGTTGACAGGAGCGCGGGTAGCCGAAAAATACAACTCTCGAATAGATATCTAACGATTTCACTCATCTGATCATACATCATTTTTGCCTATTACAACTGTGATATTTTAATAAACTCACATCTTTCAAAGTTAATTAGTGTTTGAAGTTCCTACGGCTCCTGAACCCAGCTAATACAGTCCACTCCATCACCCAAAGACCAACCGCACATACCGAAGCACCAGCAGAGGAGTGTGGTCTCCACTAACTGTAAAATTGCGAAAAGTTGTTATGCCAAACGTTTTTTTGCCAAATGAAAATTTGGGAAACATACTTTGCACATGCCAAAGGGAAACGTTTTTTGCCCAAAAATTAGTAATTCGACCAACTCTCACAAATCCACAAACTAGCACGGCACGTGTGGTAGATTACGACCCACACCCTCTCCCAAGGTTGTTCCCCAACAGTGGGAACATGCAAGTTAATTGTGTGGTGACACGACTAAAGCCTAATTGATGCTTGCAAAAGTTCAGCAAAATGACAAATATTTGTTGCAGTTTCACCTTGCGGTTTCCCTAATCGTAAAGTTCAAAATGTTAATATCCTACAAACTAACTGACGCAGTTTAAAACAATTAAACTCCAGTAAACGTTAACTCGGATAACCAACCTCTGATATACGAGTAACACGACCGAAATAGCTGCGGACATACGATCAGCGGGTCATATATGTTTCATGCAATAAGCTTTTAATTGAATGCTTTCAACACGCTTTTATTATTAGCTTTACTTGTAACTGACTAACATGAAGTAACTTTTTTTTAGTTTTTTTTTATGCATAATGGGTTAGCACTTGACCTCAATTACACCTGATGTTAAGTGAAAATGAGGTCGAAGGTGGAAGCGTACTGACCCGGAAACCCCAACACATTTGGAGGACTGGCTATCTTATCTCTGACAACCAGACAACAACAATGCTATTAACTGCTTGGCGACAGATTTTGATAAGATAGTGGTAGCTAGCCAAGTGGACATTTAAAATGCCCTACCACCAACCAAACCAAGTACTAAATATGTACTCCGCTGGGGATCGAACCCGCGACCTCCGAATCGTAAACCAAATGTTGTTTACATTGAGCCACGGAGACTCTTTTGCTACCTTGAGTATACTAATTAATGACCCTTAAAATCGGATAGCAGTGGATAGCTCGGAAAACTGTTCTCGAGTGGAAACCACGCACCGGCAAGCGTATAGCGTAGGACGTCCAGTCACAAGGTGGACGGTCGATCTGATGAAGGTCACGGGAAATGTGTACAGGCCGCTTCCAACCGGTCACTCTGGAAATGTATGAGCAAGGCCTATGTTCAACACTGGACATTCTGTGACGTATATGATGGTGTCCACCCAGCCTCTTGACCTATTGTCAAAGAGTCATCTAAATAGAACGTACCTATTTTATCTATATATATAAACAGTTAGACTGTCGCAACAAGAGTAATAAAATTTCCGTTCTCAACTTTATCAAAAGAAAAACAGGCGAATTGTGTCGTCAAAGGCACATCAAAGTGAGCGTTTTGTTAGGTTGGAATGGACCTCCGAGAAAATAAACAAAACCTGTGAATAGCCCGACATAGCTGCCGGATGCTCTTTGACCGTCTGAAGTGGTATGTTCGGGTACTTCCTGGAACAGTCGCCTGTCTAATGTGACGTAAAGATGACATGTGTGAATGGGGATGACGTCTCGTTTTAAATGAAGCAGAGACGACAATAATTGTAATGTTCCAGATGTAAATTATATTTGTGACACATGTAAATCTTGTCTTAATTCTAGTTTACATATTAAAATATTAATGTTTGTAACAAGATCCATGGTTCAGCCTTCGAATAATAATAATAATAATAGAGTCCCTAACTTATGGAAATCTACTGACCACTTTTGGAAATATAATGACCAACAACCCACCGTGTCATCAAATAATTGAATTTGTAAAAAATTACAAAACAACCCATTTCACTAACATTTCGTTCTGTATCTCCAACGTGCATACCTAATCAGATATTCACTATATTTATATGGTATCACCCTGGCGGTAATATAACAACGTAAAAAAATCCTCAAAATCGGTAAACAATTGACGAATCGCTTAAAAACATACAAACAAAAAATAATCAAATGGAAAACCTCATGGATTGTATACCTTTGAAGGTTGCTTTGGCTAGGTTATAAAAATAAATGTATTAGGTACTGTCAAATTACAGGTCACAAAGCATTATATCACATCACTGTGTAATTTAATTTTACGTCACCATTAATCATTTACGCCATGTCCAATCATTATTCATATACGTTATTAGTGTCAATTACACATTATTGAATCCTCGTACGTTTGATACAGTAAGACCATTACAGCCCGGCATAATATAAATTATAGTATATTACTGGAGCGGCCGGCAAAAGCGACATTGGTTGACGAAGGTATAAATATTGGCCGAGGCGATGACGTATCAAATAAATATGTCTATATCTATATTTCTTTTAAAGAGTTACAGTCGCAGCAGTCGCACAGCACGACCTGCACTAGGAAGGAGCATGACAAGCGAGATAATATTTGTCCTGCTCATTTGTTTGGACGAAATATACAACGATTTCACTCTCACGTCGCGTCGCTCGCGAAAAACGATGCTACGGGGGCAGGAGCATCTCTCAGGGCTGATCTTTCAATACGACAGCTAAAGAATAAGCCTTCCCACATAGCGGGGCAATGCAACCAGCCTTCTGGCTACGATTCACCTCACAAGTTTTATCTTTATAGATAAATTTACTGGTGTTTATCGACAGTGAAATGTAGATAAATCGCCCCTGTTTCTGTATATTGTAGTAATTTTCTTGTTTTCATTAATATTGTTGTTGCTATAGAGTGGTGTCAAATAAATATATGTCTATGTCTAAATGTCGAGTGCGTGAGAATTGGGGTACTGGAGTGCATATCCACGGGCTGTACATGCTTCAGATGTGCAATGCAAGGAAGATCGATTGATTGGGCTTACCCAATACCTACTTTTTTTTTTCTTTTTTTTTATCCACACCGGGTTGGTACTTGACCTCAATCACACCTGATGTTAAATGAAGATGAGGCCGAAGGTGGAAGCGTACTGACCCGGAAACCCCAACACATTTGGGGGACTGGCTATCTTATCTCTGACAACCGGAACACAATAATGCTAATAACATTGCTGCTTGGCGGCAGATTTAGATAAGATGGTGGTAGCTAGCCAGGCGAACATCTAAAATGCTCTACACCAACCAAACCGAGTTCTTAAACATGTACCCTGCTGGGGATCGAACCCGCGACCTCCGAATCGTAAATCCAATGTTGTTTACATTGATCCACGGAGGCGGTTAATAACCTACTAGAAACATTTATTATTGTAAAGCATGACAAGATTGGGATAACCTTGGGATCTTCAAGAGCAGAGTGAATAGGCATTTACTGGGATCGCGTGCTTCATCTTCGACCACATCGTCACTTTCCATCAGGTGAGATTGTGGTCAAACAAGAATCCAGTTAATCATAAAAAAAAGTTAAAAAAATATGAGAACAAGGACCTGCAGAAACCATAGTTATTTATGATATCAATAAGTAAATAAGGATGGTACATCCATCCAAATAAAATTCTATCTTTTTTTTTTTTTTTTTTTTTTTATTTGTTTAAGTACAGTAACAGATAACAGATTAACAACTTAAAGAGCTATCACTGACATTTGTATCTATATAAATCTGAAATCCTTTTATAACTATACATAACAGGATTTTAAAAATCTTATAATAAAAAAATAGTTAGGCTGCATGCAAATAAACTTAAACATCCAGCAAGACGAATTCAAAACGAAAAAAAGTATAAGTATTAATAAAGGATAAGTGAATTCCTATATGAGGCAAAGGAACCACAAAAGGGATCCACATTAGAACTGAGGTTGTTATAGGCCTTACACATTCTACATAGAGGGCTATTTTGGGAAACGTTGTTATTGGATGTCGGTACAGAGAATCTTATCTACAAAAAGAAAAGAATTACTTAAAATTTATAAAACAAGTAAAATCCTTTTTAATAGAAAAATCCTATTATAATTTAAATGAGTTCCTAAATGATAAAAATTTATAGCTTGACATATTTCGTATAATTAAATTTTGTCAAGCTATAATTTAATCTATTCTAATAATCTAATATAAATTGATAATAAAAATAGATAAATATCTATTTCATTTAATAAATATTGAATTGATAATAATGGAATACATTTATTCGTCGACCATGACACAATAAAAATTTGCATGCAACAATGAGGCCTCGGTCTCTCTCTAATGCTACACCCCAAGGGGTACACCATGTGATACTAAAATTACGTAAACCTAAGACCATAAAACCCATGTGAAAGCAATTAAGTGATTGATTGATTGATTGACATTTGACAAGTTTTGATTTTTTTTTAAAGATTTAAGATTGATTTCAAGCATTTGAAATGTTAATAATTATTAGATGTATTCATTTAAAATTGTTTTCGTGAAATAATTTTACTTCCTTATTTACAAAACTTTACAGAGAAATGTAATTAATAATAAATATATAATATCCTTCCGAAGTAAAGCTCTGGGGATATCAATTTGACTACCACTTTGGTAAACGGGAGAATTGTCTGTCCTATCTGCGATTGTGTTTCATCATAAAATAGTGTTGCGATAATTAAATTATCGATAATCTATATCGAATTGCAAGCATATTTATAATAAATTTTCTTAAAATGGACCCAATGGGACTGTTGATTTCAATATATTTTTTTTTTCATTAGATATGTGCTAATTCATGAAAGATTTCTTCATTATGTCATCCACAGGACGTCCACTGCTAAGCACAGGCCTCCTCCATAGTTTTTCAGAGTGATCAGTTGAAAGGGGTCCGTGATCTTCATTAGGCGTCTGTCTACGTCATGGGTGGAAGATACACTGCGCTTGTTGCTTGTTATCGACGCGTGATCTGCTCTCAAATTCAAATTTTTTCAAAAAAGGTTCATCGATACATTAAATTTTTATTTATTTAGAACAAACATTTAAAAACACAAACATTTACTGTAAAAAAATTGCGTCTAGCGCATCTCCTCGAGGCGGCATAGTGCCCAACAGGCAAGCGGCGTTCCTGCGTTGAATAGCGAGACTTATTCTCTGAGCTAGGAAGCCGCCCGCTCTGCGGTCACCAGAAGCCTCGATGAGACGCGCCGACAAGCCTTGGATCAGGCGTTTTGTCTCATGGCCCCAGGGTCCCATAGTCTCGATTATTTTCGATATTTCGATACATTAAATTGGTTTCGCTAATAACTTTAACTTCATAAGTAACCTCAAATTCGATGCCAATTTTAAGCTTAAACATTTTATTGAAGCGCCTTTGGTCCTCATTACATTTTGTATTTCGCCTATATGTCGATATGGTAACGATAGTCGCTACATCACTACCGCAGCCCATTCATCTTAAACATCAATATGTTCGAATATAATATTCGTGTGAATTTGGAAGCATCTGGGGAACATGTCACATACCTAATATGAATCAATATCAAGGGAAAAGTTTAATATATTTAGTCTACATTATGCCTTCATATGGATGGAGTGAATTGTATTTAACGTACATATACTTTTGTTGAAATCAAAACATAAGCACCCATAATATTGGGTCTTTTTTTTCTTCGATAATCATTATGTTCAATTCCTGCGATTTTCAAAGCTATATCCAGTTTTTTATTTGGAAAATGGAATATTATTTTAAGGTTTCACATGAAATAATTTTTAATTTCTGGGCTAAATCACATAATAAAAGCCCCGTGTCATCTCAAATGAGAAGTGTCTAGGGGAGTGTACACAGATACTTATGCAGAAAAAATTATGTAATGCACACATTCCCGAATGGCAGTTTAATCAACTCTATTACAGGGTTATCGTCGTTTCACCATTAACCGTTCAGCATAAATAGGTGCTTAAACACAAAGAAATGCTACACAAACGAATGGCATAATAAAACACTCTCATTGTAATTGCGTGCCGTATTCAGATGGTAAGGGCTATTTACAACCCCTGGAATAGGCCTCAATTTCCGATAAGCGCAAATAAATTGTGCCATTTGACACTCTCAATTATGCTCTATGCGTTTTGTTGGAAGCTTAATTTTATAGTTTACTAGCTTACCGCTCGCGGTTTCGCTTGCATGGCATTAATTTACCACCTGCTCGACTTCTTCCTTTTTGGAAGTAGTCCATGTCTACTACGATATTTTAATCTATCTAATCTAATTTAGTATGGTCTAGTCTCGTCTGGTCTCGTCTGGTCTCGTCTGGTCTCGTCTGGTCTCGTCTGGTCTCGTCTGGTCTCGTCTGGTCTCGTCTGGTCTCGTCTGGTCTCGTCTGGTCTCGTCTGGTCGCGTCTGGTCTCGTCTGGTCTCGTCTGGTCTCGTCTGGTCTCGTCTGGTCTCGTCTGGTCTCGTCTGGTCTCGTCTGGTCTCGTCTGGTCTCGTCTGGTCTCGTCTGGTCTCGTCTGGTCTCGTCTGGTCTCGTCTGGTCTCGTCTGGTCGCGTCTGGTCTCGTCTGGTCTCGTCTGGTCTCGTCTGGTCTCGTCTGGTCTCGTCCGGTCTCGTCCGGTCTCGTCCGGTCTCGTCCGGTCACATCCGGTCTCGTCCGGTCTCGTCTGGTCTCGTCTGGTCTCGTCCGGTCTCGTCTGGTCTCGTCCGGTCTCGTCTGGTCTCGTCCGGTCTCGTCCGTTCGCGTCTGGTCTCGTCTGGTCTCGTCTGGTCTCGTCTGGTCTCGTCTGGTCTCGTCTGGTCTCTTGTGGTCTCGTCTGGTCTCGCATGGTCTCGTGTGGTCTCGTCTGGTCAAGTCTGGTCTCGTCTGGTTTTGTCTGATTTCGTCTGGTATCGTCTAGCCTCGTCTCATCTCATCTAGTTTGGTTTAGTCTAATCTAGTGTAACTAACTTCTCACTATATTTTAAATGGGAAAATTGGGATGTGTGATTATTTGGATTGAACGGATGAACGGATTTGGATGAAATTTGATATATACATTGGTAGAACATACCTTGGATTATTCCCTCAAGATAAACAATATTAACAAATCCGCGATAAAGTTACTCTATACAAGCGAAGCCACGGTCGGGAAGATAGTCAATAATAAATGCCTGTTTACAGCACTAACTAGTTCATAAGGCTTATTAAAACCTTTGAAGTAAGTAGACAAAGCTTTTGTACAGAAGCTATTTGCTAATAATTAGAATTTGTACTCGACAATGCCTTTCTTACAGCAGCTGAGTAGTTTATCAGATAACCGACAATGCCCCTTTATAGCAGCAACATTTCTTATTTTAGAAAGAAATAAAGAATACATTTATTTCGGACTTTGATGTCCATACATTATAAAATAAAAATACATACACAAAAATACACAAATCAAATCAAATCAAAAATGTTTTATTTCGTAAGTTATAAGAATAACATTTGAAATCGTCATGTCATACAGTTATCGCTCATTCACTAGGCAATCTCCCCAGAGAAGAACGAACAAGAAACACCAGGGTTGCTCTTTTTAAATAAGCCAATACAAATACAATTTGAGATACCTAATTGTAAAATTTATGATTCGACAAAGAAAAATAAGAATAAAATATACTGGATAATGGCGAGCGGTTCATGTCCACGCATTCTTATCATCCAGATAGTCCGAAATATTGTAATAGCAAAATCAAAAAAAAAATCAAAATCAAAAATATTTTATTCAATGTAGGATACAAAAATATCACTTATTGAAAGTCAACATGTTATTATTATTTTTTTTTAAACTACATCGCTTCGCAAGGTGTTATGGTTAGGGAGAAGAAGCGACAAGAAACTCCGCAACAACACATCTTTTCAATTTGTTTCCATCTTTACAATAATATTACATTTTAATATTACATATTACAAAACAATAGCAATTAACATAACGACCAGCTAACACCAGACCTCCTTATCGCCTAAATAATCATCTATCCTGTAATAACACTTCTTACACAGAGTTTCTTTAATGTGGCGTTTAAATTTCTGCTCTGTTAAACTCAATACATGTTCTGGTATTTTATTGTAAAAGCGTATGCTGTGTCCCACAAAGGATGTGCTAACCTTGCTAAGTCTAAATTGTGGAATTTCAATTTTATTTTTGTTTCTAGTATTCAAATTATGATTATCAGAATGTTTACGAAATAGGCATATATTTTTGCGTACATACATTAGCCTTTTGTAATAGCAAAAGTGTTAGTGACAAACAACTTTATGACTAAGTAGTAAAGTGCATGGACATCAAGTGAGCGAGAACAGGGCTGTCCACGCTTTCATTGGCTTCACTTGTTACTGACTATCAAAATGAAACTTAGTAGGTATATGTAGTTCGGATGACAATACTTCTTCGATACCACTTAGCGACACCGAAAATTAATTTTTAAGGACTTTAGTCTATAAGTGAAACTGCTTATTATTGAGAGAAAGAGATGTATACACGTATGTATGCTCTCATCGCATCTTGCTGATTACTCCTATTAATTGTAATTGTTATTTGTATGTACATTTGTTGACCAGTGTCCGTGCGTCATTTGGAGGCTCCACTGAAAACCAGCGTTGTAGTGAACGGCTACAACCCATGCTGAGTTGGAGACCTTTTTGACTCCACCTTGCGACACCGACAATTAGATGGCAAACACAATGTTATTTTGTGCATGTGTCTCGACTGTGTAATATTTGTACCTGATTGTTTGTGTCATGACATGGGTTTAAATACATTTTTCTTTCTTTCTTTCTTTCTTTCTTAGTTATTTTTATTGTATACCTACTGTAAATTATATTATTCTTTATTGCAAATAAACACAAAAGATACAATTGTCAGATACAAAGATACAAAGGTGAGCTTATCTCTAAGAGAGATCTCTTCCAGCCAACCCCATAAGCGGTTAGAGAGTGTATAACGGGGAATAAAAAAATACGTATATTATGAGATAGGAGTACCTATTCTATTACATGAAACTGTTTTGTGTACTACTTTTATCTCATTCGGTCCCAAATTCACTGTGTTATTTCATGTAAAAATAATATGTGTTTCGCTAAATGGGTCAAATAAATTTTTTTTTTTTTTTATATGAGAGGGCGGCAAACGGGCAAATGATTCTTATCTTATTCTCATTCTCATTCTCTTTCTCTTTCTCTGTCTCTTTCTCGTTCTCGTTCTCGTTCTCGTTCTCGTTCTCGTTCTCGTTCTCGTTCTCGTTCTCGTTCTCGTTCTCGTTCTCGTTCTCGTTCTCGTTCTCGTTCTCGTTCTCGTTCTCGTTCTCGTTCTCGTTCTCGTTCTCGTTCTCGTTCTCGTTCTCGTTCTCGTTCTCCTTCTCGGGTTCGTTCTAGTTCTCGTTCTTATTCTTATTCTAATACTATAATTTGGTATATTGGAGCTGATCTGATGATGGAGCCTAGAGGTGGATAGTGAGTACTAGTGTTACGAGTCCAAGAAATTGCACTTGACGATGGAGCCAGAAGATGGTGGAACACTAGCGTATTTTTAGTTTTTTATAAACTATTTAATAATTATTACATAACTAGCTTTCCGCCCGCGACATCGTCCGCGTGGAAGATTTCATCAAAATCGGTTCAGCAAAAAAAAAAATTGCCTATATGTTAATCCAGATCCTAATCTATCTACCCACCAAATTTCATCCAAATGTACTAATTTATTTATTTGACACCAAGAAAACATTACAATTATTTACATAGGTATAAAAAATAAAAACTAAAATAAAACTATAAGGCAAAGACGTCATCCAGAGCTCCCGATTGCGGTATGGACCCTAACACACTGGCTGCATTACCTCTCTGAACAGCCAGATCATCCAAATCCGTCCAGCCGTATAGACGTGAAGAGCTATTTTCGCATTTCGCATTTATAATAATTAGTTGCAATTAATTTGTGTACTGATAAAAAAATAATAAAAATACTTTTATTTCTCCTGTAATAGTATATAGCAGTATTGAGGCATCCCCAGAGAGTAAAATATAATACTCGTGTTGGGGTTGACTCGCTCGTTCCCCGGACATATTTGGCGGAGTTTAGAAAAATAAAACTCTAACAAAAACAAAAATTTAAACTTATCGAAAAGAAAAATACGTGTGTGCGTGCGTGCGTGCGTGCGTGCGTGCGTGCGTGCGTGCGTGCGTGCGTGCGTGCGTGATTTTTTTCATAGGGACTTTTTACGTAAACGCGAACGCGATGGTAAAGTTAAAAACGAGACAAAACTCACACTTCGCACACAGTTAATGGGAATTACACAAATTCAAATACAGGGTGTATTTATAACAATTATAAACGAATAGTATTATATATGTATATAGATAATCCGTGAATGAACAGACCGAATCCTTTCGCAAATAAAGCCGTATATCTATTTAAATTTTCATTCCGAATATTTGTAAATTCATTCAGCGTCACACCCAAGGAATCCGTTTAGCGAAAACCGAACACGGGCTGTGTGTTACAAATTTAATTATTGTCTCTATCTCTTGGGACCCTCTTCATTGTCCTGGTTGGCCGGGGGCTTTTTTTTTGTAATTTATCATGCTTTTTGGAAATTAGGATTGGAGGATAGAGACTGTTCATCTTTAGATATTATTACCCGAGAGCCCCAAAAAGGAAGGAGGTTTTTCAAGTGTTCCATGTTACCTGTAGATTTTGAAGTGAAAGGTGTCGTTCGATCCATCTTGATCCCTAGAGTGTCATAGGATACTTTTTATGATAAAAAATCCAACATGGCGCCCGCAAAATACAAAATATACTGTCGGGTTTATTTCCGTTGTCCGTTTCGTTGTGGTTAAGCAACAAACATACATCCAAACTTTTCGCATTTATAATATTAGTTAGATGAGTAAATGTTTGTGAAACAATTAAAATAAAGGCAAAATAATTGAAATTAAAGCAAATTTAATAACGTGATATATGGTGATGAGTTGGCTGACGTTTACGGTATTTAAAAGTCATAAATACCCGCCGTCAGTAGTGAGAGCGCGCGTAAACCATTTACAATCTGTTTAAAATGAGCAAATAACTCACACAGTGCGCAATGCTTCGACAGTGCGAATGGCAAACTCAAATTCAAAATAAGGAGATTCTCAATACGACCCATTGTAAGATTTTCTTTATATTTATGCACGCCCGATAACTCAGACATTTGGCGGTTGATTCAAACACGTCTTTTAGTAAATGAAAGGGGGGGGGGGGGGGGGGGGGTTACTATCAAATTGGTCCGTTTGCAATTTCTCTGCTTCCAGTAGTTTTTTTAAACCCCGAAAAGAGGGCGTTATACGTTTAACAGCGTATCTTTTAACGGGTGAACCAATTTGGATGTGTTTTTATTTTGGATTTTCTTTTATTTGAATTCTCACAAACGTAGCTAAGAACCTGTCCTCTCTTTTAGTCTTTAATATAAGAATAACCGCATCCAAATCGGACTACGCATAACTCAGATAGGTCGGGACAAAGACTGGACATCCGTCGTTTATTGCCGGGGGTTAAGAAAAGGGGATGGTGGATTAATCGATTTCAGTAGTCCCAGTGAAGGCAGTGAAGGCGCTGTCTCGAGCAGAATCGATGGGAAATAGAGATACAACTCCAATTCCATTTTGAAGATAACGTTCATTGTTCGTCAATGTTGCTATTACTCCTATGTATAGTTTCGCTACTATAGAATTGGCCTATTATATCTCTATTACCACGACTATTCAGTAGAAAAAAAGAGTACATGAACAAAATAAAAATTTCTTATAACTATGTTTTATTCTAGTTTGCGTGCCATTGTACCTGTGTATGCGTGTATGCGTGCGTGCGTGCGTGTATGCGTGTGTGTGTGTGTGTATGTGTGGCCTATGTATAATATATTTGATTTGGTATGTCTATATGGTTTGATTGTTTGTTGGTTAGGGTATTGGTGTCGTTTTGTCCAAAAACTATTTCATCATTAACAGCCTTATTCGTCCACATTGTTGGAGCACAGCCCTATTTAAGCACAAGATTTGCTAACAGACGGATTAGTAACCACGAAAGCTAATCACATTAGTATTTAAATAACTATTTAAGTATTAAATAATAATATTTAAGTATTTCGCCATGCATAGTAATATGTCAAACTTTATAATTGGCTTAATAAGTATGTAATTTAATTTTAAGTAATATATAAGGATATGCAGTAAAGTTTGTTGAAAATAAATAAATAAATTAAACACAAAAAACTGGACAGCATAAATCTTGTATTTTGCGGACGCCATGTTGGATTTTTTACCATAAATATACCTATCCTATGACACTCCAGTTATCATGACGAATCTAACGACACCATGCACTTCGAAAGCCATTTAGACTATAGGATGCGCCAAAGGAAAAGGTTACCGCCTCCGTGGCTCAATGTAAACAACATTGGGTATACGATTAGGAGGTCGCGAGTTCGATCCCCAGCGGGATACATGTTTAAGTACTCGGTTTGGTTGGTGGTAGGGCATTTTAAAATGTCCGCCTGGCTAGCTACCACCATCTTATCTAAATCTGCCGCCAAGCAGCAATGTTAATAGCATTGTTGTGTTCCGGTTGTCAGAGATAAGATGGCCAGTCCCCCAAATGTGTTGGGGTTTCCGGGTCAGTACGCTTCCACCTTCGACCTCATCTTCACTTAACATCAGGTGTGATTGAGGTCAAGTAAGAACCCGTCGTGCATAAAAAAAAAAAGGTATAATATACACTCGAAAAAATTTATATCTCATTTCTTGAACAGTCGGGTAAAAATGCGAAAGTTTGAGTCTGTGTGTTTCTCACCTCTTCACTGGACAGATTTGGAAGCAATTTAGATGGTAGACATACTAGATACTAGGCCCTGCATTAAAATATAGGCAAAAATTTTTGCTGAACCGATTTTGATGTAAAATCCTATGCGAACGAAGTCGGTTGCAATAACCAGTAATAAATTGTGATTGATTAATTTCACTCAATTTTTTTTTTTTTTTTTTTTTTTTTTTTTAAGCGGTTCACAAAACTGGACACAATTCACAATATTTTTTGTCTTACCCAACATTACGACATAATTAATTGAATGTATCCTACTTGATGTGAACACAGCATGCACACATAAACAGTCTCAATACTTAGGCTATTAACTAAATCAATAAAAACGATACAAAAAAGACCTATTAATAATTGTTGTACAAAATTATGCATATGTATTAAGGATGATTAATCCTTAATACATATACAACCATAGACAACTTTCTTAGTGGAGGCGATTGTTCCTGAAAATATATCAATCTGGTTTCTCGTACTATTACATGATGCACACATTCGATACAAAGGGCTGTGTTGACCGATGTTGGTTCTGTAGGAGGGGGGGAACAGTACTTTACGATTAGGTAGACGACTGCCGGGTCGGGGAACAGAGAAGCGAAGGCGCGAATACATCAAATACCGTCAGAAGCCACTGCTAAGAGTATTTTGCAACTGCTTACCGCAAAGCGCTCCCTAACTTTAAGCTGAGAGCAACTTGACGCAGTTACGAGTTACTAAGTGCAAGTTGTTTTTTCTGCTCTATTTGCTTGTGTTGCTGAAATTCAACGTTTTGCACAATTATACGGCAGTTAAGCGGATAATGGCGAATATATAAGTTATTCTCTGGGGAATAAATTTTAAGAAAATTATGTATATTAAATAATATTAGGTTCTTACCTATGAAATTGGCGGTTTGTATGAAGAATTTCATTAACACTGTTTTCTCCATACAAACATTTTTCATTTTTTTTTTGGGAACGGCAAATCCAAAATTTAGCTAAACTTAGCTAGTGTTAATTTTTAAAAGTAACCACTTTATAAAAATTTCTGCGAATCTAAGAAATAATATGGGAAGGTCATGAAAAGGGCTGTGTTCAAGTTTTTTTTTAATTATGTGATTTAGCTCAGACATTAAAAAATATTTCATGTGAAACCTTCAAAATATATTCTATTTTCCAAATAAAAAACTAATTTGGAAATACCTATAGAAAATATCTCCAATTTCAAAGGTAAAGACCTAATAATTATATATAGGTGAGGAGTATCTTTAGTAGGTGGACGTCCTGAAGCTGATATGATGATGAATATATTAACATTGGCATCGCAATATGTTTACTATTTACGATATTTAGGTACTATTTACGATATATTATAAGTAAAATCGCAAATAAAATTAGTGTAGTGTTTGCAAGCAAATAATATTCCTCGTATACTTTCTCCTCTTTATTTTCGTTTTTATTTTGTAGGTACACAGGGTACACTTAAAATGGGCAGAGTTTACATTTTTTAATGCTTGTTCTAAACGCAATTTCCCCGGAGACTTCAGCTTTTAGTACATTATAACTACCATCTTTTCATAATGTTAACACTGCTGGGTACTGGGTTAGGTACCGATTTAGACATTCAAACATAGACCGCTACAGAGCATTTTTAACTTAAGTTCCCAAGAATAGTTCGACTCACCTAGAATAAGGCTAACTACATATATGTAATTCAAATGTTAATTGTATTGTTATCCGTCTTTATCCATCAAAGCCATAGATTGTGACTCGATAAATAGTAAAACCGACACAGACTGTGTATATTATACGAGTATTACAGTAGTACCAATACTACTACCTATGTGCATAAGGAAGGAACTGATAAATAATAAATAAATATTTCGGACACTTACACCAATCATCTAGTCCCAAACTAAGCAAAGCTTGTGCTATGGATACAAGATAAACGGATAAACATACATAAATATTTATATAAACATCCAAGACTCGGGAATAAATGTTCGTATTGATCACACAAACATTTACCCCTCGCGGGATTCGAACCCGCAACCGTTGGTTTCGCTGATAAGGTCACTATCCACTACACCAATCGGTCGTCAAGATACAAGTTTGACCTAGTTCGAGGATGAGAGTCCAAGCATCAGTATTTTTAAGTACTTTAGTAATTAGACTGTAACTTGTAATTATCTTTTGAAAATAAATAAATAAATAAAAATAAATATTTATGTATGTTTATCTTACTATAGCCATGGACGTCTCTTTCATAGAAATTGCCGATTTATTTATAGACAAATAATTTATTATTATTATAATTAATTTGATAATTTTCTGTCACACATGTATTGTAACCATGTTGAATTATAAAAATTTAATGGTAACACTTATTAACAATAGTACAACGTGTTTTTTTTTCTGAATTTTTAATGAGGGTTTATTCAAAAATGAAGATGCCACCCTCATTATTGCTTACCTACTGCCGACCTTATGTTGGGTGGATTACAATTAATATTTTATACTTGCACTCCGGCGTCTCTACGTATCAGTGCTACTTGCATTAATTTATATAATGCTCTGGCCTCCCGAGAAATAGGTGATGCCAGAGTACTATTATAAAAACCTACATTATGTCCTCTTTGAGGGCCATACAGCGCTTTTCTTTCAGTGTTAATCCGTTCACATTCCTCTAGGATGTGAAACACGTCCTCCACAACGCCACACACGGCACAGTTTGGACAAGTGAACCTTTTTTAACATAAAAGCGAAAATAAACAATAATTATACAATTTATTATTAAAAAAAAATCACAAATAAAAGACTAGCCCCAAGTATCTGGTTGGTGGAATGGTACCCAGAAGGCTGGCCGCGTTGCCTCGCTGTATAAGCAAGGCTGTTTCTTTGACCAAAGTATTCGCCAGCCCTCCGATCGTGGGATGCATCAACCAAACGCTCATAAAACTCCCTAAAAAAGTCAAATTCTAACCAATTTGTTCCCAGGTGTTATACGAAAGAAACATTACCGGAACGCAACAATCCCTTTCATATAATTTTACTTTTATACTTATTTACTTTTATACCGTCGAATTTGCTATCTAGAGTGTATTTAAGGAAATTTATATTTTATTTCTGTACAAATTTTTTGTTATTAGTCCGTGCAAATGGCGCCATTGCTCCAAGAGACACTAAAAACAATGTTAAGGCGAAGCTAAAAGATGACAATCTCCAGGTGCCGCTAAAAATAACGGCTAATGAGCACGAAGAGAGGTAATCACAGTATAAATAATAAGTGGGTACAGTCGTAGGTAGTACAGGGGGTTGACATCTATAACAAACAAACAAACAAACAAAATATTATTTATTGTACAACAATAAGAAACTTAAGAAAAATAAGAAAAACACTTATAAAGGTAGGGCATTTTAATTGTCCGCCTGGGTAGCTACCAGCATCTTATCTAAATCTGCCGCCAAACAGCAATGTTAATAGCATTGTTGTGTTCCGGTTGTCAGAGATAAGACAGCCAGTTCCCCAAATAAGATGGGGTTTCCTAGTCAGTGCGCTGCCACCTTCGGCCTCATCTTCACTTAACATCAGGTGAGATTGAGGTCAAGTGCTAACCCGTTGTGCATAAAAAAAAAGCTGCTGTAAATGGGCATTGGCAATTCCTTAAGGCTAATAGCGGCTATAAATGGGCATTGTCAATTTCCTTAAGGCTAATAGCTACTGTAAATGGGCATTGTCAATTTCCTTAAAGCTATGGTAGCTGCTGTAAGGAAATATTGTCATATATTTAAAAGGAAGATGATGTTGCTGTAAAGTGGCATTGTCAGATATCAAATACTCTGAAACCATGCGTCTCTATTTTCCAAGTAGCTTTTCCAATTAGGGTACTCTTTTACCTACATCAGAAGCTTCTACAAACTATAGCAGAGGTAGAGTAATTTCCATTGTGAATAACTAGAAATTTCCATAAAGTTTTGATAAATTTCCACATGACGAACTCCAAAGTTTCACTACTAACAGGCTATACTGTGACAAAAGTGATTCGAGCCAAAATTTCACGCCTTAATGTCTCCAAAGGAGGCCGGTGTTAACGTAATAGATTTATCATGTAAATCTCTGATCAGCCGGCGGCCATCTATCCAAATTTATACGCTCGACGGGACTTTTCTTACTCAGTACTTAATACTTATACTGCGCACTTTGTTTATTTCCTTTACTAGCTTTCCGCACGCGACTTCGTTCGCGTGGAAGATTTCATCAAAATGGATTCAGCAAAATAAAGTAGCCTATATGTTAATACAGGTCGTAATCTATCTACAAACCAAATTTCACCCAAATCGGTCTAGCCGTTTTGGTGTGAAGAGGTAGCAAACACACTTTACATCAGGTGTGATTGAGGTCAAGTACCAACCCGTTGTGCATAAAAAATACACACACACACACACACACACATCCACAAACTTTCGCATTTATAATACTAGTTGGGGGATTAATAAATCTTTAATAATATTTTGAGGGTACCTCTTCTACATTGGGGATGGATTTTATTATGCACAACGGGTTGGTACTTGACGTCAGTCACACCTGATGTTAAATGAAGATGAGGTCGAAGGTGGAAGCGTACTGACCCGGAAACTCCATCACATTTCGGGGACTGGCTATCTTATCTCTGACAACCGGAACACAGCAATGCTATTAACATTGTTGCTTGGCTGCAGATTTAGATAAGACGGTGGGAGCTAGCTAGGCGGACATTTAAAATGCACTACCACCAACCAAACCGAGTACTAAAACATGTACCCCGCTGGGAATCGAACCCGGGACCTCCGAATCGTAAACCCAATGTTATTTATATTGAGGCACGAGGCGATTTTCGTGAGCGGAGTTTCATTTTATTTTTGTACCCCATCGTGTGGGGTATCATTGGATAGGCCGTTTTAAAATAATAGCGATTATTTTACATACAGTTTATTAATTTAGGGAAATATTAAGCTATAAAGTCCTAATGGAGGTGTATACCACAAATAGGCCATCGCAGAGTGTGGATTGTTGTGATTATCTGAATATCGACTGAACGGAATGTCTGACTGTGACCCGAGTTAGAGTCACGGAAGCGCGACAGAATGAAAGTGCGACATAGTGAAAGTTGCCATATACATTCGTCCGTGGCTCAATGTAAACATCATTGGGTTTACGATTCGGAGGTCGCGGCTTCAATCCTCAGCGGGGTACATGTTTAAGTACTCGATTTGGTTGGTGGTAGGGCATTTTAAATGTCCGCCTGGCTAGCTACCACCATCTTGCAAGCAGCAACAATGTTAATAGCATTGTTGTGTTCCGGTTGTCAGAGATAAGATAGCCAGTCCCCCAAATGTGTTGGGGTTTCCGGGTCAGTACGCTTCCACCTTCGACCTCATCTTCACTTAACATCAGGTGTGATTGAGGTCAAGTACGAACCCGTCGGGCATAAAAAAAAACATTAAAAATAATAGCTACTTAACTATGTAAATACCAAAGAAAAATATTTTGTATTTTGCCGGCGCCATGTTGAATTTTTTACTATAAAATGTAGCCTATGACACTTCAGATACTAAAACGAATCAAACGACAACACGCCCTTATAAATCGGTCAAGCCGTTAAGGCTACAGGAGGTAACATGTAAAATCTACATACATAATTACAAACATACACTCTAAACACATTACCCTCTCCTTTCTTGTGCAGTCGGGTAAAAAGTGAATGATGACAGAGATATTTTTTTCTACCTCGCTAAATCATTATTCTGTTCCTATGTTAATTCTCCGAAATCTGTTTATCCGTTTCTCAGTTATTAAGCAACAAACAAACATTCAATCTTTCGCCATTTAAAACCTTATGGACTTCTTTACTATTTCTCCTTTGCCCGTCGAATATTCCTTTGTCCGACCAAAGATTAAAACGTTATTTTCATTTTCCCCTTTTCCTCCACACTTATTTATCTAAAGAGGTTAAGTTTGTTTGCGCTAACACAATTGTGTAAAGCTGTTTGCCTTACCTAATCAGGTTTCATAGAAAAATAAGAAACGAACAAGCGTTTAACGCTAGTTTGGCTCAGAGCCAAACCTTCATTTTATTAATTTCGGTCATCCATCCATGAAAATTCTATACTCGTACCGTATATTCCGATTGGCTTGAAGAAAAATATGGATATTGTTTAGGAAAATGTTTATGAAACGGTTCAGGCCAAATGCTTTCTTCAGTTTTGTGTTTTCGAGATATACAAACATACATAAATACTTTATAACGGTATAGTTTTTAGGTTTTTAAGATATAGACGTAATAATGGTTACAATTCTTAATTGTACAGTAATCACATGCCTATGAAAAATTACTTACTTTCCATGTGATTACTTTCCATCAGGTGACCCGCATGCTCGTTTGCCGCTCTCTCATATAAAAAAAAAAAAAAAAAAAAATATCGTGACAGGTTATTTTATTTTGTTTGTGTCGTGTTTCCACAATATTTTAACATTACAATTAGGTATATTAAATAATCCTGGAATTCTACAAATTATGACATGGATATGTTTGACAATAATTTTTATTTTAGACTTCATTAATTTACGAAACTGTATGTATGATATATGTAAAAGTGAACTAAATAAATCTAATGTAATCAAATCATGGAGAATGACGAATTGTGTTGTGATAAGACCTGGAATTTCGACAGCTTAACAGTTTGGTTTATCAAAGCGGTGCGGTAAGGGATATAAGTTACTGCTCGTAAAATTTTTCTTTTTAGTAAATTTATTTTTCTTCATATCTATTAGTATAGTAGCAAACTTTTCATGTTCCACATTTCCATAATATTTCAAAGTTGAAAGGCTATGTTTAGGAAGCCCACCTGACTTTACTCTAAGGGGTCGCCTACACTAGCTTCTCGCAGCAACGATTCCGCCGTAACTTGTATAGTCAACTAGTTTACCTCTGCGGGGAATTACCTTATCCTGAACTCTTGTCTTTTATGTATTTTGTTTTTCGTATCTCGCCTTGTGGCACGTATTGTGGCTTGTCTTGTATCGCGTCTTGTGGCTCGTCTTGTGCTTTATCGTGTGTGTTGTCTTGTGTCTTTTCTAGTGGCTCTTCCTGTATCTCGTCTTGTGTCTCGTCTTGTAGCACGTAATGTGGCTCGTCTTGTGTCTCGTCGTGACTCTCGTCTTGTGCCTCATTGTGTGTTGTCTTTTGTCTAGTGTCTCTTATCTTGTCTTTTGGCTCGGCTTATATTTTATATTTCATTGTCTTGTACTGTTCGAGTAATATAATACACAAAATCGTAATGTTCACTCGTTCATGGAAACGGCTCCTTTATTTAAGCTGCAGTCAGCATTTTGCATTCGTTTAACTTGGTATCGTGTGCATTTGAAATTAGTTTCGCCTAGTTTGCGAAATAGAGCTATTAGGATAATTCCAATGTAGCTGTTTTGCTTAAATTTAACGTAAGTACGTACACTGCATTTTAATAGATAGTAAAACAAAAGAATTTTTATAGCGCCAAATTGCTGTAGAACACCTTTTTTCAAACTTTACAAACATCTGATTCTCATGAAGCGGCGAAATTATCGCAATTCGACGAATACTTATTTGTATTATCGTGACTAGGTCTGGTCAGAATCTAGAATCTTTAGCGATTGGAACATCAGACAGCTCATTGAGATTGAACTAAGATTGGTTTATTTTAGTTGTTTCCACAGTATCATGTCCTACTGTATTTTGCTTTGGGGACGAGCAGCTGACATAGAACATATTTTTATTTTGCATAATTGAGCAATTGGTTTATTATTATCAATTAGCTATTCCCGAAAAATAGTGACAAACATAACTTGGACATATTGACTATCCCTATGTTCAGGCTAAGCAAAGTTAACACATCATTTATGGGACACTGTAAGTACACGCTTTTATAACTTTGTACCTGAGAGTATCATTACTCTAACTGAGAAAGAATTTAAAGATCATGTCAAAACAACATTAGCATAAAACGGTTATTACAAAATTAGTGACTATATGAATGACAAACACGCTAGGTGTATTTCGAGCAGCTCTCAAATTATACAATTGTATTAGTTGTATACTTTTTATTTTTGATTTATTTTGAGATCGCTGCTTGATCACATCGTCGTCACTTTCCATCAGGGATATTTTGGTGAAACGCGTATCGAGTTATTCATTAAAAAAAATGGACAACAATGATCCTGTGGGTTTCTTGCGCCGCTTGTTTTACCACAGATGATTTGCCTTTCTGATGCGGCAGTAGCTTGGATATACTGACTGACAGATAAATACAATAAGCCCTTTCATTTCCAGTAGAATTAAATATAAATTCAACAAATGATGTCATGTATTAGTCTTACGTTGAAATAAATGATTGAAGTTTGAAGTTTGGTCTGCGGTAGAACTGCAGTAGGTATCTTGACTAGGCATCATATTGCCCTTACCAAAGTAAAAATTATGACGCCAATTACACCTAACTTCTTCTTAGCTAATCGATGGCAAAACCATCAAATTCTTGATAGATAGATAGATAGATAGAAAAAGCGTTTATGTGTATATTACAGAAACATACATACAAAAATATTCGACGCAACAATCATTCTGCTTGGTGTTATTCTTACGAAATGTACCCCTATTTCACAGTAATAAAAATAAAAACAAAAATTAAGTACAACTGTTACAACTTATAATAGAGTTGTATGTGTATCTGTACCACAAATGGGCCATCGCTCAGTGTGGACCATCTTGAGGACCAGAATGTGTCCATGCGTACATCATTGTCTGCGGCATTCTAGAGGTCTTGTAGCGTACAAGTACACGCTGGGCAGTATAGAAGATGCCCCATAGGTTGTGGTGTATCACCCCACAAGCACCGGTTGTCGTCCGAATAGCCCCACGGACTTATTCTCTCATCATCTACCTACTCGGTAGGACCACGGACTTCCATACGGGCCACTCCAGGAGTTCTATTACATAATATCAGCGTTATCGTCATCGGTTACGTTCTGACATATGATTGGTTGGCTCATCGCTCGCTCGGCAATTTGACGGTTTCTCATTGGTCAACGTAATCGATAACGATACCGATGAAGTTACGTAATCTAAAGGTATCTACCTTTACCCAATGGAAGTTTATTGTATCTTCAGTTATCACTCATGTATACTTTGCATGGCTCATTGAATAAAACATAAAGTATATTACTAACGTCTAATGGGACACTACAGATATTTAAATTAAACAAATTTCAGAGGAATAACAGGAGAAACGAAAATTCAATTGCCGAAAGTTAGATTCATATCTTTCCGTTTAATTGACGTCGTTCCGCTTTCTTTGAATAATTTCCGTTGTGTTTCTAAAATTAAGGTCGGGATAAGTGTATAACAGCTGGAATAGGTGGATGAAAATAAGGTCTAGGCAGTTGTTTTATTAGCATTGGCTATAAATTGAAAATTTAGAAAACCCCCTAATGTACGTGTATGGTCTTGGATGACTTCGGAGTAGTTAGGTAGTTAAAGTTGATTTAGAAGGTGTTTAGTTATAAATTAAAGAGTAGTTAAGTTGACACCCGAATTATGAGCAAAAGGTTTATTGCTTATATAAATTACAGTGTTTGGATAGGCTAATTGTGACTTGAGACGGCGTAATTTAGTCGACTGACCTTTTGTTTATATGCCAAAAGTAGGGCGCAAGCGCAACACAAATTATAAAAGTAACTTGTACGTAAACCGTACAGAAAGCCTGTTAATAACTTTATAGCTTATATTTTATATGTGTGTGGAAAATTAATGGTAAAAATTGTTTGACAATAACTCCAAAATCAGCTTTATCTTTCGCTTTTCCAGCTCAGATAGTACTGGTGTTTATTTGGGAATCACAGTCGGACATCCATTTTATTATATTAGGTCGTTACCTATGAAATTGGCGTTTTGTATGAAGAATTTCATTAAGACTGTTTTCTCCATACAAACATTTTTGATTTTTTTCTGGGAACGGCAAATCCAAATTTAGCTAAACTTTGTGTGTATTATCGGATAACATTAAGTTCAGTATAGGCAGCGTTAATTTTTAAAAGTAACCGCTTTATAAAAGTTTCAGCGAATCTAAGAAATGATTATGGGAAGCACATGAAAAGCGCTCTGTTCTATTTTTTTTATTATGTGATTTAGCCCAGATATTAAAAAATATTTCATGTGAAACCTTGAAATAATATTCCATTTTCTAAATAAAAACAAATTTTGATATAGCTTTAAAAATCGCAGGAATTGGTACATAAGATTAACGAAGAAAAAAAACTCCAATTTCATAGGTAAAGACCCAATATTATGTAGATACAGATTATGTCACACCATTTCTCAACTTCGCAAGCATCTACACAAAAACATCTGTCGATCAAAACATTCCCACCAAAAATATCCGGAAAACATGAATAAAATATCCGAAAAGATTCACCTCTAAGAATATTGAATATTCTTTTGGCGTTTTTTCCTCACTATGTATATTTGCTTGCGGATGCGGGCAGAGGATACAAGGAAGAGTACACATAACTTCACCCAACTCGAGGTAAGGGTCTGAACAAACATCCTCGTAAGAACCACAGCAACGAAAACCTTTTATGGGCCACGCCCGTAGACAGGGGGTAAGGATATATGTGTCATATATCCCTGAAATCTTTGGACTTGAAATAACCCATAATAAATTTACGACCCAGCCGATGCGATGTATCGTTACGACGGCTTTATCATTTGACTTAAGCGTTTAAGCGTCGCTTAGACCTCACTTGACCTTGGACTAGAACAGTTTTATCAACAATACGTTACGCATTCACTTTGTACTCATTATGAAAAAAAATAAAATATAAAATACACAAGCGGCCGAATTGACAACCTTCTTTTTGATGTCGGTTAAAATCTAGTGATTATTTTAAGAAAAATCTCTAAAGAAAAAAAAAACAAAGTTTCAATGCCATGCCATTGGAACTTTATTTTTATTTTATTACATAAATATTTCACTAATCACAATATTCTCTTTCGTGCTAAACATAATCGTTAGGGCAATTTAGTAAGAGCAGCTCTATGTCATGTACTGCCTAGTTTCGGTCGATTATCTTCGGAAACACGAAGTTAGTCAATGCCCATTATTTACCGTGAAGTACTGTACGTCTGAAAGTACAAGAACGGTTGACATTGACATAGAATTAAGAAACTTTAAATGATAATTAAATCAAATGTGATTTAGTGATTATATGTTTTACATTATTGAAATATATTAGTTCGAAATAATAAAGAAATATCTAAGCGAGAAGCAGAAAGTGTAGACTTATGCAATTATGCACTCGTTGGAGCAGGATGGAGCTCAGACGACATATCGCCCCTTAATGTTTGTTAACCTACTTCAAAAAGAAAGAGGTTCTCAATTCAACCGTTTGTATGTTTTTTATGTATTTACACTAATTACTCATTTGAAGGTTAATTCGCGTATTCGGTTAATAAATGCAAAGGGATATCATGAAATTTGTCTTATTGAAATTTCAGTACAATCGCATCAGTAGTTTTGTAAACTAATTATAGTAAATAACAGAATCGCAAATACATATTTAGACGATTGTGTAGTTTTTGCGCGGCAATTAGATGCAGTTTGGCTTTGTTCACTTTTAATAAATTCGTCATAGCAAGTGCCACATTGGCGCCCAACGTGGGGCTAACCTCCTTGCACCTCCAATGAACTATTAAAAAGTGCAGTCAATACTTTTAAAGGCAGTTACATGGCTTTCTGAAGAAAATGCGAATAATTATCATTTCAGTACTCAAAGTTACTAACAATATAAAACTTAAAACCTGCGGCAGATATGAATTGAATCAAAACACTCCCATCTCCCACCCAGACAAGTTCCGAAAATAGGAATAACTCGTTTTCCCCGTAGCAGTGAAACAATATCTGGGAGCTGTTACAAATACGTCATGTATTCAATATTATACCACACTGAAGGCTGGAAAAGCAGAAAACTAGTCTACCCAGTAATATTAGGTAACAGATCGCAAAGGTTCGAGGAAATTTTGCGCATCACCTATCTTCATACTGTTTGTTTAATGCAAAGTTTGCTTTCAAAACAGAAATTCTAGAGATAGTTGAATACATGTGTATGCCCAACGGTACCTACACACCGTCACCTGAAGCTAGATTAAATTCTGAATAATTCATGAGCACATAAGTAATTGCGAATAGATTTAGCCATCAACACGTAGAAGCGCTGTACATAATATCTGTCCAACACGATGAAATGACAGTAAAACCTTCTTGCAAGAACTGTTCATTATTAGATAGTAACGTGAAATCCTGTTAAGTAACTATACTTGAAAAATTCTTACTTAGCAACTATAGTTGTGTAACAAGAATAGGCATTCGTCTTTGGCAACTGGTTGTCCAACAAGAATATTCAATACTTTTCAGCAACTGGTTACCTCTCAGTTGCCATCGCGGCCGGAGAGGTTTGATAAAACGTTTATTTGCATTTAACAAAACACATATAGACATATTCGACCGCACAATCATTATAAGAATTTCACAGAAATTAAATAAAAAATAAGTACAACGGTTACCACTCATAATAGAGTTGTATGTGTGTCTGTACCACAAATGGGCTATCGCTCAATGTGGATCCTCACATAGCTAGACATAGAATTTAAGCTTGTGCCCTATAAGAAAAAGCGAGGGTAGTACTGCAAAATAGAACATAATAACTATAAGGTCTTGTATTAATAGGTATCATGTTGTAGGGTGGTGTAATAATTTTATGAATCATAATGAGACACTCCATAGATCAATGAAGAGGTGTTAATGATGGTAAAGGAGAAGAGATGCCTGTTAGCCACAGTTGAGAACCGAATAGCAAAGATGATAGGTCACTTGATATTTTTGAAGAACATAATATGAGGGTAAGATTGTAGGAAAGAGAGGAAGGAGAAGACCTAGGCGTAATTACTTTGACCAAGTGAAAGATAAGGTGAATGTCGTGTCGTACCAAGAGGTCAAAACGAGGGCGGAAAGTAGAGAGACGTGGTCATTACTCCAACGACAAGAGCATAGCTCTTAAATTGAAGAAGATGAAGAAGAATGATACACGTTTATTATAACAGTTATTGTCAAATACATACATACATATTATCATCACGACTTGCATCCCAAATGGGATGGTCAGAGATATCCCAAACAGTAGTATTTGCGTGTTCCAAATATTAAGAGTGTATTGATTGAAACAACATCCACGGCTCACCTGATGAAATATATAGAAATTGTAATATGCAAACCTATAGATATTTTTTGGTGGAAAGTCCCATAGTCGCCTTTTACGACGACGACGGGAAGAGACGGGTTGGTTCTATTTTATTTGAATGCCGAAACTACACAGCACGATTTTTAAATATGGGCTTAAAATAATGAACTAAATACGTACAACGCAAATCATTCAAGAGAGCAATCATACAATTATTGCATTGTTTATTCATTGAATGTTTTGAATTTACTGATTATTGAATTGTTTATTTAACGCATTTTTGTTCTATTAATTTATTTGAGAGACGTATTGAATTATTCAATGGATTACTGAATTTATTTAGGACGACCTGTTTGGTGTAGTGGTCAGAAACTTTGACTGTTATACCAAAAGGTTGCGGGTTCAAATCCCGCTAGGGGCATATGTTTGTATGATGAATACAGACATGTGTTCCCGAGTTATGGATGTTTTTCATTTATATATGTATTTGTTTACAAAAAAATATGTATTTGTGTAGTATATCAACCATCTGGTATCCACAACACAAGCCTATAGTCGCTTAATGTGAAACTAGATGGCGTTGTGTGTATGTCCAAGGATATTTATTTATTTATATTTATTTTATTATTTATTTATTATTTACTTACTAGCTTTCCGCCCGCGGCTTCGCCTACGTGGAATAACTTTATCGCGGAAATTTGTTTATCCCGCGGGAACTATTCACTTTATCGGGATAAAAACTATCCTATGTTCATCCAAATCCGTTCATCCGGTTCGTCGTGACTGAGTAACAAACAAACAAACAAACATCCAAACTTACGCATTTATAATATTAGCAGATTTGAATTAAATTTAATAGAATTGTGCTGAATTGAATAGACTCAATATTATTTATATTTGTAAAATATTGACAAATTTGAATAATTTAATAATATTGACAGTGTAAGGTGATTGATTACAAATAAATCTAGATCTATATCGAGTTCTGTCCGCTCGTCTGTCTGTCACAGATTATTTTCGGAACCAGACAAAGTGCTCTAATTATATCTCTAATTATATAATAAACAAAATTGAAGTATATGTCTGGTAATACCGTAGAGGAGTATCACAATAGCCAGTACAAGAGTAACGGTATTATCAATAGCATTTAGCTGCATATATTAGGTCTTTACCTTTGAAATTGGCGTTTTGTATGAAGAATTTCATTAAGACTGTTTTCTCCATACAAACATTTGTGATTTTTTTTTGGGAACGGCAAATCCAAATTTAGCTAAACTTTGTGTGTATTATCGGATAACATTAAGTTAAGTATAGGCAGCGTTAATTTTTAAAAGTCACCGCTTTATAAAAGTTTCAGCGAATCTAAGAAATGATTATGGGAAGCACATGAAAAGAGCTCTGTTTATTTTTTTTTTATTATATGTGATTTTGCCCAGAAATTAAAAAATATTTCATGTGAAACCTTGAAAATAAAAAACAAATTTGGATATAGCTTTGTAAATCGCAGGAATTGGTACATATGATTAACGAAGAAAAATACTCCAATTTCATAGGTAAAGACCTAATATTTTTTTTAAGATCAAACAATAGATAAATTTGTAACCCATAGGTAAACTTGACGGATTCCCGTCTAAAAGTCAGATACCCACACAAACTCTTCATAAACTTCATCAATTTTTAATTAGCGGGAAACATTATGAATTACTTATACTCATTAAAAGCTGGAAATCCGACTGGAATCATGAGAAAATACAGGATGTATTCAATATTTATAGAGCTTCCTTCTAATAAATGTCTAAATTAACTTGTGGTTGATATATCTACAGGGCAACACATATTCTACCCAGTAATAAATCATCTTGATAAACAGCCCAATCTCATCCACTGTTGAACGCAGACATCTTCAAAGGCTCCCCATTGCGATCTTAAGTGCAGCACTTGCGTCATGCTGAGCAAAAGGGACACAAGGAAAGGAACTATAAAATTTGAGCTCAGTTATAATCAAGCTGAGTGCATGTCCTGTAGGTGTCGTAAAAGACGTCTAAGGAATCCCCCTTGTGTCAGTAGTACACATGACTAGTACCATTGATGGTACAAATTACACAAGTTTGTATCGTTAGGACCATCAACGGTATTAGTGATACTAATCTGGGATCAGTAGTACCATCATGAATACTATTGTTTTACCACTAGTTTCAATAGTACTAGTGACACTTTGATTCGATATACAATTAAAGAACTGGAAGATGGAACTGGAAGTTAGAACTGGAAGATAGAACTGGAAGATAGAACTGGAAGATAGAACTGGAAGATGGAACTGGAAGATGGAACTGGAAGATGGAACTGGAAGATAGAACTGGAAGATAGAACCGGAAGATAGAACTGGAAGATAGAACTGGAAGATACAACTGGAAGATTAGACCAAAGAAACTACCTCTTATAAATTGATACGCCAAGTACAGGCCACTTGAAAACATTTGAAGTACATTTCGATTTTTTTTTTTTTTTTTTATTGAAGAGGTGGGCAAACGAGCAAGAGGCGCACCTGATGGTAAGTGTCAACGCTGCCCATAACCATCTACGGAAACGGAAGATCCGCAGTGGCGTTGCCGGCCTTTAAGGAAGGAATATTATGCTCGCTTCTTGAAGGTTCCCAGATCGTATCGGTTCGGAAAGACATCCGCCGGGAGCTTATTCCAAAAAGTAACGGTACGTGGAAGGAAATGTCTACTGAACCGCACCGTGGTGGATTTCCAACTGTCTAGGTGGTGTTGGTGGAATTTAAGTTTATGCCTAGTAGTGCGATGATGGAACTCAGCAGCAGGAATCAAACCGAACAATTCCTCGGAACACTCGCCATGGTAAATCCGATAGAAAACAGCAAGAGATGCTACGACCCTTCGTAAGGAAAGCGAATCAAGGCGATTGGTGAGAGCTAGATCATTGATAACGTGAACTGCTCTACGTTGGATGCGATCTAGTGGAAGAAGCTGGTATTTAGGCGCTCCGGCCCAGATATGAGAACAGTATTCCATGTGAGGCCGTTATTTTTATAATCAAGACAGCTTAGACCTATAATAATATCAGGATACATACTCTGTGTGAGCTACAGCCGTACAAATGGGTCATAGCTCAGTGTGTATAATTGCTTAGAGAGCAAAACACTGATTTTCAGTTATTACCCACCAATTATTACCAATCGTCAACCCATATGTCAACTGTGGTGCTGTAGGTGCGGAAGAGGACCAAAAGTACTCCCAAAATTTATGAAGACTGTTTTTTACATGTATGATTGCGGTCTGGCCAGATAGTGCCCTGCACAGCATGTTCATGCAGCTACTTGTGTACCAAAGGTCAACCGATAAAGGTCAATCTCTGTCTAGGTGGTTTACCTAGACAGAGATTGATCTTTATTCACCATTGTTCTAATATCTAAATGCTATCATGGTTTATAAGTACAGATGTCCAGCAGACTTCTACAGGCTATTGACAATGATGATGGATCCTGGAATTGGTGCGTAAATGAAGATGGTCAATATGAATGGATGTGAACCCAAAATGATTCTGAAGGCTATGACGGTCAGCCAGTATCTCTGCAGATTTCCTAGTTTCGAATTTTGTGATCTGATAATACAGGGAACACTCAACATAATAATAATTGTTGAGGAAGAGAACAATAAAATTAAAGAAAGAAAGAAAGAAAAATTTATTTAAACCCATCTCATGACAGAAACAATCAGGTACAAATATTACATAGTCGAGACACATGCAAAAAATAACATTGTGTTTGCCATCTAATTGTCGGTGTCGCAAGGTGGAGTCAAAAAGGTCTCCAACTCAGCATGGGTTGTAGCCGTTCGCTACAACGCTGGTTTTCAGTGGAGCCTCCAAATGACGCACGAACACTGGTCAACAAAAAATGTACATACAAATAACAATTACAAAGCACAACTTCTTCGTTTATCGCTGCTATTTCCAGATCTTCTATTGTATTCGTTCGTTTGCCATTGGGTTGGGTATACACCCAAAGACCAAATCGGAATTTTTTGTACGTTTTCTCTGCTTTTACTCTCTACTTACTTCCAATTTATAGACTTCATAAGTCTTATGATACATGGTAGTGGAAAGAGCTTGTAGTCACCAGGTTCGGTACCTTATCTAGACGACACATACGCCTTGCGGCCATGGCATCACAGTCACTCAGAAGGTGCTTCATTGATTCCCTTACTTTGCTGCATGCACTGCAGGGTGAACTTTCACTTAATAAACGGCATATCTTAAGTTCCTCGAGTAGCATATAGACCTGCGTATATTTTCGGTTAGACCTATAACATTATCGTCAATAAACATTTTAAAACTGTGTCCGGTCGCCGAGTTTGCTCCACTCCTTAGCGTGTTGCTCTCTAACATGAGCATTCAAAACCATATGGATAGTGCTCAGAGAGTCCCACAAACAGCTCTGGTCCGAATGTGTTCGAAGCCCTTCCTAGCCAGTCTATCAGCGTATTTGTTTCCAGAACTTACTCGAAGGTTATTTTCTACATATTTACGGCCCATGAAATACACTTTCGCAAACTTTTATTCAGACACGACAAAGAATTTGATGAAAATATAATAAGGAAATAAAACACGACTACCCTCACAACAGTCTTCACCTGAAATGTCACACAAATGTCAATGTCACCGAGTGGCATTTTTCCAGCGCTCCCGTGAGGATTGCTGAAGGGAATCTTAAAGAAGGAGATCAAAGTAAACTCATAGTATCAGTGATGAAACTTCGTATAACAAACATTAACTAATTCCCCCGGCTTTGTCTGCGTGGTTTTGAAGTCGTGCGTATTTAGCACGCATGTGTCCTATGGGATGGTAATTACCATTCAATTCAATGACATGTTAAGATTGATATTTCTATCGGAAAAGTTCGTACATTTAATTCGACCCAAGGCCGTATCTATAAACACGCAAATGTCAAATAGCACTGGACTAATTCAACCACCTCCGTGGCGCAATGTTAACAACATAGGGTTTACGAATCGGAGGTCGCGGGTGCGATACCCAGGGGGGTACATGTTTAGTACTTACTCAGTGGTAAGGTTTTTGAAATATCCGCCTGGCTAGCTACCACCATCTTTTATAAGTCTGCCGCCAAACGGATGTATTCCGGTTGCCAGAGATAAGATAGCCAGTTCCTCTAGTGGAGTATCCGGGCCAGTACGCTTTCAACCTTCAGCCTTATCTTTTCTCAACATCAGGTGAGATTGAGGTTATGTATATACAAAAAAAAACAACACGGAAATCGATTCGAGGACTGATAATATCGAGCATGCATTTCTGATAGATTTGATATCGAGCCCAATATCGAATGTCTAGATTGGTAGACAGGTAAATATTCCGAATAGTAATGTCAAACTGGTATTCGATAACAAGTTATACTTTCCGAATCGAAATCGAATTACGACTGAAATCAATATATTTTTGTTAATAGATTTCTTGGCGGTGATACGAGTATATAAGAGTATAGAGTATCCTATTTGGGATACTTACATAAGCGTTTGACCTCAATCACACTTGACAATGTATGTAAAAATGGAAACGCTCAATAAAAATATCCACTTCTAGCCACCTTGCTTACGCTTACCAAGCAACGTAATGAATTCTTCGATCATGACTATATAAGAAATGCATGCACCTAAAAAGAACTTCATAACAATAAGCTAGTCGTTTGAAAAACCAGCGTTCTCTACCCCTGATCGTCAAAGTCATCAATAAAACCAATCGATCGTTTATACCCGGATTTCTAACCGTTCCGAAGATTGCGTCACAATCCAACACGATCGTAAAATTTTTGATGGAACTAAATTTTCAAAGCGACGAAATGCTGTTGATATTGCTGGTTGACTGAGACAAAGCCCAGAAACAGCATTCTTTAAGAATATCTCGGTAACTTCCAGCCAGTCGGTAACAGGGTTCTCTAAACGTCAAGGTCATCAATAAAATAAATTGGCATCCGAAGTGGCATATTTCCATTCCGATTTGGATTGACATCCCGTGAAATATTAAGCGAGTTTGGACGCGCTGCCGAGAAAGGCGGCTTCTATTATTCAAGAACAGTTGTATTAATAATGAAGCTTGGTTTCGGCTTCCCGATTAGTGGATGTGAATGATTTTGGTGTGCTCTGGTGTAAATTATCGGACTCTTGCTTTTGTGGCCTACAAAGATAACGAGATAAGACTGCTGATTTAATATGAAATAGAATATCCGTCATTTTACTCAAAGCGTGGCTTCTTGATAACAGGTAATATTGTGTCATTGTTTCTCATCCTTTATTGTTAAATCAAGTCAGAAGAGCCTCTCCATATTGAATCTGTGTCCTCATACCTATATACGCGCACTACAAAGGAGTGGATCTTTGTCCATGAATTTGAGAGAGATACAAAATGTATACACCTAATTATTTACCTGGTCTCGAACTTTTGGTTTGACGACCGATTGGTGTAGTGGATAGTGACGCTGTCAGCAAAACCAACGGTTGCGGGTTCGAATCCCGCGAGGGGGTAAATGTTCGTATGATGAATACGAATATTTATTCCCGAGTCATGGATGTTTATATAAATATTTATGTATGTTTATTTTATTTTATTTATCCGTTATTTAGTATAGTTTGGGACTAGATGATTGGTGTAAGTGTCCGAAACATGTTATATGAATGAATTTTATTTATTTATTTATTATTTATTTTATAATTTATTGCACACGAGTACACATAAAATTCAAATACATACTAGTTGCAGGATGTACAAAAGACACTAGCTTATCTCTAAAAAGAGATTTCTTCCAGCAAGATCCTGCCAATTTTATGATATTTTATGAAAGACTGTAGACTTTTTTGACCACAATCTCACCTGGGGCAAAGTGGTGAATGCGTATTTACCCTATATTTAAAGATCAAGAGATTACAAGATTCGTTGAACACTGACGCTGGCTGAGCTGTTTCATATCTTAGCAGTCCGCATTATGAAGGTAGCAGCAAAACGCGTTATGCGAATGTTCATTAATGTCGACGACTAACATACGGAAACCCTGGTATTTCAAGGATGGGTTGGTAGTGGAGGTTAACCTATATTACGAGTAATAACTATAAATTGAAAATTTAGAAAACGAACGAGAAAACAAATTATTACCCCAACTAATATTATTGTTGTTTGTGTGTGTCTTCACGCCTAAACGGCTGGACGGATTTGGGTGAAATTTGGTTGGTAGACAGATTAGGACCTGGACTAACATATAAGTAATTTTTTGCTGAACCGATTTTGATGACATGTGCCAAAAAGATGACGAAGTGGCGGGCGGAATGCTAGTTTGTTAATAATTTAGGTTTAAACATATAATCATCTAGACCACACAAACTTTCTTAAAAGTTAAAATAACTTCACGAAGCCTCAACCAATTTTTTTTATGATTAACTGGATACGCGTTTGACCATAATCTCACCTGATGGAAAGTGATGATGTGGCCGAAGATGAAGCACGCGATCTCAGTAGATGCCTATTCACCCTGCTCTTGAAGTTTCTAAGCTGTAAGATTCAGGAAAGTCTGACGCCGGAAGTGAGTTCCATGCCTTGGCTGTTCGCATTAGTGCAAATGTTCAGTATGTTAACTATATACGAGTGGAATCCCTCCTCACGCCTAGGAGTCCGAAGATGAAATGGTTTCATGACTAAAAATTAAAAAAAATATATTAGAAAACCTTTGAAAGACTATGATATCTTCAAAATAAACCAAAAAGCTATATTAAAAGCTATCTTCGAAACTGCTTAACTGATTTTCATCACTTTTGGCTAGTGACCTGCCCCCTCGTTTAGTCTATAATATAAAAGAAACCGTACTCAAATCGGACCACGCATTACTAAGATACGCCCGGACAAAGATGACGAAGAAGAAGAAGACACACACACACACACACACACCGCCGCCAAACACATAACTGCGGTCTTTTGCAAACTCTCCCGACAAAGAATCGAACGATGGACTCTCGCCTGGCTATCAAGGTATAAAACCGCTACATGCTACATCGAATATATTCGACAGTTGATACGAGCTTGAAACTTGATACACGTGAGAGGAAGTTATGAAGCGAAAATGATGACGCTGCGAAATTTCAAATAAATATGAAAGGAAACATGTGCAGCGAAGTAAAAGTGTAGATAAAATTGTACTTGCATTTTTTTTATGGACAACGGGTTGGTTCTTGATCTTAATCACACCTGAAATCATGAAAATTGGGTGTTCCAAATATTAAGAGATTAATACTTGAAACATCATCCAAGGTTGACCTTCGAAACACACAGAAATGCAAACGTGACAGGGGGTGAGCCCATCTCCGTTGAAACGTGTATGTCTTTAGATTTTTTTTGATGGAACTTCCTTAGTCACGACACCCACGGGAAGAGATAGGATGGTTCTATGTGTATAAAAAATAAAAATAATTGTGTTTGAAAAAGCACGAATTAGATTTTAGACTTTAGTTTTAGTGAAATATCTCCTTGTCTTCGAATTGCGAAGTAATGCGGTCACTCCTTGAGCGGGTGATTAGTGGTACGTCCATACGAGTATTTCCGTATCCCCGTTGTTTTCAATTGTAGAGCCAAGTCGATGGCATAGAGGGACGTTTTGAAAACACTGATTATCAGGTGGCCCAATCTTACATAAAACTGTGCTCCATCATTTCAAAGCCAAAGTCAAAAATACTTTATTTTGTAGGTACACAGAGTACACTTAAAATAGTCAATTTTACGCTACTGCTTGTTCAAGATGCAATTTTCCCCAGAGAACAAGCAAGAAACTCGAAGGGTTGCTCTTTTAAAATCAAGCTTTTTATATTTTTATATTTCATTATTAATTGTGAAATAGCCTGGCATGCGAACGATCTGATTATATCCAGGGATGATTATCATCTAAATAGTCTGATATTTTATAATATGCTTTGTTAATAAGTTTCTGTTTTATAGTATCTTTCGGGATATTAGGCTGTTTATGTAATGGTTCGCTTTTTTTAAGGCTTTAATGGTGGCCCAAGTGTAAAATAACGTTTAATCCAAGTAAAAGTACTTTATTTTTGGTGGTGTTATTTCCTATAATCATAAAGTTCTTGATTTTTTGTAAAAGGATAGAGTACCCATCAGTAATAGAATTAAAATGTATTTTAACTATTCTTGTGGCTTGCTTGTAATTTAGTTATAAATCCTACAATAATAAATTAAAGTTAACACTGTGAACTTCATTGCGTTGTAGAAGATGCTACGATCTTCTAAAACAATCGGAGTGTTTTACCCCTTTCCGCACATGTTGTTTGTCTACTTGTATAATAAATTGAATCAAGTGTTTATATATATATACTGTTTGGTGTAGTGGTTAGCAACTCTGACCACTATACCAAAAGGTTGCGGGTTCGAATCCCGCTAGGGGCATATGTTTGTGTGATGAATACGGACATGTGTACCTGAGTTATGGATGTTTTTCATTTATAATAAGTATTTATTTACAAAAAAAAAAATGTATTTATGTAGTATATCAACCATTTGGTATCCACAACACAAGCCTATAGTTGCTTACTGTGGAACTAGATGGCGCTGTGTGTATGTCTAAGAATATTTATTTATTATTTTATTTATATGATTTAGGTGTCAGAATACCATCTAATTAAGACAGCCTATTATGAAATTTGCTAAATAAGTAGATACCTACTGCATTTTTAGGCAAATTTAAAGATTTTTATATTATTATTATTCAATATAATAAACTAGGTTGCCGCTCACGGTCAGTATGTTGGAACTACTTTATCGCACACTATTGTCTTAACTCATCTCAACTCGACTCATCTTATCTTAAAGAAGCAGTCTAAAGCAGTTTATATGCAGAGGGGTAAATTCAATACGATCTGTTCAGTTTAGTTATGGAAAGGTAACCGACAGACTTCGCATTTGCTGCTTTTATCCTTGACAGCTATCAAAAACGTTTCGTTTCACGAACAATGATGTTTTCAGGTATCACTTCCATATTGGCATACATGATACATCACATCCTATTCTTTATTGTTGTAATAAATGGGATTATCGATACATTTTCCATATAATAGAGGTAAAAATAAGTATCCTTCCGTTCACAAGGACGCAATTCAGACACAATAATGATGTGAATGGGCTTCGTTCCCCAGGGGCTCCTTGATCTGATTTGTCAAAGGCAGATTGAATAAATATGTCCATCAATATTGTATAGGAGATACATTATTCTTTTTGTACCTAATTTTGTTTCATTATTTTAGTAATTTCTGTCGGAAACGGTTAGTCTTTGATGGGATTACTTTCGTGTTGAAGCGGCCGTGAAGTAGTTAGGCCTGGATCTATGGAACAAAGTAGCAAACCCGGGTAGCTTGGGCCTACTGACTGAGATTGAGGTCTCCCGCACCAAAGCAAAGATAAAGCAAAGCTCACTCACTTGATATGGAAAGTCCCACAGCTCTTGTCCGAAGCACCACGCTAGACACCCCGTGCAGCACAGTCCACAACACCACCAAGCTTAAAGAAGCTGATGCATGCAAGGATCCAGAGTCCTAGCTGACCGCGTAGAGAATGTTAGTTTTTTCTCACACAAAACACACCATCACCATGTTAGCACATGCAATATAACACAATCCCACCTGAAGAGGGTTTAATTCAGGGTTTTTTAATTATATAAACGGAGAGCGCGTTCAAAACGTGTATGCGCAAGCGTCCATCTTTTTTTCTCCCTACTCCGCTCCGGCCCCGCGTGGGTTACAAGCGCGGGAAATTCGAACGTGAGCTTACAATGCCTATTTTTACATTAGAGAAGGATTGCTCAATCATCAGTTTTTATCGGCGCAAACACGCCCCCCGGGTTGAAAGGGTGCCTTTCGAATTAAATTATGAAAGTATAAAACCTTTAAAATAAGAAGATGAAAAAAAATCTTAACTTAGATAAACGGAAATTAGTATGTTACATAAACTTCAAAATAATAATATAAAAGTTAACTATTGCGTAGGTAATGGACATAAACGCACTACCGGACGCGTAAGTGTACCAGTTTTAGTTTTAACGAGAACTACACGAGTTCTACGATCAATTCCGGGATATGTCTCCAACACTACACCCAACGGCCAGTGCAATGGTGGAGAATTGTTTTCCATGATCAGTACAACGGTGCCTTTCTGAATAGGATCGGTATCTGTCAGCCATTTTTCCCTAGCCTGAAGAGTATGCAAGTATTCCACACTCCATCTACGCCAGTACGATTGAACCAGTTTGTCTAAAAGTAAGTATCGCGGGAGCAGATGCTCACGATCTTCCGTAACTGGCGCAGCTGGAAGTGCACGTAGAGGTACGGTATGTAAAAAATGGGCTGGACTTAATGCGACAGGTTCCGAAGGATCCGGACTAAGAGCCTGCCCCAGAGGTCGAGAATTTAATACCGCTTCAATTTGACATAAAACGGTAAGAAGTTCCTCAAAGGTAAGGATTTGTCGGCCTATTACACGAAATAGATGGGTCTTAAAAGCCTTAATTGTGGACTCCCAGCTACCCCCAAAATGGGGCGCATTTGGTGGTATCATCTGCCACTGAATACGTTGAGTCGCCAACTCGTTATTCCAACACTCCAAGTGAGATTGAGAACGAAGCAATGCGTCCAATTCATCAAAGTAGGTACGCGCCCCAACAAAGTTGGTGCCATTATCTGAAAATAATTTTTCTACTGGACCACGACGCGATAGAAATCTCTTTAGTGCATTGAGGAACGAAGTCGTACTCAAGTCAGGAGCCACTTCCACATGTACCGCCCTTGTTGTGAGGCAAATAAAAATGCAAATGTATGCCTTCTGGCTCCGCACGCCTCGTCTACGAGTCAAGGTAATGTTAATTGGTCCCCCATAATCTATCCCCGTGTGAGCAAATGGCTTGGACATTTGAAATCTACACTCGGGTAAGCTAGCCATAACCGGTGGCAAGCATGTCTTGGGACGAGTTTTGAAACAGACATTGCAAGCATGAACTCGTGATCGAACAATGTTACGTCCTGTTAAAATCCAGAACCGCTGTCGGAGGATACTCAAAAGCAAATGTGGTCCAGTATGACAGTTCTGTCGATGAGTATAGTCGATTATTAAATTAACTATATGATCCTTTTGGGGAAGCAATATGGGATGCTTATGGTCGAAGGTTAAATCAGAACGCTCCAACCTACCCCCTACTCTTAATACTCCGTCAACCAGAATTGGACGGAGCCGCTGGATCTGCTTGGAACATTGCTTACCCCCTTTCACCGCCTTTACTATGTCCATAAAATGGACTGCCTGCAACGATCGAACTACTGATAATTCTGCACAAACTAGATCGTTAGCTGTAAGAGACCCACGAGACGTCAATTTCCTAGTAAATCTTAAAATGTACACCACTATATGCAACAATTTTGGCCACGATGACACTCGTTGGCCAACCCCGTAAACGAGTGGTTGTTCAACTTGAATGGCAGGAAATGAAATAGTTTTTCTATCGGGCACCTCTAAATCTGATATATTGTCCTCCTTAAATGGTTTAATCGGCCAACAACACGAATCCTGTTTCAGCCAGGATGGACCTTTAAACCACAAAGGATGTCCCATAAGTTGACACGGCGTAAGGCCGCGCGACAAGCAATCGCTGGGATTCTCCTGACCGGAAATATGATAGAAACTAGAAGGATCTAAATTTTCCTGTATTTGAGCAATGCGATTTGCCACGAAAGTTTTCCAACGGTGTGGACTTGAGTGAATCCAATGAAGGGTCACAGTAGAATCGGAAAATGCAAAAACGCGATTGATATTGCAACGAGCGGCATAATTATCTAGAACGGTTTTCACTAACCTTGACAACAGCAAAGCTGCACAAAGCTCGAGCCGTGCTAATGAAACAGATTTTAGCGGAGCCACCTTTGATTTCGCGCACAACAAATTTACGTCCACACCACTGGAAGACTGAATATGGAAATATATAACAGCGCCATACGCTCGTTCACTTGCATCAGAAAACGCCAATAAGGTAACTATGCGACCATCTGCAACGCCGATATGCCGAGGTATAATCAGTTGTGCTAACAACGGCAATTCCTTCTCAAAACTTGACCATTTGTCTATGATATGGGGAGGCGGAGTCTCGTCCCAATCGATCTTTAGGTTCCATAATTCTTGAATTAGAAGTTTAGCGTATAGAATAACCGGAGCCACAAAGCCCAGAACATCCCATAACCGCGCCACTGTAGACAAAATATTACGCTTCGTGCAGCTTTTCTTACACTGCGCTATGTCAAAGGAGAATCTATCTGATCGCGGCTCCCATTTTATACCTAAGATTTTCTGACTAGTGTCATCATTATCAAACGTCACCGTCTGTGGGTGTAAATGTGTTTGCGGCAGTTGGGAAAGCAACTCAGCCGAATTACTTGTCCACTTCATAAGGTCAAAGCCTCCAGCCTTGAACATTCCAATTAACTGAAGGGCAACTTCGGCTGCCGCTGACACCGACCGCTTACTAGAAACGATATCATCCATATACAAGTCCTCTTTGATGACATTTGCAGCAAGAGGAAAATTTCGACCTTCATCATCGCCGAGTTGTTTCAGTGTACGCAAAGCCAAGAACGGGCTGACCGACAAACCGAAACAAACTCGATTGAATTCGAATATCTGTAATTTATCATTTGGATCGAATCTATAGAGAATTCGCAGATATTTCCAATATTGAGAATCTACTTTAATCTGCAAGTACATCTGCTTTACGTCAGCGCAAAACGCGACAGGAAACAATCTAAAATTTAATAAAATGAGAAAGATATCCCCTTGTAGATTTGGGCCTGCATGAAGAATTTCATTCAATGACACGCCCTTATCCGTCCGAGCACTCGCATCTAAAACCATACGGAGCTTGGTAGTTACTTTATCGTTACGAATAACACCATGATGAGGAATAATATAACCTTCCTCCTTCACATCCACAGCCGGGGTTAAATAGCCTAATTCTAGATACTCCTTGACCACATTATCATAAGCAGTACGTAGGTGCGGGGAAGCCTGTCGCTTTCGTTCTAATGCGAAGAAGCGCTTTTCCGCGGACATCAATGAGCTGCCCAACTTACTAGGATCGGACTTAAAAGGCAAAGCGACCGTATACCTGCCTGTAGAATCGCGAGTTGTAGTAGACAAATAAAACCGTTCACAGTCTTGTTCCTCTCGACTAAGGCGTGCGGCCGTGCAAGTCGGTACCTCTTCCAGTTCCCAAAATTTACGAATGACGCCATCTATTGGGACTCTTGTAAATGCACAAAATGCTACGGTACGAGCACGACCAGGAGCTATAAGTACAGGAGAATCACCCATGAGAATAAATCCGAGAGTAGTCTGCAACGCATCGGGATGGCCAGGTGGACCTTGAACACGACCACCGAGCAACAAACGAGAAAATAATGAAGCGCCAATTAATAATTCTATTTCACCTGGAATATCGAAATTATCATCGGCAAGAGGAATACTCGACAAATATGAAAATGTCGACTTGTTAATAGCTGACGTGGGAAGTCTATCCGTAATACGATCGACCACCAACGGACGAATTCGATACGATAGTTTAGTATTAAAGCGTGATGAAAATTCAAGCTCGGTCTCACCCTTAACGGGGTTTGAACCCCCACCGAATCCATGCACGGCAATTGGGGAAACCAGCGAACGCGATGCCAAGGACAACCGTTTACGACACTGCTCTGTAATAAAATGGTTTTGGGACCCATTATCTATCAAACAACGAACTATATGTGTACTACCGCGCGAATCTACAACACGAACACGAGCTGTGGCTAAAAGCACAGAAGAAGGGACCGAGCTAGAGGCGTGTGCTTTTGCATTTTGCATTGAGCACAACGACACACCACCGTCCGCGGAAACACCATCCCCGACATCTCCATCAGACGACGCGTCAGTGTGAAACGCGACTTGATCATCTTCGCAAGAAGATTCCGCGTAATCCAAATTCGATATGGGCAAAGACGTGCTAGGTTTCACATTAGGGAAATGCAATAACGTATGATGCGTTTTAGAGTTGCATGTATTACAAACACCCTTGGAATTACAAGCTGAAGATTTATGACCAAAACTTAAACAATTCAAACAACCGTCCCTCTTTTTCACTGCATTATAACGCTCTTTAGCGTTCAGTTTCAAAAACTCGGAACATCGAAAAAACTGTTCGTGATTAGTCGCATTACACAGAGGACACGCATTATTTTTCGCTGTAACCAAGGCCCGCGTATTTTTCATATGCATTGGTTTCGAATTCGGAACCCCCGGCACTGGCACTTTATTCCACGAGTGGGAACTTTTGGCACTGACTGTAGGCGTAAAACCACCACCTGTTCTCTCTACGATCTTTGCTTGCTCTTTGACAAATTTGACAAAGCTTTGATAAGTTGGTAATTTTTCACCGCGAACTGAATTTTCGAATAACTTTGCAGTTTCAACGTCGACTTTCTGTAGAGCGAGATGTAAATAAAAGAAATCTAACTTATTTGTAATGTCCAATCTTTCGAAAGCGCTCACTGAGATTGAAAATTTATCTATAAATTTATTTAAGCCGTCTGCAGACGGGAGAAGCATTTTTTTGAAATTCAACATTTCGTCTAAATAGGCAGACCCTAAAGAACGCACGTCTTGATATTTATCCACTAAAGTGTCATAAATCAATTCGTAATTTTTGCCCGTCGGAGAGATGCCCGCGATAGACTCAAGTGCCTTACCAGAAAGTTGCCCACACAAGTAGTAAACCTTTTCGGAATTTGACAATTTGGTATTGCAATGTACGGTGTTGTTAAAACACTCGATAAACATGGGCCATTCCTTTGAATTGCCGTCAAACTTGAGTAATGTAATAGGAGGTAATTTTACTAAGTTAGGCTGGCTTTCTTCCGGAGAAGTAGTTTTATTTTGGGACTTAATTAAATCAAGTTTATTCACTACATATGAATACATGGTTTCGAATGATTCCCATTTTTTAAAACAAGGCTCATAGTCCGGGTCGGCTTCCATTTTTAACAAATTTAACTCTTCTAATTGATTATTAAATTCTCGAAGTATGGCACTTAAATTGCTAGCCGAAGCTATAAAATTCTGCTCTTCAAGAGTAGTTTTTGAAGTTATAGACGAATCATACAAGCTTTGAATTTTTGCGAAATACGACTGTAATCGTGATTCGCCTAGTTTAATTTTTAAAATACGTCTTTTATCTTCAGCCATTTTTACAAAACAGGTATGCTATGTATGCTTACTAATATAAAAAGAAGGAATAAAATTAAACACTCACCATACCAAAATTAGAACTGTAGGTTACGCAATTTTAGCTATTATTTGTACACACGAAGTGTGAACAGTGCCTAATTGAGACTTGTACCTACGAGAGCGGACGTCCACGTGTTCTTCCCGCCAATTTCTACACAATAAAATTCTTAAAATCAGTGCGATCGCGGTGATCGGATCATGCGGTCGGGCGAGCGAGGCCACGCGCTCTCGCTATTATTAATAATTTACGAGTGCAGAATGCTATGACACTATGCTAGATTGTAATGATATTTTACTAAATTGACTGGTACACTTATGCTCTTACACCTCGTTATGCAATACATACAATCAAAATTATTGAATACGTAAATTTCGTCTGATTTTAGGTACTATGATTTGCACACAGGTTAGGTATAATTTTTACGATAAAACACAAGGAACACTGCAATTCAAAATACCAGTAGGTAGATATCTATCTATACCTGAGTATCTACTTCCATAATATTTGAAAAGGTATGCAATTAGGTTGCTATTTATGTAAAGTATGGCCAATGGGTAGGTATATTTAGAACTTGTTCGAAGAAACTATAGGTAGGTACTGTATTTACCTAAAAAGGCACCAGTTACAATAATAAGCATAAGGCTCGTAAGGACCAATTTATGAAGCGGCCGTGAAGTAGTTAGGCCTGGATCTATGGAACAAAGTAGCAAACCCGGGTAGCTTGGGCCTACTGACTGAGATTGAGGTCTCCCGCACCAAAGCAAAGATAAAGCAAAGCTCACTCACTTGATATGGAAAGTCCCACAGCTCTTGTCCGAAGCACCACGCTAGACACCCCGTGCAGCACAGTCCACAACACCACCAAGCTTAAAGAAGCTGATGCATGCAAGGATCCAGAGTCCTAGCTGACCGCGTAGAGAATGTTAGTTTTTTCTCACACAAAACACACCATCACCATGTTAGCACATGCAATATAACACAATCCCACCTGAAGAGGGTTTAATTCAGGGTTTTTTAATTATATAAACGGAGAGCGCGTTCAAAACGTGTATGCGCAAGCGTCCATCTTTTTTTCTCCCTACTCCGCTCCGGCCCCGCGTGGGTTACAAGCGCGGGAAATTCGAACGTGAGCTTACAATGCCTATTTTTACATTAGAGAAGGATTGCTCAATCATCAGTTTTTATCGGCGCAAACACGTGTATTGAAGTAGGTATGATAATATTGATTCCGTTGGATGTTTTGTGACATAATTTCAAAACTGTAATCGTACGGATTTACATAACTATAAGTACAATAAAGTCGTAAATTATTTGTTTGAACACACATAATTTTGACACATATTTCATTATTTAATTATATCCGAAATAACTCTTACGAATATTTCGAATAAATAAAAAACTACATATTTAATAAACTTAATGTACTTAATGGACTCATAATGGACTGTATCCGTAAAGAAGTTGTTTTTTTTCGTTTTATTCACTCCTTTTGGAGAAGGCAAAGTATACCTAACCCATACAGCCAAGTCATTTTATCCATGCAGCCGGGGTCGCGAGCGGTAAGATAGTATAAGAAAACTGGTCGCACTCAAAGCGTATTATGAAGTGTCTTTTACAACAGGCAATATTGTTTTTATATCAAAGAGGGGACGAAAATAATACCACATATCACTTGATAGTTAAACAATACTCTAGATATCGACTCTAGAGTGACTGTGACAGGGGGCGAACCTATCGCCCGTAATAATAATGTTTACATAATTGGATATTTCGTAAATTTGAATTCTTAATTTTCAATTCAATATTTAGTTTAAATTTTTAAATTATGAACTTGTAAAATATCTGAAATAAAAGTTTATTGTTATTATTATTATTATTATTTTACGACAACCACGCGAAGAGACGGGTTGGTTTTATAGTTTTACGTGCCGAAACCACACACCGAATTAAATAATAAATTTTTGTTTCAAAATCATTAGAACTTTACCCGCCTCCGTGGCTCAATGTAAACAAGCTTGGCTTTACGATTCGATCCTCAACGTTGGTACATGTTTAAGTACTCGGTTTGGTTGGTGGTAGGGTATTTTAAATGTCCGCCTGGCTAGCTACCACCATCTTATCTAAATCTGCCGCCAAGCAGCAATGTTAACCAGTCCGCCATATGTGTTGGGGTTTCCTGGTCAGTTCGGTGTGATTGAGGTCAAGTACCAACCCGTTGTGCATTAAAAAAAATCACTAAATTTATAAAAACGTAGTGAAGTTCAAATAATTTACTCTAGAGAAAGAACTGTGGATCCCAATTCTTGCACATTCGACATTTCACTGTCAATAGACATTGGTATATCTATCTCTTTCACACTTATATGCGAGTGCAAAAGTGACAAACCTATCGATGTCTATCGACAGTGAAATGTCGAGTGCACGAGAAATAGGGTCCAGAACGTGAAATCTATTGTTTTGAGAATATTCGGTGTTGTCGCCGAAATGTCACTTGATCTAAATACGTATATTGGCGTAACACTATTATTTTCACAGTTCCAGATAAGGAACTGAATGATCCACAATATCACATAAACTCTCTATCGACCCTATTTCATAAGATGCCGTTTGAGGTGAAATCAATGTCATTTCTTTCGAACGGTTGCACATAATATCTTTACTGTACGTTTAGCAAAATCAAGCGTTACACAGTGACGTTACCTCTTTCTGTACGTTTAATAATAGTGTTGCATAACAATCGATAGTTTCACTATCGATAGTTGATCTCGAAAAACAGTAAAAATATCGATAGCCAATTGTGTGCGATATTAATGATGAAACTTCAAACTTCAAACATTTTTTCTACCTAATAAACATCATTTGTTGAATGTCAATTTAAATCTACTGGAAATAAGGGTTTAAGCATTTATCTGTCAGTCAGTATGTCCACGCTACTACAGCTTCAGAAAGGGAAATCAGCTGTGGGAAAAGAAGCAGCGAAAAGCACCCACAGGATTATTGTTCTTTTCTTTTTTTTTAATATACAATTAATACAATTTTAAAATTTTTTGGGAGCTGGGCGAAGTATACTATGCGTTTTGTCATTCAATTCATAAATTTTGTAAATAACCTTTTTTTATTAATATTGTTTTGACGTGGTCTTGAAATTGTTTCACATTTAGATGATATTGGTGTCGATTCGGATGTACACCTACTAAACTAAAACCAGTTTTGGAGTGGTGCCGTCGCATCGTACTCTTCCACGGAGAAAGAGACAGTACTACTTTAAAACTGGTTTTAGTTTAGTTGATGTACATCCGAATGAAATGAAATGAAATGAAAATCATTTATTCATGTAGGCAATACAATATGCACTTATGAACGTGATTTTGAACGTGATCTTTTTATAATCCCGTAGTCAGAATGTGCCGCTTGTACAATGAAACTGTGGCTGAATGTTCTTCCTTGGATATTTTTGTACACAATTTACTTACGTTTAGAAGACAAACAAAGCTGATATTTTGTAATTAAGTCTGGCTAAGTTTATTTTGTGACTCAACTTTAGAACAATTAATTACTTCATCACCGATAATTGAATGTTTGTTAGATTGATTGTTACACTGCTAGCATAATATTAATATTTCATTCTGTGCATACATACCCAGAGTTATAGTCTAGTTTTATAAGTTCTATGTATACCTATTCGGCCTTGTTATACTGTAACTTGTTCTGTATGCCCAATAAAAATAAATAAATATATTTGTTTTTTAAACTACCACTAGCTCGGAACGCGACCGCTACTGAGAAGAGCTAGCGAGAAACTCAGAATCGACACCATTCTCAGGTATAAGGTTATAAAAGCGTATACAGTGACCCATAATTGTAAAAAACAATGTACTAACTATGCTTAGTCTGAACATAGGGGTGGCCTTCTAAGTAACATTTGGTATCGATGCTATTAGAATTTTTTTTATGAGAAACTCATCATTATCAAGAGCCTTACGTCAATACGTCCTTATTTTAATACTAAATCATGTTTTCCACATATTATTCTAGTACAAATACGAGCAACTTTTTTTTTTTATTAAAATCTGGTTTTGCGTTTGACTACAATCTCACCTGATGGAACTTAAATTCCATCAAGGAGTTTCGTGCTAATCTTGTGGCTCCACGTTTAGACCCACCGTATAAAGTGTTTTTTTTTTTATATGAGAGAGCGGCAAACGAGCATGCGGGTCACCTGATGGAAAGTAATCACCGCCGCCCATGGACACCCGCAACACCAAAAGGGTCACAGATGCGTTGCCGGCCTTTGAGGAAGGTGTAGGCTCGTTTCTTGAAGGTTCCAATGTCGTACTCGTTCGGGAATACCGCTGCCAGAAGTCCGTTCCACAGGGTAATGTAGTGTAATGGAAACCACTCATTGTAACCAAACAAACTAGTCCAAATTCGACTATCCTGCCATTTGCTATAAGAGAAATCCAGTCCATACACCCCGGCTAAATCATCAGATCAGCTCTATGGTACCGCGACATTATATTGTCACCGAACTTACATAAATTTCCTAAATATCAGCACCATCACTTACCAGCAAGGGGTTGAAAATTTTGCAAATTTTGAAACAGAAAACTTACTAAATCTTATCTAAATCTGCCCCCAAGCAGTAATGTTAATAGCATTGTTGCGTTCCGGTTGTCAGAGATAACATAGCCAGTCCCGCAAATGTGTTGGGGTTTCCGGGTCAGTACGCTTCACCTTCGGCCTCATCTTCACTTAACAGACACTTATGAGAGACAATATTATTGTTATGTCACAATCACAAATTTTTATATAATATTGCATTATTGACTTGGGCATAGCCTGTAAAGATGATGTATTGATATTTTACCTAAATTGAATAAATTGAAATAAATAAAATTGAAATTGAAAACATGAGGTGTGATTGAGGTCAAGTACCAACCCTTTGTGCATAAAAAAAACTTGTATATACGAACATTGCAAGCTAAATAAAAACTGATAATAGAACAGATGGCTAACTAAGTGTAACTTTATACACGAACATGAAACACACTATTAATAATTAAATCCAATGACACATATAAAAGTTGCCCCTGAATTAATAATACCATCTCTACGAATATAAATAAATCTAAAATTATTCCGCTATATTACAACAAAACAATAAGATTTCATATCTCGTTTGTTTATCTTTTCACGGGCGTCTCGCTATAAAAAGATACTAATACTTAATTTTATTCATTGCCCCGGGCGTGTTTTTACTTTCTACCTGTTTGTGTGATTGCTCGGGCTCCGAGTTCAAACTTCCAGTCGTCGATTCATCTTACAAAACCTGCAGCCCATTCAAAAGTTTCAAGTAGATTGTGTGACTTTCTCTTTAAATGCAACGAAGCACAATTTGAATGGGCTTGAAAAACCACAGAAATCACGATAAGGTTGAGTCATAAGGTGTATGTCACATATGTATTTGTTCGTTTCAAATCTGTGCTGCTCACAACGGGTTGATTGGTTTCTTTAACAGGACATCGAAATACAAACGTGCGAAGAACTGTGATTCGAAAGATCGTAGTTCCGATATTCTGTTGGTCGACACATGGCTTGTTCCATAAACCATACAGGGACAGACTACTTCGACGAACGCTAGTGCGAAAGAACTCCCCTGTAAGTTCAATATGTTCAACCTAACATCGAAGGCTAAGGCGGAAGTGTCGGGGTGCTCCGACTCATCTAGCTCGCTCATTACGAAAGTCTCTTTCGCAGTCGCGTTCGTCGAATAAATATTCTGTAGCTGTATATAAGCCTAACAAAATTAACCCGACAAACTTTGGTAATTGCACGTACATGACAAAAAATCGTAAATTCATTAAAAAAACTAGCCTTAAAAATTAAATTTCATGAAATTAAAAGAAAAAAAATACACATTAACAGACTTACTTCATTACGATTGTACCTTGTTTGATCAATGAGAAAATACAGGGAACGTTCCATTCTATTCGACGCCAAAAGCGGTGGCAGGTGGCGGGGCACAAGGCGCAACCAATCACAGTAAGTTGCGGCGGCGCCGGGGCAAGCGCCGGTGGCGGCCGGCGAGTGAACGCCTTTCGGCGTCTTCAAAGATACCGCGGCACGTGTTTGTGTGTTGTGGCAAATTACTTAGAGCGCGCGGCCATTAATGTCCAACTCACAAAATTTACATTTCTAAATTTTATTTTTTGAATAAAATCTCTTAACTTTAATGTTTTTTTTTTTTTTGTAATAGGTACATCCTATACATACACTCTGCAACGTTTGTCGGGTTAATTTAGTTAGACCTTATATTTTATTGTACAAGCAATGTGTCGAGACCAGAGTATCGGTACTACGATCTTTCGTACCACAGTCCTTCGCACGTTTGTATTTCGATGTCCATTAACGCTACCGGTTAGTTAGATTGGTTGTAGCAGTGGCTGCCATCAGTGTGGCAGTAGCGGAGCGGGAGCTAGAGGTCGATGTCAACGCGCTCCAATCCGCTGCAGGAGCATGCCGCCGACGAAGACCTGACCGACATGATAGATCTGGGGATCTGCAATCTGCGCTGAGAGGTTCCAAGCTGATAGGTGAACACCCCAGCTGAGTAAATGAAAATGAAAATGAAAATGAAAAAATGAAAATGAAAATGAAAAAATGTTTATTTTCGTAGGATACAATTGATCACTTGAAAACGTTAATATATCATTTTAAATCTACCGCTCATTCGTAATGCTGTAATCCCCAGAGAAGAACGAGCAAGAAACTCAAGGGGTTGCTCTTTTCTGCGAGTCAAGATATTATTTAATAACAGTAAATTGCTTTATACTTTTTTTGGTATAGAGTCAAACATATTTATTAACAATAAATTACTAACTTTAATTTGGTTTATAGTTATACATACTATACGTCGCCAAATAAGTTTTAAGTCCAAGGATTACTGTCATTTAAATAATCACAAATTTTATAGTAACCTTTTGCACTGAGCTTCTGCTTCACGATACCTTTGAACTTATCTAAAGGCAAATTCTGCATATCTTCGGGAATCTTATTGAACAAACGTATACATTGCCCCTTAAATGAATTACTAACTTTATGGAGTCTAGTTGAATGCAGAGCAAGTTTATTTTTATTTCTAGTATTTATGTCATGTTTATCGTAGCGGATATCGTAGCGTTTATCGTAGTAGATAGGACACTACATGTACGTCCATTAAACATGTCCTACTAGAGTAAGCTCTAGCGGGGTCGCGCTGTCGTTTTCGATCTCGTAACGCCGTCAAATGTTCGAGAAGAAATACGCCAGATGTTTTTTCGGGCCGACATAAAGTATTTTCCCTGGGCACCAAAAAAAATCAAAAAACTACACTCAACTCGGACTTTGCGTTTTTGAGTTACGCAAGTAGTTTTTCGTCGGTGGTTAAAAATGGAGAGAATGATTTTAATTGGTTTTCGCACATAATTCGTCATCCAATCGCCAGTGTGAATCGGTGTATCCAATTACTTACTGACAAAATGAAAGCTTTAATTGAATTGCCAAATGAGAAATGCAAAAGCAAATAAAATCATGACACGTTGATGAGTATAAATATTATATTATTATTAGGTAATTTTTTTTAAAATACAGAATAAATCAAAAAAATCGCGCTCTGACCTGGACTCGAGAAGCCTAAAAGCTAATTATAAGCAATATCTAAATATCTTTGATAACGGTTATTTTCCATATTTACCTAACTATAAAAAAAAGTGGCCTTTTTGTCAATAATCTGAAATTCTCGAAATCGAAAATCGAAATAACCGTAATTAAAGGTATTATATTAGGTATTTACCTATGAAATTTGCGTTTTGTATGAAGAATTTCATTAAGACTTTTTTCTCCATACAAACATTTTTGATTTTTTTTTTTGGAAACGGCAAATCCAAATTTAGCTAAACTTTGTGTGTATTATCGAATAACATTAAGTTAAGTATAGGCAGCGTTAATTTTTAAAAGTAACCGCTTTATAAAAGTTTCAGCGAATCTAAGGCCCGTATTAATAAATCGTTCTTTAGATTGAGATCGCGTCTCAGTCTCAAGACAATTTTTTCCGATGCCGTTTTAATATGCAGCAGATTCTCAAGCGTCTACTTGAGGCAATGTCAATCTTGAGAACGGTTTATTAATACGGGCCTAAGAAATGATTATGGGAAGCACATGAAAAGAGCTCTGTTCAATTTTTTTTTATTATGTGATTTAGCCCAGAATTTAAAAATTATTTCATGTGAAATAATATTCAATTTTCCAAATAAAAAACAAATTTGGATATAGCTTTGAAAATCGCAGGAATTGGTACATATGATTAACGGAGAAAAAAAACTCCAATTTCATAAGTAAAGACCCAATATAATGTCATCAGTTCGTATGGCAATACTGCAGTGACGTCACGATACGTCCTTCGAGTTTGACCTTATCTAGCACTAGTAGCATGACAGGCGCGATAAACGTTTATGTCGCGCGAGATAATATTTGTCCTGCTCATTCGCTTGGACGAAATATATAACCATCCCATTCTCACTCTTACTTCGCAGGCGAGATACGATGACATGCTACGGGGGCATATGTGATTTTTTTTTTTTAACTGGTATCGCGTTTGACTACAATCTCACCTGATGGAAAGTGACGATGTAGCCGAAGATGTATCACGCGCACCCAGTAAATGCCTATTCACTCTAGACTTGAAGATTGAATAGTGATTAAGACTAGTGATTGATGAGAAACGCTACTATGATGCATTATTTTTCTTTGTCTGAGGCCCATCCTAATAATGTGACAACCTCTTTTGGTGTAGCAGTTAGAAACGCCGACTGCTATACCAAAAGGTTGCGGGTTCGAATCCTGCTAGGGGCATATGTTTGTATGATGAGTACAGATATTATGTGTACCCAAGTTATGGAAGTTTTTCATTCTTTTTTATGCACAACGGGTTAGCACTTGACCACAATCACACCTGATGTTAAGTGAAGATGAGGTCGAAGGTGGAAGCGTACTAGCCCGGAAAAACCCTATCCTATTTGGGGGACTGGCTATCTTATCTCTGACAACCGGAACACAACAATGCTATCAACATTGCTGGTTGGCGGCAGATAAGATGGTGGTAGCTAGCCAGGCGGACATTTACAATGCCCTACCACCAACCAAATAGAGTACTTAAACATGTACCCCGCTGGGGATCGAACCCGCGACCTCTGAAATGTAAACCCAATGTTGTTTACATTGAGCCACGGAGGCGGTTATTATTTATGTATTTATTTACCAAAAAAAAATGTATTTGTATAGTTTATCAACCATCTAGTATCCATATCACAAGCCTATTGGTTTATTGTGGCACTAGATGGCGCTGTGTATATGTGCAAATATATTATATTATTTGTATACATTTAAGCAATAGTAAAATAATTTCATAAGACCAAAAAAAAACAAAATGTTTGTTTCCCCTTCACTATTGTTATTTCCTATGTTGGGTTTGCTGGAAGATATCTCTTTTAGGGATAAGCTCGCCTTTTGTATATCTCACTCTTAAGTATCACTGTAATTGTTTTCTGTGTATGCAATAAAGTGTTAAATATAAAATTAATATAAAAAAAAAATTATTATTTTTTTTTTTATATGTGCCGAAACCAAACCCACTATATAAATCTTGGTGTCATATACCCTTCTTAGCTGTATAGTATTGGATACATTAGACTGCCCTTTTCGGGCTGAGTGCCTAATCTGTCTTAAATATTTCACGGTGGAACAGGCACAATGCGCTATCGGTTTATGTAACAACAAAGATGGCGGATTTACCTTTCGCACTTCAGTGGGTAGCTAGAGGTGGAAATGTGGAAATTAGCTACCTAATAGAAGGTTCAACGAAAGCTATAATATGCAGATATATTTTGAAAGGTACTCTAAAAATAAACTGCCTTTGGAGGGTTTCTCTCACGCGGCGTTCCATACGAAGTTTGAAGTCCAAATTTTCGGAAAGGAGTAAACCGATTTTAATAAAACTTTATACGTATAAGGAAGATACATACCGAATGAGGTAGAGGTAGGAAAATTGGCATATTAGGTAAGTGAAATAGAAGCTATAGAAAGTTATTACGGCTTTACGTTCCACCGAACACCTCAAAATTCTATAGCCAATCATTTACCCTTCAAGCCATTCGTCTCTGGAACTCCCTACTCGAGTCCATCAGACGAGCTCAAACTTTGAATGCTTTCAAAGTCGCCGTCAAGGAGCATTTCCTGGTGCTTTAATCTGTGTTCTCTTCTTAGCTTCTCTCTATACCTTAGCACAATCCTGTTGTCGCTTATTATTATTATTTTATATATCAATAAATATTTATTTAGTACACCTATATATTTACGTTTGTATTTTGTTGCTATTTTATAAATGTTATGTTTAAGTAGGTATATTTGTCCATTGATCTATGTATGTACCTATGTGTATGTAAATATATGAAATGTATTCACGTAGTTTGTATCTGCATCCCTATGTAATACCGCACAACCCACCTATTTCAAATGTACTGTCCTTATACCCAAAGGTTGCCTTTTAGTGGTAAGGTCGCCAAATTGTACATTCTATTCTTACCACTTTTCTGAAACTGTATTTTCTTATCTGTTGTGCAAGAAAGTGTATTTGTATTTGTTAGTTTTTTTTTTCAAAACCTTCATCGAATTAAGCGTTGTCATTTGACGGTCGCGTTTGGAGCCTGAATAATTACATGATTAAATTAAATAAACAAAAAAAATTGGAGCAAATATGAGTAGCAAATAAATTTCGCGTGTCCCTACAAATCCCACCAGTCGCATATCAATCGTGCGGCGCGCGCGGTCAAGCGGCCGGTGCATGCGTCGATGATGGTTTTGAAAAAAAAATTAAACTACCTACGCCAATAACTTCTATTTCACTTACCTAATATGCCCTAATTTTTTTCCTTACGGTAAAAAAACTCATCCGATATTGAATTGCGCGTTTCAAAGGCGTTTCAGCGGCTCACGTGCCGCTTGCTATTTGAGTTCGGGGAGCATTTTCCGTTTACTGTGCGGCATAGCGCAGAAATCCCTCCCGCGTGTCAGATCGGACTTAAGTACTTTTATGCTTTCTGGTATCCCAGTAGAGGAAGCCTTTAGTTATGAAATCTTGAATACTACATCGGAAACAAAACCTGAATCCAGATCGTTCGCAGCTCTGAATAGCGGAATGGTTTAACTTAACTTTTTGAAATTAAATCAGTACAAAGGAATGTTTTATTTAGCTTTATTCTACCTTACCCCTAAAATACCGGTTTCGTTAAGGAGCGAAACCAAATGGATTATGAATAAATTAAGCGGTTTTTAGTGGTTTTCATTATGATCTTACCGTCTTGATCACTACAATTTTCAAACAACGCGGACGCTTGCAGTCTGTCTGGATTAAATCGCTTTATTAAGGTTTTATTTAGGCAGTGCTCTCTTTGCGCAGGCGCTCCAAATGAAACCTTTTCGAAAAACCGGTATAAACCCTTATTTACCGGTACTTTCAGAACCTGATTACAAGCCCTGATTTGAAACATATTTTTTTCCATCACAGACTTCCGTGGTAAACATTTACTATAAAAGAAATTCTGTTAAATAAAGAAGAATGACGGTCGCGAACGGGCCAAAAGCGTGGCTTAATCATTAATGAGATAAATAGTCGTTTAGTCTTTAATATAAGAACTGCACTCGTTTCAGACCACGCATTACTGAGAATATTTATTATTATTGAGTAATTATTATTTTGTATATTTACACTACTACACTATACATACACTAACCCGACTATAATTGTTTATTATTATTCTGCTCATTATTGTACCTCACGTGGCGTCCGTGCGTCACTGGCCATTTGGGGGCACTGAAAACCAGCGCTGTGGTTCGTCGCAGCATGAGCTGAGTGCTAACCCATTTGTGCACGCCGCAACACGTGACAGCATTGTCGGGATCTTCTTCATAATTGTATTTCTATTTTAGCTATAATTTACTACTTCTTTGTTTTTGTATCGTGTTGTGGCGTTCATAATAACTATTCTTATTCTTCTTATTCTAGAATAGATACACACACAAAGCCGGCAAATATCACACGTCATTTTCATAAGGGGTTAAAACACGGTACGATGAGTGAAAAATTGAGACATTCCACTTTAGTTTACTTAGCTTAACTTGGTTTACACTTACTTACATTTTGTTCTCAAGTGCCGAAGTGCAAGAGAATATTATCATAACATTTGTACAACCGAGTGACATTTCCAAAGTACAGTAGTTTCTGGTTTAAGCTTTGTGTACAATTTGGTGGAACTATTTTGTTTTTCCCGACACAAAACACGGTGAATAGGTTGACATTTTCCAGGAACTTTTGCACAAATTTCAAGGAATGAACGTTTCTCGAGAACAACACGGTAAGTTATGTCATATTTTGACTTATTTTGTCGCATTTTTCTAGAGCCACGTTCATATCTCATCGTCAACTGTCCCGTTGTTCACTGCACTGCAGAGTAAGGAATGCGACCATATTAAAAAATTGTTTATTTCTTTTTCTACGTACATATTATTAGGTCCTTACCTATGAAATTGGCGTTTTGTATGAAGAATTTCATTAAGACTGTTTTCTCCATACAAACATTTTTGATTTTTTTTTGGGAACGGCAAATCCAAATTTAGCTAAACTTTGGGTGTATTATCGGATAACATTAAGTTAAGTATACGCTACGTTAATTTTTAAAAGTTAGCGCTTTATAAAAGTTTCAACGAATTTAAGAAGTGATTATGGAAAGCACATGAAAAGAGCTCTATTCAATTTTTTTTTCTTATGTGATTTAGCACAAAAATTAAAAAATATTTCATGTGAAACCTTGAAATAATATTATTCCATTTTCCAAATAAAAAACAAATTTGGATATAGCTTTGAAAATCGCAGGAATTGGTGCATATGATTAACGAAGAAAAAAAACTTCAGTTTCATAGGTAAAGACCCAATATTAAATACTTAAGGTTGAGACTTCCTAGTATATCTTCCTAGTATATATTCCTAGTGATAGCAAACCTCGCTCCTTCATTACAAACTTTCATATAATTGGAAAATAATTAGAAAGGAAGTAGATTTGTAGAAATATGTCCTTGGCTTTTGGTGAAGGACATGTAACTAATCTGACTAACATTATAAATGCGAAAGTTTGGATGTTTGTTTGTTCCACGACAACAAAATGAGGTGAGTTGTTCCCAAGGGTAAACCCAACTATCCCAACTAATTCCCGGTTCCAACTAATATTATAAATGCGAAATTGTATGTATGTATGTTTGTTACCTCTTCACGCCTAACCTGCTAGACGGGTTTGGATAATATTTTTGTTGAACCAATTTTGATGAGATCCTCCACACGGACGAAGCCGCAAGCAGAAAGCTAGTTAAACATATTCGCGATAAAGTCATCTAACTAACTAAATCTTTTCTGCCTGACGATGTGAAATCCGAAATCCTTTCGGTGTTCTATGGTGATCTGATCTCACAATAAGGTTCCAGTTGATATACAAAATCTTACTCTGAATAAATTTAAAGATACTATAAAACAGAAACTTATTAACAAAGCATATTATAAAATATCAGACTATTTAGATGATAATCATCCCTGGACATAATCAGATCGTTCGCACGCCAGGCTATTTCACAATTAATAATGAAAAATAAAAACCTTTTTGTAATATAGAAACCTTTATGTAAAATCAAAGCTTGATTTTAAAAGAGCAACCCTTCGAGTTTCTTGCTCGTTCTTCTCAGGGGAAAATTGCATTTTGAACAAGCAGTAGCTTAAAAAATGTAAAAATTGACTATTTTAAGTGTACTCTGTGTACCTACAAAATAAAGCATTTTTGACTTTGACTTTGAATATCACGACTTCCTTGCCTTCTGCTATCGCCATGCGTAATCCTTGAAGTATATGAAAGCAGGAGGCCGTGGCATGTTTTGGAATTTTCCATTTCATTGGTTACATTCAAGTGAGAAAATGGGAAATCTCTTTTGCTACTTACATACCCATTTCCTTCTTTTTTGACTGAAGCCAAAATGAGGGTAGTATTCAATGCGTCTGTATGTAAATATTGGAAAAGTGAGGTGTCGTATGATTCATACAGGTGCAAGGAGTGTCTTAGGCCCGTATTAATAAACCGTTCTCAAGATTGAGAATAGTTTTATGACCGGTCTCAAGTAAACGTGTTGATTAACAAACCTTACTTGAGACCTGAAACGCAAGTGCATACTCACGCAGCACTCACTTGAGACATGCGCCTAATTTCGCGTATTAATAAACGAAACTCAAGACTATCATGCATTCGCCGCTGTAGCTTGAGATAGCGTCAACTGCTTAAACGCATTTCGGGTGATACAACCTCAATACTTGTATTGGTTTATTAATAAATCGATCTTTAGATTGAGATCGCATCTCAGCCAATACCAATACCAATTTTATGCTGTTTTAATATGCAACAGGTTCTCAAGCGTCAACCTGAGGTCATCTCAATGTCAAGATCGATTTATTAATACGGCCCTCATACTAGTTCAGCGAGTGCCTTAGAGTATTATATCGTAATGATAAATCGAATAATATGTCGAATATGGCAGCCATTTTGTCACATTTAACGTCAATGGGTATCTGAAAGACCTTTTATTGAATAATGAATATTATTCCTTCCTTATTGTTTTATGCATAACGGGTTGATACTTGACCTCAATCACACCTGATGTTAAGTGAAGATGAGGTCGAAGTTGGAAGCGTATTGACCCGGAAACCCCAGCACATTAGTGGTCGAAGGTAACTTTACCACTACAGTGAAGTTGTGTAGAGAGTACATAATTTTTTTTTTAATCTTTATTTAATTTAGGGACTTGAGTCCTTCTAGACATGACAGTCCCATCGTACCCTGACCAAGATTCACTGATGAGAAGATACAAACATATTATATAATAATCTGGCCGCTATTGATCCAGGTTTACCCAAAATTGATTGAGCCAAACCTACAGCGTATTGACTCAGCTTTAATTGTCTCATCAGTGTACCTCTTTCATTTCGGTTTCTAGCACATTCCATCAACATACATAAGTACATAAATAAATATTGTATTGTATAAAACGGTTTAACCCTCGTATAAATCGTAATCTATTGAGACATCGTAATTGAAGCAATCTATTAGTTTATTCCATTGAACTAAATATGGGTTAAACTGACAAACTTTGGTGTCCAATTAATTTCCTTTATGCTGAGCATGTATCGACAAATTCAATTAGTTCAACGTAGCTGATGGTTTGAAATAGCTTACAAATTACAACGTTAATATAATTTAATCCTTTCAAACTATTTATACAGAGATAACAACATTGGGTTTACGATTCGGAGGTCGCGGGTGCGATCCCCAGCATGGCACATGTTTAAGTACTCGGTTTGGTTGGTGGTAGGGCATTTTAAATATCCGCCTAGCTAGTTACGAAAATCGTATCTAAATGTGCCGCCAGGCAGCAATGTTAATAGCATTGTTGCATTCCGGTTGGGAGAGCTAAGATAGCCAGTCCCCCAAATGTGTTGGGGTTTCCGGGTCAATACGCTTCCTCCTTCGACTTTATTTTCACTTAACATCAGGTGTGATTGAGGTCAAGAACCAACCCGTTGTGATTAAAAAAAAAAATAAAAAAAAAATAAAACCCGACTACTAGGTTGTGTGTGTGTGTGTGTGTGTGTGTGTGTGTGAGTGTGTGCATAAAAAATTAATAAAAAAGGTACGGTTAGAAATATCTAGCTATAAAGAATCTAAAACAAAATAATCCAATTGGCTTAGATTGGAGTCCGGAGGTCGCCTTAACAAATTTACCCCAATATACCAATCACGAATTGATCGAAGCTCACGGCAGATCCCAAATCAAGTTCTCAAAAAATATATTACGTACGAGGAACTTGCAGGGGCCTCCGACTCCGGCTTAAAGCAATTGAGCACACGTTTAGTACTTCGTTTGGTTGATGGTAGGGCATTTTATATGTCCGCCTGGCTAGCTACCACCATCTTATCTAAGTCTGCCGCCAAACAGCAACGTTAATAGCATTGTTGTGTTCCGGTTGTCAGATATAAGAAAGCTAGTCCCCCAAATAAGATGGGGTTTCCGAGTCAGTACGCTTTCACCTTCGGCCTCATCTTCACTTAACATCAGTTGTGATTAACATCAGTTGTGATTGAGGTCAAGTGCATGAAAAAATTGAGCATAAAAAAATGTATAATTTATAATTTCTTTTTGCAGTTTTGAGTGTATTTTTATACATAGACTAGAGAGCAACAGATAATGTATCGCCTTTACCTAAATCACCCATAGACGCTGTTGTTTGACTTTGGCATCCTTCATCATTTTCTTCAGCATGGAAAAACTTCCTAATCCCATAAACACAAGGGAATTTCCTCTTCCTCTGTCGTCCTTTGAACAATCAGCGAAATGGTGCGAGGAACTGAGCCTTTGCTCGCGTTAGAGCCTTCAGTTTCATTAATTTCTCGCTTTCGCCGTGGCAATTACATAAATTCGTGTCGTCGCCTAAGCCATTGGATTTGAGGCCTCGTTTAGTATGCGAGAGTTAGTTAGGCGAGTGATTTGAGAATGTAGTCATAGTACTCATGGCGCAGTCGTATACAGTATTCGTATTCTATTAGTGTAAATTCGTGTCGTCGCCTAAGCCATTGGAGTTGAGGCCTCGTTTAGTATGGGAGAGTTAGTGTTAGCGACGCGCTCACATTAATATTTTATATGTTCTAAATTAATATAGGGTATGATAAAACTGTTTGTTAAATTGGAATTAAGAAAAATTGGAAGGTATTTAATTATAAATGACTGTCTCGCTAACTATATTAAGCGGTAATTTTTGTAATTGTCACAAGGTCGGGGAGTGTGCGTTGGAATTACATAATCTTATTCCACCGTCACCCTTCCATCTTCGGACCACTAGGCGTGGGGAGGGATTCCACCCGTATATAGTTAATATACCGAACATTCGCACTAAGAAGTTCGATTCTTCATTCATCATCCGAACAGCCAAGGCATGGAACTCCCTTTCGGCGTCAGTCTTTCCTGAATCCTACAACCTTGGGATCGTCAAGAGCAGAGTGAATAGACATTTACTGGGATCGCGTGCTTCATCTTTGACCACATCGTCACTTTCCATCAGGTGAGATTGTGGTCAAACGCGAATCCAGTCAATTATAAAAAAAAAAAAAGTTCACTACCAGCGTAGCGAGAACGAACGCCTTTAAAATCAAAATTGTATTATTGCCCTATTCGAGTAGAAATATACGCGAAATCGCAACTTTGAAGAGTCAATCTTTTTTCGTGAACCTCCATCCTCTACAGTTAGTTAGGCGAGTGATTTGAGGATATAGTCATAGTACTCATGGCAAAGTCGTATTCAGTGTTCTATTAGTGTAGTCAGACCAGCACTAGGAACATGATAGGCGAGATAGAGGTATTATGTGTTTGACCGTGTTGTGTGTTCAGTCTTTGTCCGTACGAATTAAGAGGGTTTATTCCGTTCAATCGCCCTCATTGGATAAATTAAGATTTATTTTTAAATACAGAATAAGGCACTAGTCCTAGGGCGTGGGCGAGGAAGCGATTAGCTATCGACTATATTCTCGGTCAAGCATTTGTTCAAGGTTTCCGGGTCAGTACGCTTCCACCTTCGACCTCATCTTCATTTAACATCAGGTGTGATTGAGGTGAAAAAAAAAACGACTGGACAGGTTCTTAGCCATGTTAGCCTCCAGTACCTAACAGACGTAGTGATTACTATTGCTTGATATTCAATTCACACTAATATTAAAAGATTAACTGTCCGAGTTTTTATTTATTACCTCTTTCCGCCGACATCTCTGAACCGAACGTATTGTATTAGGTCCTTACCTATGAAATTGGCGTTTTGTATGAAGAATTTCATTAAGACTGTTTTCTCTATACAAACATTATTGATTTTTTTTTTGGGAACGGCAAATCCGAATTTAGCTAAACTTTGTGTGTATTATCGGATAACATTATGTTAAGTATAGGTAGCGTTAATTTTTAAAAGTAACCGCTTTATAAAAGTTTGAGCGAATCTAAGAAATGATTATAGGAGGCACATGAAAAGAGCTCTGTTAAAATTTTTTTGATTATGTGATTTAGCCCAGAAATTAAAAAATATTTCATGTGAAACCTTGAAATAATATTCCATTTTCCGAATAAAAAACAAATTTGGATATAGCTTTGAAAATCGCAGGAATTGGTACATATGATCAACGAAGAAAAAAAACTTCAGTTTCATAGATAAAGACCCAATATATTAATAAAGAGGTAGCCTGGAACTGGAAAGGTCAAGACATACGATGCAAGACAGAAGACGGAAGACGCAAGACACAATGTACAAGCCAAGATACACAAAACACAAGAGTCCGCCACAAAGTAATTCCACGAAGGTGAGTCTGGTTTAAAACTAATATGACCACAACAATTAACCAAAGACAAGAATGAAATAAGTTGATGTTCATATCTAACGTATGTATCTTTATATCTATTGTCTGGTATCTATTATTTTATATATTTTTTTAAGTCATTGGTGCACAACCTACTTGCTTTTATCCCGTTCTACTTCTTTCTCTACCCAAAGGTTGTCTGGTAGAATAAGACCGCCTGGTTGTACAATTTTTTTTTGAAGCTTTATTTATTAAGTGCATTGTAGAATTTTTGTGCAATAAAGTGTACTTGATTGATTAATTGAATGAAAGAATAACATTAACTAACACACGATTTCTCTCGATCGGGCAAAATAATTAATTATTTAGCAATACAGATTGAGCACAATATAAATCAGGTTCCAGCACATTATCAATATATCAATGTTCTAATGTGATTATTTACTGGGGATTGCCGCCCTGAATCAGTGATGCTGTGTTCACATCTCGTACGATTCTTATTCTGTATTAGTGGTGCATTTCCTGTACAATACAATACAAATACACTTTATTGCACAACAGATAGAAAATACAGTTACAGAAAGTGGTAGGAGTATAACATAAAATTTGGCGACCTTATCACTAACAGCGATCTCTTCCAGGCACCCTTTGGGTATAAGGACCAGTACTTTTGAAATATGCTGATTGTGCGGTATTAACAATCTACAACCTTAATTTAAAATCACCACAATAAACTTCATTGAGTCGTAGAGGATACTAAAAACTCCAAGAAATATAAAAAAAAAAATCCCATATATTTTTTAAAAATTGTATGTGAAGTCGCAACATTAGCCTTCTGGGTAATCGTTCAAGAAGGTAAAGAAATTATTGATCGTTTTTTTTTAGAAAAAAGCTACATAATTTCTGAGTATGTTCTGCGACCGAATATAGTTTATAGTAGTAACTTTTTTAATACTAGCAGTGTTATTGCTCTATGATACTAGCTTTCCGCCCGCGTCTTCGCCTGCTTGGAATAACTTTATAGCGAATATGTTTAATTTGTTTATTCCGCGGGAACCATTCATTTTATAGTTAAAAACTATAAAATGTATGGTTCCCGCTTTATACCAAATTTCATCGAACTGCACAGTTTCGCTGTAACTGAGCGACAAATAAACAAACGAACAAACAAACATTCAACTTTCGCAGTTAGTAGTTAGATTGAAGGTTTCGATAACCGGGTCAGTACGCTTCCACCATCGGCCTCATCGTCACTTAACATCAGGTGTCAATCAGGTCAAGAGCTTACCCGTTGTGCATAAAAAAAAGTTAATTTGAAGTTATATTTTTCTCATTTAGTAGCAAATTTACTCTATGCCTAAAACAAGCTACCGATTTGTTACAAAATATTTAAGATATCAGTGATATGTAATGTGGCGAGGGTCCAAGGAGAAAGCTTGGGATCGTGTGCTGCGATGCTGGACATGGTAGACATTGTCACGGCTGTGCTGCACATATTAATTCTCTTTATTCACTGTAAACAGATCACATAGTAGTTTTGAAAATATATAAATAAATAAAAAAATAAAAAAAATAGTTTATTATAAAATTGTTCGATAGGAGACCGCTCTCGAGACACGGTGCAAAGCCCTCTCTCAAATGAATCCTTATTCCATATTTAAATCCTATTTCTTTTTTAAATAACGCACCACCTATCACGGCCAGCATCACACCACATGATCCCAAGCGTTCTCCTTGGACCGTCGCCATATTACTCTCTCTATTTGGCAAAAATTAGGAACTTTTAAGATTAAAAGGAAATAAAATTCATCCGACTATTGACCTAGCGATGTCGAACGACTGACATTGGACCTAGTAAATATTGCAAATTTGTTCACAAACTTTGGCAATTGCACGTATATGACAAAAAAATTTGTTTCCGAGTAAAAAAATTAAGTGCAAATGAAAATACAAATTAACAGACTTACTTCATTTCGATTGTACCTTATTTTATCAATGAGAAAAAAACAGGCAACGTTCAATATGGAAGACGCCAAAGGGGGTAGCGAGGCACAGGGCGCAACCAATCACAGCAAGTCGCGGCGCCGTGGCAAGCGCCGACGGCGAGCGGCGAGTGGTCGCCTTTCGAGGTCTTCAAAGATACCGCGGCACGTGTTTGTGTCTCGTGGCATTAAAACGGAGTCGAATATTCCTGATTATTAGCCGAAAGCTTGGCTTTCTACCAAAATCGGCTGAATGTAAATGGCCCATTATATTGATGACTCGTAAACATTCATGTGTGGAACTGAGAACCAAGCAAACCTCTGTAGAAATATAAAAGTATTTATAGAAAAATAGGTTTTTGTTCATGCTGTTTGCCTTTACATCTGTTCATAACACGATAATTACATGTGTTATGGTCATTTTGCAACATGAGATTGTGCATTATGGAAGCTTTGCAGCGTAAGAATGCGGTAATAGGGATATTTTGCAATATGAAATTTAGCAAAATTATCGAACTAATATTATAAAGGTGAAAATTTGGATGTTTGTTTATTTGTTGTTCAATTACGGTGAAACGGATGAACGGATTTGGATGAAATTTGGTACATATGTAGAACATACTCTGGATTAAGACGTAGGATATGTTTTATTCCGATAAAGTGAGCAGTTCCCGCGGAATAAACAAATTTCCGCGATAAAATCATTCCACGCAGGCGAAGCTAGCATAAAATCATGGTATTAGGGACGTTTTGCAGCACAAAATTGTGGTATTATGAACATTTCTTGGTGTGAGATTGTATTTCATGGATCTTTTATATCAATCAATCAAATCAAAATCAAAATATTTTATTTCGGATAATTCCATATTAGGTTAGTAAGTCTTAGTTTATGTTAGTATAAAATTGGTCATACAGCAATAATAACAATAATAAATATAAATGTCAAAAATCAAATGTCAACTAGAAGTTACTACCTACTAAAAGCGCCGTCCAGTGACTAGCAATAGGACACTCCTGCTTGCCTCCCACCACCCTCAGGATATTGTTGGTGCTGCCGCACACTCTACTCATCAACGAGAGATTATAGCATAAGATTGTTGTATTATGAACGTTTTGCAGCGTTCGATTTTTTTTTTGTTTTGTTTTTTTTTATGCACAACGGATTGACACTTGACCTCAATCACAACATGTTAAGTGAAGATGAGGCCGAAGGTGGTAGCATACTGACCCGGAAACCCCATCTTATTTGGGGCACTGGCTATCTTATCTCTGACAACCGGAACACAACAATGCTATTAACATTGCTGTTTGGCGGCAGATTTAGATAAGATGGTGGTAGCTAGCCAAGCGGACATTAATTGTAATTTAATGAACCATTTTTTAGAGTACATTACTTTCTGCAACGTGAAGTTGTGGCATCACGGCAATGAATGTGTCATTTTGGAATTCAGCGTATATCAAATAAAGATTGGTGCTTCATAACATGTTCCAATTTCGGGCGTTCAGAGTAACTACCATATGGTAATTGATATTCATTGAGCTGTACTTATGCATGCCAACACGCGTTGGGAAAATTGAATTGTAATCAAGGTTCGCTGAATCGGTTTGAATTAATTCTATAAAAGTACACATTCAACCAGATTCAATAATCATCATATCATCCACTGGAATATTGGCCATCTCCGCAGATTTCCAGAGGGACCGGTTGGTAGAGTAAATAATAAATAAATAAAAGGTATTTATTCACCACAATAACAAGTAATTAATTGATAATAAATTAGGTCAAACTGTAATGAAAAGCTAGGGACTCAGCAGATGTGCTGATTTTCAGTCGTCGTCGTCGTCCCCCAAGTAAAGTAGTTGCTGCCACCAAGGAATTAATTACTATTAGAGGTCTACTTTGCGGTGAGATCGTAAGTCCTCCTTACTGTCTCTTAATAATAAATTTCAAGAAATCAATCAAAGCAGTCGTATTATATTTACGAAATAATCATCATCAACAGCCCCGTAAACACCCACTCCAGGGATATAGGCCTTCGCTCGTATATGAGGGAGTATAGGCCATGGTACACCACCCTGATCCGATGCAGGTTGGGAACTTCACATCCTTTAGAATTTTTATTCCTCAGACATTAACGACGACGACGAAAACTTAATGCATATAGGAAAAAATCTAGAATCGTTTAAGAAAATAATGACATACATAATGTAAATACCTACAAGATTTAAAAATATCAGCGTTTATACACTGCCACGAATTATTTGAAAGGGCAATGTAGTATACAGTACTTTTCGAGAATTTTTAATTATTGTTAAAAACCGCTACTTTTTTTTTTTATAATCGAATTCTGGAACATAATCCTCATCAAAACTATTTAAGTAAATTCTAATTATCTAATGAGGACGCCACTGGACAACATTAAACATTTAAATAAACATTGACGACCTGTTTGGTGTAGTGGTTGCATGTTCGTGTGATGAATACGGACATGTGTACCCGAGTTATGGATGTTTCCATTTATAATAAGTATTTATTTACAAAAAAAATGTATTTATGTAGTACATCAACCATCTGGTATCCACAACACAAGCCTATAGTTGCTTACGTGGAACTAGATGGCGCTGTGTGTATGTCTAAGCATATTTATTTATTTATACAGATCCAAAAATAGTGACGTTGAATTATAAATAGGCTACAACTTCTGGATATTACAAAATTTGGAGAAAGTTTTCTATTAAAATTTTCCTGCGCTCCCTTCCTGACCTGTAACATTGTTGCTTATTTTGTTTGTTTCAACACAATAGAGGTAGGGTTGACAGACAAGGGTCGCCACCTAACCTAAAAAGACAACATCTGACAAAATACTGCTATGAAAGGCCTCTGTCAGTCCCATGGGAGTATAAAAATGTCATATTCCTAACAACATGATTGTCAGATTCTTATGTGAAATTGAATTTGAAGACAGGCGATGGACTTGTAGACTCATATATAAATGAACATGGAAATGAAAAGCTTTTTAGTTTATAATCACGGATCTGAAAAGAAAGAAGTGGTGTCACTTTTTTTTATGCACAACGGGTTCATACTTGACCTCAATCACACCTAATGTTAAATGAAGGTGAGGTGGAAGGTGCAAGCGTACTGACCCGGAAACTCCAACACATTTTGGGACTGACTATCTTATCTCTGACAACCGGAACACAACAATGCTATTAACATTGCTGTTTGGCGCCAGATTTAGATAAGACAGTGGTAGCTCGCCAGACGGACATTTAAAATGCCCTACCACCAACCAAACCGAGTACTTAAACATGGACCCCGCTGGGGATCGAAACCGCAACCTCCGAATCGTAAACCCAATGTTGTTTACATTGAGCCACGAGGGCGGTTTGTATAATCAAGTGTGCCAGGGTTTATAACAATATATTTATAGATAACCAAATTTAATTTATATAGCTAATTTAGTTTGTATTTTGTTTGTGTTTCAATTTTGTATTTGCCTGTAAAGTTTAACCAATGCTGTGTACACCTTTAATTGACATGCGTATAAGACATGTTGCCATGTGTGTATTATTCTTTAATTTAAGACAACACTAAGAATGTAATGGTGTTGGTGTGCCTGACAAAATAAATAAATAAATTTTGAAAACCACCAATGAAACAAATGATCATAGCATCCAGACAGACCAAACTAACTTGGAAACGACTTAACAGATTTGCATTAAACATGGCTAGGAACTTACCACCCGAGTTTAATCTCACTAATATTATAAATGTCAAAGTTTGGATGTTTGTTTATTTGTCTGTTTGTTGATCAAACACGGCGAAACGGATGAACGGATTTGGATGAAATTTGGTACATAGGTAGAATATACCCTGGAATAAAAACATAGGATACTTTTTATCCCGATAAAGTGTGCAGTTCCTGCGGGATAAACAAATGAAAAATATCCGCGATAAAGCTATTCGTCGCAGGTGAAGTAGCAAGCGGAAAGCTAGTCTTAAATATAAATGAAATTAAAATTTAGAACACCCTGACTGATATCATAGAAATACACAAAAAAATATGTCAAAAACTGAATATCTTAATTAATTTAATATTAAATACTAGCTTTCCGCCCCGCGGCTTCGCCTGCGTGTAATAATTTTATCGCGGAAATTTATTTATTTTGTGGGAACTACTTACTATCCTATGTTTCAATCCTGGGTATGATGTACGGATTTGAATAAAATTTGGTATATAGGTAGATTCTATTTATATAGCAAATTTCATTCAAATCCGTTCATCCAATTCGCCGTGATTGAGCAACAAACAAATAAATAAACAAAGTCAAAGTCAAAGTCAAAGTCAAAAATGCTTTATTTTGTAGTTACAATTTTTTTTTTTTTTTTTTTTGTGCATAACGGGTTGGTACTTGACCTCAATGACACGTGATGTTAAGTGAAGATGATGTCGAAGATGGAAGCGTACTGACCCGGAAACCCCAACACATTTGGGGGACTGGCTATCTTATCTCTGACAACCGGAACACGACAATGCTACTAACATTGCTGTTTGGCGGCAGATTTAGATAAGATGGTGGTAGCTAGCCAGGCGGACATTTAAAATGCCCTACCACCAACCAAACCGAGTACTTAAACATGTACCCCGCTGGGGATCGAACCCACGACCTCCGAATCGTAAACCCAATTTTGTTTACATTGAGCCATGGAGGCGGTTCAGGGTTCAGCGAGTACACTTAAAATGGTCAATTTTACATTTTTTAAGCTACTGCTTGTACAAAGTGCAATTTTCCCCTGAGAAGAACAAGCAAAAAACTCGAAAGGGTTGCTCTTTTAAAAGCAGGCTTTGATTTTACATAAACGTTTTTATATTTCATTATTAATTGATGAAATATGCAAACAAACAAATAAACAAACAAACATATATAAACTTTAACATTTATAATTTTAGTTAGTTTTTAACCGCCTCCATGGCTCAATGTAAACAACATGGGGTTTACGAAACGGAGGTCGCGAGTTCGATCCCCAGCGGGGTACATATTTAGTACTCGGTTTGGTTGGTGGTAGGGCATTTTAAATGTCCGCCTGGCTAGCTACCACCATCTTATCTAAATCAGCCGCCAAACAGCAATGTTAAAAGCATTGTTGTGTTCCGGTTGTCAGAGATAAGATAGCCAGTTCTCCAAATATTTGGGTTTCCGGGTCAGTACGCTTTCACCTTCGGCCTCATAGTCGCTTAACATCAGGTGTGATTGAGGTCAAGTGCTAACCCGTTGTGCATAAAAAAATGTCCCTAGCGGGTTTCGAACCCGCGACCTCTTGGTAAAGCAGTCCGAGTTATTAACCACTACACCAAACAGGTTTTTTATTGTTACAAATAGTGTTCCATTTTGCTAGTTTCTGGTACGAAACACAAAAATAGATAGCTGCTATGTGTAGATGGAAAGTCAAGCACGAGCATTGATTGCAGCCGACGTGCGACACTCTAGATAGAAACTCCCTTTTACAATATCTGCAGCGTAATATTTGTCAGTACTCCGAGGTATTTATTGTTTTCCCTGACAATGGAAAACGTACGGTTCACGCGCGTGAAAATGATAGATATAACACACAGCGTTTGCTGAAAGCGTTTGCGTAGTTTACGAATAATTCTATGCGTCATATTGTATTGCGTGAACACGAATCACGGAGTAAAAACCCGACTACGTATATAACCTCTTAAGACCCGGCATAAGAAAAAAGACTTTTTTCTTCACTGACAACCGGAACACAACAATGCTATTAACATTGCTGTTTGGCGGCAGATTTAGATAAAATGGTGGTAGCTAGCCAGGCGGACATTGGAAATGCCCTACCACTAACCAAACCGAGTACTAAACATGTACCCCGCTGGGGATCGATCCCGCGACCTCCGATTCGTAAACCCTATGTTGTTTACATTGAGCCATGGAGGCGGTTATACTTTATATTTATATACTTTATATACGCGGCGGAGCCATCATACTTTAGTTATACTTTAATTAAAGGTCACTATCGGTTGTACAAAACTATTAGACGACCTGTTTGGTGTAGTGGTTACTTTAGTAACTTATTAGTAATCTGTGGTAGTGGTTAGAAACTCTGCTGTTCCCGAGTTATGGATGTTTTTCAAATAAATATGTATTGATTTACAATAAAAAAATGTATTTGTGTAGTTTATCAAGCCGTAACCTGTACCCGATAGACAGTTCAGCAAAACAAAAGAATATATAACTATCGAGTTGGCTCAACCCTATATTTAACAATGGAATTCGAAGGCTGAGGTTCTTATTACAATTCTATTTGAAGTTAGAACGTGTGCGTCCGCCAGCTGACGCATGCCAATGACCCCAAACGAACAACGTGTACTCCACACTAGCGAAATATACTAATGAGTCGGTTTGGATTTATAATTTTGATCTTACTACAATATAATACAAATACACTTTATTGCACAACAGAAAAGAAAATACAGTTACAGAAAGTGGTACCCACCCAACCCACTCGGTTGTCTGGAAGAGATTTATTATCATCAAAAATTATTGTAAATTATTTTGCGCAATAAAGACTATTTGTATTGTATTGTAAAAGTAGAACGTACAATTTGGCGACCTTATCACTAACAGCGATCTCTTCTAGGCAATCACCATCTCCATAGCTCATACATTCAACAAAATGATACCAAATCAAATAAGTTTTATTGTTTAAATAAGGAAGGTACATTTAAATATCTTATAGAAACTACAAATTAGGCGGCCTTATCGCTAACAGCGATCTCTTCCAGGCAAACCTATCATCACAGAATTCAATACGAGTAATTAAGTGGGTAACAAATAATTTGGTAGATAGATAAATCGTTTATTTGTATCTCCAGTCACACACATACCAAAGTTCCAAAGCAATTGGATAAACATATTTTATAACAATCCATAAATGTAACATCAGGATACACTAGAGTAGGTATGTGTGTGCTACAGCCGTACAAATGGGTCATAGCTCAGTGTGTATAATTGCTCAGAGAGCAAAACACTGATTTTCAGCTATTACCTACGAGGAGACACTGGTACAAAAGAGAACAACCAGACAAGCATATTTTACTGTGCGTATAAGTGCGTACATATAATTTCCTAATTGTTAAGTACATCTGAAAGTTCTGCATATTGAATTCAAAAAGTGTTATCTTATAGGTATGCAAAACATTAATAAGTACTATATGTGATGAGAAGCAATATTGACTAAATAATCAGAACAAAAAAATATATCCATACAATTGATATCATGTGTCTTAAGTTGAAATAATTGCTTGAAATTTCAAGATATTGTTGTGGTCAGTTTTTAATATTTCTGTTAACGGGATTCTTTATGATTCCATAACTAGGTTTTTTTTCTTTTATATGAGAGGGCGGCAAACGAGCATGCGGGTCACCTGGTGGAAAGCAATCACCGCCGCCCATGGACACCCGCAACACCAAAAGGGTCACAGATGCGTTGCCGGCCTTTGAGGAAGGTGTAGGCTCGTTTCTTGAAGGTTCCAATGTCGTACTCGTTCGGGAATACCGCTGCCGGAAGTCCGTTCCACAGGGTGGTCGTACGTGGTAAGAAGTTTCTTGAGAAACGTACAGTGGTAGACTTCCACTCATCCAGGTGATGTGGATGGAAATTTAATTTTCGGCGAGAAGTGTATCGGTTAAATCGAGCAGCGGGTATTAGCTCGAACAGTTCTTCAGAACACTCCCCATGAAATATGCGATAGAGAATGCAGAGGTTTTGTTTAAGTGTTTTGTTTTGCCAATTTTTGAACACGAAAAAATGGAAGAAACGTGACTTCACATCAGGAACCAAGTCAGTCGTAGCACAAAACTTTCTACCCAAAATTATACACGACTTGCCCCGAAGCTCCTTTGCAGAATTCATCGAACTGTAATGTACAAGTAACAAAATGAATTCACTGTGTCTAAAGTTTTTGTATTATATTGAGGAAACGCAATTTCCTTTCTTATCCAGTCCTTATCTCGAAACAAGCGTGTAGGTACTTCTAAAGTTGTTATTAACTTTTACGTGATGCGCCCATAACCCACTTCAGGGTATGGGGTTTGCACCAGGACACGTACACATTAAGTTTTTCGAAAGTTTCTCAATTTATGGGCAACTTATATTACGGAGGAGTTTGTATACCTAATTTCGGAGACATTTACTCCGATTTTGAACGTTATGGTGTACTCGTAGATATGGATCAAATTGGGCGTTTTGTAAAAAGGATCACGTTGAAAATCAGCGCTGGCTCGACTTATGTGACAACAGTACAAAGCTGAACTTTTTTTTTTTTTTTGGGGATGTGGAGAAATTCTCATAGGACACGTTCGAGTCGGTAACACCCGCGGCTATAAAAGCGCGAGGCCATATCCACCCGAAGGTAGTGCCGGACTCATACCGGCTAAAACTCCGCCTATTAGCCACACCTTTACGGCAGCTGCCTGGAACTTGGGTGCACTACTTCAGACAGCTGTCAGGTGCCCTCCAGCTGCTCTATACCCTAACTACTGTTAAGGTATCGGGTAGTATTTAGGTGGCCCCTCCGGAAAGCGCGGCTAGCTCGCGCTCTTCCGCTTCCAGCGCTCTTTCGTGCTCTTCTTTGTGTTTCATGATCAACTTTATATGTTCCTGCACGAGGTCCCAATGGTCATCACTGCTTAACATAAAGCCGATCATGGTACTTTTCGTGAGTCTTGTCCCTGTTCTATTTGCAAGCTCAGTACGCAGCGTTTCGAACTCCTGGCACTGGAAGTGTGTGTGCTCCGGAGTGTCGACTTGGTCACAAAACCAGCATTGGTCACAGGGTGCTTTCTGGAGCGTTTTTTTAACAAACAGTATTACAATAACTGTTACTTATAGAGTAATTTACAAACTAATATGGTTAATTGTAATACCAGCACCATTAGCCACAGATTACTAAAAAAATTCATGTATTCAGCTACGGAGGTATGAGAATGAACGAATTAATTTTGGTGTATTTTGTGTTAGTGTGTGTATGCGTGTGTGTGAGTGAGCATAAGTGCATGTGGATGGATGGAAAAAATCTTGAAGAATGAAGAATCTGTGAATATGGAATAGTGACTAATTGAGTAGTTTCTAGGCATTAGTAATGTATCTATACTCGTAGGTATGCTATGTTATTATGTCGTTTAGTTATAATTATGTTTTTCTGAATGTAATATGAATTGTAATAAAATTCAAAACATTTCAATAAGTGATATTATGGTATCGTACATTGAATAAAAAATTTTGATTTTATAACAAAAGGATCACGTTGAAAATCAGCGCTGGCTCGACTTATGTGACAACAGTACAAATCTGAACTTGGCTCTCTTTATCATAACTTCTGCTGCTGAAGTTTTATGTACTTAAGTACTTACTTATTGTAAACGTATTCTACGGAACAGTGTACTTCTTTAAACTTATACATTGTTACTCTTAAGCAGATTGTAGTTATATCAGAATGTTTGTTATAATACAGGGTGAATTTGAATTGGTATAATTCCCACTCTTAATTACGAACAATTTCCCAACGAACCATTTATTATGCCCAACGAGTTAGCACCTGACCTCAATCACACTAGATGTTAAGTGACGATGAGGCCGAAGGTGGAAGCGTACTCCGGAAACCCCATCATAGCTATTCCACACAACCCACAGCTATGGGACATTTGTAGGTAGAAAAACAGGTAGGGTGTACGATACTACCAACTAAAGAAATAATTATAGATAAGTATGTATAAACATAATACTATATACTATATACTAATAGACTTACTTAATAATATAAATATATATAGTTAATATATAGTATAAAACACTATAGCTAGAAGCACTTACAGATAGTCAACTAATGTTCACGAGGCGGGAGTTAACGAAAAGAAAAAGGTCAGAGACCAAAGTAGTGGTTTTTGACTTGAAATTTAAAAATATTTAATGATTGAGCTTTCCTAATACCTCTTACCTCTGTCTACCGGAACACCCGCATTGGGCCAGCGTGGTGGACTACGGCCCATACTCCCTCATTATGAGGTAAGGCCTATATCCCTGATGATGATGAACGAGAACACAACAATGCTATTAAAATTTTTGTTTGGCGGCAGACATAAATAAGATTAATATGTGATATGTGCTACAGACATACACAGTGGGTCAAACTTATAACATCCCTCTTTTTAAGTGATTATTTGATATTGTTACGCTCAGTATCTCTAAGGTCGTTTATATTTTTAATTTAAATTATTTTCCATAAACAGCTACAGGGAGTCATTGAGAATAGAAGAGGGAAAATGCTGAGACACCTTATACGACGCGATGATTTCATCAAAACCATAACAGAAGGAAGAATAGAGGGTAAAAGACAAAGAGAAAGCCCGAGAATAAGCAACGTGAAGCAGTTAAAATAGAAGTTGAACGTCGTGTCGTATCAGGACGTCAAGAGGAAGGCGGAGAGCAGAGATATATGAAAAAAATAAAATGATGATGAAACAGTTACAGGGCTCTTAATTTCAAATTTTAAGATATTTACTGTACACTTTTTTTTTTATGCACGACAGATTCGTACTTGACCTCAATCACATCTGATGTTAAGTGAAGATGAGGTCGAAGGTGGAAGCGTACTGACCCGGAAACCCCAACACTCTTGGGGGACTTTTTAATTCAAGCAGGAAACATTAAGTAATAAAGTACTCTATTCAGCTGTTTGCTACAAACGAAGCACGAGAGGGTTAAATTTATGTGGGATCATTAAATCAGAGACCGTGCGTGCCATTAACGTTACAGGTACATAAGAAATAGAGCAACGGAACGTCGCTAACGCGTTTAAAGAGTTAAATTATGTGACGTAGTAAGCCTCCATGTTGTATGTCTCTTTGGTACTTCAAGGAGACCAAAAGGCGTTGAGAGAATTAATGAAGTTCAGTTACGGTTACTACATTATAACACTAATCAGAACTAATTTCTTTTAATGGACAACTTATTTCTAAACATAATGCCAACATTTTGACGTTTGCCAACGTTTCCGTGAATATATTGCGATGCCAATGTTTTTCTTCTTTTTTATTCAATTTTTATTTCTGGATTTTTATCCATCAGGACATGTCAATCCCATCTTAGCTTAACCTAAGTAAACCTAAATATACATAAAATTATATACTAATTAATTAATTAAAGTTAGCACTTGTCGTCAATCACACCTGATGTTAAGTGAAGATGAGGCCGAAGATGATAGCATACTGACCGGGAAAACCCATCTTATTCGGGGGATTGGCTATCTTATCTCTGACAACCGGAACACAACAACGCTATTAACATTGCTGTTTGGCGGCAGATTTAGATAATATGGTGGTATATGGTCACTGGTGAGAAGCCGTCACCAATCACCAATCCAAAGCTACGTCCGAGGTGGGATCGCTGAGAGAACTTCATATTAAGCCTACATCAAATAACCTCCATTTATTTCTTCTCATCAGACTGATGCCAATGTTAATATTAGGTTCTTAGATCCAATATATTCATTTCTGTTCCAGACCGCGCGGATGCTGCTTCTTTCGTGACGCGTTTAAATTGAATGATTTGTTTCATCCTGGACAGTCACCCTTGACCGTTTCTATTTAGTACCACTTTAGAAATGAAATAAAGTATGGTATGACTGTTGGACCGCCGATGGGTCAGTAATACGCATGCAGAAAATATGCCCCATTTTTTTCGTTACGGTAAAAAAAAAACTCATCCGGTATATTAAGTAGTGGTTTCCCGCACGCAAAAGGAATTAAAACAACCAGTCTCTTCCCGTGGGTGGACTAAAATGCCATTAAGGGATATTACACGAAAAACATGACGACCTGTTTGGTGTAGTGGTTAAAAATTCTGACTGCTATACAAGAAGGTCCCGAGTTCGAATCCCGCTAGGGGCATATGTTTGTATGATGAATACAGACATGTGTTCCCGAGTTATGCATGTTTTTCATTTATATATATATATATATATATGTATTAATTTACAAAAAAAATGTTTTGTGCAGTTTACCAACCATGTGGTATCCATAATACAAGCCTAGTTGCTTAGTGTGGAACTAGATGGAGCTGCGTGTATGTGCAAATATATTTATAAAAAAAATATATTAACGACGAAAATAAACACGTAATCCAGCAAAAGGTGTATTGCCAAAACATGAAGGGAAAAAAACAACAACTGTCTTATTATAAAAAGAATTAATAAAAAAGTATAATTCAAAAAGCGCACCAGCCAGTCGTCTGCAAAATATTTATACAAACTTTCAAGTCAAGTCCAAAAAATCTATAGACTTCGGGAAGTCTACAGATTTTTATATATAGATATTTTAGATATAGATAAAACGGCGATGGGTTTTACTCCCACGTGTGCATTTCTGGATATTTTGGAAGGTGAACCGTGGACGTTGTTTCAACTATGAAACTTTTTGTGTTTAGAACACACAAACGTTTATGTTTGGGATAGCTCGAACCTCAACATTTGAGAATAAGGTCGTAAAATTATGTGTCTATATGCTCCTGACCAACGGAATTTTAAAACGGAATACTCATGGAATCATCTCAATAACTTTAGCGATCTCAAGATGCAAATCATAGGGCAATTAGATAGATAGATAAAGCGTTTATTTGCATATTACAGAAATACATACAAAAATATTCGACGCAACAATCATTCTGATTGGTGTGTTTATTCTTACGAAATGTAGTCTTATTTCACAGTAATAAAAATAAAAACAAAAATTGGGTTTTTTTTTTTTTTTTTTTTTTATGATTGACTGGATACGCGTTTGACCACAATCTCACCTGATGGAAAGTGACGATGTGGTCGGAGATGAAGCACGCGATCTCAGTAAATGCCTATTCACTCTGCTCTTGAAGATCCCAAGGTTGTAGGATTCAGGAAAGACTGACGCCGGAAGGGAGTTCCATGCCTTGGCTGTTCGGATGATGAATGAAGAATCGAACTTCTTAGTGCGAATGTTCGGTATATTAACTATATACGGATGGAATCCCTCCCCACGCCTAGTGGTCCGAAGATGGAAGGGTGACGGTGGAATAAGATTATGTAATTCCAACGCACACTCCCCGAACAATGAGTACAACTATTACAACTTATAATAGAATTGTATGTGTATCTGTACCACAAATGATGGGCCATCGCTCAGTGTGGATCCTCACCTATAGCGGTAAGACACTGATTTTCAGGTAGCTAGCTAGCTAATTATTACCATTATACATACCATATAGCGCCTTTTAGACTTAACTGGTCGATTTGGCACTGCCCTATATCACTCACGTAAACGCATTCATCATCCATCAGACATATTCAAATTTAAATTCAAAAAAGTTTTATTTCGTAAGTTGTAAGAATACAACATTAAAATCGTTATGACATAGAAATATAGCTTCACTAGGCAGTCTCCCCAGAGAAGAACGTGCAAGAAACTCAGGGTTGTCTCTTATACACACACACGCACGCACGCACGCACGCACGCACACACGCACGCACGCACGCACGCACGCACACACACACACACACACACACACACACGTATTCACTATCATTATATTTTGAAGTTTCCTGAATAAAAAAAATGACTATTCCAGATTCTATCTTTCAAAGATACTTCTCAATGTTCTTATTTCCACTGCATTAATTCTGCTTTCATTCTTCAGTCTTACCCAGCATTCACTCCCGTAAATCAGTTTGGAACCAGCACCCGAAGATATCGCGTAAGAAATATACAAAAAAAAAAGTTGAACTGAGGATCCTCCTCCTTTCTGTACGTCGGTTCAAAAATTGTATAACTTTAGACATAAATTGCACATATGCACGAAGTATATCTCAACTGTTTTCCACTCATCATGTCTACTTTTTGTAAGAACACCGTTTCAGTGTCCTGTAAAATGTTGTGAAGACAACACAACTTCGTAACTTTTGCTGCACTTCCTATACATATCTTTACGAAACTGGCTTCGTATATGTTGTTGGCGGCGCCCCGTCTATCTTTTGTCGTTGTTCTGAGTGCTATTTTCTCCATGTTTTTAACGACGCGACAGAGTGAGCGTGATGTAGAATTACGTGCTCATTAAAAATTTGTTTCGTTCTTGCTCATTACGACATGCATGAGCATCGTTACTTTGTGACGTCACAATATTGCGTATCAAACGACATAAAAGGAAGTAGTAGGGGTTGCATAATAATTTTTCTAATGATAGTTGACCTTGAAAAGCAGTAAGAATATCTAGATATTCGCAAATTGGGAGACCCAATTTGCGAGGTCCGGACACAGCTTTTCAAAGCGTAAGAAAGCAATAAATTCGAAAATTTGCTTTCTATTAATACGCGACAAATTATATTTGCGGTTAGTTTCATAGATCTCCTACGAAATTAACTACCATCAAAATACTTTTTTTTTTCATATTTAATAGCCAGCTATGATACTTAAGTAGCTATGGAATGTGTTTACTTTCCAGAAAGCCTAGAAACTACAACAGTATTATTTTAAACTTACATAAAACTCTTTGCCTAATTGCAGTCTTCGCCCCCTTCCCTTTCCAGTATTCTACGACTTGTAAAAGTGTATCCTCCTGATAAATCCACTCATTTTAAACATTGAGTGGTTATCGGTCTGACTCAAATTCACCAATCCGAACTGGTACAATACGGCCTATTCTAGTATAAGGATGCCCCAGAAATGGATGTCAAAAGGTTGACGTAACGAATACAGATACAAAGCCTCCATATACTTCCATGACAAACATTTTTTATGCCACGGTTCACCTGAATATGGTTTAAAATGAATTTCACTGAAAACAATAAAGGAGTTTTCATTAAACCGATTTGTTTCAATCTCGGTTGATAGGATGGTTCCAACCATGAACTTAGGAATAAAGGTAGAGGCCACACTCATCCAAATATGCTAATTAAAGAAAGAAATAGGGTGTGTAAGTAAGAAAAAGGTTTCCCACTTCCCCCTTGGCTAATGGGAGTGTAGCCAATGAAATGCAACATGGCACTAGGGCCATCCCTATGGGGAAGGAGGGCGAGTGAAGCTCCTGGATTCCGGATCAGTACACTACCACCTTCGGCCTCATCTTCACTTAACATCAGGTGTGATTGAGGTCAAGTGCTAACCCGTTGTACGTAAAAACAAAATGTACTTTATATGATTTAACTTAAAATTAAGTACAAAGGCGGACTTGTCATATAAAGGGATCTCTTCCAGTTACTTTGGTATTTTTTTGATAAATAAATATAGTTAAGTAGTATGTTAAAAAAAAATCTTCAGTACATTTTGCAGATTCATTTTCAATGTACCTGAAGGTCGTGGCGGACACAAAATATGTGATTTTTTCCAAAATGTTGTATGGAACCTTATTAAATTAGGGCGGAAGTAAGCGAGAAAGGGAGTACTTAAAGTCAATAACCCCGACTTCGTTTAATTGTAAAGTAATGCGGCATCCACCTTATTCTGTAACTCCATGGTCCTAACAGTGCGGAAACTCGCCGATAAATTTCAATGGGAGCTCAGAACTAAATCCTGGAAGTGTGATCGATTCTCGACGAACCACACACGGTGTTAAGTAACAATGGCTTGCTAAGCCGAATTCCTACCTATCGGGTGTTAAGAATTACGTCATAATTTCACTTACCGACTCATAGTCACACCAAGTTATCACACCAGTGTTACAAACAGGATTCTTTTTCTTGTTAGTCACACTACTAATTTTTCCAAACCATTTATTGTATTTATTCCCTAACTAGTGCTGTCCTAGCCTGTCCTGTCCTGTAAAATGGAATGTCATCTGGGATGTCATCTATATTTAACTGGCGCAAGCGAGCCGGACGAGTGCGAGCGAAGCGAGCACGGGAGTTTTTGGCACCCCGACATGGATAGGTTAGGTTCGCTCTGCTCGCCCGGCTCGCTTCCGCCATACCCTTCGTGTTAGGTTGACATTATTATAAATTAGTTTGTTCCTGTTAAACCTAAATTTTCAACAGGTACAGCACTAGCAATTATAGTATAAATGGTGTGGAAAAATTAGTAGTGTGACTAACAAGAAAAAGAATCCTGTTTGTAACACTGGTGTGATAACTTGGTGTGACTATGAGTCGGTAAGGATAATTTCGATATGACTAGGTACCTATGTTCTGCTGTCCTCGGGATTTTTATATTTTTACGATTAGCATTTTTTTTATGCACAACGGGTTAGGGCTTGACCTCAATCACACCTGATGTTAAGTGAAGATGAGACCGAAGGCGGAAGCTATCTTGTCTCTGACAACCGGAACACAACAATGCTGTTTGGCGGCAGATTTAGATAAGATGGTGGTAGCTAGCCAGGCGGACATTTAAAATGCCCTACCACCAACCAAACCGAGTACTAAACATGTACCCCGCTGGGGATCGAACCCGCGACCTCCTATTCGTAAACCCTATGTTGTTTACATTGAGCCACGGAGAATTTTACGAGTATTTAACCCTCTCTTTGCCCTGATTTATCTCAGTGGTCTCAGTGAAGCACTCGTGTCGCAATGGCATTCGCTTTTCGTTTCGATTAGCGAAGTTATGCAATGTCTGGCGCGGTCAGTCCTTGGATGGGTGACCACTAACGGCATTTTAATACGAGTGTTTCCGTGCTTAGGATGGCACGTTATACATATAGTCGATACCTTACAGATACAGATTGCTACGGAGGCAAATCACGCTCGATATAGGAGGTTAAGAAATCGTTGCAATAGAAAGTGTAGAGGCGCAAAGCGATGCTATATTCATGACTCTATACAAAATTATAGTCCACCGCAAACTTGGAAGTTTTTAAGTACTTTAGGCATTGGTAAATTTCCCATAAATTCACATAATGACGTTAATTTCAATGCACTTAATCAGCATTTCGCTCTACCACCTATAAACTTGAGTGATAGTACTAACATGTCTACACTTAGTTATCTTCAACATAAGTGAAATAGACGGTATTGGCATAAGTAGTTTAATTTTTTTTTTCCAAAACCTAAATCGAATAAAGCTTTGTGTCCTTTGACGGTCGCGTTAGTAGCCTATTCCATATAATTATATCATAAAATTTAATAAAAAATTTTTTTTTTTTTAAATATGAGTTCCAATAAAATTTCGCATGATATGGTAACCCTACGAATACCACCAATCGCATATCAATTAATCTTTTGAAAAAAAATTTATTAAATTACCTATGTAAACCCATACACACTCACAAACATAACAATTTACATATTGTATATACACGCGCATTTAATACATATATTACTAACGCCACTAACGTCTTCTCGTTTACCAATGAGTACCATATACATACATTTATAGATAAGTACCTACTCCTGCAAAGTTGTAATGGGGGAGGACCTGATGACCTGAAATACAGGCTACTGCCTAGTTTAGGCACCAGTCGCCCACAATTTTTATTTATAATTGTATCTATAATACTGTAATGTACGAATTGTGGAGCGAAAATAAACAAATTCAAATTCAAATCCAAATCCAAATCCAAATCCAAATCCAAATCCAAATCCAAATCCAAATCCAAATCCAAATCCAAATCCAAATCCAAATCCAAATCCAAATCCAAATCCAAATCCAAATCCAAATCCAAATCCAAATCCAAATCCAAATCCAAATCCAAATCCAAATCCAAATCCAAATCCAAATCCAAATCCAAATCCAAATCCAAATCCAAATCCAAATCCAAATCCAAATCCAAATCCAAATCCAAATCCAAATCCAAATCCAAATCCAAATCCAAATCCAAATCCAAATCCAAATCCAAATCCAAATCCAAATCCAAATCCAAATCCAAATCCAAATCCAAATCCAAATCCAAATCCAAATCCAAATCCAAATCCAAATCCAAATCCAAATCCAAATCCAAATCCAAATCCAAATCCAAATCCAAATCCAAATCCAAATCCAAATCCAAATCCAAATCCAAATCCAAATCCAAATCCAAATCCAAATCCAAATCCAAATCCAAATCCAAATCCAAATCCAAATTCAAATGCAAGTGCAAATGCAAATGCAAATCCAAATCCAAATCCAAATTCAAATTATATAGAATATAGGTACACAATGGTGTATTCGTGTTAAAAATAAGGCCCATTACATTCTGCCTTTTGAGCATGCAAAATTTAACGAATTATATCTAATTATAACAACCCATTATTATTTAATTATACACTTTAAATAACCCAACCCGCAACGAATGTTTAAAAATTATCAACGAAACGAAAACGAATTTTGAATTTGAATGAATTGAACACTGTTTCACTTACCTATTATGCCCTATTTTTTTTTCCTACCCGATATTAGGATACAATATCGGGATCATCAAGAGCTTAATAGGCATTTACTGAGATTACATCCATCGTCTTCGACCACATCGTCCATTAGGTGGGAATAGCCTAACGTAAGGCCAGTCGATTTAAAAGAAAGTTTTGAGAGGTAGGTACACGTACAACGAAGTGATCCTATAAGGATTTCTTTATATAACGAGGTCATTAACTATTCCCCCCTTAAATGCTAAAGATTCCCGCTGTTTGTCATTCCGATGACAAACATGTAACACGTTTATTAAATTGAGACTAACCCACTCAACACAACTAATCAAAATCTGCATGTTACTTTTGAGGTGACGTTTACAAAACACGGAACTGCGAATATCTTTTAAATCCTGTGGCAAATAATTTGATTTGGGATTGTTCTTTTTATTTTATCAGCAGTTCGTAAATTTTTATGCCCAACGGGTTAAGGATTGACCTCAATCATAATGACGCGGAGTGAAATGGGGCTGAAGGTAGCAGGTCGCTTACCCGGATCACCTGTTTTGGGAGATTTGATGTATTATCTCAAACAGCCGAAACCAAACAATACTATCATAGAAAATCATGATATCATAAAAATAACTATTTCAGTATTTAAATATAAATAAATATCTTTGCACATACACAAAGCGCCATCTAATTCCACACTAAGCGACTAGGCTTGTTTTATGGATACCAGATAGTTGATAAACTACACAAATACATTTTTTTTTGTAAATAAATACATATATAAATGAAAAACATTGTTTATAACTACTGTTTTTGTAAGTGTACTCGCTGTCTACTTTTACGTTACCTCATCTATTTGTCTCCTTACTGAGGTTTGCTGGAAGAGATCTCTTATAGAGATAAGCTCGCCTTTTGTATATTTTAATATTCCCCTGTTTTTTTTGTTTTGTTTGACGTGTATGCTTATATACAATAAAGTGTTAAATAAATAAAATAAATAAACATGTCTAGTATTCATTATACAAACATATGCTCTTAGCGGGATTCGTACCCACGAGCTTTTGGTATAGCAGCAAAGTTTCTAACTACTCCACCCAACAGGTCGTCACTATATATTAATTTTATAAATATATAAGTATAAATAAATATATAGCATCATTCAGGAAAAATAGAAGAAATAAAGATAAACTTGCAATTCATCTAAGCAGACTCCGCAAAATCAGAAATTCATTCAGAGGGCTATGCATGTTTTTTTCAATAATGGTTCCCGTTGATATACAAAATCACCTTTCAATAACTTTAAAGATACTTTTAAAACGGAAAATTATTGAAAAAGCATAATAAAATATCAGACTATTTAGATTATAGTTAGCCGTGGACATAACCAGCTTGTTTAGATGAAATATTATTGTGCTTTTGTGTAATATAAAAATCAGTTTTAAGAGAGCAACCCTTCGAGTTTCTTGCTTGTTCTTCTCAAGGAAAAATTGCTTTTGAACAAGCATTAGCTTAAAAAATGTGAAACCTTATTAGTATAAGTGAACCCTGTGCACCTACTAAATAAACACTTTTTTGACTATTGTTAGTTCCTTTTAATTCGGTTAATTTAATGTGATTGAGGTCAAGTACCAACCCGCTGTGCATAAAAAAAATATTATTTAATAAATCGACTACATGGCTATTAGCTCGAACAGTTACCCTGGTGGCATATTTAATCTAAAGCAACCGAACAACTTTATTCCCCTTCATAAATAGACAGTTTATGTACGCCCCCTCATTGGTTAGTCAACTTGTATAGTTTCAAATTTGATTAGTTCCTCATAACATTCGTTAATAATCAGATAACAGTAAAATGGATAACGTGATTTACAAGTTCGAAAGTTGCCCACGCATTGTTGGCATTCCAAAAGTTAGTATGAAATTATAGCAAAGTTTCAAATGAATTCATTTCTGGCTGTTTTGTGTTTTTTGTTTCAGGGCGTTTTGTGAGTGTTTGTGTTCAGTTATCTGGCTGTATCTCAGTAATGAGTGGTCCTATTAGAGTGCGATTTTTTATAATTAATATTAAATGACGACCTGTTTGGTGTAGTGGTTAGCAACTCTGACCACTATACCAAAAGGTTGCGGGTTCGAATCCCGCTAGGGGCATATGTTTGTGTGATGAATACGGACATCTGTACCCGAATTATGGATGTTTTCATTGATAATAAGTATTTATTTACAAAAAAAATGTATTTATGTAGTATATTAACCATCTGGTATCCACAACACAAGCTTATAGTTGTTTACTGTGGAACTAGATGGCGCTGTGTGTATGTCTAACGATATTTATTTATTAAATGAGGGGACAGGTTAGACGAGGGGGCAACGTTTGATAGAATATTTTTTTTTTGTTTAAACATACCTAGTTGATTTGATTTATCTACATGTTATAATAAATTGATTTCTTAGGGGTTTTACTATATTTTCATAGCTGTATTTCGTATTGCTCGTGTAAATTACGCCTCTTCGCGAAAAATTTATTATCGTATAACTTACATCGATACGTCTATTCGATGTTTTCAAACTAGAAGAAAACTTAGTTAGGTCGCTTCGTAACGGCTTGTATTTAATTCTGTAAGGATTATTGGTATGCCCTTTCGTGATATAATAAAACATTTGTATCAGGTTTAACTCAAAATCGATGAATAGTCAGATACGCCACTTCGTGATTGGACCGACGATATGATTATTAAGTCACGAAGCCGGTTAATTGCTGGATAATTGCCTTTATTAATAATGTTGACATTAATTTTGTCGCAACGCCAATCACGCGCCGGTTCACTGAGTCGTATTTCGCTGTGGTATACCAATAGTCCTTGCAACCGCACGGTTTACATGTTGATTAAATTTAATCAATTAGCAACGTTAACCATGGCTCGAATAATATATCCACAATCGCCATGACTGTGTGTACAGTTAACAGGAAATTATGAATTGTTTATTGTAAATCCAACACCGCGTGTTGGAAATGTTTGGTTTGAGATTCGGAATGAATATGATCACTGGCTACATCCGAAACACACGTAAATATTTGACGTCGATAATATAGGTTGTGAGACTGTTTTTGTATGAGAAAATTATGTTTTTGAGAACGTATTCCCGAACGAGTACGACATTGGAACCTTCAAGAAACGAGCCTACACCTTCCTCAAAGGCCGGCAACGCATCTGTGACCCTTTTGGTTTTGCGGGTCTCCATGGGCGGCGGTGATTGCTTTCCATCAGGTGACCCGCGTGCTCGTTTGCCGCCCTCTCATATAAAAAAAAAAAAAACTATTGGAATGATTTTTTTTTTTCGTTAACTGGATATGACCACAATCACACCTGATGGGACGTGATGATGTGGCCGAAGATGAAGCACGCGATCTCAGTAGATGCCTATTCACCCTGCTCTTGAAGATCCCAAGGTTGTAGGATTCAGGAAAAAATGTTTTCTTACCATTGTGTAGATTGGTTTAGGTATAGTATAGGTATTTTGTTATAAAACCTACAATATTAAATTAAAGTTACCACTGTGAACTTCATTGCGTTGTTGAAGATACTAAGATCTCCTAAAACAATTTCCTAGAAAAATAATCAATGGCTACTTTATTGAGCCGTGAAATTATTCATAAATTTAAAGAAGTTATTGATCGATTTCTTTACATACATAATTACTCTGCTGCAACGAAATTAACAGTGATAATGTTAATCTAATAGTCTATGTTTTATTTCTAAATACATATACTATGGTATATGGTAGACATAGTATTTGTTAGAAAGATATTTGTTCGACAGGTACAATATACTAAAAAATATCTTAAGATAACCTAGGTAAGTTCTATGTAATAAATAAATAATAAACAAATAAATATCCTTAGACATACACACAGCGCCATCTAATTCCACAGTAAGCAACTATAGGCTTGTGTTGTGGAAACCAGATGGTTGATATACTACATAAATACATTTTTTTTTGTAAATAAATACTTATTGTAAATGAAAACATCCATAACTCGGGTACACATCTCCGTATTCATCATACAAACATATGCCCCTAGCGGGATTCGAACCTGCAACCTTTTGGTATAGTGGTTAGAGTTGCTAACCACTACACCAAACAGGTCGTCAGATGTAAATACTTATTCAATACATACGTCGACATCCACATTGTCACTTGGTAACATAGCTTTTTTGTGAGAGTCGAACTACAGCACAAAAAAATATGCAAACGGTTTTGTGGAGCACTGTCTTTAAGTAAGACCATGTCATCATTTTCCTACCCTTATCCCACTCAAGGTGGGGTCGACACAACATATCTTCCTCTTCCACTCTCCTCTATCAGAAAGAAGAAAGAAAGAAAGAAAAGTATTTATTTGGATTTCTGTTAGAAGAGTATTTTATACAAAAGTTTACAATATACGAAATCCAAAAAGGTCTTCACTCAGCACGTGCGGGTTGGAGCATCCACGACGCTGGTTATCTGTGGAGCCGAAAAGCAGAGTGGTGCCACTGTACTACTTAATATTAACAACTCTCCATATCAACTACTCATGAACATCTATTTTTTACTTAATATAATTGTAGTGCTTTCTTAACTAATATTTAAATACATATCTATCTATTGTAGATATATTGACACACAAATGAATATATAAGTATCATATCACGATAATAATAAGTATAAACGACCTGTTTGGTGTAGTGGTTAGCAACTCTGACCACTATACCAAAAGGTTGCGGGTTCGAATCCCACTAGGGGCATATGTTTATGTGATGAATACGGACATGTGTACCCGAGTTATGGTTGTTTTCATTTATAATAAGTATTTATTTACAAAAAAAAAATGTATTTATGTAATATATCAACCATCTGGTATCCACAACACAAGCTTATAGTTGCTTACTGTGGAACTAGATGGCGCTGTGTGTAAGTCTAAGGATATTTATTTATTTATTATATCAGCAGTCATCTCCGTTCTCACCCCGTTCACACACAAAGCATTCCTCACGCAGTCTATCCACACCTTCTTCGGTCTACCTCTACCTCTGTATCCATCCACATTCATACTTAGCACTAGTCTCGTTACGTGTCTTTCATCCTTCCTCATAATGTGCCCAAACCATGCTAACTTATTTCTCCTCAACTTTTCGTTATTGGTGGAACCTTCAGACTTTCTCTGATATGTTCATTCCCTACAAAATAAAGCAAATAAAGATTTGTTGAATGGAACGAGAGTAGTATTATTAATAACAAGCTTATTTAACTAATCTCCTGTTAATTATGTACAAAAATATATGTAAATGTATTAAGCCGCCGTCAAGGAGCATTTCCTGGTGCTTTAATCTGTGTTCTCTTCTTAGCTTCTCTCTATACCTTAGCACAATCCTGTTGTCGCTTATTATTATTATTTTATATATCAATAAATATTTATTTTTGGTCCACCTATATATTTACGTTTGTATTTTGTTGCTATTTTATAAATGTTATGTTTAAATAGGTATATTTGTCCATTGATCTATGTATGTATGTGTATGTAAATATATGAAATGTATTCACGTAGTTTGTATCTGCATCCCTATTTAATACCGCACAACCCACCTATTTCAAATGTACTGTCCTTATACCCAAAGGTTGCCTGGAAGAGATCGCTCTTAGTGATAAGGTCGCCAAATTGTACATTCTATTCTTACCACTTTTCTGAAACTGTATTTTCTTATCTGTTGTGCAATAAAATGTATTTGTATTGTATTGTATTGTACATCATGAAGTTGATTATTTCATTTGTTGTTTAATTATTGTTGTATCAACTGAAAATCACCGCTTTGGTTAATACCACGGCATTGTGCTGAGCTGGTACCTACTTCAGCTTGCATTATTATGTCCAGCATTATTGTTTCAATGTAACAAATTCGTATACACATGGACAATGTAATCTGAATAAATGGTTTTTCTTTCTTTCCTTTATCTACAGATAAAATTAGGATATAATGCATTTTATAATTCGCAGTATTTAGCAGCAAGAGAATTGCATGTACCTTATTACAACGGTCAATAATTAATTACAACATTGAGCGTTCATGAGGCGAACCTGCGCATGACATATTAATTATTAATTCACGTGATGAATCTCTTTGTAATACCAACTATCACCAATATTAATTTAACATAGAGCAATATGGATTGTGTGTAATTAAAATTATTGGTGAATTGCATTAGATATAACGATATTTCTTGGTGGATATTGGCTTTTTACTTTGTTAATACCTTCTTTGAAATATCATCTATGTTGTAAGCTGTTGTTATAAATAAATAATAAAAATTAAATATCTTTGCACATACACACAGCGCCATCTAGTTCCACACTAAGCAACTAGGCTTGTATTATGGATACCAGATGGTTGATAAACTACACAAATACTTTTTTTTTGTAAATAAATACATATATATATATATATATATAAATGAAAAACATCCATATCTCGGGAACACAATGTCTGTATTCATCATACAAACATATCTCCCTAGCGGGATTCGAAGCCGCGACCTTTTGGTATAGCAGCAGAGTATCTAACCACTACACCAAACAGGTCGTCGTCCGTTATCCCTAAGAAAAAAAAACGAGCATCGGTGGCTATGCGGTTAAGACGCGGTCTCCCAATTTAGGAGGTCCGGTTTCAATTCCCAGGCAGCCAATGTACCAATGAGTTTTTAAATTTAATTTAATTACTTTATGTGCATTTATCCGACTGCTCTTAAACTGTGAAGGAAAACATCATGAGTAAACTTGCATGGCTGAGAAATAAAAATTCAAAGGCATGTGAAGTCCCCAACCCGCATTGGGCCAGCGTGGTGGACTATGGCCCATACTCCCTCATAGACGAGGAAAGGCCTATATCCCTGCAGTGGGATGTTTACGGGCTGATGATGATGATCATAACGTTATCATTGGACTCTGTAAGAACAACACAAGAAGGCTTTGAAGTATGTTTAAAATAATAGAACTATGTTTATGCGTCTTTTGTTATATAGCCAAAAAATGGCTGAAATGGCGTTTGGAAAATGGATTTTATTTACGAAAGCAGGTGTTTATATATGTTAGTTAAGTATATATGTTATTCTATTGTTCTTTTTGATACTGGCTAACGGTTGCGAAAAGCGGTACCTTGTGACCACGAGGTGATGGCCTCCAAGTCGTTAATCGCATGGTAATCCGTGTAGACAGTTTGTTCATGAAGTTTCACTAATGTTTTATGATTAATTTCCGTTTTAAGCGAGAGCGTCTCGAGAATGCGCTGCGCGTGCGACGGCCATATTCCAACAGTTAGAAAGCGGACAGGAAGCAGAAAAGGGAAAAAGTGTGCGGGTGAATGTTGGTATGCGTGAATGTTATGACTATTACCATATTAATAAATAAAAATGGACATAGATAAACTATTCCATTTTTTGGCGTAGACAGACACAATTAGGTATTTAGATGCTTTTGAATACTCTCTCTTTGTTGAAGTCTATTAAAAATGATGGCACGAACATCTTATTTACCGTCAGGTTTCCCAACAATCTTCGCTTTCTCCAATTTGTGGTAATACAATAAAATATCCCTATCGAACATATAAAAACACCATTGGTTGGTGATAGGGCATTTTAAATGTCCGCCTGGCTAGCTACCACCATCTTATCTAAATCTGCCGCCAAACAGCAATGTTAATAGCATTGTTGTGTTCCGGTTGTCAGAGATAAGATAGCCAGTTCCCCAAATTATTTGGATTTCCGTGTCAGTACGCTTCCACCTTCGGCCTCATCTTCACTTAACATCAGGTGTGATTGAGATCAAGTACTAACTTGTTGTGAATAAAAAAAAAAGACCAACATGTGAGTTTCATGGGCTTATTCTCAAAGGAGGACTGTAAATTCTGAACGACTGGTAACTTCAAAAATTTACTATTTTCAAGTGTAACTTTTGTCTTATGAAAATAAAACATTATTGATTTATTGATTGATGTAAACTTGCATAGAACTTGGTATATACTCTAAAGAATATCAATGATCGAATATGCCCGTATTCATCACAATAGCTTTCTCTAAACTCCCCAGACGTGTGCCAGCCAGCCTCAGGGCAGATTTTAGATTAATTAGTCGAAATATAATCAGCATAGTTGCCAGTGCGTCGAGTTCAGACGCCTTGACAGGTAGTTAATATTTGAGTTAAATACCCTTTGATGTATGCGCTCCTGGTGTAAATTAATATTAAACGCTACACACACACACACACACACAAAATGAAATTCAGTAACTTTACACGGCGTGTAGAGAAGACTCCTTGCAGCGCATGCATGTCTGGTTTCCCATCAAATTAAATGAAATATATAAGAAGTAATAGTAAATATCTTTGCACATATATACAGCGCCATCTAGTTGCACACAAAGCAACCAGGCTTATACTATGGATATTAGATCGTTAATATAACACAAATGTGCCGTTTTAGCACTCAAATAGAATAGAACCAACCCGTCTCTTCCCGTGGGTGTTGTTAAAGGCGACTAAGGGACTTTACACCAAAAATCATCTATAGATTTACACAATTCAACGGCGATAAGCTCACTCCCTGTCACGTGTGTATTTCTGTATGTTTTATAAAGTGAACCGAATGTTTTATTTTTATTTTTTTTTATTTTATTTATTTGGGAAACAAACAGTCATATATCGACATTACATAACTAATATTATATAGTAATAGACGTCGAGTTCCACAGTTTCTTATTCCAATTAATTTTTGTGTGAGCTCAATAGAAAACAAAAACTTAATTATTGCACTTAAATTACTTGATGTTACATAATTCAAATACAAAGTAAGATGCTTATTAATACAATTATGTGCAAATAATAACTTATTACTAAAACAATTTTCTCCGCACCTCATTTCTAAATTTGCCCAAGGACAGAGCGATTAAAGTAAGTATTCATGACGTAGTTAGTTTTACAAACTGAATTTTGAAATGAAAATTTTAAACGGAAAAATGTACGAGGAACTCTTAAGGATACTTTCTCAAGCAAGACTGATTTACGATTTTATAGAATGATTTTTATAGAATGATTGAATGATTGAGAATGATTGGATAGAATGTTGTTTCAATAATGACGCAAATTTTTCAAAACACAAATATTGACAAATCGACATTATTAACATTGAAGCATAGCCCTTGATAACGTTAGGTAATATGAACTAACAATATAAACATGACTTACCGAAGTGCTCTATGGAACAAAATTTTCTTTAAATATTTTTACAAGGATTTCGCTTTTTAAACGAGTAATCTAGGGTCTTCGAGTCCAAAGCAAATAGGCCACCTTTTTACCTGTTTAACCTTTTTACTCACTTAACCTTCGACCTTCCTCGCTCACCATCAGGAGGTCGAACATTAAGCGGACTTCTTTAAAAATTCTAAAATGAAAACATTGGCCTAAAATAGAAATATAGGTCTATTACGTTATGTAGGTAGTCCGAAAGCATTTTAGCGGGTAATTTGGCGATTGATGTTACTTTGACGGGAGAAAAATTTGCGCGTGCATAATAAAGTCCTTTTTAGCTTCGTGGAAGTTATATCTTATTTATGTCCTTCGCTATCGCCATCGCCTTTTGAAGGATACTAAATAACTGTAACCGATTGCGGTGAAGAACTGTCGCTCGAGAAGCAATCTGCATGCTTAAGTGCTGCAACCGTATTTGCACTTTATCGACTGAGAGTTAGCATACGTTTCCGTACAAACCTAATGGTGTCAGTCCATACCACGGATATCGAGACTAGAAATGTAAATTTTTTTATAAATTTTTTTTATCTGATATTTTTTTTGTATGCACAACGGGTTAGCACTTGACCTCAATCACACGAAGTGAAGATGAGGCCAAAGATGGAAGGTTACTTAGATTTGTAAGATGGTGGTTTTTAAATATTCGCCTTGCTATTTATAGCAAGGCGAATATTTAAAAATTCGCTGTCGTGTTTTGTGGTTTATCTTGCCTAGCTGTTAGAGATACGGAATCCTAAAAAAACGGCGAACTAGAAACGCGTTTCATCATCTCAACTAATGAATCGTGACGATGTAGCCGAAGACACAACGCGATCGCAGTAAATGCATATTCATTCTAAAGATACTCACTACCCTTGACGAGGAACCCGAGAATGTATTGCGTCAGCTTAGTACATGTGGTGACGCCTTCCTTGTATGTTTTGTTAATTCCAATCCAATCCAATTGGTGAATTGACGGTAATATAGCCGAGGATGATAATATCCTTTTGTTTTTACACCAGAGGTCTTGACAATAATTCACCAAATCGTAGAGCAGTATCGTAGTTATCTTTCTAGATAATTGCTACGTTTGTCTACGAACCGTAGCTTGAAGCTATACGCGTCGCTACGGATATCATTACTTTTTCGGTACGCTAAGGGAAAAAGTGAAATATGTGTTTGAAATAATTAGTTTTTAGCATTAAAATATATTACACTCATTCCTTAATGACATGCTCGGAGTAAGAGCAAAGGATGTAGGTCGCATAAATATTTTTATTAACTTTGATAGTTATCGTACGAGAAATACAGTTGGATTTATTTATTTATTTAAAGAAAAATCTATCTTATTAAGTAATAAAGCAAATTTTATTGATTGATAAAAAATGACAACGATTACTCTAATTACTTTTTTAACAGTTGTCATAAAAGTGTATTATTATAGCTTTCCTTATGGTCAAAGCGTATCTTCTATCCCTAGGGACTCAACCTTGTTGTCTTATTAATTGTCATTAGAACACCAAAACCACGGAACAGTAAAAGCAAGACCAAAGACTGCATTTGCATTTATGCATTTATAAACAAATTTTTTTTAGATGTAATTTTATAACTTTCGTTTTTAGCACCTAGAGAGAAAATTAGCTTTTTAGTCGATACTAAACAGCAATTACCGGTATAATAGCTCGATTTAGTCCCTTGTTAAACAATCCACTATTATAGACCCTTACCTTGCCGCTATAACAATTCGTTACAGAAGTGATCTGCCGCTTTCCAACTACTTCAACCTTATTGACTGTTCTGAAACTGTCTTCGGAGAACGTTAGGAATTCAGGGCCGGATCAAGAAAACTTATAAAGTCACCCTTATGGTACTGGATGGTTATTACAAAGTATAATTTCAAACAATTTCAACGCCCAACGAAAAACGACAGTTGTTGTGTGATTGACGGGGATATGTGTGTGTGTGTGTATATGTGCGTCCAGCCTTTGTCAGGATGTATTTTTAAACGACTTCAAAAAAGGAGAAGGTTCTGTATTCGGGGCGTATTTTTTTTTTTTTTTAATGTATGTACACCGATATCTCCGAGATTTAGCGGTTGATTCACATGGTTCTTTTGTAAATGAAAGGGGATACCGTCGAGTTGGTCCCATTGTAATTTCAGCGCAATCGGTCCAGTAGTTTTAGTGTAATCATGGTAAACATCAGAATGGCATTACATATTTAGACGATTTTGTAGTTTTTACACAGGGAATTGTATTGTATGTGTATGTGGCTGTTGCAGGTCAACGGAGACCTGTATCACTGCGACCGTTGCCGATCTATTGTGATCGCCACTAACCTACAGTTCGTTGCTCAGGTTTGCCTCTTTGAGGAATTGGATAATTTTCCTACACAGGGAAACTATTATTGCAGTAGTTTAATTAAATTATTTTTTCCAGGTTTTTTGAAGGCGTTTTTTTTTAAATCCTTTTTTATATTTTATTTATATCTGGCAAAGAAACAGCGAATGTTAATGGGTGTCCTTTAATTGACATAATCTAATTGTCCTAATATAAATCCGCATAACAGACTTGGCATAACGCAAATGCGCATAATATTAAATCCGCCTGATAATAAAATCACATAATATAAATGTACATAACATTATCTAGTATAACCTTATTATTTATAAAATCAATTTACATAACATATTACCGAGTACCTATACATAGTTATTTAAAGCTGTATAAAACTTGCTCATCATATTGTGGCGAGCGATCAAGATGGGTCGGAGCACCCCGACACTGTTGGTTAGGTTCGCTTCGCTCCTCCCGCCTTAACCTTCGATGTTAGGTTCAACGTATGAAAAGTAATATTATACTTATTAAATTTATGCTTTGTTATTGTTATGAATTATTAATATTATGCACATTAAGATTATGCGGTTTTAAAATTATGCGGATTATGTTATGCGAGTTAAAAATAGGAGTATTTAATGTATACGTTTTAATATAGACCCAATGTTAACACAATACGCTTGTAACAAAAATATAACAATAGCCAAAACAGTTTCCACTAATTAGTGATGATATATCATGGCACACTTGCACACAACAGGTTGCTTTGCTTACTCAATTATTTATACAAAGTTTTTTTTTTTTTTTTTTATATGAGAGGGCGGCAAACGAGCATGCGGGTCACCTGATGGAAAGCAATCACCGCCGCCCATGGGCACCCGCAACACCAAAAGGGTCACAGATGCGTTGCCGGCCTTTGAGGAAGGTGTCCACCCCAGAATAAGTAGGGCAGCCTGAGCGATGAGGGATTCTCCAGCAGTGCTGGTACCCTCCTGGGGTACTAACTCTTTAAATACCGCTACCATTCTGGAGAGAGACTGGAAGGTGGGCCTCCGGCGCCCTCGCTCACCGGACGAAGCGCAGTGGCAAAATGCCACTACTCAGACGTCGGTCTTCTGCGAGAGGGTGATACTTCCCCGGTCGAGCCGGCCCATTCATGCTGCAAGCTAATAGCTTACAGCGTGGCTCTACCACTACTATTTGATGAATAGTATGGCGTTACATGGCAGAATTATGTATACATATTTTTTTTGTTATGCACAACGGGTTGATACTTGACCTCAATCACACTTGATGTTAAGTGATGACGAGGTTGAAGGTGGAAGCGTACTGACCCGCAAACCCCAACACATTTGGAGGACTGGCTATCTTATGTCTGACAATCGGAACACAACAATGCTATTAACATTGCTGCTTGGCGGCAGATTTAGATAAGATGGTGGTAGCTAGACAAGCGGACATTTAAAATGCCCTACCACTAACCAAACCGAGTACTTAAACATGTACCCCGCTGGGGATCGAACCCGCGACCTCCGAATTGTGTATTGTGTTAAAGTATTTTTTTAAACTGTATTTTTTTATAGGCTTTAATCACTCAAGTGATTATGCCAACCCTATTATACTTTAAGCTATATTTACTATAATTTCTTAAGACTATGAAAAATAAACTTATATACTATAACTTTACTTACAAAGGAAATAGTTTCGACCAAAGCACATTTAAATGTACCTAGATCTAACGAAATAATATCTAATATTTTAAGTAGAATTTGCCTTTATGGAGCATTACGGGCATACTCCAAAAGAATATGGTACATACCTTCAGGGTGATTCGGAAAAGTTTTCTTGTCATTGCTATTGTTATTCTGTGTTAAATAAATATAAGTCTATATCCATGAGGAATTTAACGACGTGTTTTAGTAGTTAGAAGCTCTGACTACTTACCAATAGGTCGCGGGTTCGAATCCCGCTAGGGGCATATGTTTGTATGATGAATACAGACACGTGTTCCCGAGTTATGGATGCTTTTCATTTATATATGTATTTATTTACAAATAAAATGTATTTGTGTGGTTTATCAACCATCTGGTATATACTACTCTGTGTAAAAAGTATCGGGAATATGTCAATAAAAAGACCCGCGTAAAAGAGGTCGTTCTAATTTTTTTACTGCATGTTGGTAGCACTGTACTGATTTAGCGCGCAAAATTTGAGCGGGATCTGTCATTTAATTTGTTTTAAACTACACTTTTTGTTGGTCATAGTTTTGAGTCCTCGGCGATTTTTACAATGGAAAATATTGTTGAACAAAGAGTGTGCCTTAAATTTTGTGTTTCAAATGATATTTCATGTGGTGAATCACTAAAAATGTTGCGAAATACCTACGGCGAATCGTGTATATCGAAAACAAGGGCTTATGAATGGTATAAGGCTTTTAAAGAAGGCCGAGAAGTAGTAGTAGACTTGCCTCGTTCTGGTAGACCTTCAACCGCTACGACCAAAGAAAACATCGACAGAATCAAGAAGCTAGTGCTCGAAAATCGACGTATGAGTCTGAGAGAGTTGGCTAGTGAGGTGAACATATCTTTTAAGTCCGTCCACAACATTCTCATTGACATTTTAGGCATGAAACACGTCGCCGCTCGACTAGTTCCAAAAGAGCTCAATTTTGTTCAAAAAGCGCAGCGAAAGCATGTCGCTGAAGACATGGTTTCCCGAGCTTCTACGGATCCGACCTTTATGAAACGTATAATAACTGGCGACGAGACATGGGTTTATGAGTACGACATGCAAACAAGCCAACAGTCTTCAGAATGGCGTCTCGAAAACGAGCCGAAACCCAAAAAACCGCGGCAAAGTCGCTCCAAAATCAAGGTGATGCTGACAGTTTTTTTTGACTACCGTGGTGTGGTTCACTCCGAATTCCTTCCAGAGGGAGAAACAGTGAATAAAGAATATTATTTAGGCGTCATGAAGCGTTTGCGTGAGAGTATCCGCCGAAAACGTCCAGATTTGTGGCAACACAACTCATGGATGCTGCACCATGATAATGCACCATCACACACAGCCATTATAGTGAAAGAGTTTTTAGCGAAAAATTCAACAAAAGTTCTCGACCAAGCACCGTATTCACCTGATATGGCTCCGTCTGAATTTTTTTTATTTCCCAAGTTAAAATTACCACTTCGAGGAAAACGTTTTGAGTCGATAGAAGCCATAAAAGAAAATTCGCTGAATGAGCTAAAGGCCATACCGCAAATAGCCTATGAAAAATGTATGGAAGACTGGGTGAAGCGGTGGAGATGTTGTATTGCAAGCGATGGGGCCTACTTTGAAGGCGATAAAATAAATTTAGATGAATAATTTGTATTTTTTGTTTTATTGACAAATTCCCGATACTTAGTACACTGAATGTATAATACAAGCCCAGTTGCTTAGTGTGGAACTAGATGGCGCTGTGTGTATGTACAAAGATATATTTATATATTTCATATAATTCTCTTTTCACCGGAACTATGGGACGTCGAAGTTTGTGAACTTTTAAGGTTAAGAAATAAACTCGCTACGCGAATACGCAACGATGACAAATCGTCGAACTTTCCCGATGCTTTGCCAAAATTCAGTGATGAGACTTCACTGTAAATAGTTTGTAGGTTGTTCTTGGAGAATTCTTTAAGAAGTCGAGACTTATAATGTGATAATAATGACTTCACAGTTTAAAACAAAGTTTTATCCCAACTAATATTATAAATGCGAAAGTGTGTGTGTGTGTATGTCGCATGTATGTATGTGTTTGTTTCCTCTTCACGCCTAAACGGCAGGTCTGATTTGGCTGAAATTTGATTGGTAGACAGATTAGGACCTGGAGTAACATACAGGCAATTTTTTTTTGCTGAACCGATTTTGATGAAATCTGCCACGCGGACGATTTTGAATTCGAACCCTTATTATTTTGGTGGTAATACCAAAACTTCAAACTTCAAGTATTTATTTCAACGTAAGATACATGATATCATTTGTTGAATGTCAATTAAAATCTTCTGAAAATATTAAAGGCTTATTGCATTTATTTGTCAGTCAGTATCTCCAAGCTACTACAGCTTCGGAAAGGGAAATCATCTATGGTAAAAGAAAGAAATCTCAATAAATACGAACATGAATTCTGTACAACCAGTTCATCATCATAGATTTTCAGAGCGACTAGTTACAAGCAGCTTGCATCCAGCCAAAGATATCTAATTAATTGGGCGATAAGTTTTGGCGTTATTAATTTTATGTCGACTTAACTACGCGTGTCATCTTATTTTTCTTTGGTTAAAGACGACTAACTCCCAAGATCCATTAAAACTAGATGGCGCTGATACAAACAGTCTTGACTAATTAAGATTATTTTCTTCATTTATTTTTTGAATTGAACAGTAATTTTAAGCTATTTATTTCCAGATTTTGAAATGTTGCGAGGTATGGTTTTCAGTGTGGCGATTGTCGGTCCTCTTGTTTTGTTTTTAGTTCATGTTAATAACTAATAACAATAATATTAGTTATGAAGTTGGATATTTGAAAGATTGTAGTTATGAAGTTTTTGGCGCAACTTCTTCAATTCTGCAATTTGAAGTCGGATGAAGCAAAACTGGTTTTCACTGATGAATATTTTTGTATCTTACATTAAAAAATACATTTTCGACTTTGACTTTGAATTACGAATTCGCATCGCGGGATTTTATTCCTTGTTTTTGGCCCTTAATTCGGTCCTGTTCATATTACATGCGAGACGTATGTTACCAAAACTAATATTGTCTGATTAGGCCAAGTCACAGAAACTTTACGTATAACCTTTAATGCTACATAATATTTATTAGCAATAAATAAGTTTCCCTCACGAATTCGCGTAAACAACATAACACTAAAGGTGGCTATGCAGTCAACGGTGACGTCTGTCTAAAGCTAACAAAAACGCTGCTTTCATAAATGTATGTATGTGTTCTCTTTACAGTTTGATTCAAAATGATAAGCCTAGACTTTGTTCGGACAATCATATATATACTTCTGTTCATTTTTTTTTAATCATAACTGTTAACAAAGTCTCTCAATTTCTCACTCAAGTATTCCTTTTTATTGTTATTGTTAAGTGTATAACTAAATTTACCTTATGTTTGCTTTATTATTAGTTAAATAATAACATTGCTATGGTAGAGTGATACTTACAAGGAGAGCTCATTTGTTAAAACTGATCTTTTACCGAAAATAATATTGAGTTATTGAATTTCTATAAATTTCTGAAATACTAGATTTATAATGTTTTGTTCTTATCAAATCAAATCAAAAATGCTTTATTTTGTAGGTACACAGGGTACACTTAAAATAGTCAGATTTTACATTTTTAAAGGTACTGCTTGTTCAAAAGGCAATTTTTCTCTGAGAAGAACAAGCAAGTAACTTGAGAGGTTGCTCTTTAAAAAAAAAGTTTACATATTACAAAATTATTAATTATTATATATATTAAAATACAAGCTAAGTGTGGTGAAACACAATCAATTGCGGCACTAATATTTTTTACTGATAAACCGTGAAGCTCGGCAGTTTTTTTTCTTTATTGCACCAAAATATTACAATAACAGAGTACAAACAATAGGTCACGTACAAAGGTGGACTTATCTCTTTAATAGATCTCTTCCAGCCAACCTGAGCATTGAAATAGGAAACTTAGTAAATTTGGGGTTTAGCAGTAAATTGTGTGCAAAAGAAAAAATCCTATAACGAATAATAAAACAAATAAAAAAAGAAAATTTATAAGATTTTTTCTTGTCTAAAGATCGAAATGCTTTTAAGATGTCTATAGGACTTACATGATTAAATTTAAAATCCATCACAAAGTCACAAATCTCCACATTTTGTTTAAGTAGCGATTCAGCGAGTGTGGGACATGAATTCAGAGATTATGTAGTCGATAATTTGAATTATATATTGAATTTTTCAAAAGCTTCTGCAACTTCTAATTATGAAGTTAGAATTCGATCATTAATTTTGTTGTTGTTGTGTTGCGAGCTTTACTAATCATAACCAACTTCAGGTAATACCGATAAAAAATTCTCAAACGCTAAGTAAATTGATATGAATGGAACATTCAAATCACAATGATATAAACCTTATCTAAATGTTTTTATGACGACGGTTAGGTCTCTAGATGAAGTACTTTTCTTTTTAAAGTACTACTTATGGGATGGCTAAATGTTTTTGAAACTCATTAAAATTTTAAAATGATGGTTTGGTCCGGAGTTGGACGTGATACTATTTTCGTGCATAGATGATCTAATAGTAGCACATTCGATGAGCATATCTTTCTTTGAATAAAAATAAAAAATAAAAATAAAAATACTTTTATTTCTCCTGTAATAGTATATAACAGTATTGAGGCATCCCCAGAGAGTAAAATATAATACTCGTGTTGGGGTTGACTCGCTCGTTCCCCGGACATAATTGGCGGAGCTTAGAAAAATAAAACTCTAACAAAAAAAAAAAAACAAAAATTTAAACACAAAGAAAAGAAAAATACTCATTTTAAGTTTTCTAGTTAAACTTTTGAATATAACGTGTTCTTGGAAATCAGAACTGATGGAAGGATTATAACCCAGTATATAACGCTTTTATAATCAGGTTCCAGTGGACATTCAAAATTTACCTTTATATAAATTCAAAACCTTATGATGATTATTTACCAAAGGCTATTATAAAATTTCTGACTATCTGGATGATAAGCAAGCATGGACATAAAAAAAAAAATAAAATAAAATAGTTTATTTCAGGATTAGACCCATATTTTGGTTAGTAACTTAAAAATAAAATAGGAGTAAGTTAGTATCTTAAATCTATAATAACTGTGAACAGAAGGGACCATACGACTGCTGCGGCACAATCAGCATTATTTGGATGGGTGCAAGCATATCCAGTGCCGCAGCATCACGGAATCCCACCTGTCCGCCAGTGTGCTCAGGATGGTGTTGGAGCTGCCGCGCACGCGCTTCAAAATTGACGCGCTACGTTTCCTGATTATGGCGTGAAAACCGTCTATATGCGCATCGGCAAACATTCCCGATGCGCTACAGAAACGCGGCAGCCCCATCAGCATTCTGAACCCGTTATTAAACTGAACGCGCAGCGCACTGTACGTCCTCTGCGTATAATTAACCCACAGATTGCTCGTGTAAAATGACTGACAATATGCTTTAAAAAGCGTCGCCTTAACATGAGCGGTACAGCGAGAAAATCTGCGGGCCAACATGTTGCATCGGACGGACAGCGCCCTGCGCTCCCTCTCTATATCTACATTATCACGAAGGTTCTCCGTGACCCAATGGCCCAGATACTTAAATTGCGATACTCGTTTGAGAGGAGTACCGTTCAGAGCGATAGGTGGTACATGTTGACAACACTTAGTACCCGCCCGGAACACCATAAACTCGCTCTTTTTCGCGTTGTATCTGAGCCCATGGGCCACCGCATAGGATTCACATATATACAATAATTTGCGTAAGGCTCCGATCGAAGGACTCAGCAGCACCATGTCATCAGCGTAGCTGATGTTATTTGTGCACACACCATCTATGTGACAGCCAATTTTAGTGCCACTGAGTTCCTCGATCAGACCGTTCATGTACAGGTTGAACAGCTTTGGAGAGGTGATCCCTCCCTGCCTCACCCCACACTGCAACCTGTACATGTCCGAGTAAGAGCCCGCCCATCTCACACTATTGGTCTGATTATTGTACCAATGGCGAAACACTGAAATAATCTCATGTGGTAAGTCACTCTCACTCTCCAGTTTCTTCCACAGCAGATTGTAATTTACCAGGTCAAATGCCTTGGACAAGTCCAAGAAACAGGCATATACCGGCGTTTTCCTGGCGGTATAGTACTGAACAGTTTGCTTGAGACAAAATATCGCGCTTTCAGTTGATAGTCCTGGTTGAAAACCAAATTGCGCCTCATTTAATTTTAGATGTTTATTCAGGTGTCGGTCAAGCAAACCGTCCAGTACCTTTGCTACGACTGTTGCCAGGGAAATTGGCCTATAGTTGGACAAGTCCGAAGCATCTCCCGTTTTGTTTTTTACAATGGGGACAACTACTGTTTGCATTAAATCAGCTGGCAAGTGAGAATGACTCATACAGAGATTAAAAAACAATGCTAAGACCCTCGGCAGGTGCACACCGGCGTACCGTAAATGCTCAATACTGAGCCTGTCGTGACCTGGGGATTTACCCCGTACCATATCCTTGATCACACGCGCCACATCCTTCGCGGAGAATCTAATACTCAGGTTACCAGAGCGACAGTCAGCACTAGGCACCACAGCCGCCGGCCCGAGAGGCGAGTCCACTCTAAAGTGCCCTTGAAAAAGTCTAGCTATTTCAGCGGGTTCTGACACGCCAGCAACGCTCACGGGAAGGCTCGCCTTAGGGTTTAGTTTGTTTGTCTCTTTCCAAAAGAGTCTAAAATCTTTGCTGGAATGGTGTTGGGCAAGAATGTTCATTTTAATTTGTTGCTGGTTGTTCTGGCACCACTTCAGCTTAGATTTAAAAGTTCTTCGGGATTCGACCATATCCCTGTGAATATTCCCAGTGCTAGGCCTGCCATAGAGTTGCCACATTTGAAAACAAAGTCGAGCCCTTTGGTGAGCGTCCCTTACATGTTTATTCCAGCCAGTCACATTTTTACCCTTATTGTGCTTAATTTTATTACAACTAATGATAGCACTTTCAGTGAGTATAGAGATTATACTTTTGTACATAATATCCACTAAATGTTTATGACCACTATCAGAACACTTTATGTCAGCACAATCACGAAATTCTATAGGAAATTCTATCTCTCTCAATTTATTGTGACAAAACTCCTCATATATATTCATTTGTTTGGAGTCCCTAACGCTCCAAATTACATCACTACGACCTTCGTTTGAAAAATCCACTTTAGACTTTATCAGGTTAATGTCACATTCAAGGACCACAGGATGATGGTCCGACCAGTAGGTGTCATATAGCACCTCCACGCTTACAACCGTATGTTCAGCAGCGCTAGTCACTAAGCAGTGATCGAGCCAGCGCCGACAGCCGTGCGCATCACTCACGAAAGTATAAGTGTCTGACGGCAGTAAATCTATATCCACACATTTCCATATCTGCTCTGAGCAAAAGTTTAACAGTTCATAAGCAAAAAGCTCACCGGGGTGTGGGTTGAAGTCGCCGAGCATGTACACTGCATCCACATTACTGGTTTCGATCACCGCACTCATTTCACTTAGACATTCGGTAAACTCTAACAAATTATCATACAAGTCCGTTGGCATGTAAACAGAAAATATTATCAACTAGATATTATCAGGTAGCACTATCTTGATTGCCGCGAGACGCACACTAACGCACTCGATGACCGACACTGACGTGAACAGGTTCTTCCTCCACAATAGCGCCACCCCGCCGTACGGCCTGCCTCGCAGAACGCCTGCCGATGTGTCCACCGCGGACTTTCCAGTGAACGCAAAATTGTCATCTATGCTCCCCAGAAAAGATATGTCGTGAGGGAGAAGCCACGTCTCTTGTAAAGCAATGACATCTGCTGTGCGACACAAATTCCTTACGCAGTCGACGGACCTAGTTACATTTTTACAGTTGAAACTTAAAAACTTTGCTGTACGTTTGTAGTTCATCATTTGAATAGTATAATAAATACAAATATGCATATACAATTTCCATTATCATTGTTTTTTATCAGTAACATCTCGGAAATTAACAAAACGCCGGTACGCTATCCCATCAGGCCAGAAATCTTCTTTTAGAAATATTTCAATTTTATGTTTGGGTACATAAATCTTGTAGGCATCATACTCTTTTGAAGTTTTCATAATTATCTTGTTTATTGCCACCTTTATTTTAACCTTATTCTCGATATAGCTAAGTATGTCACACACGGACACATCCTTCGCAACATTGTATATATATAAGGGAATATTAATCTCCGCCGCCTTGAACTTTTCATCGGGGTCTGTTGATGCATTTCCCCTCTTGCCAATAAATCTATTTTTCATCCTCTTTCGCTGTACCGTAATCCATTCCTCATTGTGTGGCTGCGATCTAAAAATTCCTCCTCGAGCAATGTCCGCTAAAGTATTTTGTGATATTGTGTTATTATTGCATTCGAACGACCCGACAGTGTGTACGACAGTCTGCACCGGCCGTTGTCGTTGCGCCTGAGTCATCGCCTCGTCATTCGTAACATCGGGGCATCGGCTAATAGTGTCGTGCCGGTCGCAAGCAGCTGATTCACCACTCGGATCATTATCCGCTTGTTGTTGCGGAGTTTTCTGTATCAATGTACCCTCAGATGAAAAATTTGTATGTTTAATACTCCTATATTCTTGCGGAACCGATGGTGAAGATTCATACATAGACCGCTCGGCGATATTCAGTCTAATTATACAATATAATATAATTGTAACCCAAACTTATTTAAAATAGTAACCCTTGAGTTTCTTGCTCGTTCTTCTCTGGGGAATCTGCTTTGCGAATGAGCAATAATGTCAATAATTTTAATATTAAGATAAAAAATGTGACGTTTTCAAGTGATAGTCTTTATCCTACGAAATAAATATTTTTTGACTTTGACTTTGACTTTGATCACATTATCATATCAGCATAAGATAGCGATCCTACTATTAAAGCTATAGTAAGTTACACTTATGTATTCTTACTGGACTATTAATAGAATATAAAGTCAGTTTTGTCAGTTTTATCCAACTAATGATTTCTTTATAATACCATACAATATCAACCAGTACAAGAACGAGTATATGATACATTTTATTTCAATCAATATTACAAAGCAGGGCAGTTGGTCGTAAAAAGGTGCCGGTTTTATGAGAGAAACTTTATGGCACCTTAGTTACATACACCCTTCATGTAAAAACACCTCAGGGTTGAGTGTCGGTAGGTAATGCCACTTGGCAACATAGAAAACTTGGAACAAGTATTACAAGATATTCATTTTATGTGATTATTGACGCTCACTACAAGAAATAAAGATAAACTTGCAGGTCACATAAGTCGCCTCCACAAGGTCAGTAATTCATTCAAAGGGTTATGTATACGCTTTTTCAATAAAGTTCCTGTTGATATACAAAATCTTCCTTTCAATAAATTTAAAGATACTATAAAACAGAAACTTATTAAGAAAGCATAATATAAAATATCAGATTACTTAGATGATAAACAATCATGGACATAACCAGCCCGTTCGCATAACCAGGCTATTTCACAATTAATAATGAAATATTATAATATAAAATAATAATTTTGTAATATAAAAACCTTTTTATAAAAGAGCGACCTCTCGAGTTTCTTGCTTGTCCTTCTCAAGGGAAAATTGCCTTTTGAACAAGCAGTAGCTTTAAAAATGTAAAATCTGACTATTTTAAGTGTACCCGTCTACCTACAAAATAAAGCATTTTTTGATTCTGATTTTGATTAACTCTAAAATTTACTTATTGGGATTTTTTTTAATCCACAACGTGTTAGCACTTTAACATAAAAGTACTAATTAAAGCTAATTCTTAAAAAACACCACTAAACCTATCTAAATCAAGAAAGCTAGGGACCATCCGGCTTAAAAAAATATTTTTTGAATCGGTTCAGTCGTTTTGGCACAAGGACAGATAAATATCCACCAATCCGCACTGCGCACGCGAGGTGAATTATGGCCTGTACCATTTCTCGTGAGAGGCTGTTGATGCAATTCCGCCTCCGTGGCTCAATGTACACAACATTGGGTTTACGTTTCGGAGATCGCGGGTTCGATCCACAGCGAGGTGCATATTTAAATACTCGGTTTGGTTGGTGGTAGGGCATTTTAAATGTCCGCCTGGCTAGCTACCAAATTTGCCGCCAAGTAGCAATGTTAATAGCATTGTTGTGTTCCGGTTGTCAGGGATAAGACAGCCAGTCCCTCAAATGTGTTGGGGTTTCCGGGCAGTACGCTTCCATCTTCGTCTTCATTTTCACTTAACATCAGGTGTGATTTAGGTCAAGTATCAACCCGTTGTGCTTAAAAAAAAGAAGATTTTTTTGTTACGTGTGTTACGCGCTATCTTCGTCAATTTTTGATAGATTTTTATAATGTTTGATAGGGTATAGCGCCAAAGCGGTACCAAATTTTATAACCGCCTCTGTGGCTCAATGTGTACAACATAGGGTTTACAATTCAGAGGTCGCGGGTTCTATCCCCAGCGGGGTACATGTTTAGTAATCGGTTTGATTGGTGGTAGGGCATTTTAAATATGCCTGGCTAACTACCACCACTTATCTATGCATGCCGCCAAACAGCAATGTTAATATGAATGTCCTGTTCCGATTGTCAGAGGTAATATAGCCAATCCCCCAAATAAGATGGGGTTTCCGGGTCAGTCACGCTTTTACTTTCGACCTCATCTTCACTTAAAATCACGTGTGATTGAGGTCAAGTGCTAACCTGATGTGCATAAAAAATGCTGTATAGACATGTGTTTTTTTACGTAGATGATATTTCCGTAATTTTTTTTTAATGCACAACGGGTTTTTACTTGATCTCAATCACACCTGATGTTAAGTGAAGATAAAGTCGAAGGGGGAAGCGTACTGACCTGGAAACCCCAACACATTTGGGGGACTGGCTATCTTATCACTGACAACCGGAACACAACAATGCTATTAACATTGCTGCTTGGCGGCAGATTCAGATAAGATGGTGGTAGCTAGCCTGATGGGCATTTAAAATGCTCTACCACCAACCAAACCGAATACTTAAACATGTACCCCTCTGAGGATCGAACCCGCGACCTCCGAATCGTAAACTTTGAGCCTCGGAAGCGGTTAAAATATATTCTCTCAGGCGTTTTGTTAATTTTTAATTTGAATGAAAACTCTCGGATATTGTTTTATTTGCAAATAATATGTTTTCACACAAGAAGTTCGCTACAGAGTTTGGTTGTCTCTGTCGAGTTTTCACATTAAAAAAAAAAAACGAAAATAAATTTCCGTTTGACTTAACAAGCGAGACATAATAAAAAGCAGGTAACTCAGTAATATTTTATTTATTTTTATTACATTGAATGAGATCAGGCCATATTTAGAACGAGTGTGTGTGACAAGCAGATTAAACAAGCTGAATGAAAGCGGTGAAAGTGAAATTATTATTTGTACCTTTTATGAAGATGAAGCGAGTTTAATTCGCAAGATTGTTTTCTAACTCTGAATTCAATCTAAATTCAAAAATTTTGTTCTTAATTGTAGGAAACCCAAATAGGTATGTATAGAAAGTCGACATTTGTACCCGAGGTACACATGTCCGTATTCATCATACAAACATATGCCCCAAGCGGGATGCTAACCCGCGACCTTTTGGTATATCAGCAGAGTTTCTAACCACTACACCAAAGAGGTCGTCAAATTTATCCGTTTAATTTATATTTAATTTATCCGACTGCTCTTGAACGGTGAAGGAAAAGATCGTGAGGAAACCTGCATGCCTGAGAAATAAAAATTCCAAGGCATGTGAAGTCCCCAACGTGGCGGACTAAGGCCCCATCCTCCCTCAATATGAGGGAAGATCTACATCCCTGCAGTGGGATGTTTACGGACTGATGATGATGATGATAGCATAGATAGACCCATGTACACAGAAACAAATATGCTGTACATTGCTATTTATGCGTCAGGGGTCACAAAACAACAACATGAAAGTTGGAAATGTATTTATTTCAATTCATATTCGTCCTGAGGCAGTTCTGAGAAATCCTCTTTGTAGTAAACCAACTTTTGTGTGTCCTCGAGGTTATTACTGACGACATACAATCAAAGAGCGCTAGAGATGCAACCACAGAATTAACAGAGGCGAGATTAAAAATGTCGCATGACGCGTCATGCGACATTTTTAGAAGCCTATTTTTGAATTTCTTTTGTAGGGATGTATAATGTGATACCCATTTGGATTTTATAATGAGGCTTTTATAATAAGGTTCCGGTAGACATTCAAAATTTGCCTTTAAATAAATTTAAAACAACCATTATAAGGAAACTATGCAAAGGCTATTATAAAATTTTTGACTATCTGTGTGATAAGAATGCGTGGACATGAACCGCTGGGCAATATCCAGTATATTTTATTCTTATTTTTCTTTGGCGAATCATAAATTTAACAATTATTCCAAATTGAATTTGCATTGACTTATTCAAAAAGAGCAACCCCTGAGTTTCTTGCTCGTTCTTCTCTGGGGAGACTGCCTAGTGAATGAGCGATAACTGTATGTCATGGCGATTTCAAATGTTACTCTTATAACTTACGAAATAAAACATTTTTGATTTGATTTGATTTGATGGGGTACTGGAAAGATACGGAGCGAATGTGGATGGTGGTGTTGGTAGAGGAAGACCACGGCGAATGTACCATGATCAAATCGGGGACGTCTTAAAGAAAGGCCTAGTCAAGAGAACCCTAAACCGACGAGCTTGTATTAACAATCTTATGAGAGTGAATGAAGCAAAAGAGGTTTGTCAGGATCGTAGCAAGTGGAAGTCTGTGGTCTCTGCCTACCGCTACGGGAAACAGGTGTGACTTTATATATGTATGTATATTAATCAATCAATCAAAAGATTTTATTTCATTGGATATAACATTTGACATTAACCTAAGCGGTTTATGCCGAATGTTATTCGAAGGAAAGAAAGTAAGACTATGTAGTAAGTGCCCTTCCAACAAATTTTATTTCGATAAAGAGACACGTCTACTTGCTTTCGCACATTATTTTATGTATCTAGATATTTAAGTTACGTTACATACCTTTTGTAATAATTAATAACACGGCGGGTCAGTGACCTCATTGGCACTACACACAAACCTTTACCGGTTTTCGTAGGGGACTTATAGTGAAGATTGTTTAAATAATGTTCTATGGATAAATAAAGAAAAAAAAGAACGAAAGTTTTAATTTGGATTTCTGCTATAAGAGTATTTTATACATAAGTTTACAATATACTAAATCCAAAAAGGTCTCCACTCAGTATGTGTCGGGTTGGAGCAACCACGACGCTGGTATTCTGTGGAGCTGAAAGGCAGAGTGGTGCCACTGTACTACTTAATATTAACACAACCTTAAATATTAAAACAATATTAATATTACTTAATATTCCATACAAAATTAAAGTCCAAAATTTTCGAAACGTGTAAAACGATTCTAATGAAACTTTATGCTTATAGTATAAAGCAAGTATATAGATTTCAACAGTAAGTAGAGAACATTTTCGAAAAAGAATATTGAAATATAACCTCCGTAGCTCAATATAAACAACATAGGATTTATGAATCCGGAGAACACACATGAGGTGTGATTGAGGTCATGTGCTAACCCGTTGTACATAAAAAAAAGTTTTCCATAGTAACAGAAAAATTACAATATATTCTTTGAAATTCGAAATATTGAAAATGTTTCCCACTAACTTTTTAGATCTGTGTTTCATTAGAATCGGCTTATGTTTCCAAAAGTATGTATGGAATGCCGTGTGGGATAAACACTCGTAATATTGAAATTAAAATTGCTACTAATTCACAAAGCTGATTCCCCTGGGAGGAACGAGCAAGACACTCAAGGGTAGCTCTTTTACAACTCTTTTCAATCGAAAAAACATATTACTAGCTTTCCGCCCGCGGCTTCGTCTGTGTTAGAATAACTGTACCGCAGATTTTTTTTTTTATTAAAGACTGGTTTCGCATTTGACTACAATCTCACCTGATGGAAAGTGACGATGTAGCCGAAGATGTATCACGCGCACCCAGTAAATGCCTATTCACTCTAGACTTGAAGATCCCAAGGTTGTAAGTGTCGGGAAAAACCGACGCGGGCAGTGAGTTCCATACCTTAGCAGTCCGCATTATAAATGATGAATCAAGGCGCTTAGTGCGGATGTTCGGTATGTTGACAACATATGGATGGAAATTTATATGTTTAATTTGTTTATCCCGCGGGAATTCTCACTTTAGCGAGATAAACAATAGCCTTTGTCTTAATCAAAGGTATTTCTTACCTATATACCATATTTCATCCAAATCCGTTCATTCAATTCGCCGTGATTAAGCAATAAACAAACATCCAAACTTTCGTTTTTATAATATTAATCAGATAATGAGAAAATTATATTTTTGATATAATTTACTCACACTATAAAAACGGAGCTATTTACAAAGAGTATAAAAATTCAAAATCTAAAGGAAATACAAAAGCACGGAAACAGCCAGTTTTCTACCTATCATGGATAGATGGAAAACGTGCTAAAGATCCGTACCGTGTCCGTACCGTATCCGTACCGGGGAGGGTATAGCAATCCTAATATGCTGCTCGAGGTAGCAGCCAGCTCTTTTGTCACTAGAGATTTCAAATAAGCGCGACGATAGATCTTTAAAAAATAGTAATCCTTCTGGACCCCACATTGTATAATTAATCTGAACATCACCGAGCGGCCTATGTCCATGCCTTATCGTCCAAATAGTCAGAAATTTTATTGTAGCCTTATCGATTTATCTTAACGTCTGCATACACCCGAAAGTAGTACGAATCTAGCGACACCTCATTTGTCCAAATTGGCTTAGACGTTTAGACTGTAGTTAACATAGGTACATAGACTCGTTGAATAAATTGCCCTCCTTTTCGGGTGGTCGAGTAAAAACCTATTAACCGAGTATACGGACAAAAATTCAGAGGAGTCGATAGACTACTTGATTTTTTTTTTGAGCCGGTGTCGCCACTGACATGTTACTTTGCCTAGACTTGCGCATGTCAGCGTGATCATTCCATTTCAAAGTTATTACTGATGAGTACTATGGATTCTGGAAGAAAATGGGGCTGCAATATTTTCTATTTTTAACGAACTTCAATAAAAGGAGGTTCTCAATTTTTGGTATGTTTGTTACGCGATTTCTTCGTCAACCAATGACCGATTTTTAACGGACTTCAAAAAGAAGGAGATTGTCAATTCGGCCGTTTGTATGTTTTTTTTATCATGATTATTGTTTTGTTTGATAGGCTTTGCCGCCAGAGGGGGTGATATATAATTAAGGTTAAGTTGGGCATTGAATCTTACTGAATTCAGTTGTTTTATTTTTTTTGATTTTTGAATTTTGATTGAGTGAGTGATTGAATGAGTCTCTTCATTTTATTTTAAATTAAGTTTAGAAAATAACGAACATTAAGCTAGCCTATTAAAATTTGCAATTTTCTCGAACCAACGAGTGAAGATAAATTCAGGTCTATGAATGCCTTTATATAAATTCAAAACCATCATAAAGCAGACATTATTTACAGAAGCCTTTTATAAATTTCATGATTACTTGGATGATAAGCAAGCATGAACAGCAGGCGACTCGGCGATATTCAGTCTAATTATAAAATATAATTCACATTGTAACCCAAAACTTACTTAGAAAGAGCAACCATAGAGGTTCTTGCTCGTCTGGGGAGCTCAGGTCAGCTTTTGTGAATAAACAGTAATGTCATTAATTTTAAAAGTCATAAAATGTGACGTTTTTAAGTGATAATTTTTTTCTATGACATAAATGTTTTTTCGCCGATTTGAACGCGCCAAAAATCACCGATACACTCCGTTTACGGCATGTCTCGAGAATCTGCATCAACTTATGTCACTGTTTTCATATATGCTGTGGCAAACTGAACACTTACGAAAGATTTGATCATTCTGAGTACAAGCCCGAGGTGATACTTTGGCGTAAGTTGAAATATAACTTTATTCCTCTTTAATGCGCCATTTTGATTCTATTTTTTATTGTATTGTTGCAACAGATAGGTATATTTGCTTGGTTTGATGGTCTATATATTCAATTATAGGTATTATTCTGTAGACCGATGCTCTTTTAGTCTTACTCGTAATACTTACATCTGATAATCTTATCTCGTAATACTCTTCTATTCCCCGACAGCATATTTTGTATTTCTCGGGCACCATGTTGGATTGTTCACCATAAATCATATTCTATGACACTCCAGGGATCAAGGCGAATCTAGTGACAGCATACACTTCGAAATCGGTCAAGCCGTTTAGGCTAAAGAAGATAATAAAGACATCTTCTTCCTTCCTTGAGCATTGACCGACAAATTAACAACAAAGCATCAAATTTCTATTTTAATATTACTATTTTAACTTGTATTCAACTATAATTTGACAAAGGTGATTATGGCATATCAATAATCTCATGACATGGTTTATATTGTATTTTGTTTTGTTTTATTTCATTTTGATTATTCTAAAATGGTATGACGTTGACGTAACAATGGTTACATACTTATACTTTCTTAATTAATTTTGACATACATATAACAATATGTTTTACTATTGTATACAGGAATTTGTTTTTTATGTTATTATTTTTTGTTTTATGTTTGACAATCACTTTTATTTTAAATTTCATAAATTTACGAAACTGTATGTATGACATGCTATTGTAAAAGTGAACTAAATAAATCTAATCTAATCTAATCTAATCTAAATCAAATCAAATCTTGCAGTGGAGACATTGGGCCCGTGGTCTTCTGACACGAAACAATTTGTAAAGGATTTATCCGTTAGACTGGTCCACGCCTCTGAAGATGTGAGAGCTGGTGCCTACTTTGCTCAGCAGCTGAGCTTATGTATTCAGCGGGGCAATAGCGCTAGCGTATTAGGTACTTATGCCTCACGGAAGCGAGTTGGACGGCGTATTTTTTCTATAAGATATATAGGTATTTTTAATTGTGTTTTATAAATTTGTTGTTTCATATACATACTTAATTAAATATTTATATTACATTATACTAACAAGTTAGTTAGTAGTTAGGGTTTTCGTAGGATAAAAATTATCACTTGAAAACGTCACATTTTTTATCTACATGGGTTCCTTTTTACCTTTCAAGGACCAGGAACCCTATAAACTAAAATATACATTTAAGATCCTTAAACATACTAAATCCGAATGAATACAGGTTGCGGTTAATATTTTTAGATTTCCTCGTTCTTCTCCGCTTTAATGTGGTCAATAGAATTAACCCTCATAAAATGTAGAGTAGGCTTATGAGGAGATAAAAATGTCCGAGTAAAAGACAGTATGAAGAGGTTCTAAGCTCTGGCATTTAATATACAATCACTTATATGTTAGGAAACACATCCTTACATAATATCACGACCTTTATCCCAAATGGGGTGGTCAGAGGTAACCTAAGCATAAGCGTTTGAATGTTCCAAATATTAAAAGATTAATGCTTGAAACAATATCTTTGGTCCACTTTTTTACATATACAGAAATGCACATGTGACAGGATGTCAGCGCATCGCCGTTAAAACGTGCAAATCTATAGATGTTTTTAGTGGAAAGTCCCTTAGTCGCCATTGACGACACATACGGGAAACGACGGGTAAATCTTAAATTAATACCCTTAAATTTCGATCTGATAACCATTGGAGAAATAATTGTTAAAGATAATGAGCTTTCGCACTGACGATACGAGCTTATAACTTTACGAGATTTGCAACAAGACTGTAAACTTTGGAGCTCATAATTTGTCGATTTTTTTATACTATGACCTGAAATTGTCAAGTAAATTTTGTTGAATCCAACGGCATTCGATTTCGAGTCGGAAGCCCGCTTCATTTTAATAGGTACTGCGGCGACGGTCCAAGGAGAACGCTTGGGATCGTGTGATATAATGCTGGCCGCATGTAGACGGCGCGTGGTTTGGAAAAAGAAATATGATTTAAATAAGGAATAGAAATTCAGTCGGGAGAGGTTTTTTAGCGGGATCTCGGCGAGTGAAGTTGCATTTCTCTTTATAATTCTTATAATTTGTGCATTCTGACTTTTGAAGCTTAATAATGGCAGAATATTGTGCAGCAAAAGTTAGTGATGGTGTACAAGTGAAGGGAAGTGTAAATTAAAGTGCGTAACGAATCTTCCTGGTTCCCACAAGAAGCCGCCAAAATCTTTTGTAAAGCATTCTGCCACTTTACTGAAGAATGGCTTGACTGTGACTAGACTCTGTATACGCCAAGTATACGACGAATTACTTGTTTTGACTGAGACTGGCTTATAAACTGAAGAAATAAGAGAAATAAGACATGGCTATATGGCCTTAGATCTCTTTGTCTTCTCCGAGAGGAGAGAATAAAACGAAAAAAAAAAAATCGGGAGAGAGCTCGCACCGTCGCGCCAGAGCGGTCTTCGATCGACCTATTTTATAATAAACTATGTGATCCGCTATAAAAGAGTTAATAAACAGAAGGTAATATTGGGTCTTTACCTATGAAATTGGAGTTTTTTTCTTCGTTAATCATATGTACCAATTCCTGCGATTTTCAAAGCTATATCCAAATTTGTTTTTTATTTGGAAAATGGAATATTATTTCAAGGTTTCACATGAAATGTTTTTAATTTCTGGGCTAAATCACATAATAAAAAAAATTTGAACAGAGCTCTTTTCATGTGCTTCCCATAACCATTTCTTAGATTCGCTGAAACTTTTATAAAGCGGTTACATTTAAAAATTAACGCTGCCTATACTTAACTTAATGTTATCCGATAATACACACAAAGTTTAGCTAAATTTCGATTTTGCCGTTCCCAAAAAAAAATCAAAAATGTTTGTATGGAGAAAATAGTCTTAATGAAATTCTTCATACAAAATGCCAATTTCATAGGTAAGGACCTAATATGTGCAGCACAACCTTTATCATTGACACCCCCGTTTCAGTACCAATGATACCTATCTCGAATGTTTTGTGTTGTAATGTCGTTATTCCGTGCATCGAAGCTGATAATGAGCGTTTTGCGGCAACCTTTGTATTGTTGAGTGAATTTGTTCACCGTTACACTATTCAGCTGTAAATGGCGTCTAAATAGAATTGGTGAAATGAGAAGGGTCGGTTTTCTTACAAAGATTTCCACATGAGAGTATTACGGGAAATATTGGTGGAATATTACACAAGGTAAATAGATAGATAAGATGTTTATTTACCAAAAAGGACCATACATAATTATACATTTGCTGTAACATCCACACTACGCTAGGCCCGTATCGTGGATGCCAAAATTTCCATAATAGAGAAACAATTTCACTGGTCATTACATTTTAAATATATAAGTATCATCTGTTAAATTAGACTTAGGGAGATAGACACATAGAGCATAACGGTGGTGGAACTAGCCTTAGATGTAACTAGCACGTTAGAATTTTACAAGATGCGCGTGCGCATGTGTGTGGGTGTGAGAGCATTTATTTAAGATTTGCAAGCTCCTGCCTTTTAACAAAAAGAAAGGTAAAATAACTAACATAAATATGTTTCCATAATATGTTGTATCAATAGTAAGCGAGTAAATGTGTGTAGCAGAGGATGTGTGAGGGTGCATGTATGATTTGTGTGAGGGGAATGTGTTTGTGTGTATACGTGTGTGTGAGGTAAATATATAGATAGGCACCATATTAGAATAATTCTTGATATTACCTATAATAGACACATATATATTTACAAGGTGTTTACAAGTTTGAGGTACTAGCTAGAGCTTGCAAGAACAATAGCAGGTATCATTCTACTTCATAAATATTCATCATTAGTGATAAAGATTATGTCAATACAAGAAATAAAAGTAAACTTGCAGGTCACATAATTGACCTCAGCAAAGTCAGTAATTCGTTCTAAAGGTTTTATGTATATTATCAATAAATTATCAATAAAAAAGTCAGGTAAATCCAATGACATTTACACGAGTAACTCAGCAGCGACAGCTTAAATTTGTTGCAAGTTTATGTTTATGATTGTTACAAGCACAGACACAGTGAGCAACTGTATTTTTATTGTTTTGCCCCCTACAAATTGCATCCTACAAATTAAGATCTCTAAAAATGAAATTAGATAAATGTAAAATACAAAGACATAATGGTACAAAATTTGTGATACTTTTGTTAATTGGATGGGGAAGAGACTGGTTACCCACAACACAGGGAATCCTAGGGTGGGGACCAGAGCTTCCTCATTGCTTATATTGTAATTCTGTTGAATTGAATGCATGCTTGCATGCATTTCTTGATTTCTTGATGTCAAAATTAGATATTGTCAAATATTTGCATGCCATTATAATGACTGAATTAAGAGGATCTTATTGTAATAACACCTAATGTAATGTACCCTATTCAAGAGCAAATAAATCATATTCTATTCTATTCTGTTTTTGACACAATAAATGATTTTTACATATTTTTTTTACTTCTACTTCCTAATCCGCAGGGATAGTCCAGCCCAAGTATAGACCGGGGCCTTTCATTCTTCGATGGACCTTTCTCTCCTGATTCGATCTCGTAGTGAAACATCCTATGTCTATGGTATCGTAAAGGTCTTGTAGCATACAAGCGTCGGGACACGCAGGGCATCATAGAAAATGCCCCATAGTTTGTGGTGTATCACATCACAAGCACCGGTTATCGTCAAAGCTTCACTTGGACATACTCTACAATGCCACAGACAATGCTGTACGCGTGGCCACATTTTGTTCCTCAAGAATTTTGCCATCGACAAACAAACAAACAAAATATAGACCTCAATCACACCTGATGTTAAGTGAAGATGAGGTCGAAGGTGGAAGCGTACTGACCCGGAAACCCCAACACATTTGGGGGACTGGCTATCTTATCTCTAACAACCGGAACACAACAATGCTATTAACATTGCTGCTTGGCGGCAGATTTAAATAAGATGGTGGTTGCTAGCCAGGCGGACATTTAAAGTGCCCTACCACCAACCAAATCGAGTACTTAAACATGTACCCCGCTGGGGATCGAACCCGCGACCTCCGAACCGTAAATGTTGTTTACATAGAGCCACGGCGGCGGATAAATAAAACTCCCCAAGAAAAAGATGAAAAATCCATCATCTCACCATAGCTTTGTATGACCTAGAGATAAGTATAAGCCACGTGTCAACATAACCCATGTATTTCCACCTTCTCCCTTTCTTACTCTTCTCGAAGGTGAACCTGCATGATGTATTACCAAAGGGCAAGAACCTGTTAAAGTGGCACGAAAAATAAAGTTGCGAAACATCTACGAAAAGAGGAGAAAGGGATGGCCAAGAGTTAGCAAAGCCATTTGTAGGATTGATGGTTTTACTTGGAAACTTGTTTTATAGACAACGTTTACAGAAATAATGTTGATATTATTTCTGTTTTGTTAGTGTTTCATTTCACTGGACAATGTAATTGAATATATTAGGTCCTTACCTATGAAATTGGCGTCTGTAAATCTGTAGGCGAACGAAGGTCACTGACATAGCCCAGCGGATTAGCAAGTTGAAGTGGCATTGGACAGTGCACATAGCTTGAAGAACTGATGAACGATGACACTGTAATATTAGGTCCTTACCTATGAAATTGGCGTTTTGTATGAAGAATTTCTTTAAGACAGTTTTCTCCATACAAACATTTTTGTTTTTTTTTTTTTTGGAACTGTTAATCCAAATTTAGCTAAACTTTGTGTGTATTATCGGATAACATTAAGTTAAGTATTGGCTTAAATTAATTTTTAAAAGTAACCGCTTTATAAAAGTTTCAGTGAATCTAAGAAATGATTATGGGAAGCACATGAAAAGAGCTCTGTTCAAAATTTTTTTATTATGTGATTTAGCCCAGAAAATAAAAAACATTTCATGTGAAACCTTGAAATAATATTCAATTTTCCAAATAAAAAACAAATTCGGATATAGCTTTGAAAATCGCAGGAATTGGTACATATGATTAACGAAGAAAAAAAACTCCAATTTCATAGGTAAAGACCCAATATTTAATTCAAATCGATTAAATATGAAATTGCCAGTTTACTGGCTACGTCTGCATGGTGTGAGATTCCAGAGTGAAAATTAAACTTTTTGTCTTTCAGTCTGAGTTAGACATGGATATATTGAAATTTAGATACATTTTGGAATACGTGTAAAGATTTTTTTTTTGATTTGCTGGTAACGCGTTTGACCACAATCTCATCTGATGTTAAGTGAAGATAATGCCGAATGTGGAAGCGTGGGGCTAATGATGATGATGATAACGTTATTATTGCACTCTGTAATGAGTGACGTATTATTTAACTCCCAACACTAGGGACTATGTTAGTTTGAACTATGTGTTTTTTTTTTATGCACAACTGGTTAGTACTTGACCTCAATCACACCTGATGTTAAGTGAAGATGAGGCCGAAGGTGGAAGCCTACTGCCCCGGAAACCCAAATATTTGGGGAACTGACTATCTTATCTCTGACAACCGGAACACAACAATGCTATTAACATTGCTGCTTGGCGGCAGATTTTTAAAATACCCTTATAACGCGTCGTGCAAAAAAAAAGAAATGATGCACTAGGACAACGGCAGCACACATAGATGAGATATATTAGTAACCGTTTCGAAGTTATTTTTGCATTTTTACTACTAAAAGGTAGGTAGGTACTCGTCGCCGGTCACCGGTTGAAAATCATCCCTTTAGCTGCCGACCCATTCTGAGTGAAATATTCGAGAAATTCTAAAACAATTTATGCGGGAGCCCTTTCTAAAGGGCTATTGTTCCTGGTCCATTATAACGAAATGCTTAGATTAGGTGGCATTTTTCCTTTAAAGATAATAAAATTGTTATAGGATTATAAAGGAAAGTATGATTTATGACTTACAATTCTTAGCTTAAGAATTTGTTTTGAAATTTCGTGCTGTGGGTACAGCTTTACATTCTCTATTTCTCTTGAGAAGGTTTTAAAATTTGGTATAACAAGTTTCACCGGAAAAAATATTTTCAAACCCAGTACAGGACCAGACCACGAGGGTCATTCCACTGCAGAGAGGCGTAAGGAAGGGAGACGTGTTTCATCGAAACTGCCGGACGATGCCTTCAAACTCCTGGAATAGCACGGATTCAGCATCAACATAATTTTTTTTATGCACGGCTGATTCGTACTTGACCTCAATCACACCTGATGTTAAGTGAAGATGAGGTCGAGGGTGGAAGCGGGACTGACCCGGAAACCCTAACACATTTGGGGGACTGGCTATTTTATCTCTGATAACCGGAACACAACAATGCTATTAACTTTGCTGCTTGACGGCAGATTTAGATAAGATGGTGGTAGCTAGCCAGGCGGACATTTAAATTGCCCTACCAGGCCCTACCAAACCGAGTTTATGGCACTGAACGAGGTCTCATACTATGGACAGGGCGATGTTTGGCGTTTCAGTATATACACCTTCACAGTATATCATCTTTTATAGTTTTTGTACCCAACATGGGTACAATAAATAAATGAATATCGTGGCAATAAATAAATAAATATGAGATAGAGAAAGAAAACTTGGATAATCAATGGATATCATCGTATTTCTATTTCCCAGATCTGCGTTTTAACACCAACGCTTCTGGCGCTCGCGGAAATTCCATTTTAAGCCTATTCTGAGGCATCGTTTTAAATCAAATTAGTTGGGACACCGTACATTTTCTCACATTTTTCCTCCAGCGCTGTATAATAAGGGAACGTCGGGAAAGAAATGAATTCTGACTCAGCACCCGTAGTGTTAAACTGATGAATTTGCCTCCCCTAAACAATTTGACCGACTTCAAAGTCCCCCAAATGTGTCGAGGTTTCAGGTCAGTACGCTTCCACCTTCAACCTCATCTTCACATAACATCAGGTGTGATTGAGGTCAAGTACGAACCCGTCGTGCTATAAAAAAAAATATAAATATCTAAATTAATCATCTTAGTCGTGCTTATTTACGTTTCGTGGTTATAATGGCCGTCAAGAAATAGTTTGTAACACAATATACGAATCAATCATATTACGCTTTGTTCGAGTTGACAAGCTCTGAGAATATTTAGTTTCTCTTTCGTTGAAATTTCATAATTCTATGAACCGCGCCATTTAAACTTATAAGGAAATTTAGTAAATTACAGCCTTATTGACATCGTCATTTCGCACTTGCTCTTTACTGGGGGGGGATTTTAGGATTCTGGAGAAGTGTCCTACACCCTAAATATACCATACGATACGATGCGATTCGATGCAATACGATACGATATAACACGACACAACATAATACGATAAAAAAATAGTCCTTTCAATAAACTGAAAGATACTATAAAACAGAAACTTATTAAGAAAGCATTTATAATATATCAGACTGTTCGAGCTAATTCCCGCTGCTCAAATTAACCGATACACTTTTCGCCGAAAATTAAATTTCCATCCACATCACCTGGATGAGTGGAAGTCTACCACTGTACGTTTCTCAAGAAATTTCTTACCACGTACAACCACCCTGTGGAACGGACTTCCGGCAGCGGTATTCCCGAACGAGTACGACATTGGAACCTTCAAGAAACGAGCCTACACCTTCCTCAAAGGCCGGCAACGCATCTGTGACCCTTTTGGTGTTGCGGGTGTCCATGGGCGGCGGTGATTGCTTTCCATCAGGTGTCCCGCATGCTCATTTGCCGCCCTCTCATATAAAAAAAAAGACTATTTAGATGATAAACATCCATGGGAATAACCAGCTCGTTCGCATAACCAGGCTATTTCACAATTAATAATAATAGTTATTATGCTTTTTGTAATATAATAAAAAAATATTATTTTCTTTTGAAGCTATATTTAAGAAGTGTATTGTAAAATTTTTTGCAATAAAGTGTACTTGATTGATTGATTGATAAAAACCTGTTTTTTAAAAGAGCAACCCCTCGAGTATCTTACTTGTTCTTCTCTTGCCTTTTGAACAAGCAGTAGCTTTGAAAATGTAAAATTGGACTATTTTAAGCATTTTTGACTTGGCTTGGAATATATTTTAAAGAAATATGTCGTGAAAGTTGGAATATTTCGATTGAAAAATATTTTTTTTTTGTATTTTTGACCCGTAGAACAATTCTTGTTTGTACATAATTTAAAATACAAAATATATTGCTCTTGGGGATACATCCGAAAATCGAACCCCTGAAGTGACATACATAATTTTTAACCGCCTCCGTGGCTCAATGTAAACAACATTGGTCGTGGGTTCGATCCCCAGCGGGGTACATGTTTAAGTACTCGGTTTGGTTGGTGGTAGGGCATATTAAATATCCGCCTGGCTAGCTACCACCATCTTATCTAAATCCACCGCCAAACAGCAATGTTTTAGCATTGTTATGTTCCGATTGTCAGAGATAAGATAGCCAGTCCCCCGAATAAGATGGGGTTTCCAGGTCAGTACGCTACCACCTTCGGCCTCATCTTCACTTAACATCAGGTGTGATTGAGGTCAAGTGCTAACCCGTTACGGATAAAAAAAAACAGATACGCGCGAAGAACTCGCTTCAGTCGGGTAAAAAGAAGAACCCTTTCTATAACTATTGACTATAAACCTCTCATAAAGAAGCGAGCGCTATTGTTACTACAAAAATAATCAGAGTATTAATGTTGGTATTACCGACAATAACCACGAAAAGAGATTGCAAATTTGAATTATAATAATATTCTTTATTGCACCAACGTTCAGTTTCCGGGTCAGTACGCTTCCACCTTCGACCTCATCTTCACTAAACATCAGGTGTGGTTGAAGTCAAGTACCAACCCGTTGTGCATAAAAAAAAACAAAGAGACTGCATATAACAGAGTACAAACAATAGGTCATGTACAAAGGTGGACTAATCTCTTTAAGAGACCACTTCCATCCAACCTTTACATAGTATAGAGAGTACATTCAGACACAAACAAGGAACGTGCTTTGTAATGCTCTGATTTGGTTCAACTCAACTCATTTAAGCATTTCTACGTAGTTGTTGTAGTGTGTGCGCAATCTCGTCACAAATGCAATGTAAATTTACTTTACTACGATTTATTAACATTACAAAGACAGTACAGTATAAAATGGCGAATTAAACGAAATAAATTAAAGACGGTGTCCTTGTCAGTCATTTACACAAAGCACTAAGTCATGGGACAAATAAACTCGTTCATAAATAAGGTTTCGTTAGACATTTATAATGAAGGACTTACCCCTTATGGCATAAATCAAAGTGTTTGGTTATTTCGAAGACGGTTTTAGTCAAAGTATGTGACAGAACAAATATATTATTGTTATACGGCCTGTAAGGGACAAATCGACATTCTTTGAAACTGGTGGTTAGGTACCTCGATACCAACCATCAGTCTGAGGCGAATCGGACGGGAGGAGAAAGCACGATGCTCCCACTGCGCGTCCGACCAGGACTCCGCCCAGCACACGCTGGAGGACTGCCCGGCGTGGCAGTCCGAGCGTAGAGACCTGGTCGACCAGATCGGACGAGATCTGTCCCCTATGCTGGCGAGCGAGGAGGAATGGAGGGCAGCGACCTACTTATGCGAGGCAGTCATGCTCCAGAACGAGGTCGCAGAGCGGCATCGCGAGAGGGCTGATCCCGCTCGCAGGAGGCGACGTTCGCTCGCTAGCCACCATGCACGTCGCCTGAGCGGCTCGCGGGCGGCTAGATCTCGGGGCGATGTAGTCATCGGACGCGGCCCGGGAGACGGCGGGGGTGTCGTCGCATCGGACCCTGCCGCGCTTAATACCGCTTGCTGATCGCGGTGTGAGGCACGACAGAGTCCCCTACGGAGGGTGCGCTAGATACCATTCCCGGAGGGTAATTAAGGGTCTGGAAGGGGGTTAAGTTCTGTTCAGAATTTTGTTATTAATTTTATACCCAATTACTGACAATCTGTAAGATAATAAATACTGAGAAAGTTACAGTTAAACATATTTTTTTTTGTGCATAGAGGATAATCGCCATCAATAATTTTAACTATACAACAACTGTTTAACGACCTGTTTGGTGTAATGGTTAGCAACTCTGACCACTATACCAAAAGGTTGCGGGTTCGAATCCCGCTAGGGGCATATGTTTGTGTGATGAATACGGACATGTGTACCCGAGTTATGGATGTTTTCATTTATAATAAGTATTTATTTACAAAAAAAATGTATTTATGTATTATATCAACCATCTGGTATCCACAACACAAGCATATAGTTGCTTACTGTGGAACTAGATGGCGCTGTGTGTATGTCTAAGGATATTTATTTATTTATTTATTTAACTCACTAAGCAATTTTTAAGTAAATAGCTTGAGAGTTAAATGGATATAAAGTAAGACGGCACGGTAGTATCCAGCATGCAGGTACTTACAAGAAATTTGTGCCTATGAGTTAAATGCCTTATTAATTATTAATTTCGAGCAACCTGCTTTAGGAATACCAAGGTGACATAACACCACTGAGGGTGAAGGTGAATCTCGGGTGCCTGTATTGATTGGAGCGTTTAAAGTCTTAATTGATTTACATGTTATGATGCTATTAGCTTATCATTATTATATCAGCCGAACGACGTCGATATATTAGGTCATTACGTATGAAATTGGCGTTTTGTATGAAGAATTTCATTAAGACTGTTTTCTCCATACAAACATTTCTGATTTTTTTTGCGAACGCCAAATCCAAATTTAGCTAAACTTTGTGTGTATTATCGGATAACATTAAGTTAAGTTTAAGCAGCGTTAATTTTTAAAAGTAACCGCTTTATAAAAGTTTCAGCGAATCTAAGAAATGATTATGGGAAGCACATGAAGAGAGCTCTGTTCAATTTTTTTTTATTATGTGATTTAGCCCAGAAATTAAAAAAATATTTCATGTGAAACCTTGAAATAATATTCCATTTTCCAAATAAAAAACAAATTTGGGTATAGCTTTGAAAATCACAGGAATTGGTACATATGATTAACGAAGAAAAAAAAAACTCCAATTTCATAGGTAAAGACCCAATATTATACATATTATTTTTATATATATATTATGTATGTATGTTTGTATGTATTCAATTAACGTATGTATTTATTGGGTGATTAATTTATTATATTAAAATAGTTTACCGTGCACGCTACCTACATAAATATCATGTGCGTAATTCTTCCTAACCCAAAGGTTGCCTGGAAGAGATCGTTTTAGTGATAAGGCTGGCTAATTGTACTTTCTTATTTATCGTTGTTATGATTCTTACTTAAAGAATATTTTAAAATATAAAATAAAATATTTTGTCCTCTTACTACATAAATACATTTTTTTTTTGTAAATAAATACTTATTATAAATGAAAACATCCATAACTCGGGTACACATGTCCGTATTCATCACACAAACATATGCCCCTAGCGGATTCGAACCCGCAACCTTTTGGTATAGTGGTCAGAGTTGCTAACCACTACACCAAACAGGTCGTTTGTTTTGTTTGTTTGTTGTTTGTTTGACGTCCACTGCTGGACAAAGGCTCCCATAAAAATGTCCACAACGATCGGTCCTGCCCTGCCTGCATCCAATTCCCGCAATCTTTACCTGATCATCGGTCCACCTCGTGGAGGGCCTGCCCACGTGGAAGCCACTGGAGAACCTTTCCGCCCCAACAGCCGTTGATCCTACGAGCAATGTGCCCCGCCCACTGCCACTTAAGTTTGGCAATTCTTCGGGCTATTAGCTATTCTTACTTAAATATTTTAAGTGAAGTAATTTAAACAAAATTCGCAAGAGCGCCGAAGTTTATTATTGTCAAGTTTTGTATCACAGATCTGTTTGTGCTTGAATACCTGCTATTTTTATCCGACTAAAGCGGGGTTCAAAAGTTTGTTTCATCATATCATCCGACCACGTCCACTGTTGAACAAAAGCATTCCTCAAAGATCTCTAGGTAGGCCTGCTATGAGGTGGAGCGAAATTTGGTAAAGATCGCGAGAAGCCGGTGGATACGGGCAGCGAAGGACCGATCGTTGTGTAAATATGTATATATTTATGAACATAAATATGTTTCTTTCCCCATAACTCCTAAACTAGTCACTGGACCACGACAAATTATATCAAAATCAAAAATTAAAATGAAAAATGCTTTATTTTGTAGGTACACAGGGTACACTTAAAATAGTCAGATTTTAAGTTTTGAATGTTTCAAACACTAAAGTTTAATACTTGAAACAACATCCATGTTTCACCTTCCAAAACATATAGAAAATCACAAGTGATTTTAAATATTAAAATTACGCAAATACATCGTGTCTGGTTTCAACAAATTAAATTTCCATCCACCTGGATGAGTGGAAGTCTACCACTGTACGTTTCTCAAGAAACTTCTTACCACGTACGACCACCCTGTGGAACAGACTTCCGGCAGCGGTATTCCCGAACAAGTACGACATTGGAACTTTCAAGAAACGAACCTACACCTTCCTCAAAGGCCGGCAACGCATCTGTGGTGTTGCGGGTGATTGCTTTCCATCAGGTGACCCGCATGCTCGTTTGCCGCCCTCTTATATAAAAAAAAAAAACAAAAAAAAAATGAATAGCTTTAAGGAGTACATTTCAAAAATATGTAACAGTAGCTATTTAACACTAGCTAGCGAAAATTGTTGGACTTCCGTACTAATTTCAGCATTTTTCAGAATGGTTTACTTTGTTTGGGTAATCGAAATTTTTTTGATTGAATTTTTTTGATTGAATTCGACTATAGTTCCTTGGGGAAAGTTGATTGTAATCCGGGGTGGAGTCACCAGTTAATGAGAATTACATTAATTCAAATTCACCCTGTATTGTATAAAACATATTATAATTATTCTTTGTTTACAATTTGATCGAGAATCTGTTGTTACGGCCAAGCAAATAGATTCATGACCAATTCTCGAACCGGAATCGCAATAAATGGTATCGATTCTAATGTGAATTCTATGAACTCAACTAAACCAGTTTTTAAGCTCTCACTATTTTCTTAGAGTAGACGCTGTATTACCAGTCTGAAGCTTAACTTTTTGGGGGATTTATGGCTATATACATACGATGATTCTGCCAATTCTGACAGAAACCCTGTAAAAACAAGGATAAGTATACTGGTGGGTAGAACAAAATCAATAAGATAGTCTGTTCCGTCCAGCGCTGCCCTTATTGGTTTAAATTAAGATTTATTTTTAAACACAGAATAAATCAATAAAATCGCTCTGATTCGAGAATTAACAGATTTGAATTGATTTGACGACCTGTTTGGGGTAGTGGTTAGAAACTCTGACTGCTTTATCAAAAGGTCGCGGGTTCGAATCCCGCTAGGGGCATATGTTTGTATGATGAATACAGACATGTGTTCCCAAGTTGTGGATGTTTTTCATTTATATATGTATTTATTTGTTATAAAAAAAATATGTATTCCACCATAGTGCAAGTCTAGTTGCTTAGCTCTGTGTATGTGCAAAGACATTTATTTCTAAAAGCGTTAAGGCCGCAGTAAATCTCACTTAAATATCCGAATTATCTAAATTACGTTTAGTTAAATTTGTTTATCTAGGTAAACACATTTATCTTAATCATGTTTAAAGTTAGTCCTGCACCATAGTAACCAACTCGGTAATTAGTTAAACTCATTTACCTAGTCGACAAAAAGTTTCGCTACGTTCCATTTTGCAGACGACGAAATTCTGCGTGCAATTTCATGACAGTTTTTACAGTTGGAAAGAATTACGTTTCATTAAGTTTGCGTAAATTGGACAGATCAAATATGACGAACAGATTCAAAAGATTAAAACCTTATTTGTGTGAAGGTTATACGACGATTTAAACCAGTGCTGTGCAGTGAACTCTGAGAAGGACCTGTCAGCAAAATGTTAAATCTATCTCCGATTGCCACAACAGATTATGTCTGCGAGTTAGGTTTTGTACAAATGTGACAATAAAGGATTTCTTTATTTAGCTAGCTTTCCGTCCGCTGCTTCGCCGGCGTAGAAAAGCTATCGCGGTTTGTTTAATTTTGTCATCCCGCGGGAACTACTCACTTTATCGGGATAAAAATGTTTCTGTGTTAATCCAGGGTACGTTCTACATATATACCAAACTTCATCCAAATCCGTTCCTCAGTTAGCCGTGATTGAGTAACAAATAGATAAGCAATACAATACAAATACTCTTTATTGCGCAAAATAATTTACAATAATTTTTGATGATGACAATAGAACAAAATTAGGCGGTCTTATCACTAGAAACGATCTCTTTCATACAACCCACAATAAACATCCAAACTTACGCATTCATAATTATTAGTTGGATATCAGGTTATCGATTGATCACGCCTGACCTTAAATGAGAAAATACGTTTCAATATCTTTTTATTGGTGAACAATCTACCTGCTTTATTCCTGTCCATTTCTCATCTCTACCCAATGGTTGTATGGTGAAAATAACAACGATATAGCGATATCTGAATAGGAATAAGACCGCTTGATTGTACAAATTTGATGAAAACTTGGTTAATGTGTATCAAATGTTATCTTTGTGTAATAAAGTCTACTTGATTGATTGATTGAAAAAGTACCTTAAAATAGAAATGTACTCACCCGAAGCTCCCGAATTCCTTAGGGGACTGGTTATCTTATTTCAAACAGGCGACTCATAACAATGTTATTAACATTGATCCTTGGCGGAAGACTTAAGATAAAGATAGACAGGTTGTCACTTCAAAATGTTATATACTACTAATTAGATATGTAGAGAGTCGAAAATCAGACCGTTTATTGTAAATATTGAACCACGAATGCTGAATGAATGAAGAATGAAGAAAGCGATGATTCCAATTATATTTATTTTTCAAAAGCCAAGTTTTGTTCCGGTACCGCTGGAACGATCTATTGTGATAACTGTTTCTTTTTTAGTGAAAATAAATACCTTTAAACCTTATATCCATATGAATAGAACACATAAAGTGATCTGCTTCTTCGTCTTGTTTTCGAGTCAAGGTAATCCGATGATATCCACAGTTTATATGTATATGTATATAGGCACTTAGCTCTGACATAGGTAATCCGATGATATCCACAATTTATAATCTGCGCCGACATGACTCTCTCCGGGACAGGTTTAAAGAAATTAATATTAAAGGTTAACTGTTCCTTCACTGTTCATTTACGAAAATATTATGTACGTTCGAAAAAATATTTCTACGTTCCCGAAAAATAGTGACAAGCATAATTTAAATTTGAGATATAAGAACAAATTGGCTACCCCTGTGTTCAGACTAAGCAAAGTGAATACATCATTTGTGGGACACTGTATACGCTTTTATAACCTTATACCTAAGAATATCATTAATCTAACTGAGAAAAAATTTAAAGATTATGTCAAAATAACATTAGCAAAAAAGGGTTATTATAAAATTAGTGACTACCTGAATGACAAACACGCTTGGTGTACTTCGACCAGCTCCCCAAAATTATAAAATTGTATTAGTTATATACTTTATTAAAAAAAAAAAAAGAACAACAATGATCCTGTGGGTTTCTTGCGCCGCTTCTTTTCCCACAGATGAATGCCCTTTCCGAAGCGATAGTAGCTTGGACATACCGACTGACAGATAAATGCAATTAACTTTTTCATTTCCAGTAGATTTAAATTGACATTCAACAAATGATATCATGTATCTTACGTTAATATAAATGCTTGAAGTTTGAAGTTTGAAGTTTGATAGCATGACGGTGGACTTTAAAATGTTTTTATCCGACAATTATTTGTAATAAACGAGCATTCCGCCCGTGGATTCGCCTGCGTGGAATAACTTTATCGCGGAAATTTATTTATCCCGTGGGAACTACTCACTTTATCGGGATAAAAAATATCCTATGTTCCAATCCGGGGTGTGATCTATCTGTGTACCAAATTTCATTCAAATCCGTTCATCCGTTTCGCCGTTATTGAGCAACAAATAAACAAACAAATAAATAAACGTCCAAACGTTCGCATTTATAATATTAGTTAGACGCGCTAAAAAGCACCAAAGTTACTTTAGTAACTTATTAGTAATCTGTGACCAAAGTCAGTACTGAAATTACTAATAACAGACGAAAGGTATAGTTTGCCCTAACAACACAGGAACAAAACATCCATTTTCATGTACATTTTACGTGTTCCTAGGATCACTTCTTTATAACAGATTAGTTTAATGTAAGTATGTGACTGGAGAAAGATATAAATACTTTATCTATCCATCCACCGATAATATATTATTTGAAAGTACTCAATTATAAATAAAGATAAACAATAGGCATATTCTCAGATAGTCTGCGCAAATTTATAAAGCGCATATTCAATCAATCCATCAAATCAAAAATGTTTTATTTCGTAAGTTATAAGAATAACATTTGAAATCGTCATGACATACAGTTATCGCTCATTCACTAGGCAGTCTCCCCAGAGAAGAACGAGCAAGAAACTCCAGGGTTGCTCTTTTTAAATAAGTCAATACAAATACAATTTGAAATACCTAATTGTAAAATTTATGATTCGACAAAGAAAATTAAGAATAAAATGTACTGGATAATGCCGAGCGGTTCATGTCCACGCATTCTTATCATCCAGATTTTCAGAAATTTTATAATGGCTACATATACATAGTTTCCGTTTAATGGTTGTTTTAAATTTATTTAAAGGCAAATTTGTAAAAGGGTATACATTGTCCCTTGAATGACTTAGTGACTTTATGTACGTGACTGCTATGGACAGCAAGTTTATTTTTATATTTTGTATATTTATATTGGATCAGATTGCTCATGGTAAGCAAAGCGCAACCAATATGTTACCCTATATTTATGTCTTTTTTGGTCTCCAGGTTGTAAAGATAAATAACTGGACTAGTTTATAGGTTTGATAATTACGTTTACTTTCTTATTACAAATGCCATGGTAACCTTTAATTAAGATAGTACTTAGAATATATAGAATTTCAGGTGCATTATGTTTGTTATAGTGTATGTATTGTTAGTTATCTTAAATAAAGAAAAAAAAAGTATTGATTGTAAAGATAATATGGTCAGAATTAGAGTAAAGGAATGGAGGAATTTAAAGATTAGCCATTGATAACAAATTCTACCAAAATATATTCTGAGTGTCGAAAATCGAATTTTTTTAACCGACTCCTTTTTGTGTATTCCACGATATCTCCGAGTTGTCAACTGATTTCGATAACTCTTTATTTCAAAGGATATTTCTTCAGCGAGGTTTCCTATAAATTTGGTTATTATCTGAAAATTCGCTCCGGAGATAAAGAACGGATACGTTTTGAACTCGATTGTTTTTACAATTTTCATTTCATTTTCCATTTGCAGTTCAATTGCGTATATTTAATATTTATGGAGTTGTAATATAAATGGGAAGGCTACGATATTATATTCTTCACAGACTTGTTTGGTTATAATTATAAATTTGCTCATCATCTTCAATTTAAGAGCTATGCTCTTGTCGGCGGCGCAATAACCGTGTCTCTCTGCTTTCCACCCTTGATAATAATATCATATATAATAAGATAGTATAAATATTTATTCATTCAATTTATGATATTTAATTTTAAGCAATCTACCTACATTTAGTAACAGTAACTAAATTTTGGTAGTTATCGAGGTAAAAAATAATAAAAAAATTTAAAGGAGTTATCAATGGCTAAAAGAGCATTACCTTTCCCATCATTCGTGATATTATCATGTGTGTGTAGGTTTATAATATAGGAAATGGAGTAAATTTCGAGTTGAGCAGCAATTTCGGGCAAAAGAAAAAAGTACTTACCTATGAAATTGGCGTTTTGTATGAAGAATTTCATTAAGACTGTTTTCTCCATACAAACATTTATAATTTTTTTTTTGGGAACGGCAAATCCAAATTTAGCTAAACTTTAAGTGTATTATAGGATAACATTAAGTTAAGTGAAGGCAGCGTTAATTTTTAAAAGTAACCGCTTTATAAAAGTTTCAGCGAATCTAAGAAATGATTATGGGAAGCACATGAAAAGAGCTCTGTTCAAATTTTTTTTATTATGTGATTCAGCCCAGAAATAAAAAAATATTTCATGTGAAACCTTGAAATAATTTTCCATTTTCCAAATAAAAAACAAATTTATATAGCTTATAGCTATATTTGTAGCAAATAGCTTTGATAATCGCAGGAATTGGTACATATGATTAACGAAGAAAAAAAAACTCCAATTTCAAAGACCCAATATAAATAATATATTTATATTTATTATTTGGTTATCTTTTCTTTTTTCATTTGTTTTATTATTCATTCTAAGATTTTTTTTCTTTTGCCCGGAATTTGCAGCTCAACTCCAAATTTACTCCATTTCCTATTTCAATGCTCAAGATGGGTGGAAGAGATCTCTTAAAGAGATAAGGCTACCTTTGTACGTGACGTGTTGTTTGTACTCTGCTATTGTAATATTTTGGTGCAATAAAGAATATAATAAATGTTTCATTTTTCCAAGAAGTATCTTATTATTTAAAATATGGTATAAATACAGATGTGACAGTGCACAAATGGAAAAAAGTATGACGCTTATGTTTTTTTTTGATATACTTGTTGTCTATGACAAGCTTGTAAAATAAAGTGATATTGTACATCAACATTTTTAGGTGCAAGAGAAATCATTTAAGTTCGAGAATAAGTAAAATCGACACATGCTTTACATTTTTAAATATTTTAAACTTTTTCGATGAAACATTGGAGACGTATTTAAGACACTTAAAGCCGCCACGAAATTTTTGCCAATTCCAAGATTGGTTTGATATTTCTTATTCATTCTTATAACAATTCTATATTACACCTACCTAGTTCACTACTCCTTTCAGCCTCAATATTCTGCGCGACCAGGTCCCGCCGCGCGTGCACCCGCGTGAAGTGCACGCGGGACCGCCCATGTCTGATCAAGGTCCTGCCACCATGTCGCACATGCTTCACAAAATCACCCCTATATTCACAATTCACTAACGTCGCGAAGTATATTAATATTAACGTGCGCATAGCGGCCGCATCGCGCGCGTCCGCACCCCACGAACGCCAACGGAATACTAACGTGACGTATTGGTACTTTCTGAAAGTTGAGATTACAAGAGGTCGGCTGTTGAACGCTATTTCACGCGGTCTCGAAGTTTGGGCCGCCTGTCATTAATAGTTGGCAGTTTGCTGTTTCGGGGGACTTTTTTTCAATCGGCAAAGGAGTTCGTGTTCGTATAGGCCGTTAAGTCAAGATTGAAGTTACACATGCCGAGGGAATTACACAAGGAAACATTATTGTTTCATTTCATTCTAATATAGCAAAATGTAATCTGACAATGACTCAAAAGAACTCGTTTTTAATGGCCATAAAGTATAAAATCACTTGCCAGATGGGATTAAGGACTTGCCTCTAAACCAATTTAAACGAAAAATTCACTCTTGGCTAATAGAGGGTTGTTTCTACTCCACAGGCGAATATTTTAATCACAGAAACTGAAAACTATATATTAATAAATATAGAAAATAACATTGTTTTTTTCTATCTACAAATTTCCTATAGCTGTGGGTTGTCTGGAAGAAATTGGTTTTAGTGATAAGACCACCTAATTGTGTTCTATTGTTATCATCAAAAATTATTGTAAATTACTTTGCGCAATAAAGAGTGTTTGTATTGTGTTACATATATAAATATTCGTAGAAACATTCATGAGCAAGGTATAAATGTTCATATTTATCATACAAACATTTACCCCTCGCGTGATCCGAACCCGGAACGGTTGGTGGACAGGGTCACTATCCACTACACCAATCGGTCGTGAAATCACAAGAGCGTCAAAAATATGGATGAAAAAACTCACGCATTTATTGTTTCACTACACCGCACAGGATCGTTACGTGACCGTAAAGTGTACTGATACATGCAAAACTATTCTCCATATTAGTTATATAGATACTAGCCGTTATCTGATGGAAAGCAATCACCGCCGCCCATGGACACCCGCAACACCAAAAGGGTCACAGATGCGTTGCCGGTCTTTGAGGAAGGTGTAGGCTCGTTTCTTGAAGGTTCCAATGTTCGGGAATACCGCTGTAGGAAGTGCGTTCCACAGGGTGGTCGTACGTGGTAGGAAGTTTCTTGAGAAACGTACAGTGGTAAGACTTCCACTCATCCAGGTGATGTGGATGGAGTTTTAATTTTCGGCGAGAAGTGTAACGGTTAAATTGAGCAGCGGGTATTAACTCGAACAGTTCTTCAGAACACGTAAAAAGAATAAAACCGACCCGTGTCTTCCCGTGGGTGTCGTGAAAGTCGACTAAGGGACTTTTAAGGGCGATCTGTCACGTATGCGTTTCTGTATACTTCGAAAGGTGAACCGTGGATGTTGATTCAAACATTGAACTTTTAAGAGGGTTTCAAGGTATTCCATACAGACTTTCAAGTCCATTTTTTTTCGAAACGAATCAACCGATTCTTATGAACTTTATATTGACCACATATAACGATATATATGAAGGCGGACGTTGCTAGCGACCGGGACGTCACCAGACATCTCATGGTATAGAGTTGCTCGGGCAATTGCGAAGCTACTGTAGGTGAATATGATATCGGAATGACACTAGAGTTTAATAGGATGAGAGAATGATCTGCCTCTGATAAAACACAGGCCCGATCACCTTAAACTTTCTGAGGAGGCAATAACAGATTACCTCATGATCATGGAACCTGAGATGCTTACCGGTGCAGGTTAAACATTTGCATGCCCCTCATTCATCCAGTCTAATCTACAATCCGTCCTGTTCAAATTCCATATCAGCTTCTTATCAATTAACGACTCACTGAATCCTTCCACTCGACGTAGAGAATAAATAATCAAAGTTACCCACGCTCGTTGATGTTCTAAGTATTGTTCCATCTCCTTTGACGGCCGGTAGTATTATGAATGATCATTATGGATGTGCAGACCTAACATTACGTAAACGTCACCGCGCCGGCGATACCAACGCCACCTGATTCACTTCCCGTAACAAACCGCGTATGCGATGGCTCAAATTATTAATTGCGTTAGTAATCTATCACTATCTACGACATGCCTAAAGTACGTAAGAGAACATTTTCGAAAAATCACACGATGACTGTATGCAAGAGACGGGCAGAGCGCTCCTGCGCTTGCCCACCCGCCCGGGGACGCTGTCAAAATCCTATCGGCTTGACAGTAACTGTTTCTGCTTAAAAAAAAAAGAATATTGAAACAAATTAGAGGGATGTTATGTTTTCCATTGTAACGGAAAAAATGCAATATATACTTTTAAATTTGATATATCCCGACCAATATTATAAATGCGAACGTTTGTGTGTGTATGTCGTATGTATGTATGTTTGTTACCTCTTCGCGCCTACACGGCTGGACGGATTTGGATGAAATTTGGTTGGAAAACAGTTTAGGATCTGGATTAATATATAGGCTAACATTCTTGCTGGACCAATTTTGAAGGAATTTTCTACGCGGACGAAGTCGCGGGCGGAAAGCTATTGAAATTATTTTCTATTATCTTTTTAGATGTATGTATCTATCTTATACGTACAAAGTTTCATTAGAATCGGTCTATGCATTTCAAAAAATTTAGACTTGAAAGTTTGTATGTAACGCCGTGAGTGATAAATCATCTTAATGTTTAGAACACGAAAACGATTTAATTTGGGGTATTTTTGACCACCCTATTTGGGATAAAGGTCGTGACGTCGTATGTATATATTTCCATGAGTAATAGGTACTTAATATAAACACATGTTTTGTTATCCCTTAACGAAACGATTCAAAGAAAGAGTATTGAAATTCGTAGCTTTATGCTACGGTCCGTAGACGAACGTAGCACCTTTTTGTAACGGTTGAATCATCTTAATGTTTAGAACACGAAAACGATTTAATTTGGGGTATTTTTGACCACCCTATTTGGGATAAAGGTCGTGACGTCGTATGTATATATTTCCATGAGTAATAGGTACTTAATATAAACACATGTTTTGTTATCCCTTAACGAAACGATTCAAAGAAAGAGTATTGAAATTCGTAGCTTTATGCTACGGTCCGTAGACGAACGTAGCACCTTTTTGTAACGGTTGAATTTCACTATACGGCATTGGACCGTGACATGACCGTAACGTCCGGCGCAGTGGCGTACTTTTTATCCGCGTTTGTCCGCGGATTGTCTATTTCAGTAAAATGAAATTTTAGCCGACTTGAAAAAAGGACGTGATTGAATTTTGACGGGTGTGTATTTTGTTTTTCTGATTGTCCACACCGAACACTTCGGGATTCTTTGACAGGTTGGCGTGATCCTAATTCGATTATCATCGTCATATCTGAAACGGGAAGTACACTGCTTAACATAGGTTTCCCATAGAATTTCAGAGTGAGCGGTTGGATGCGAACTTGGTGACAATTTTCGATGGGAAGATTTACCCTAATTACCATCCTGGACAGGTGAGTTAGCCATCGTAGATTCATTACAATATAATATAAAATACAAATCAGTTTAATTTCAATTTCAATTAATAAATAATAATATATAAATACTTCGGGCACTTACACCAATCATCTAGTCCCAAACTAAGTAAAGCCTGTACTGTGGATACTAGATAACGGATAAACATATATAAATATTAATATAAACATCCATGACTCGGGAATAAATGTTCGTATTCATCACACAAACATTTGGTTGGTGGTAGGGCATTTTAAATGTTCGCCTGGCTAGCTACCATCATCTTATCTATATCTGCCGCCAAACAGCAATGTTAATAGCATTGTTATGATCCGGTTGCCAGAGATAAGATAGCCACTTCCCTCCCTCCTTCGGCCTCATGTTCACTTAACATCAGGTGTGATTGAGGTCAAGTTATAACCCGTTGTGCATAAAAAAAAAACCCCTGCCGGAATTCGAGCCCGCAACCGTTGGTTTTGCTGACAGTTCGCTTCAATGTATCCAACTACTATCTAACTTCCAACTAGTTCAACTAATATTGTAAATGCGAAAGTTTGGGTGTTTGTGTATTGCTCTACCACAGCTAAATGGATGAAAAGATTTTACTGTTTGGTACACAGAATATTCCCCGAAAAAGAACATAAGATCCATTCAGCCCCGATAAAGTGAGTAGTTTCTATGGAATAAACTAATTACATGTTATTTAAACAAACGGACGATACTGCGGGTAAATACTAGTTGGAAATATTAATGGGGCTTATTCACTTATCTGTCAATCAGTATGTACTCCTTCGTATAGAGAAATCATCTGTGGAAAATGCTACGCCATTAAAATATCCTTGGACATACACACAGCGCCATCTTGTTCCACACTAAGCAACTAGGCTTGTATTTTGGATACCAGATAGTTGATCCTACACGAATATATTTATTTTTTGTAAATTACACATAAATGAAACATCCATAAGTCATACTTCCGTATTCATCATACAAAACGTAATATTCTGTCGCACTTTCAATCTGTCGCGCTTATGTCTCGTTTCCACTATGTCGCACTTTCAATCTATTCTATCGCGCTTTTATTATGGCGCATTTTCACTATGTCGCAGTTTCATTCTGTCGCATTTTCCTTGTGTCGCACTTCCGCGATTCGAACTGGGTCGCACTTCGAAAATTCGTTTTTACGTTAAGTCGACCTTCACATAATTGCAATTCAGTTGTGTAGCGTTTATGTGATTCAAGCTTTCTTAATTCGATCTTAATTGAATATAATATAATAGAACAGAGCTCAACACAACACAATAACACAACAGAACAGAGCAGAGCAGAACATAACACAACAGAATATAATTGGTACGATCATATTAAAATAGCAGGTTTTTTCTCGATTTCGGAGTTGGACGGTTTGATAGCCTCAGTGATCATACAAAATTTTGATGGTAATTAAAAAAAAGCGGGCTTACTTCCCTTGGTAATGCGCAGGTATTCCAGCTTCTTGATCCTGGATTATTAGTAGATATCTCGATGCTGGTTTCCGTATCGCGTCGGGGTCACCAATGTTTCGTTCGAAACTATGTTTTAGGTTTCTTCGCAATAAGTAGCCAAGTCCCTTTTAGGAAACTAAGTTTATTGTCCTTTTACAGTTTAAAATTGACAGAGAAATGTATATAATAAAGTTTTAAGAAAAAATGCACTGTTTAATCGACGCCGCTGATTGACCTAATGTCATTAACATTGTCCGCGCCGTACACCGCTGTCTTCACTCCCCGCGCCCCCCGCACCGTCGCCCTGCGTTCGCGCGTACACTATATCTGTGCGCGCTGGTATTTAATAAAATGCACATAAACTTTTATGGACTGCATTAATTTGTATTACTCTAATGGTAACTTTTACAATAACACAATTGCTGTTAATGTACAGGAATATTTTCAGTTCAGCTCACCGAACGATGTTCTCCTCCCGGCTGTACAAGTAAGAAGAAGTAATTTTTATTAAGACAGAAATACGTCATTTGCTAAGGTTGTTTGGACAACTTATTATGTTCGAATACACACAGCGTTGGGATTGAACAATATCATATACCCCTACACCAAATAGATCTTCTACAGAAGCATGAATAAAACTAATTTGTAAAAAATGATCGCCTGATCGCGTGATTAGTGTTAACTTGTACCACAATTCACATACTAATGGAGAACAGGCAATAACGATTAATTACATTATGCCCCAGTATATTGGAATGTATAGTGATGTAAAATGCTTGCTTGAGCAATAAAAAAAAATTATTATTATAGCTTAAAAATAATTGTTCTCTGTACCGATGTCCAACAACAAAGTTTTTTTTATGCACACTGAGTTAACACTTGTTATCCAATCATACCTCATGATAAGTGAATTGAGATCCGGATACAACAAAATATCTGTGACAACCGGAACAACAATGCTATTAACATTGCTGTTTGGTGGCAGATTTAGGTAAGATGGTGGTACATTTAAAATGCCCTACCACCAACCAAACAGAGTACTTAAACATGTCCCCGTGGGAATTGAACCCGCGACCTACGATTCGTAAACGCTATGTTGTTTACATTATGCCACAGACAAGGTTAAATACGTTTCCCAAAATAATCCTCTGTGTAGAATATGCAAGGCCTATAATAAACGCAATTGTGATATAGATTTTAACCATCGTTTATTTAATTTTAGTTTATTTGTGTGTTTCGATGATGCTAAAGTTATTCGATAGTTTAATTATTTTTTTTCATACATATTTCATATTAATCACGGGGATACATTCTTAGTCATGTTTGATCAAAATCGTTTAAACCCGTTTTGTAGTTATTTAGCTTTTTAATACCCGACCCTAAGTGTGCGTGTCTATCTGTGGCACCGTAGCTTTTAAATGGGTGAACCGATTTGGATGCAGTATTCTTTATTGGAAAATTTTCGTAGACATGTTTTATCAAAATCGGTTCAGCAGTTTTGTTTTAGTCGCTGCTTTCTCTGGCGCTTTCTGAATTTTCAATTTATTGTTATTTCAGTTTTAAATCGAATTTCCTCATCACGGCTGTAGGTACCTACATCTCCAACGCACTTACCTCACTGAACAATTTTATACTGATGTCTCTATTCTGATAACCGAAATGATTAATTACCTAAATAAATCTTTCAGCTTAAGAATTGCTAGGGCAGTGGAATTGGAAATTATATACATAATCTAGACACAATCGGTCTCGTTCTCTTGGTACTTGACCTCAATCACACCTGATGTTAAGTGAAGATGAGGTCGAAGGTGGAAGCGTACTGACCCGGAAACCCCAACACATTTGGGGGACTGTCTATCTTATCTCTGATAACCGGAACACAACAATGCTATTAACATTGCTGCTTGGCGGCAGATTTAGATAAGATGACGGTAGCTAGCCAAGCGGACATTTTAAACGGCAAACGACAGTGTCAAATATCAAATTCGACGAATAGCGAATGGAATGACGACATCATTATAGTTGATAACATGGCTGATGGACTACCGTCGAAATTAGCGAAGATTTTGAATTTTTAAACAAGCGAATTACACTTATTTTCCGAAATTCGCTTGCTGTGGTGTGCCCATTGCGGTCTGAATTTGGGAAGTTCTAACAGGCACTTAGAACTACCGCTCAACTTGCAACTTAGCTCATAAAGTGTAACAACGTTACGAGACTAGTTCGTCATGTTGATGCTTAAAGTTTGTCAAAGCAAAGTGTAACTTTGAAAAATAAGGAACTAAGTATTTTTCTCTGGAAAATATTAAGACTTGGTACAGAGCTTGGAGTATTAGCATGTAACTAATATTATAAATGCAAAAGTTTGTTTATATGTTTCTTTGTTTATAATTCATATATATGTCGCAGATAGCGATAAATTAGCGATAGAATTCATTATTCAAACGGTCAACTGACTATCATAATACGCGGTTAATGAGAAGTAAACCTGGTGGCGCTGGTATCGCCGGAAATGGCGCGGTGACGATGTTAATATAAGGTCCGCACATCGAAAATGACAGGGACTTTGCTACCAGCCTTCAAAGGAATCGGAGCTCCACTGAACACATCAACGACTGTGAGTGATTTCGATTACTTAATATCACCGACGCGTGGAAGAATCCGGTGAGTCGTTAGTTAATAAGAAGTTGGTCATGAGATTTGAGCAAGGAGGAATTGAATACCAGGTCCGGTCGAATTCCACAGACTGCACGCGGGGGCCAAATTGTATGGCATGAGGGGCGTGCAAATGTTTACTATTCAATGATCATAATCGTATGTGAATACGTTGTCGATTCGCCTATAGTAGCTTGCAATAATGTCGCCATTGCCCGAGCAACCCTTTACCACGCGACTACAACATCCATTACCCATCTACGACATATATTTATTGCATTACACATGTCATAGTAACAATACATAGGTAACATACTAACATACACATGTACCTTGTCAGGCATGGCAATATGGAGGAAAGTTTGTTTGTTTGTTGTTCAATCACAGCGAAACGGATGGACGGATTTGGATGAAATTTGGTATATAAGTAGAATGTGCCCTGGATTGTGACATAGAATTTTTTATCCCGATAAAGTGAGTAGTTCCCGCGGGATAAACAAATTTCCGCGATAAAGTTACGCAGGCGAAGCCGCGGAACGGAAAGAGAGTTCTTTAATATAACTATGTACTGAAAATTTAGTAAACCTAAGAAAATTTGTGATATTATAACCGCCTGCGTAGCTCCTTGTAAACAACACAGGGTTTACGAATCGTAGTTAGTAGCTTCGATTCCGAGCGGGGTACATATTTAGTAGGTACTCGGTTTGGTTGGTGGTAGGGCATTTTAAGCTAGCTACCTATCTTACCTTGCTATCTAATCTAAAGCAATGTTAATAGCATTGTTGGGTTCCGTTTGTCGGAGATAAGATAACCAGTTCCCTAAATAAGAAAGGGTTTCCGGGTTATACTCTTCCACCTTCGGCCTCATCTTCACTAAGTGTGATTGAGGACAAGTACCAACCAGTAGTGCTTAAAAAAAACATCCAAATGTACCAACCAACTATTGTAGTAGTCAAATATAATAGCAATAAACTTATAAGGCCTCTTTTGACGTCAGGGGTTAAAGGTCGGCTATAAAATCTCGGTGAATGATAAACTCAGGTCAAACGAACAGATTCCAGCAAATTGTAATGACTAGTCCCCTAGTCGCCTCGCTTAAAGATTAAATTTGTAAAGCACATCGACAGTAAGATAGCGGAAAAGTCCACTGAGAATTAAAAAAAAAAACCTACGTAAACTACCAGACAGGAAACACAAGCGATTCCATTCTCGCGATCGCAAAACTTTTACCGAAATACATGTGGAACTAAGCAGAAAATAGGCGAAATACTCCCAAACTATCTACTCAAAGTTGGCAAACATTACGAAAAAAAGGATCGGCAAAATGCCTACTGCCTCCAATTCGGTACAGTCACGTGCGAAAGTACATAATAAATGCTTTCATACAAATAAGTTCTTTTACGGTTGGCCGAGTATAAAAATATTGTGAATTAGTTTCCAGCCTATTTATTTCTTTTGCGTGTTTTGTTCACCTTTGAAGGCGTCGATGTATTTTCTCTCGCTCTAAATATTTAAAGGAAGTAAGAAAGAGAATTGTTTTTGTAAGGATGTTGATTTGTGAGTATGAAATTGAATAGTAACCTATATACAGGGTGTAATCGTTAAATGTACACAGGGGATTATTCCGTAACTATTATAGATATCAAAAAACTTTAAACTGATATCGAAAGACTTTACCTAATGAGTAAAATGACATTAATAACATTTTAAAAATAAAACGAGAAATATCCAAAAAAAATATATTAAACACTCCCATACATTTTATTTCTTAGTAAGTACAAAATTTTGTACCTATTCAAAGCAGATGTTCGAAGTGACGTCCTCGTTGTGCAATACAATGATCCAGCTTACGTAAATACGTACCAGAAGGAACTTCTCTATCAGGGTACTCTCTTCTGTAGGCAATAATGGCTGCCCTATTGTAACAATCATGTTTGTAGTACATTTTTAACATGTCCCTTTTTTCTGTATTGGAATATGCCATTTTTTTTATTAATAAATGCAACAATCACGATAATTGACGCAAATTGGAAAAACGCAATAAATTGGCGGGAACGAGAATCCGCGATAAAGAATTTGAATTTAGAACGAACACCAAATAGTATCTTTTTTTTTGTTTTTATTTAGTATGTTGCTTTTCAGCCACTTCAAATCAATGCGATATTGAAACAAGGTTTATTATTAATTTGAAGTGGTAAGATAATTAACCTACACGTGTATCTACTTGAAATTCATCACTATCATAATACATAATTATAAAATGATAAGGGTAAAATGAGTTGATACTATTCCACTTAAAGTTAGGAAACTAAAATCTCTACTATCTCATGCTAAATGTATGGGAGTGTTTAATGTAATTTTTTTGGATATTCCTCGTTTTATTTTTAAAAAGTTATTAATGTCATTTTACTCATTAGGTAAAGTATTTTCGATATCAGTTTAAAGTCTTTTGATATCTATAATAGTTACGGAATAATCGCCTGTGCACACTTAACGATTACACCCTGTATATGTACACAAGTAAAGAGAAAGGTCACTCATTCACTGACTAAACACGAGATCTCGGAAACTACACGACGTATGGAGCTGAAGTTTTGCAAGTAGGTACTTTGTAGATAGTAGAACGAGAAATTACCACGGGAACGGGATTTTGTGTGTTCCAATTTCTATTTATTTCAAGATCCACACGGGCAAAGTAACAGGGACAATTTGGGAAATTCCCACCGTAAATATTTACAGGGACAGCTGTCCGAGTGAAAGCCTGTCCGTAAATCAATTTCTACAAATGTTATCGGACGAACCACTGCGCATCAAGATCCAAACTTTTTTTATGCACAACGGGTTAACACTTGACTTCAATCACACCTGATGTTAAGTGAAGATGAGGCCGAAGGTGGAAGCGTACGAACCGGAAACCCAAATATTTGGGGCTATCTTATCTCTGACAACCGGAAAACAACAATGCTATTAACATTGCTATTTGGCGGCGGATTTAGATAAGACGGTGGTAGGTTATTACAAAACTAGTGATAATCTGGATGACGAACACGCTTGGTGTACTTCGACCACCTCCCCAAAGTTATAAAATTGTATTTTTACGTAATGATATTGAAAAAAGATTCGGTTTCTCCATATGTAAGTATGTAATTGCTTTACAAATTCTTTCATTATTTTATTATATATTTATAAGGTACTTATGTGTGTATTATTTTGTTATGTATGTGGTATCCATCTATATGTATATATATATATATAGCTATTTATGTATATAATATATATGTATAAATGTATGGTTTTAGTTTTTGTTTATTAAATAAGTAATTGATTATGTAGGTATTTCATATCTGCATCCGTATTTTGCACAACCTGCCTGTTCTATAGAGTTATACTCCTACACCCAAAGGTTGCCTGGAAGAGATCGCTTTTAGTGATAAGGCCGCCTAATTGTACTCTTATCAGTATTGTGTTTTGTAAAATGTATGTCCTCCTTTTGTACAATAAAGTGTATTTGTATTGTATTGTATTGTAAGTTTCATTCGCATCGCATTTATAATATTAAGTATGAATATGGATGATGCTATGATTCTGTTCGCGGCTGTACATATAGGTAGCGAAAGTTGGATCTCGTTGATCGCCGACGCTTTATTTGAGTTCGCTTTCGATTCGTGCTGCCGTCCATCCATCGAGGGCTGCCAACTACTGTATTAACTGCAACTACTACTGCTATTTGCAGAACTGTACCAAATTTTCGTGTGTATAAAAAAAACGCAAGATACTTCTGAAGTTATGCAAATAAAGGATTCTTAGCAGAAGAAAAAGTCCGAAGTTAGAGCCAATCGAAGTTGTTTTCGTTAGAGAGTAGACCCCCAGTTTACCGTCCTGTTATTTAAAATTGCCAGACCTTAGGAAACGTTCAAATTCTTCATTTAAACCATTTAAACCATTTATTTCCACACACCGAGAAAAAAAAAAAAAAAAAACCACAACAACATACAAGAAATCAAGGTCCGCATCCCGCAAACCGCTCTCGAGACCGAGATGGCCACCAGCTCACGCTTGAGAACCTATTTCATATTGAAACAGTATCAGAAAAAATAAAAATAAAGGAAAACTATAGTATCGAGAACAAGACGCGATCCCAGTCTCAAGATCGATCCACCAACACGGCTCTATGACTAACTAGGTACTACAATGAGTGTGGGGGACAGTCTCAGTAAACACTCAGGCGTTTTACTGATTGAATGACAGCCAAACTTTATGACTGTTACTAATATGTTAAGAAAACATATTATAAAATATCAGATTATTTAGATGATAAACATTCATGTACATAAACAGCCCGTATCGCATAACCAGGCTATTTCACAATTTATAATGAAATATTATAATATAAAATAATAATTAATAATTTTGTAATATAAAGATCTTTTTTTTACATAAAAGAGCAACCTCGCGAGTTTCTTGCTTGTTCTTTTTAGGGGAAAATTGCCTTTTGAACAAGCAGTAGCTTAAAAAAATTTAAAATCTGACTATTTTAAGTGTATCCTGTGTACCTACAAAATAAAGCATTGAGTAGTATGTGGGTGTTGTATAAGGCGACTAAGGGATTTTACACCAAAAAATATCTGTAGACTTGCACGTTTCAATGTGATAGGCTCACCCCTTAACTTATCTCTTCACGTGATTGCCATAAAAAGCGACTAAGAACTTTCCACCAAAAAACATCTATAGATTTTCCCGTTTCAATAGCGATGAGCTCACCCCCTGTCACGTGTATAGTTCTGTATATTTCGAAACTTGTTTCGAGTATAAAAAATTTTAATTGTTGGGACATCCAAAACAGTTAATTGGGATATCATTAACCACCCCATTTGGGGTAAAAGTTGTGAAGTTATGTGTGTGTGGGAATCATAAGAATTTGTTTTCAATAACGATAACACATTTTTATTCCCATTTACATTTAAAAAGCCACTTGAAACTTATCTTTGCCAACCCTAATAAGTAGAAATTTTCGAACAAATATTTGTGAGAGACACCAAAAATTGTTACATGGCATTCTGCACCTAAAGTGGTAAACATAAAGACTATGAGTTCTTATTGGGCTGCAAATTACTTTGTCGAAGATTGATATTCAATTCCATAGAAATAGTCTGGATAGAAATAAAGTTCGTCATTGAGTTCCTTTTCATCCATTTTAAAACGCATTCAGTGGATGTTTTTAAGATAATTTAAATATGAAAACTTTACGTAACCCAATAAAACCAATTTGAAATATTTGTTCGGAGTTCGCCGGTAAATATTCAAATAAGTAAAACGCGCTATTTATTAATGTAACTGCAAATACATATATGGAGTCGTTCTTTGAGGGCTTTGCATTTTGACGCAACACAACTTTGGATATAATAAATAAATAATAATAAATAAATATCCTTGAACATACACACAATGTCATCTAGTTCCACATTAAGCAACTAGGCTTGTCTTGTGGATACCAGATATGACAATAAACTTCAAACTTCAAGCATTTATTTCAACATAAGATAAATGATATCATTTGTTGAATGTCAATTTAAATCTATTGGAAATAAAAATAGGGCTTAAACATGTCTCGGTCAGTCAGTATGTCCAAGATACTACTGCTTCGGAAAGGGAAATTCTTTTTCTTTCTTTTTTTTTATATAAAAGTATACAACTAATACAATTTAATAATTTTTAGGAGCTGGGCGAAGTATACCAAGCGATTTTGTCATTCAGGTAGTCACAAATTTTGTAAAAGCTTTTTTTGTTAATGTTGTTTTGACATGATCTTTAAATTGATTCTCATTTAGATTAATGATATTCCCAGGTATAAGGTTATAATAGCTTATATAGTGTTCTATAAATGATGTATTAACTTTGCTTAGTCTGAAAATAGGGGTGGCCAATTTGCCCTTATCTCTATCTATACATATATATATAATAAGTACAATAAATACAGTCAATCGGATAGATGAAAATCGCGGGAAGTTGCTAGATGCAGGCCGCTTCCAACCGGTCGTTCTAGAACTCTATGTGTTTAATTGGACAATTATTGATCATGGCAATCTGACTCCAACTTTTATTGCAATTTACGTCGATTATGGTTTTGAAAAAAAATACACTACATATGCCAATAACTTCTATTTCACTTAGCCATGTCTTATTTTTTTCATTACGGTGAAAACTCATCTGGTATATTATATTTATCTAGGGAAAATGTGGGCTTTGCTAATGGCGGGGATGGTGTCAGTCCGATTCAGGGTACTCAGGCAATAATACAGTGTCATCAGTGACCATAGAACTTGAAATGCTACACAGCGAAGGTGTAGACGTAGTGCATGCCCCTCACGCCAGACTAGCCTACAATCCCTCTTGTTTAAATTGCATGATCAACAAGCTTTGTAATTAACTACTCACGGGATCTTTCCAAGCGCCGGTCATAATGGGTAACACAAATTACATTACTTATGTAGGTACTATCCGTACGTGTCCTCTAACGATCGCCAGCAATCTGAACCCGTATTCACAGAGCGCACGCCTCGTAACTCCTGTCCACGTGCCGACGATACAGTATCGCCCTGGCTCTCACCTATTTTCGTAATAAACTAGATCAATATCGAATATATGTCGCTAATTTACCAATTGCGACGATATGTATATTATTTTACGCAGCAATGCTAAATCGTTTTCAATATACGAAAGCGTACATGCCAACAAACATGGGTGTTAACAAAAAATTCACAACGGGTGATTGCTTGGCATCTCGCAGGAATCTCCGATATGTGGTTGGGTGACCGCGACAAATACGCCTATACCCTTCGGCGAGCCTTTGTATCCCGCGTTGGGTCACTTCCGAGAATCAATATCTGCCATTTTTCTCGCAAGTTTAGGTCACAATGATAGGTCGGAATGAGAACATAATCGGATAAACTTATATAAATATCATTGAAAATATGGCAAAGGGGGTAGGTATCGAGTGAGATGTTCTTTCTTTAATGGCATTTCACATTTTCATCATCAGCCCGTAAACATCCTACTGCAGGGATATAGGACAACAATAGATAGATATAGTATAGGCTATAGACCGCCACACTGGCCCAATGCGACTTGGGGACATCACATGCCTTTGAATTTATATTTCTCAGGAATGTAAGTTTCCTCACTTTGTTTTCCTCCTTTGTTTCTTTAAAGGCACATAAGTAATTAAATTAAATTTAAAAACTCATTGGTACATGGCCTGCCTGGGAATCGAACCCGGAGCTCCCAACTTGGGAGACGCGTCAGCCACCGACGCTCTATTTCACATCTTACACATCTACAATGTTCAAAATCTTAATAAGCAAGTTGAAAAGCGAAAGAGGTGTATCAGGATCGTAGCGAATGGAAGTCTGTGGTCTCTGCCTATCCCTACAGAAAACAGGCGTGACTTCATGTATGTATTAAGTAAGATGTCCAAAAATTATATATCATTTTTTTAAACATTGGATTTTTTTTTCGATCGGTCTCCAAAGTGGATGCTTTTTCCCATGAAATCCATGTTCAGTAGGCTACGTTATATAAATAAATAATAAATAACTATATCCTCGAACATGAACACAGCGTCATCTAGTTCTACACTAAGCAACTAGGCTTGTATTATGGATAACAGATGGTTGATATACTACACAAATAGATTTTTGATATCAATATATACATATTATTAATGACATCCTTAACTTTGACGAATAAAATTGAAGACCTGTTTAGTGTAGTGGTTAGAAACTCTGACTGATATACCAAAAGGTCGCGGGTTCGAATCTCGCTAGGGACATATGTTTGTATGATGAATACAGACATGTGTTATGGATGTTTTTCATTTATATATGTATTTATTTCAAAAAAAAAAATGTATTTATATAGTTTATCAACCATCCGGTATCCATAATACAAGCCTAGTTGCTTATTGTAGAACTAGATGGCGCTGGGTGTATGTGCAAAGATATTTATTATTATTATTATTTATTATTATAACTCTGGTACATACGATCGTATTCATCACACAAACATATTCCCTTAGCGCGATTCAAAGCCGCGACCATTCAATTAGCAATCCACCGAACAGGTAAATTTAGCTATAGGAAGTAACCATAGTTTATAAGAAAGAAGGAGTCCGTAAATGTTTTTTTTTAATTTTGGTACGGAATACTATATACCGGATGAGTTTTTTACCGTAACGAAAAAAATAATTAGGTAAGTGAAGTTCTTCCATATTGCGAACAGCCAAGGCATGGAACTCCCTTCAGGCATCAGTCTTTCCTGAATCTTACAACCTTGGGATCTTCAAGAGCATGGTGAATAGGCATCTACTGAGATCGCGTGCTTCATCTTCGGCCGCATCGTCCTTCCCATCAGGTGAGATTGTGGTCAAACGCGTATCCAGTTAATCATAAAAAAAGGTAAGTGAAATAGAAGGTATTGGCAAAGTTAGTTAATTTTTTTCTTCAAAAGCATCTACGAAGTGTTATTTGACGGTCGCGTTTGTAGCCTATTCCACTTAATTAAATAATTAAATTAAATAAATAAAGGATATTTGGAAAAAATATGTGTTCCAAATAAATTTCGCATAATGGAAACTTTAAGAATACCTCCAGTCGCATATAAAAATAAGGCCGGTGGGTGTGTTTCTGAAAAAAATAATTAAACTACCTATGCCAATAACTTCTATTTCACTTACCTAATATGCCCTAAAATATTAATGATGGTAAATGAGAAGAGATACCTGTTAGCCACAGTTGAGAACCGAAGAGGAAAGATGATAGGTCACTTGACACGACACGATATTTTTTTGGACAACTTAAAGAAAAGGTGAATGTCGTGTCATGGGTTAAAACGAAGGCGGAAAGTAGAGAGACGTGTTCATTACTCCACCGACAAAAGCATAGCTCTTAAATTGAAGAAAAAACGCCCTAATAAAAAACTCACCCGGTATATATACACACTATATTGTTTATTGGTTATTATAACATCAATTTATAATTTCCAAATACAAAATGGTAATCGTGTTGTTTTTGTAAATATCCCTTCGTTTGGATAGGTACCCGACCTTGTATCTGTATGTACGCTACAATATTATTATTCAATCAGACCCAATCTACACTCAGAGAGTTCTGAAGTCTATTTCTATCGATGGAATATGTCGAAACTTTAACAATTTCATGTTCACGCCTGGTTGGGGTTAAAAACTGTTTGTATTGCTGGGATTCAAATAGAAATGGTGAAGTTTTGTTTATTGTTGTTTATGGTTTGAATGCTTGTGCCACAAGGGTGCCACTGTCCTATTTCTGCTACCAAATGTTACAGTCAGATTCAGTTCAGCGAATCGAATCGAAAGCCTCGACGCAAGAAGAGAGGAGTTATAAATTTGACAGTTTTTGAATGTGTGTGTCTGTTTGTGGCACTGTAGCTTCTAAACGGGTGAACTGATTAAGATGGGGCTTCTTTTATTTGAAAGCAGGTTTTCTAGCGGTGGTTCTTCGGTATGTTTTATCAAAATTGGTTGAGCCGTTTTCTTTTAATGGCTTGTTTTATTGGGGGTTTTCTATTTTTTTTATACTTATGTTTCAGTATTCAGTATGTTTATTGCAGTGTCACAAATATAGTAGTACATGCTTACGAGTTAAACTAGGTCTTAAATAAATATTTGTGACGCCCCGTTGGGGCATGAAAATATTATCTGACATTAGGAGAGGGCCTGACAGTTTATTATATATATATATATAGATTTTGTCACTTAGATTCTGGGCAGCATATTTTAAGTGTATTACAAGAGTCGGATTCAGTGGTAGCGTTATTGCCCTTGCATTACAATACATTTCTTTACTTTTATAGGCATTTACATGTCTTTCATACCTTAGTAGTCCGCATTATAAATGATGAAGCAAAGAGCTTAGGTGCGGATGTTCGGTATGTTGACAACATAATGGATGGCTATTTTAGTGCATAAATAAAATGAAAATCCAATTAAACGAACTTAATTATAAATACGGGTAAAATATAAGGGACGTAATATTATCATCTTATGTACTCTATCCATATCATTACTGTTCAATATAAAAAATAATCTAATTACTTTAATTATTTAAATTTGTGTCCATCAATCCGTAGCAGCATTTACTGAATGAATGTAGGTACAATATAACATAAATTGAATATTTTTAAAACTGCCGTGGAACTAAACTAATTTAATTCATTTCATATATTTAATGTTGGTTTACCCCATTTTCATCAAACACGATTTAGAACGTTTTTCGATAATTTTTTTTTTTTTTTTGAAAATCGCAAAACTATTTAGTAGCCCTCGTCGAGACGCGTCTTTTGATACCCCAATCAGCCACGTAGTCACAAAACCCACATCACCAGGACGATGTCGCACTTTCGCTGAAAATCGGACCGACATTTTGAAGCGACAAAAAGAAAGATTTTCAATGTTAAAACGTACTCCATTCGAACCATGAATTACTGAGATTCATCCGGACAAAGTAATGGATACTTACACACAACGCTAGGCTAAAACACCCTTCGTTGGTTGACGGTGGATAAAGACTGACTATTCATTCATAATAGAGTTTTTTTTTATCCACAACGGGTTAGCACTTGACCTCAATCACACCTGATGTTAAGTGAAGATGAGGCCGAAGGTGGTAGCGCACTGACCCAGAACTAGCTAGCTAGAAGAGGACTAGCTATAGGATTAACATTGCTGTTTGGCGGCAGATTTAGATAAGATGGTGGTAGCTAGCCAAGCGGACATTTAATATGCCCTACCACCAACCAAACCGTGTACAAAATATGTACCCCGCTGGGGATCGAACCCGCGAATGTTTACATTGAGCCACGGAGGCGGTTATAGAGTGGTTCGGTTAACAGTATTAGGACAACTTTCAAGTGATAAAATTAAGCAACCAGTAACTTATTCAAAGCTGAAGAGAAAATTGGTAAGGGGAGTATTTATTGTACTTAAGATCAACTATCATAGCCTAGAAACCAGAAAATTCCTAGTACCCAAGATATTCAATAGTGCCGACTCTGTGCCGAAACGATCATATAAGATCAAATTAAAAAAGTTCCTGTTAGAAAACTTAACAAAAATTTATTCTAGGAATATACGAAACAAGGCACATAATGTTTATATTTCATTTACCATTCATAATACTGTGAAATTAATGTGTTACAGTTACATTGTAACATTGTTTAAATCAAGGGAGTATATTTTCTGTCCATAAAGTATTTATGCTACACTACGCTCACGGACTCGGATCTCTGACGTAGGGAAAAAAGCGGCAACGTTGAAGTGGGACTGGGCGGGTCACGTGGGCCGCATGCCATGTGAGTTGTGGGCAAATGCGTTAATTATTTGGACTCCTACAACCGCCAGACGCAAACGTGGCAGACCGCGAAAACGGTGGAGAGCTTGACAGTTTTAATAAGGGATGGTCTGTGCTCGCCAAGAACATAAATCACTGGAAACAGATGAGCGAGGCCTTTGCTCAGCAGTGGGACACTATGGGCTCTTAATAATAATAATAAATAATAAAATTATTTATAGTTTCGTAGAAGTGTGTGGTAACATGCAACGCTATAAAAGAAATATATCAGAGTTCTCACGAAATATTTTGAAATCCATAAAACGGCTCCTTGTCTCTGACAAAATCTCTGACTGACTGATCTCTGATTGAGAAGATGCTTTCATTTTTATACATAAGTATCCTGATATATCAACGTGATGAACATCTGCGCGTACCTAACATCGCGATGCGAGAATTTCAATTCGCGACACAAATTGCTGGACTGAATATTTTGCAAGTTTGCCATCACCAGTCGTTTGACGACTCCAAGTAGCGTGGTTAAAATTGGAACCATTAAAAATTGATTTCCACAATGTACTCAAGTGAAGTATATGTTGGATCGTGCTCAAGCATGATTTACACTTGGACTATACCCTTCTCGCTTGCACGAGAGCCTCTTGAGAACTGATTAAGTCCCGCGATTCCGTCGAGGTCGAGGACGTGGGTGAACCTTGAAAATATGCTTAGGGATAAAGCAGGATGCTGTTTATATTCAAGATTAAACTCGGGGATATTAATTAGCCATATTTGATCAAAATCGTTTAAGCCGTTTCGAAGATATTTATCTTTTACACAGTTGGATCGGTTTATGTGGATGGCATAATCATTTGTTTTTGAAAATTAAGAAAACCCCCGTGAAAATGGAGTGTATTTTAGTGGTTTACCTAACTAAACCAACAATGTTATAATCTTTGAAGCGGCTTAACCGATTTCCATTAAACATTGCCAATAGCTAATAACGAACCTATCTCCGTTTCGTGTTAGTTACTATTAGTTACCACTTTCGTGTATAAGTTAGGTATTATTATTCACTTTCTCATAAGGTTGCTTGGCAGGCGTGCGTAAATGAAAGTTCTGGATTATGTTCACAGATCTATTATCACTTCACAAGGGTGTATACAAAACAAGGCATAATAATAACATATGTAGAAAAATGTAGGATACCGGACGGAACGCGTAACGGGGAACGACTGGCCACAGCTTCACATATGCGCCCACGCGCAGGCCAAAGCTGCATGTCTCAGCATACCCGTATTTAATCTCAATTAAAAAATTATAATTTATAAAACTCTTGAAAGACTATGAAGGGAAATGAAAATCATTAATTCACGTGGGCAATACAATATGCACTTATAACGTCATTTGTTTTTTAAACATTAGGCCCCACGCTATTTCTAGTTTATATAGATGAGTTGTGTAATATGGATCTAGCAAATGGCAAAATTTTATCGTTCGCCGATGATACTGCACTAATTTTTTGGGGTGACTCTTGGTCGGAAGTGTTTAACTATGCCCAAACAGGTTTTGATAAAGTGGTAAAATGGCTCAAAAAGAATCTACTTACACTAAATTCAGACAAAACTAAATATATAACTTTTGGAATACGAGACATTTCGCTTCCGCAACCGCATTCTTTTACTATTAGGATCCACTCGTGTTTGCCCCAACATGGATGTGATTGCCCTGCACTTGAAAACGTTCATCAAATGAAATACCTTGGCATATATCTTGATAGAAACTTAAATTTTAAAACACATATTTCAATATTAACAACACGAATCAGAAAACTAATGTATATATTCAAAGCAATAAGACATATAGCCGAGTTCAAAATAATCAAAATAGTATATTATGCATTAGTACAATCAATTCTCACTTATTGTCTAACCTCATGGGGAGGAACCGCAAAAACAAACTTAAAACAACTTGAAATTTCACAAAGGACAATATTGAAAGTGGCTACTTCCCGCCCATATTTTTACCCTACTGCAGATTTATACAAAAACTGTCAAGTTCTATCGATAAGACAGCTATTTGTCCTTCAGACAGTATTAAAACAACATCCAATAAATGAATACGATCCCACCCTTAAAGGAAAAAAGAGAAGATATGATATGGTATGCACAAGCCCAAAGTTTAGAACACAACTTTCTCACAGATTTTTTTGTTTCTTGGGCCCATATTTATATAATAAATGTAATCGTATACTTAATATTTACCCCTTACAAAGAACAGAATGCAAGTTTATTTTAAATAAGTGGTTGCAGAATCTCGATTATGGACAAACTGAAAACTTAATTGTGCCCCTTACTTAATCGATTTTACCGTGTCCTTTTGTCTTTCTTATGCAACAGTGTCTGATTAGAATATATTTACTTACCTCACTTTCTCAATGTCATACATACATACATAAAATTTGGCAAATTAATTAAGTCCAAAATAATAATGATTGTTAAACATAAAATAACGTCATACTTAACATGTTATAAGTATATGCCCATATGCACGCTTACACACACACACACACGCGCACACACACACACACACACACTCACACACACACACACACACACACACACTCACACACACACACACACACACACTCACACACACACACACACACACTCACACACACACACACACACACTCACACACACACACACACACACACACACACACACACACACACACACACACACACACACACACACACACACACACACACACACACACACACACACACACATCACACCTAATGAATCAAAAATTAGCCAAAATAAGTAGATTATTAATCTTACTTTATTTTCTTTTATTTATATATATATATATTTTTATTTTTTTTCTTTTTTCTTTTATATCTCTCATTGTTATTTCTCCATAAAACTAACAAAGCAAGCAAACAACAATCTTCTATTGTCTTGAACCCACACCGGGAGGCGGAGGACCTGGTGACCTGTAGTACAGGGTCTACCTAGTACAGGCACCAGTCTCCACACACATATCGCAAACTTGTGAAACAAATAGTATATAAGTTAGCTTAAGTTTCGATATTTGTGGAGAAATCAATAAATAATTTTTCATTTTCAATTTTTCATTTTTTTTCAAACTATCACTAGCTCGGAACGCGACCACTACTGAGAAAAGCTAGCGAGAAACTCAGAGGGTTTGTCTCTTTTCTATCAGTCATTTACAATCTAGAAAGGTTACAACAATTTTTATATATCGTTTAGAGGAACCGTTTGTACCCATGGATTACTATCATTAATGTAGTCTGAAATTTTGTAATATCCCTTTTTACATATTTTTGGTTTTATAATAAGTTTAAATTTATTAAGCGGAAGAGAAGTATAGCCCTGGGAACCTTGTTGTAGAAGCGCACACATTGACCTCTGAATGACTTACTAACTTTACTAAGTCTACTAAAAGGTACAGCTAATTGATTTTTGCTCCTTGTATTGACATTATGTCGGTCACAATGTTTCTCGAATAAATATATATTTCTCTTAACATACCCAAGATTTTCATATATATATTGTAACGAAAATGTTAAAATATTAATTTCTTTAAATATTTGTCTTAATGTATCTCTTGACGTTAATTTATAGATTGCACGAATAGCTCGTTTCTGCAAGACAAATATGCTATCTGTATCAGCAGCGTTTCCCCACAGCAAGATACCATATGACATCAAGCTGTGAAAGTAGCGGAAGTAGACTAAGCGCGCTGTTTCAATATCACAGATATTTCGAATTTTCTTAACTGCATATGCGGCAGAACTGAGTCTTTTCATTAAGTTTTTAATATGGGGTCCCCACTGTAACCGAGAATCTAAAGTCATACCAAGGAATACAGTTGTGTCCACAAGGTCCAACTCTTCATTCTTAATTCTTATACTGGTGGCTACCTGTTCAACATTATTTAATGAAAATCTAAGACATTTCGTTTTGTTCTCATTAAGGAGCAAGTTATTGACTGTGAACCATTCGACTATTTTTGAGACAGCATTATTCACTTCGTTATATGCATATGATATCATTGGTGTACACGAAAAAACTGTGTTGTAAGCTATTTATCGTCCAAACCAATTTTCATGAAACATGGATCCCGTAATGTGTTTTTTTTTAAATACTTAATCAGACCACGCAATGACGTTCGGACAAAGACTGGACACAAACACACACTCACAACTCCATCAAATACATAACACCCGTGGTTTTTCATCGGCGGTTAAAAATAGAAAGATTCAATGAGAGAACTGTTTACAGAAATGAATGTTTTAACATTAACATCCCAAATAAGAAAACATAACTTACGTAAAATAAATATATCTTCGTTTGAGAGATACTGCGATAGGCATGATAAATACTAGAAATAAAAATAAACTTTATATTTATCCAAGTAGCTTAAGCTGAGTAATTCATTTAAGGGACAATAAATATGAGTTTGTGTATTTAGGTTAATGATTTACAAGGGATTGAAGATGTGAGAAGGACATCGAAAGAAAAGCGAATGCCGGAAACCAGGCGAATGGAGCACTGCACCCATTTACGAGAAGCCAAATGATATCTAAAAGAATAGTCTGGCCGTTCATCATCATGATACAGTACTGATCTAAATACTGATGAACGGGTGTAAATTCTGGGTACGGTAGAAGAATGCAGTGGTTATGAGATCATTAAGAATGGCTTTGAAAGCTGGAATAAAGAAAGTGTAATTAGAGGGTAATGCGGTAAGTAAGTATTGAAATTTGATACATTCTGCTAACTTGTTCATCTTGTGATACGAGTAAGAAATATCAGGTGAGATTGTGGTCAAACGCGAATCCAGTCAATCATAAAAAAAAACTTATAAAACGTGTGTGCATCCATGAAGCCTGGGGGTCGATCGCGGTAAGTTTGAACGATAATACCAATGCTAAACCATAACCAAAAACGTTACGTTAAGCGCATTTCGTATCGCGTTTATCATTTGAATGGAAATTAAACTAGTTTTTGTTAATAGTAGTTAATTTTTTGTAGCTAGCTCTAAACATTTTGGGTTTGGTTTTACTTTGGTAGCGTAAACGATATAATCGTCCACAAAAGATTGCGCAATACTATTTTTTACTTCAGCTAAACTAAAGCTAAACCAAAACCAAAAACGTTCCGTACGAACGGTAAAACCGTTGTAAAATAGCGCTATTGGTCCCCAGGTTGGACTGAATAGAGTGGTCAGAGTTATATAAAACATAAGCGTTTGGGCGTTCTAAACAATAAAAAGTTTAATGCTAAACAACGTCCACGGTTTACCTTCGGAAATTTACAGAAATATTCACGCGACAGGTCAGTCCATGGTTGTGGAAACGTGCACGTCTATAACTTCAAACTTCAAGCATTTATTTCAATGTAAAATACATGATATCGTTTGTTGAATGTCAATTTAAATCTATTGGAAATAAAAATAGGTCTTAAGCATTTTTCGGTCAGTCAGTACGTCCAAGCTACCACTGCTTCGGAAAAGGAAATCATCTGTGGGAAAAGAAGCGGCGCAAGAAATCCACACGATCATTTTACTTTTCTTTTCATTTTTTATAAATATGAAATTATACAACCGACAAAGTCGTAAAAGAAAATATTGAGAAATATTTTAGTTTAGTGTACCTCCCCTACATTTTGAGTATGAATTTTCTTTTATTTCTGTACCCCGTCGTGTGGGGCGTCGTCGGGTAGATCGATTAAAAATATTAGAGGTAATCTTAAACAGTTTTTGATTCAGGGATCCGTTTAAGAAATATTAAGCTTTAAAATGCTGTTTTTAAGTCATGTGTCAAAATATAATTTAGTACTTATGCGCATTGGTGGAAATAAATGATTCCTGTATTTAATCAAATTAGAAAGAAAACTATCACTTGCGGGTGTTACGAGTTAATGAGTAAAACTCGTAAAATATACTTTTCGTTGAACATTTATGCAAAATTAAGCTAACTAAATGGTTAATGGATCTAACACATGCTGAAACTGAATCTCTGCTCACTCCAATATCGTAGCACACAGAAACCCACTCTCACCCCCACACACACACACACACATACACACATCACACACCCCTCCACATGCTTCATCATATATACATTAAGAATCTTACTTTAAAAAAATTACCGCCATGCATGTCTGTATGTACCGCCACAGGAAATAACGATTGTCTCAAATCTTGTTACGTTGCAGAAAACCTCCTTATTGTTACTTTAAAAAATCCCAATAGGTACCAGGAATTCATAAAACCCAACCGGATTATACATCTCACTGTCAATTACAGAGAACATTTTTCTCTACCGATGCCATCTCATTTTCCCTTAACACGATCCTTTACTGGGATTTAAACTGCGCTAAAAGATATCTTCCAGGAATTCGTAATAAAGCCAATTTGAGGAGCAACCTCTTCTGTATAAAACAATGCATTCAGCAAAAGAATTCTACTGATATTTGTTAAAAAGGCATTTTTCTCTGTTTTAAAGTTCCGCTCGATGTCTGGGTTTTATAATGAGTGCAGATTTTGTTCCAAGGTAAATCCTACGCTCGCGAAGTTGCAATCGTGTCACATAACAATAGTAATATTTGTCTATTGATCTATGTATGTGTGTGTATGTAAATATATAAAAAATAAATAAAAATAAAAAGTTTATTGACTCAAACTTAGGCTAAGTTACAATCAGCGAATTAAAGAATTAGGAGGTACATAACAATACACTTGAGCACAATTAATGGGCCCTGCTCCTTAAACTAAGATTGCTCTTGTATTTTAAGAAGCAGTGTTCGATCACGGAATTTTATTATTATAGTAACCATCCATCCAGGTTGACAACATTATAGGTACTTAATAGGTTAATTTTTAATTAATTGTATAGGTGCATGCAATGAGGAAAAAAAAAAAAAAAGAAAATATTATTAAATAAGTTGCGTATGAAATTTATTCACGTAGTTCGTATCTGCATCCCTATTTAATACCGCACAACCTACCTATTTCAAATGTACTGTCCTTATACCCAAAGGTTGCCTGGAAGAGATCGCTTTTAGTGATAAGGTTTTTTTTTTTTTTTTTTTATTGAAGAGGTGGGCAAACGAGCAAGAGGACCTGATGGTAAGTGTCACCGCTGCCCATAACCATCTACGGAAACGGAAGATCCCCAGTGGCGTTGCCGGCCTTTAAGGAAGGAATATGCTCGCTTCTTGAAGGTTCCCAGATCGTATCGGTTCGGAAAGACATCCGCTGGGAGCTTATTCCAAAAAGTAACGGTACGTGGAAAGAAAGGAAGGTCGCCAAATTGTACATTCTATTCTTACCACTTTTCTGAAACTGTATTTTCTTTTCTGTTGTGCAATAAAGTGTATTTGTATTGTATTGTAATTCTGCCTCGTGTGTGTCAGACATACGACATGACGACTTGTTTTGGTTGGACACTCTGACTCCTACACCAAAAGGGTTCGAATCGAAATCGAAGAAATTTGTATGATTGACGTACTGAGACATGGATGTTTTTCATTTATAATATATGCATTTATTTACAAAAAAAATGTATGTGTGTGGTTTACGAGTATCATATCAACTGTCTGGTGTAATACAAGCCTATAGTAGCTTAGTGTGGAACTAGATGGCGCTGTGTGTATGTGCAAAGATATTAATTTATTTATTTATTTATATTATTTATACGTACATAGGTACATAACATCACCACCTTTATCCCAAAAGGGTTGGTTAGATCCCAACAAGAGAAGAGGGGTACATGTTTAAGTACTCGGTTTGGTTGGTGGTAGGGCATTTTAAATGTCCGCCTAGCCAGGTGCAGGTAGCTAGGCAGCTACCACCATCTTATCTAAATCTGCCTCCAAGCAGCAATGTTAATAGCATTGTTGTGTTCCGGTTGTCAGAGATAAGATAGCCAGTCCCCAAAATTGGTTGGGGTTTCCGGGTCAATACGCTTCCACCTTCGACCTCATCTTCACTTAACATCAGGTGTGTTTGAATAAATAAAATAAATAAATAAAATAAAAAGACATTTATTCATCCCAAAATTCCCAATTGAGGTCAAATATCAACCCGTTGTGCACGAACAAACAACAACATCCACGGCTCACCTTCGGAAATATTACAAATGCACAGGTGACAGGCGGTGAGCCCATCGCCGTTGAAACGTGCATAACTCGTAGATGTTTTTGGTGGAAAGTCCCTTAGTTGCCTTTATCGACACCCACGTTAAGAGACGGGTTGGTTCTATTCTATTTGATGCCAACACCACACCTTGATAAAATATGTACTTTCGAAGGTCGTGCCAAGGAAATGTGATTAATTAGATATTGACATGTTATTCATTGTACAGGCCAGTTATTTAGTGATATATTTTAAAACGCAAACGTAATTGCATGCAGCAGAGATGATAATGTTGAGATGGATAAGTGGAGTGACGAGGATGGATAAAATAAAGGATTTTAGAAGTGGCTTGGCGTGGTTGAACGGAAATCGTTTGGCTTGGTATGGACTTGTTTGGAGGAGGGATGAAATGCATGTTACTAAGAGAATGATGATGATGGTTGGAATGGAAGAGGTAGACCACGGAAAAGATGGAAGGGTTGTGTGAGGGGTAGTATTTATTTATCTATTTACTTATTTACATAGAATCAACAGCATTATTGCAGAAATTATATTACAGTAAAGTTATTCCATGCCAATTAATGATTCTTAGTATATTACTGACAATAATTATCGTTATAATTGAGTGGGTAACGTTTTAATTATATTACAAGAAAAATTTGTACTTTAACATTGTTATTATATAGGTATCAATAAACAATCTTCACTAATATAAAAGTCGTTATGTTAGTGAGTCTAAATTGCATAGTATTAAAAGTCAAACTAAAGAAATTAAGTATTTTTAAGCCAAATGAATATGTCAAAACTGTAGATCTATGTAAAAATTAACTAATAAAAATAACGATGAAATAAAATAAGTTGTCGCATGTGTATGAAATATGTGGTATGAAAGAAAAGATCGGTGGTGATGAGGTAACGACTGATAGAGAAGATAGGAACTAGGACTATATAGAAGATGATGATATTTTAAAACGTAAGGTTGTATTTATTGTATGTTTTTTGCAAATTATTACTTTTGTTCCACCATTTGTCAAAAGCAATTGAGCTGACACTCGTGATTTTCGGGTCGTCCTTTATTGAACAACAACAAATTTATAAACTATTGATATAATATACATTTATTCCAGTATCAATTAATATATCAGCTCTTCTGGCTGTTCATGGCGGGGTGCTGGTTCCAACACTGATTTACGGGAGTGAATGCTGGGTATGGCAAAAGAAGAATGAAAGTAGAATAAATGCAGTGGAAATGAGATCATTAAGAACTATGAATGGGGTGACTTTGAAAGATAGAATCAGGAATAGTGTAATCAGGGAGTTAAGCAGTGTGAATGAAGACGTAGTGACAAAGATTGAAAAAGGTATGCTGGGATGGTTTGGACATGTGGAGAGGATGAATGAAAGAAGACTTACGAAAACGATATACGAAGCGAATGTGGATGGTAGTGTTGGTAGGGGAAGACCACGGCGAACGTACCATGATCAAATCGGGGACGTCTTAAAGAAAGGCCAAGTCAAGAGTACCCTAAACCGACGAGCTTGTATGAACAACCTTATGAGAGTGCAGGAAGCAGAAGAGGTGTGTCAGGATAGTAGCAAGTGGAAGTCTGTGGTCTCTGCCTACAAACAGGCGTGTCATTATACATGTATGTATGAATTAATAATTGGGTTACTGATTTCAAAAGAGAAAGGGAAGCTTTGAAGATAAATCGAGAACAATCCGACCGCCTTTTTTATTCGACTACGACAAAGCGAATAGGAAGGTTTATGATTTTATCAGTCGTATGGATGTATTTAAACAAATAACGTATCTGACCTAACACAGTGTGTTTTCACCTCTTTTTATAAATCAAAGAAAAGTTAGAGACATGTTCGAAACAAAAGAAGAATCGCCACCCACAGTTTTCAAATTTCTGAGGAATCCAAAGATGAGTGGGTAGAGGTATTTGTGAAATTGTTTAGGCGTATGGAAAATAGTATCGGGTGAGTACTTTTGAATAATAATAATAATTAATATAATAAATATCCTTGGCCTTACACACAGCGTCATTTGGTTCCACACTAAGCAACTAGGCTTGTATTATGGATATCACTTGGTTGATACACTACACAAATACATTGTCTTTTTAAATAAATACAAAACATACTTTGGTTGGTGGTAGGGCATATTAAATGTCCGCCTGGCTAGCTACCACCATCTTATCTAAATCTGCCGCCAAACAGCATTGTTGTGTTCCGGTTCTCAGAGATAAGATATATCCCCCAAATAAGATGGGGTTTCCGGATCAGTACGCTACCACCGTCGGCCTCATCTTCACTTAACAGCAGGTGTGATTGAGGTCAAATGGTAACCCGTTGTGGATAAAAATAAAATAAATAACTCAGGTAAACATGTTCGTATTTATCATACATACATATGCCACTAGCGGGATTCGAAATTGCAACCTTTTGGTATTGCAGTCAGCTTTTCTAAGAACTATACCAAACAGGTCGTTCAAATTTTAAAAAAATTACACTTATCTAATATCTAGCTATTTTTGGCATGACACCCGTTTTAAAGGCAGCGACTAACCTGTGACATTCACTTGTAACGTAAAGTTTTATGGGTTTCCTACTCGAAATCGAATGTTATTAGATCGAATAACATATCGAAAATGTTAACTAGACAATCTAAAAGATCGATCAATTATGAGCTCGAAAGTTCACAGTCTCGATGCATCAAAATGATTATCAGATCGAATTTTAAACGTTTTAATTTATGATTTTATTTGACGACCTTTTTGGTGTAGTGGTTAGAAACTCTGCTGCTATACCAAAAGGTCGCGAGTTCGAATCCCGCTAGGGGCATATGTTTGTACGATGAATACAGTCATGTGTTCCCGAGTTATGGATGTTTTTCATTTATATATGTATTTATTTACAAAAAAAATGTATTTGTGTATTTTATCAACCATCTGGTATATATAATACAAGCCTAGTTGCTTAGTGTAGCACTAGATGGCGCTGTGTGTATGTGCAAAGATATATTTATATTATTGTATTAGTCTAAGCTTATGGTATACTGCACTAAAATTATTTGGGATCTTGTGGAGAAATTTAATAATTTACATCTTACGAATGCCACCAGTCGCATGGTATGGTACCAAATCTCTGGTCGACGTGAGCGTCGATGTAGTTTTGAAAAAAAAAAACTACCTGTGCGATTACCTTCTATTTCACTGACTAAAGGTCTTAGCATACGTGACGGGTAATTTCTCGGACGGAACGGAGACGGGACAGGTATAGTTCCTAACGTGAAAGTGGTTTTAAAACATACGTACAGGACGGTGTTCAACGATAGTCGTGCTAGTGCCGCAACCATATTTCAGCACAAAATGTTCGATTTTACTTTTGAAGAACTAGCAATGGTTGCCGTAGCATTAGATGAAGAAGATGCCATAACGATGTTTCTTCTATTGCCGTCCCGTTCCGCCCGTGTTTCTCGCCACGTGTATTTTATTGCTATGTTTTTAAATGCAACGATGTCAAAAAATCGTCCCGTTCCGTCCGGCACGAGAATAAACACGTCACGTATGCTAAGACCTTTAATATTTTTTCCTTGTGGTAAAAAAACTCATCCGTTATATTTACTTGTTTAAAACTGTAAACCGAAAAAAGAGCTACTACATTTTTCTCCCCGAATCGTTACGTTCAAAAACCTCGCCGGAACACAGAGTAACTCCATTATTGGAAATCATTAGGCGCACATCTGGCGACCCCTTGTATCTGTAGCTCGTAGCCCACTTACTGTAAGGGCTATCCAATCATAGCAGTGTTGGACGTACTGACTGATACTTGGAAGTTTCGTGCTGAATATTCGATTTTTATCCGACTACGACGAATAACAGGTAATGTATTTCAACGAGCAATATATTTGAACAAGGTGTCGTTAGATTGGATGTATAATTATATACCGAATTATACTAGACTGAAAAACGTTTGACCGACGAACGTTTGGTCATAAATCCAGTACATTGCGGAGTTTGTTCATAATTAAAATTTTTAATTAAAACAAACTCCGCAATGTACTCTATTTTCAATCAAACGTTTTTCGTTCAAACGTTTTTTGGACTAGTGTAATTCGGTACACTATTGTATTCGTACTCATCCAGCAGCCGTATCATTTAAAAATTTTTGCGTTCGATCACTAAATTTGTTAGCGATCGAAAATACTTGACCTCAATCACAGCTGATGTTAAGTGAAGATGAGGCTGAGAAGGTGGAAATGTACTGACCCAGAATCCCAATCTTATTTGAGTTACACTGGCTATATTATCTATGACAAACGGAACACAATAATGCAATTAACATTGCTGCTTGGCGGTAGATTTAGATAAGATCTAACCAGGCGGACATTTAAAATGTCCCACCACAAACCAAACTGTGTACTAAACATGTATCCCGCTGGTGTCGAACCATTGAGCCACGGAGGAGGTTAACTGATATTAAGTTGCGTGTTTCCATAATAAATAAATATCTTTGCACATACACACAGAGCCATCTAGTTCCACACTAAACAACTAGGCTTGTAATATAGATACCAGATGGTTGATAAACTACAGAAATACATTTTTTTGTAGATAAATACATTATTATATAAATTATGGTGTTGCAGGTGTCCATGGGCGGCGGTGATTGCTTTCCATCAGGTGACCCGCATGCTCGTTTGCCGCCCACTCATATAAAAAAAAATATATATATATATAAATGAAAAATATCCATAACTTGGAAACACATGTCTGTATATAGCATATGCCTCTAGCGGGATTCGAATCCGCGACCTTTTGGTATAGCAGCAGAGTTTCTAACCACTACACCAAAGTCGTCAATAAATAAATAAATAAATAAATATCCTTATACATACACACATCGCCATCTAGTTCCACAGTAAGCAACTATAGGCTTGTGTTGTGGATACCAGATGGTTGATATACTACATAAATATTTATTTTTTTTGTAAATAAATACATATATAAAAAACATCCATAACCCGGGAACACATGTCTGTATTCATCATACAAACAATACATCCCATCTTGCTCCTTGCGTTCCCATTTTGCGAATAATATCTTTGATGTGGCTTTTATTGACGGAACATGAAGCTACGAATTGGAAGAAATCTTAACATACATAATGTCACGCCTGTTTCCCGTAGCGGTAGGCAGAGACCACATACTTCCACTTGCTACGATCCTGACACACCTCTTCTGCTTCATTCACTCTCATAAAGTTATTCATACATGCTCGTCGGTTTAGGGTACTCTTGACTTGGCCTTTCTTTAAGACATCCCCGATTTGGTCATGGTACGTTCGCCGTGGTCTTCCCCTACCAACACCACCATCCACATTCGCTTCGTTTATCTCTTTCGTAAGTCTTCTTTCATTCATCCTCTCCACATGTCCAAACCATCTTAGCATACCTTTTTCAATATTTGTTACTACGTCTTCATTCACACTGCTTAACTCCTTAACAGAAATCTTAACGATCATTAGACCGTTTGGTGTAATGTCGACCTGTTTGGTGTAGTGGTTACAAACTCTGACCACTATACCAAAAGGTCGCGGGTTCGAATCCCGCAAGGGGCATATGTTTGTATGATGAATACGGACATGTGTACCCGAGTTATGGATGTTTTCATTTATAATAAGTATTTATTTCAAAAAAAAAAAAAAATGTATTTATGTAGTATATTAACCATCTTGTATCCACAACACAAGCCTATAGTTGCTTAAAGTGGAACTAGATGGCGCTGTGTGTATGTCCAAAGATATTTATTATTATTATTATTATTTATTATTAGAAAACAATGTATTAAAAAATAAAACAATATTAGTTTCTGCTTGAATAACAAATACGTATACTAAATACAAATACGTAACTATCAAAATTAACCGTGTATGCCAAATTTCGAATCCGTTAAGGAGTTCCCCTCGTTCTCACCAACCTGGCTGCAGCATCAGTTCATATCTATCATATATAAATGTTTTGTCATCAGATAGAAATCACTAATTACTAATTTAGTTTAATTTAGATAGAAATGTCTAAGTTCAGAAATAAATACCTCATAAATAAATAAATAATAAATAAATAAATATAATAGAACTTAACGAGTATGCAAAATTTCAGTTCCTTAGTTAAACAGGAAATGGTTCTAAATTTACTTGCAAATTTAAGATTTTACAAGTGAAATAAGGGCTTGTAAAAATCATTTTTTTTCTCTTTCTTCTGCCTGCATCTTTTAGAAATTGATTTGTTCAATCATCCAAAGTTATGACACAACAATTCGTTAGCCGTAACGAGTAAAGAATACCACGTAATCTTAGTTTGAACTGGTAGCTTCAACACGCGTGTAAAAAATTAGCCAACAAAAAAAACACAGGAACAAACGAGCGGTAACAACATTTATACATCCTGGTCACAGCTAGTCGACGTCATTTACGGCGGCCGAAGGTCTGTTACCCGGGTAACACCGCAATTCCTGCAAAATTTTTACTTTTATACCCTCAATAAAGACAGTTATTACTTTACACTGCGAGCCACTTTGTCTGGATACTGTCTAGTTGGTAATCAAATCAGGTGAGGTCAAAGTTGAGAAAACATTTTGGACGACATAACTGCGATCTTTTCCTCAATTCAGCTCAATTATCCTTTGGTAAGGATGTGTACCGAATTACACTAGTCAGAAAAACGTTTGACTGAAGAACGTTTGATCGAAATGGAGTACATTGCGGAGTTTGTTTTAATTTAAAAAATTAATGATGAACAAATTCCACAATACACTCGATTTTAACACCATCTTATCTAAATCTGCCGCCAAGCAGCAATCTTGTGTACCGGTTGTCAGAGATAAGATAGGCAGTCCCCCAAATGTGTTGGGGTTTCCGGGTCAGTACGCATCCACTTTCCACCTCATCTTCACTTAACATAAAAAAAAGAAAAAAATTATTCTCCTCGGGTAATAGCTGAAAATCAGTGTTTTGTTCTTTGGACAATCTCACATACTGAGCTGTGACCCATTTGTCCTACTGCAGCACACTAAATGCTTTAGTTGTTTTGTATCTAGTACTTACCTTTTAAATTCTTTTTAAGAAATTATTATTATTATTTTAAATTGTTCTTCATCTCTTATTCTTCCGAAAAAGGTGAATACCGCTCCGCACGGGCCTTAGCCAAGTGTTGAGGGATTATTATTGATGGCAGTGATGATGGATGTTGTTAGGAACTTGCGAGTGATACGACAAGTGTTCAGAATGGTAGCCTTTTGTAATGTGTAAGAGATGGAAGTAGGCAAGTTTATCGTATATATATTTTTTTATTATTATTATTATATTGTTATAGACGAGCAGCATTACTGCTGGTATGTCTATGTCACAGTGTTGGAAGAGTTCACATTGTTCATTATGTTGTTATACAGTCAATTAAGTCATCACTAGTTTAAAAAAAAATATCCAATCTATTCTTGAACGTACTCTTTACACTCGTACATAAATACTCTTTAAACTTTATGTATGTATGTGACTGGAGTAACAAATAAGCGATTTATCTCTCTACATATCTATCTATTTACCCCAAATGTCAGATTATTCCACACCTAATTACTTGAATCTGTACAACTAGGGAACTCCGGGACACCTGACAGCCCCACCCTCAAGTATCAAGTTATCCCGGTACATAAACGAGCAATTAATATCCCGACGACAGCGGGATCCCGATGGCTATAATGGGGCTTTTGGGAAAATTAATTATTTCCCACTCAAATTCCCGGGGGTAGCGATTTTTGGGGGCTAATAAAATGTATTATATTTATAAATCGCGTGTTCTAACGTCTCGGTATTCCGTAATTAAAAGGTTGCTCAGGTATGGGCTCAGTGGATAAAAATAAACCGAACCCATATAACACAAGGTGATTTTATAAGTAAATGCTGTTAATAACTATTGACATGAAAATAGTTTTATATTTCGGACAATTACATCAATCATCTAGTCCCAAACTAAGCAAAGATTGTACTATAAATATTAGATAACGGATAAACATACATAAATATTTATATAAACATCCAAGCCTCGGGAATAAATGTTCGTATTCATCACACAAACATTAACCCCTGGCGGGATTCGAACTCGCAACCGTTGGTTTCGCTGATAGGGTCATTATCCACTACACCAATCGGTCGTCATACTACATTTATAAACTAAACTGATAAATTAATTTCAACTAAGTTTACTTAGGAACGGCGGCGACGCAATACTTAATGCATTGAGACAGGTAGCTGCCAGCCCTTGTATTAATCCCCGACGCAAAAGAGAGGTGTTATATATACTTGACGCTATGTGCGTGTGTGTGTCTGTGGCAACCTAGCTCATAAACGGGTGAACCGATTTGGATGCGTTTTTTTATTTGAAAGCAGCTTTTCTAGCGGTGGTTCTTAGACATGTTTTATGGAATTTACCTAAATTTTCAAGCACAATGGATTAGCACTTGATCGCAATCACACCTGATGGTAAGTGAAGATGAGGCCGAAGGTGGAAGCGTACTGACCCGGATTATTAATAGATATTAATAATTTTCTGAGTTTACGGATTAAAACCCATAAGAAACGTTTTGTTGTCAGTCTGTCTGTCTATCTGGTTAATGGTTTTCAAATACTATACCCTACTCTACCACCAACCAAACCGAATACTAAACATGAATGTTGGGAATCGAACCCGATGGGCGATTATTGTAGGTTAAGCACCAAGGGGAAGCAATGTCTTATGTCACGGGCAACATATTGATTTCTGAGCGAAATGAAGGATTCTATAGGTAATTACTGAACGTAGTGAGGGAATTAAGATGTTTATTCCCTGCGAAGCGAGGGAATTATTGTAAGAATCCTGAATGAAGCAAAGGATTTAAATCTGCCCAAGGTTAAGACACTTTTATCCCAGAGGAGCATACTCTATACTTTATACATCTGTACTGTGAGGTTAATTAAAAAGAAATTTTTGTAGTCATTTTGGTGTTCCAAATTTAAATGTCAATATTACCCAAGAGAACCTCATACAACTTTAGCTCCCTTGGGTTACTTTAGTAACTTATTAGTAATCTGTGCCTTGGGCTTTAATATCTTATTTTAAATTAAGAATACATTACATAATAATACGTGCTCCAGATGCAGGTGATGTACAATAGTAGATTGTTAACTAAGGGCTGTATGACATCAATTGCATACGAGGTTTTTGCCGCCCGAGCGCAGCGAGGGCGCTAATTAGTCCGAGTATGCAATTGATGCTTACACCCGAGATAAACACTCTGCTTTACATATCGATTGTGAGGTAAGTAAAAACAAGAAAGCCGGTTTCTATGAACATTTATTAAAAAATTCGTCGTATGCCTTTACACATCTTTCTTTCGAGTTCGGCGGTAATAGATTTTCTAAAACTGCTTTTGCTTGTTCTTTTATAAAATCGGGGGTTAGATCCATGTCTTCGTCACTTGACATTTTTCAAAACTTTTGAGAAAGAACTCCAAAACACGAAAAATTTACTTTCGCGCCTAGCTAGTCGACTGCCTTTTTTACTCTTCACGATTTTATGGCACGCAAGCGCGTCAAATCGTGCTGGCCAGTTTGATTTTTAAATCGATTTCAACTAACATACGATGTGACTGCCAAACAAATACTTCGATATTTAAAATAAAATCTTCATAAATTCTAATATAAATTGTGTCGATTCCGATTCGAGTAAATAATCGATACCGAGAAAAAAAAAATAACTTTTTAAAAATATTCTTCTTGCAGTATGAGTATGACAGTTCTTTTTTCTAATTCCAAAACCTATGCTGTAATGCTAACATTACATGGTAGGTTTTGAAACCTATGCTGTAATGATATCCATACACCCCGGCATTCAGGGAAGTAAGTGACTACTTACAGAGCCAGAGATATGTAAAACTAATTTAAATCAATTAGAAAAGTTGTACGTTTTTCTGCGAACCACTAAAAAATGCTTCAGCTCATCACAGATTCTCCATTAAAATCTTTAACAGACCCCTATATTTATATCAGACGTTATTATCTCAAGTATCCGGGCTCATTTCCCGACCTCATAGATTTCCCACTGGGCTCCCCTCCAATTATATGCCCCTTTTCCTTTTTTTTCAGCGCAAATTCAGAGGCCGTTTCAGCAAGTCGAGTCTACTTGATTGGGCCCGTCTGTGTTGTTTTGCATTAATGTTTATTGTTTGCTTAATTGCGTGTGAGCTATAAAAAGGATGTTTGTCAGAACTGTGATGCGTCCCTGTGTGACCCTGGATGGCTCCCGAGTGAGTGATATCAAAGCATAATAACTGACATCACAGTATTTGGAGCAATATTTCTGTGTACAATAACTAATGAAGAATGAAACAGTAGAAATGAGATCATTGAGATGTAAGAGTTTGGTGACTTTGAAAGATAGAATGAGAAACAATCGCCTCCGTGGCGCAATATAAACAACATTGGATTTACGATTCGGAGGTCGCGTGTTCGATCCGCATCGGGGTACATATTTAAGTACTCGGTTTGGTTGGTGGTAGGGCATTTTAAATATTCGCCTGGCTAGCTACCACCATCTTATCTAAATCTGCCGCCAAGCAGCAATGTTAATAGCATTGTTGTGTTCCGGTTGTCAGAGATAAGATAGCCAGTCTTCCAAATGTGTTGGGGTTTCCGGGTCAGTACGCTTCCACCTTGGACCTCATGTTCAATTAACATCAGGTGTGATTGAGGTCAAGTACGAAACCGTCGTGCATAAAAAAAAAACAGTGTAATTCGGGGGTTAGTGAAAGAAGACATACACAGACATACACAATGCAAAGATGGAAAAAATATGCTGAGATGGTTTGGACATGTGGAGAGGATGAATGGAAGAGGACTCACGAAAGTGCTATACGAAGCGAATGTGGATGGTAGTTATAGGGGAAGGACACGACGAACGTACCCTGATCAAATAGGGGACGTCTTAAAGATCTTAACTTAACCTTTAAGAGTATACCCTAAACCGACGAGCATTAATGAACAACTATAAGAGAGTGAATGAAGCAAAAGAGATGTGTCAGAATCATAGCAAGTGGAAGTTTGTGGTCTCTGCCTACCTCTTCTTGTAAGTATTACTCTGTCAAAAAAAAATCAAACTCAAAAATGTTTTTATTTCGTAAGTTATAAGAATAACATTTGAAATCGTCATGACATACAGTTATCGCTCATTCACTAGGCAGTCTCCCCAGAGAAGAACGAGCAAGAAACTCCAGGGTTGCTCTTTTTAAATAAGCCAATACAAATACAATTTGAGATACCTAATTGTAAAATTTATGATTCGACAAAGAAAAATAAGAATAAAATATACTGGATAATGGCGAGCGGTTCATGTCCACGCATTCTTATCATCCAGATAGTCAGAAATTTTATAATAACCTTTGGCACATAGTTTCCGTTTAATCGTTGTTTTAAATTTATTTAAAGGCAAATTTTGAATGTCTACCGGAACCTTATTGTAGAAGCGTATACATTGTCCCTTGAATGACTTAGTGACTTTGTGTAAGCGACTGCTATGGACAGCAAGTTTATTTTTATATCTTGTAACATTGTGTATTTCACAATTTTTCCTAAACAAATACAGATTCTTTCTTACTACATAATTTTAGGAGCACATAATACTTGCTTCCATAATATTTTTACTAAAAGTTGGTAGCACGGTACTTTATTGGACAAATAGTTTGTCACGGAATCGAAATTTTCTGCGCCAAATCACTCAAAATGTAACAGAAGACTTGTACGGTGATACCAAGGCTATATAAATGGCATAAACGATTCAAAAAAGGCCGACCAGTGAAAGCTGAGCGTCTGGTCGACCCTCAAGAGCTGCGGACGATGAAAACATCAATCTAATCACTAAAATCACACCAAATCTTGTAAAATACATGAATTAGAGAAGTATGTGTTACTACATCATCAGCCCGTAAACATCCCAATCCAGGGATATAGGCTTTCCCTCGTGTATGAGGGAGTATGGGCCACAGTCCACCACACTGGCCCAATGCGGGTTGGGGACTTCACATAGAAGTTTTATTTCTCAGGCATGCAGGTTTCCTCACGATGTTTTCCTTCACCGTTTAAGAGAATTCTGATAAATACACATAAGTAATTAAATTAAATTTAAAACCCATTGGTACATGGCCTGTCTAGGAATCGAACTCGGACCTCCCAAATTGGGAGACCACGTCTCAACCGCTGAGCCACCGACGCTTTTACTATAATGTACGACAACTCAACCCCGACAACTAATTTAGGTTGAGTTGTTGGAGTCGAACTTTCGGATTCGAGCTGATGGGGCCGAGCTCTTGGAGTCGAACTCTTGGGGTCGGCCTGTTGGGCTAGCGCTGTTGGGGTCGAATTGTTGGGGTCGAGCTGTTGGGGTCGAGTTGTTGGGGTCGAGCTCTTGGGGTCGAATTGTTGGGGTCGAGATGTTTGGGTCGAATTGTTAGGGTCGAATTGTTGGGGTCGAGCTGTTGGGGTAGAGTGGTTAGGTTCGAGTTATTGGGGTCGAACTGTTGAGGTCGAGTTGTTGGGGTAGAGTGGTTGGGATCGAGTTGTTGGGGTCGAACTGTTGGGGTCGAGTTGTTGGGGTCGACCTGTTGAGGTCGAACTGTTAAGGTCGAACTGTTGGGGTGAACTGTTGGGGTCGACCTATTGGGGTCGAGCTGTAAGGGTCGAATGTTGTCATCGAGCCGTTGGAGTAGAATTGCTGGGGTCGGGTTGTTGGAGTCGAGTTAATGGGATCGAGTAACGCGGGGTTTAGTTGTCCGAGTACCACTGTTGATCCTAGCTTACAGGAGTTTTAGCGGGAGGAGTGTGGAGGCGAGGTTATACCTACAACAAATTTAGGAATCAAATCAGTGAAGACACGAGTCTTATGTAACATCTAAGGATTGCAGATAAAATCCCATTTTACTACGCATTTTATTGAGCATAAAACGAATGTACAAGAAAGGGTGTCCTATCGCTAATAGAGATCTCTTCGTGACACCCCCGGCGTAATACTGTCACTGAACTGCTGCTGTATGGGAAAACTTCGAATAGTTATGTGTATGTAGTACCATATTGTTTTCATAATGGCTCCAGTAAAAGCAATAATAACTTAAATAGATAACGATAATTAGATAGCGCTAAATTAGCGATTGAATTCATAATTAAGACAGTTAGATGACTATCTTAATACGCGACTTGCTATGGGAAAACCTGGTGGCGCTGGTATCGCCGGAAATGGCGCGGTGACAACGTTAACAGTAATATAAGGTCTGCACATCGAAAATGAGAAGGACTTTGCTACCAGCCTTCAAAGGAGTCGAAGCTCCTCTGAATACATAAACGACTGTGAGTGAGTTTGATTACTTACTATCACCGACGCGTGGAAGAATCCGGTGAGTCGTTAGTTAATAAGAAGTTGATCATAGGATTTGAGCTAGAAGGAATTGAATACTAGGTCCGGTTGAATTCCACAGAACGCGATGTCGTATGGCATCCTCATGCCATACAACTTGGCCCTCCCCCTCGGGAGTGCAAATGTTTACTATTCACCAGTAAGCATCTCAGGTTTCATGATCATAATCGAATGTGAATAAGTTTTCTATTCGCCTATTGTAGCTTGCAATAATATCGCCATTGCCCGAGCTACCCTTTACCACGTGATTGGCACCATCCTGGTCGCTCGCAACGCCCACACCCATCTCCGATATATATAACAGTATATAACATATATTTTATATATACAGGGCGTCCCACGGCTATGCCACATGGAGTTCCTCTGTTCCATTTTCAAACTTTTATTATTTTGTTTCTGTGATTGTCATTTTAAAATTTTTTGCATTGTATTGTGAATTTGTTGCAATAACCATGGCGTATCAAAACAATATAAAAAAATATATAAAAAAATCGACAGGGAGCGAAATAATCAAAAGAGTGCGACTTTGTATTGAACAGGATGGGACTCATTTTGAGCATTTAATTTTGATAAATTGATTACTTTTGTATTAAAAATGTTAAAATTCATGGTCTTCCTTTTATTTCTGACACTATGTTATTTAGCAAAAAATAATCTTTATGATGAAGCCTTTCGATCGGTATGATAAAGCTACATGGTAAATTTTTTTTTATAAATAAAGGGTTCGATTCCTGGTTCAACCATGTACTTATTTAAAAATCTATGAATGCAGTTTAAATTGTTTTTTAAATTAAAATAATGTCTTCTTTCAGTAAAATGTTCCATCTACAAAATTCAAGGTACTTTCCCTCCATGTGGCATAGCCGTGGGACGCCCTGTATAGCTGACTTCAAGTTAACAATACGGTTGTATTTTTTTTTATCTTTGTTAACTCAGAACTCAGTCATTTATAAACCGATTTATAAAATTCGTTTATTTAATAGGACGGAAGCCGGGTTATTATATCGTTGTGTGTATGCAAGTTTGTACCAAACGAATCATTTATTTTAGTAGTGATGGTGATTGTTTGAAATGACTTATAAATAGTGACTCAAAGTTCCAAAAAAATTACGATACGATACGATACGATTTGGGATAATGGAAATTCTTTGGAATTTCTTAATAGCGGTTGTAAGCGGGTTAACCGTATGTAGACAACATAGGGTTTACGAATCGGAGGACACTGGTTCGATACCCAGCGGGGTACATGTTTAGTACTCGGTTTGGTTGGTGGTAGGGCATTTTGAATGTCCGCTGGCTCTAGCTACCACCATCTTATCTAAATCTGCCGCCAAGCAGCAATGTTAATAGCATTGTTGTGTTCCGGTTGTCAGAAATAAGATAGCCAGTCCCCCAAATGAGGTTTCCGGGTCAGTACGCTTCCAACTTCGACCTCATCTTCACGTGATTGAGGTCAAGTACGAACCCGTCGTGCAAAATATCACTATCTTTCACACTATAAGCAAGTGCAACAGTGACAACCTTATCGATGTGTATCGACGCTGATTGGTCGCCAGTGAGCTTAGTTAATCTCTCATCAATTCATATTTAAAGCTTAGATTAAATCTAAATGGAGTATTATGGTAATAATGAACAAATTAATAATTTTAGAAATGGTGTTCTAGCAAAGTGTTTCAATATTAATTTACAAGTGTTAATGTATAAACCCACTTTGTGCTTGAGTAAATTTATTTGAATTATAAGCGATAAAATTATTCGCAACATTTCCAACGTTGCTATTTACATTAGCAATAATATCTGCTTTTGTAACAGTCTCCCTTTCCCATATACGAGGAGGTTCTTTGTTGAAAGAAAGAAAGAAAGAAACTGTTTATTCGCCACTTCGACACATATACAACAATTGTTAGGCAAATAAAGTAACAGAACACTCAGGTAAGTGTCGCAGCAGCCAAAGGGAGACGACTCAGCTATTTTATTTTTATTTTATTCTATTTTATTTGGGACAACAAACAGTAGTACAATATGTATATCTTAAATTAGCATTAAACTACAGAGTGGAGGTAATTGTACAACCAGCGACATTATCCACAAATTACAAAAATATTCTAGTACAGAAGTAGATATTAATGTATAACAATTGAGCTAGAGTAGTGCAAACCATAACAAGGTTGTACTGCGTAGTGCATTTTCGTTTAAACTATAATAACAATTAGAATTGCATGTATGAGAATACATACAGTAGCTATTTGAGTACAATGTTTTTGTTAGAGATATCTTAATTAAAGCAACAATATAGCATTACACAATAGTTGCAAGTAGCAACATCTTACGATGATATGAGGAAACAGTCGGGTAGTATAGTGTGTATACCCCATTAAGCTAATATTAGCGCACAGAAATTTTAAAACCATAATAATAATGATCATATTATGATTTAGCGGTTATCGCATCCCCAACACGTCGTGAATTTACTATAAATCAAATCAAATCAAATCAAATATATTTATTAATTCAAATGGTACATTGAAACATAGAATCTAAATAATAATACTTAATTGCAACTGTAACACTAGTGCCTGAACTAGGAAAATCCTGTGTTTCAGGCGAAGCTAGGGCTTCTATAAATTAAAATAATATAACCATCTGTAGGTACAAACTAGATATCTATAAATAAAGTAGGTATACAGAGTAAATCTATGCTTAAATGCTACTTAGTCTTAGTCACGCCCAGTCTAGTTAGAACGCTTAGTCAGCCAATACTCGGTTAGAACAACAATTGACAAAATTCTTTAAAATGATTCGTATATTTTGTTTATTAATGTTAGTGTATTATTAAAGCAGGAAAGATATTGTTTGCAGTTTTACAACTCGCTCAGTTTTGACTCGGATACAGAGAAATTGTCTTAAGTCACGAATTAAATTATTAACCATAATGATAATGATTAAAAAAGTAGAATAAGTAAAAGAAAATAAATAAATAAAGACTAAAAATACGTGATAACTGACCGGCGCGCTTATAAATATTATATATTATAAATTATTATAAATGATAAAGTATAGCATGATATATATATAATATGATATATATTTATTATGTAGTTACATAGTCCTATGACACTCTTAGCTGATTGTTTGAACACACCACCAGCCACTAGGCGCATCGTGAGTATGGTGGATGTATGTGAGGGGGGGTTGGATTTGCGTAGGGACATATTGTGTGTGTGTCTGTGAACAGTGACCATTGTAGCTATGTGCTGAGATTATAAGAGCTCAGCGCTGGTTTACTGTCGCACCCAGACTGTTGTTCGTCTGTATGTATTTGATGTACACAATTTCCAAGCTTTCAAGCGTTTTTGTCACTCATATTATTGGCACTAGTACTCGCGGTAGCCTTCTGCTACCGTCCCGCTCACTGCATCTAGGCGCAGTCCGTGGTGTATACAAAGCCGGGGGCCGAGCTTCACTCGACCTCCTTCCCCATAGGGTTGGCAATACTGCCGTTTGCATTTCATTGGCTACACTCCCATTTCCCGAGGGGGGAAGTGGGAAACTTCTTTTCCTACTTACACACCCTATTCCTTTCTTTAATTAGTCTGGGGTCCAAGGTAGCAATAGAATCACGTAGGACACCCGTCTACCTTCAGTAGGCGCCGTGTCGAGTATCACTGTTGATCCTGGCTTGCGGGTGTTGCAGTGGGAGGAGTGTGGAGGCGAGATCTGTATGTATTTTTTTTATGTATCATCATCAACCGAAAGATGTCCTCGGTGGACAAAGGCCTCACCCAAAGACCTCCACAACGATCGGTCCCGCGCTTGCCGCAGTATTTTTATATTTATAACGATACTAGCTTACCGCCCGCGGCTTCGCCTGCGTGTTAATAATGTTATTTATCGCGGAAATTTGTTTATTCCGCGGGAACTACTCACTTTGGGGATAATTTTTTTTTTTTTTATGATTGGATTCGCGTTTGACCACAATCTCACCTTGTAACGGACCAAGTCTCTTCGTTATGATTCACAATCATATTTTAAGCTAGCAACTTATCCCGGCTTTATTCGAATTTTATTTAGACTGCATTTTAAGATTAGATTAGATAATTTCTTCGCACATGTAATGCAATAATTGTTGTATGGCGGGGCAACTAATTATTAGTATGTGCAAACGTTTAAGTAACAGTTCATCCACTAATGAGAATTGTATCGAAATCGGAGCAGTAATTTCTGAGATAGGGTTGTATAGACAGGCAAAGTGAGGAACGGAAATTATAGCTTATTTGAGTGTAAATTTCCATACAATAAACCAAATTGAAATTGTAACGCCCCCCTAAACCCCCCCTGAGAAATGATTAAATATATAAATAAAATATGTAATTAAATATACTTAAATAGGTTAAAGTGTAAAGTGGAGTAGAGTGGTAGTGGTGTGTTACTAGACTAGTTATTTTGAGAATATGACCCCTAGTAAGACGGCAAGGTTGCCCTAGAAAAGTAATATTTTCTAATAACTAGTAAAGTTTTATGTGAAGGATACGCTGAAGGATATTCTCCTTACAGTACTGCCCGTAATATGTACGTGATGAAAGAAGTGGTGTGAAGAAATAAATTATTTATAATAATTAAAAATAATAAAATGGAATGATGATGATGAATGTAACACGCTAAACCTTTAGCCTACCTAATTAACCGACTCTAACTTACCTACCTACGGAACTCTCGCGTGAGAACCATTTTACCTACGGAACCCTAAAAAGTAACTAAGTACGTATAGACATTTGGAATGGTTTCAGAATTATATATGGCCTTGTGATTCGTCTAGTGCTACGTTGTGTCCGATAGTAAACCAAATCCTTTTAGGAACGTAGAAATGCTTATCTAACTAACTTCTCACTACCTATTGGTTATGTATTTCTAATCCCTAACTAATTGGTCTACAGAACAATGCCTGACGGAATCTGAAATGATTACCCTACTAACCCTACTGTATCTAGGAAGCTCTATCTAATACCTTGGATAAATTAGTATAAAGCATTCTCTTATTGGACCTAGGAACCCTGACTGTCCATATACCACTTGGAACTTTATAACATTAAATAGACTAGTAAACAAACTAGTTTTGGTGCGGTAAAGTAGGAGCCCCTCCCCGCTCCGGAAGTAACCTTCCGCTGATCATAGCCAGCTACCATCGGCCGCGTCTCCGGACGGGATAGCCGTCTGCCGCTAACATTTCTTAATTTATGGGAGAAGAGCCTTTAATCACTCAAACAGTGTCTGTCAGATATGACGTCTTATCTCAATAAGAGGACACAAAACTTAGATATTGGTGATAAATATATATAACGAAGTAGATGTACTAAATCAGATTCGACCTCTCAAATGATAGTTTCGAGGATTGGAAAACTATGATGTGTTTCACCCATCTCAGTTAGTTGAAGAATAGCCATTCCATCATTCTCTGGAATTCGCTATATAAAGGGCATTGCTCTGCTTGGCCCTTATGGCTTATGTTGTTGTATATTACCAACATGAAGTAGTTAGCATCTTCTACGTTTCCTAGCAGAAGAGAGGCTAATAGGAACTGCTCAGCCTGTCCTAATTAGTAACGTACAACAAAATTAGCTTATTATTTTTAGCTATAAATTCAGTAAATTTAACTGTATAATTCATTCTTTAAGCGGTCGTACCTGATTTGGTTATCAGATCAGCTCTTGACTGGATGGCTCAATTACAATAAATATAGGATAAGAATATAGATAAACACAAACGGATGAATCAAGCTATCCTTGTGTAAGTAAATGGAGCTTGTCTTCGCATTAGTTCAGCTGTTCAGTACGTTCCAGGTAAAATTATCTTAGATAGTTCGTAACTTCGGAATTTCCCAAGTATATTTAAGGAGAATGGCTGTCATTTATGTTTAGGTCAGTCCCTATCCCTTTGGGCAAGGAACCTTCCTAGGAGTCTGCTCAGCCTGCTCCGGAATGACTCCCACTATCTTCAAATATCCGAGAGGCTTTCCGACGACGATTTCTTTAAGTAGGATTAGTACAGGTAGCGTCACGAATGTTTATTAGACAAATTGGATCTATTAATTTCTGTGCCTCGATAACTCGGAAGGCCGAGTCCTCAAATCAAAAATAATTCAGTCTTTGCATTCTGAATGCTCTTCGTCGGGCTATCTAACCTAAACAACTCACTGCTAAAGGCTTAGAACCTGTCGCCCACTACCCCCATTCCCTTATAACCTGGTCGTCTTCCTACGAGAATGCCTCAAATATGACTAGCTTAGTTTCTAAACACATATGATACCTACTAGTTTATACACTCTCAGATTTGTAGCTGTTTACAATGCAATGTTTGAACAAATAGCGAACCTGTCTTAGCATGTCGGGTAACGCCTAAAAAGTGCCTGCTCTCCCTTACTTGCGCTTTCTAGACAGATAGCGAACTCATCTTATAAACAATATAAACAGATAGCGAACACATCTTAGCATGTCGGGTAACGCCTAACAAATGCCTGCTCTCCCTAACTTGCGACTGTTATAAACAAATAGCTTTATAGACAGGTAGCGAACCCATCTTAACATGTCGGGTAACACCAAACAATTGCCTGCTCTCCCTAACTTACGACTGTTATAAACAAATAGCTTTATAGACAAGTATCGAACCCATCTTAACATGTCGGGTAACGTTTAACTATTCCCTATTCTCCCTAACTTATAGCTGTTATAAATAAATAACCTTCTAGACAGATAGCGAACTCATCTTAGCATGTCAGTGTCTAGGAAAAGGTTAAGACGCAAATACGCAATAGTAATAATCAAACTACTCACCTGGTGAACCCGGATGTCCGCACTGATCTCCACTTATCACAGTCTCCGCGCCTTGTATTGGATCTGCCGTGGTCCGTCAACCTCTTCTTCGTGTTGACTGCTTCGTCACGGTCCGCCCTGGTGTAACCCGCGTCTGTCCTCTTCTTCGTGTTGTCTTCGTCACGGTCCGTCCTGGAGTAATCAACTACTCACCTGGTAAATCCGGATGTCCGCACTGATCTTATCTTATCTCAATCTCCGCGTCTTGTATTGTATCTGCCGTGGACCGTCGACTTCTTCTGCGTGTTGACTGTGTCACGATTCGCCCTTGAGTAAGCCTCTTCGTCGTGTTCTCCTCGTCACGGTCCGCCCTGGAATAAGCCGCGTCTCTCCCCCCCCTCACCTTTTATACCCACGCAAAAGGACGCCGTGAAAATTTCGAATTTTTGATTTTGAAAAGAACAATGGAACACAAATTCACTTCTTCTGTTTTCGTCGCAAGACTTTCGATGACACCCGAGGCGTCCCTTCTATATTTAAAATGCAAATTTCCATTCCTTCTAGAAAGTTCGATGGATCACAAGCTAACTTCTTTTGTTATGACGTATGACTTTTGGCGATACCCGAGGCTTTCCTCTATTGCGCTATAGAATTAGGGTTCCTCAAGATTGGGTGCAATTTGGTTTGTTGTATGAAAATTTACACTCAAATATGCTATAGTTTCCGTTCCTCACTTTGCCTGTCTATACAACCCTATCTCAGAAATTACTGCTCCGATTTCGATACAATTCTCATTAGTGGATGAACTGTTACTTAAACGTTTGCACATACTAATAATTAGTTGCCCCGCCATACAACAATTATTGCATTACATGTGCGAAGAAATTATCTAATCTAATCTTAAAATGCAGTCTAAATAAAATTCGAATAAAGCCGGGATAAGTTGCTAGCTTAAAATATGTTTGTGAATCATAACGAAGAGACTTGGTCCGTTACAACCTGATGGAAAGTGATGATGTGGTCGGAGATGAAGCACGCGATCTCAGCCTATTCACTCTGCTCTTGAAGATCCCAAGGTTGTAGGATTCAGGAAAGACTGACGCCGGAAGGGAGTTCCATGCCTTGGCTGTTCGGATGATGAATGAGGAATCGAACTTCTTAGTGCGAATGTTCGGTATATTAACTATATACGGGTGGAATCCCTCCCCACGCCTAGTGGTCCGAGGATGGAAGGGTGACGGTGGATTAAGATTATGTAATTCCAACGCACACTCCCCGAAATGTATCCTGTAAAAGATATATCCTATGTTAAGACATAGTTTAACATAAACTTAATCCAGGGTATATTTTACCATATATACCAAACGTCATCCCAATCTGTTCATGCGTTTCGACGTGATTGAGCAACAAACAAATAAACAAACATCCGAACTTTCGCATTTATAACATTAGTTAGATGCCATAATTGTGTTATACGCACATGTATATTTTCAAAGGACTCACAATGTACGTAACAGCTGATTTAATAAAGAAAGGTAAATATGCGTGTATCTAATGAAATCTTGTATAAGCCCTCGTTGAGGAGGGGTCACTGAAACAGAGAATTTCACTATGAAGCAGCCACATTCTGTAGTATAGTATATAAGTGTATGTCATTTGAAATTCAAATTATATATGTCGCAGATAGCGATAAATTAGCGATAGAATTCATTATTCAAACGGTCAACTGACTATCATAATACGCGGTTTGATGTGGGAACTATACCTGGTGCGCTGGTATCGCCGGAAACGGCGCGGTGATGACGTTAACAGTTATATTAGGTCTTCACATCGAAAATGGGACACATTTTGCAACCAGACATCGAAGGAGTCGGACCACCACTGGACATCAACGACCATGAGGGACTCTGATTACCTACTACCATCGACGCTTGAAGAATCCGGTGAGTCGTTACTGATTCAGACTTTGATTATGGAATTTGAGCAAGGAGCAACTATAGACAAGGTACGGCTGAGTGACAGCAAGGGATATAATATGGTGTCAACAATGTTGAGAAATCGATTTCAAACAGCTGTTGAAGTCAAGACTCACCTGCTACGTGCTGGAGGGAGCAATCCGAGCACATGTACAGTGAGGCGGCGTCTAGCTGAAGCAAACTTGAAGCCATTTAGACCTGCAAATGGTCCAAAACTTGAAAGGCAGCATCGAAATTCAAGGCTGAGTTACGCTAGAGAACACGTGAATTGGACTCTGGTTGATTGGTCAAGAGTAATGTTTTCGGATGAGTCGAGGTTCACGTTATTCACGCACGATGGGAGGCAAAGAGTCTACAGAAGACCAGGAGAGCGCTACAACCAAGCTTGCATTGAAGAGAAAGTGCCATACGGCGGAGGCTCCGTACACGTGTGGGCTGGAATTTCTTCCGAAAGCCGCACCGAGCTAGTGGTGATAGAAAATCGTACTTTAACTGCAGTGAGATACGTGAGTGAAATCCTAAATGAGTATGTTGGCCCATTTTTAGTAAACATGGGCGAAAACGCCAGCTTTATACAAGATAACGCTCGTCCCCATACAGCTCGAGTAGTGTTTGACTACCTTGAAGATGTCGCTATCACACGCATGGAGTGGCCAGCACGCAGCCCAGACTTGAACCCCATCGAGCATGCCTGGGACGAACTGGGACGACGAGTACGCCAGCGAAATTCCCCTCCAATCACGCTTCGTGAACTCAAAGAAGCACTGATAGAGGAATGGGAGAATATTCCTCAACATCGGATCAGAAATCTGGTGGAAAGCCTGCCAAACCGTATCACAGCCGTATTAACAGCTCATGGTGGCAATACAGCATACTAAAATGTGTGGAAATTGTATAATTGATACCATACAACATTTTTAGAAATGTAGTGAAAAGTAGCAATTTTTATTTTACTTACTTTTATTGAATGTAAACTTTATAATTTGGAACTTTTATAACTTTCATTTAAGTACTATAAAATTGTCTATAATTCAGTATTTATTTCATAAAGCTAGCTAAAATGTTTTGGAAGTTATTGATGTTTTTGTTACCGACTCGCTTTCATTGCGGCCCAGTGTATATGCTACTGCTGTGAATTTTTTCACGTATATATGTCATCATCATCAGCCCGTAAACATCCAACTACAGAGATTTAGGCCTACCTTCGTATATGAGGGAGAATGGGCCATAGTCCACCTCGCTGGTCCTATGTGGGTTGGGGACGTCACATGCCTTTGATTTTTCATTTCTCACAGTTTAAGAGCAGTCGGATAAATGTACATAAGTAATTAAATTAAATTTAAATACTCATTGGTACGAGTATCATTGGAATCGAACCCGGAATTCCTAAATTGGGAGACCGCGTCTTAACCGCTCAGCCACCGACGCTCATCATCATCATTCATTTTAAATACATAAAATTGAAAATTTAGAAAACCCTCGAAAGACTATGATATCATCGAAATACCCAAAAAATCCTTGAACCGGCTTAGCCGATATTGATCAAACTGAGCGCAGAACCTGTCCGCTCGTTACCTCCATTATAAATGCGAAAGTCTGTGTGTATGTATGTTTGTTACCTCTTCACGCCTAAACTCCTGGACGGATTTGGATCAAATTTAGTTACTAGACAAATTAGGATCTGGTTATCGGCATTTTTTTACTGAACCGATTTTGATGAAATCTTCCATGCAGACGATGTCGCGGGCGGAAAGCTAGTCGAAATGCCAGGGAAATTTCTAAGAGTTTAATGGACAAATGGCCCAATAAATCGACCACTTAAAATTAGTTCAACCTGTCTATCACTACCCCTATCGCTAATCGAAAACGAATTCACTAATTGACGGTGACTGCACTACAACTGCTTAAAAAATGGTATACAAGTTAATCATACATTTCCAATAACAATTTAATTACGTTACTAATTTGCATTGCGCTTGCACGCGCGACCTAGATACCTAACATTTACAATTTCACAATTTTATACAACAGTGAATTTCAGTGGAATAAAGACACTCGTTGATAACGATCGACTATCATTTGACATCTCCAGACCTTATCAGCTGACATCTGACATCAGCAACAATGCGTGAACACATTGTTGCCAATGCCATTAGTTAGTGTTGCAAACAATAAAACAAAATTAAGAGCAGTGCAGGGACTTTATTTATTAGCACATCATGGTGACAGATAAGTATATTTTTTACAATAAACCGCTTTTAAAATATGAAGAGTAGATTAGATTAGATTTATTTAGTTCACTTTTACAATGTCATGTCATAGATACAGTTTCGTAAATTTATGATTTCTAAAATAAAAGTGATTGTCAAACATAAAACAATAAAATAATAACGATACACATACATTTTAAAGATTTGTAGAATTATTGGATTATTTAATATAAATATAATGTTAAAATATTGTTAAGTACAAAATTAACAAAATAAAATAGAAATTAAACCTATATAAAATAGAAATTACACATATATTCAATAGCGTTATACATATTATTATATGTATGTCAAAATTAATTAATAAAGTATAAGTATGTAACCATTGTTACGTCAACGTCATACTATTTTTGAATAATCATAATGAATTAAAACAAAACAAAATAAAATATAAACCACGTCATGAGATTATTGATATGCCATCCTAATATAAAATGTATTTTGATGACTCAAAGACTCAGATATAACTAAACTCCTTTATTCAATTTCACTGGTATATAATTTAAACCATTTAAAACCATTTATTTCCACACACCGAAAAGAAACATAACCACAACAACATACCATACATACATACAAACCGCTCTCGAGACTGAGATGCCCACAAGCTGACTTTATTTATATACCTTTGACGACCTGTTTGGTGTAATGGTTAGCAACTCTGACCACTATACCAAAAGGTTGCGGGTTCGAATCCCGCTAGGGGCATATGTTTGTGTGATGAATACGGACATGTGTACCCGAGTTATGGATGTTTGAATTTATAATAAGTATTTATTTACAAAAAAAAAATGTATTTATGTATTATATCAACCATCTGGTATCCACAACACAAGCATATAGTTGCTTACTGTGGAACTAGATGGCGCTGTGTGTATGTCTAAGGATATTTATTATTTATTTATTTATTTATATCCACAATGATTAAGTAGCGAACAGGGGGTGGAGTGTGAGTTTTGTATCGACTTAACTTTACTACCGCGTTTACGTTGACGATTTGTATGGAGAAATGTGCAGCGCCTCTAGCGGATAGTTTGTAAAACGATTTTTTTCATAGGGACTTTTTTCGTAAACGCGAACGCGATGGTAAAGTTAAAAACGAGATGAAATTCACACTTCGCTCCTAAGATGGTAACAAGGTACAGATAGCTTATCGTCTACAACCGTTCAGTTCAAGATTCCCAACCAAACTGCCCTATGGATCTGTACTAAAATTCGCGGGCGCTCGGATTTGTCAATCGTAATGGTGCGTGATTGGCGGAATTCCATCGGCCAATCACGCACAAGTGGCTGTGTTGCTAACACAAAATTGAGCAAACCAAAGTATTAAAAATATCATAAAATTATTGAGAATAATCACAGTATTTATCTACATCTATAGCTACTTTCTAAATTAAATCTGTCTTCAAAATTTTCAATTTGAAATTTGTTATTATTTTCGATTTAATTATATAATCGTCAGAACCACTGAGAGGTGACAGGCTGCTGGAATGATAAACCGACACGAACTAATTTCTTCTGCCTCTAGACTTATGATATTAATCATTTTAACGACGGTAGGCGATGCCATTTAGATATTGAAAGGGTCCTTCATTCTTTATACATAGGGTGACTATTTGAGCGAGTGAAGGAAACCTGACACTCATTCTAAACTAGCAAGGTGAATCTCACGAAAAACATAAATGTGAAAATGGCTCCAAGTTCAGTACGGCAACGTGAAATCTCAAAATCAAACTCAAAGTATTTATTGCATATAACAGTGGTTGTATACATACAGTTGTTAAGTACATTAAGTAGTATCATGTGACACCCTGTTAGGGCACAAGCAATTTGAGAGAGCACTATAAAGTGCATGACAATCTTAGGCTTATTATGTATTTACATATTTTTTTGTTACAATTACTTAGGTTACTTTTCTTCACCGTCCCGCACAATGCTCTAACCACCACTGAGGTTGGCTGGAGCTTATCTCTATTAGAGATAAGCTCACCTTTGTACAATATTTCCGACTGATTGTCAACATGTTTTTTATGTGCAATAAAGAATACAATAGGTTTTATTGTTTGTATTTATGTCGATATACCTACTTTTTTATATATTTTGGTATATTATTATTTTGATGAGCAATAATAGGTAATTATTATATAATATTATATTCATTTATTATATTTTATACATTTATTACATTATAACACGGCAACCCAGTGCGGACTCCCGTCTCGCCGTTCCGCCATCCCCGCCATCTAGCGAGATAATTATAAATGACGCGAAGGGTCCGCTGGCCAGCTCAATGGAAAAAAGACTTGGCGCGCGTACCATTAAGAAGCCGGTCCGCTTTAATGATTTTTAATGTTAATACTGTTTTCTGGAGGTTTTGCGGCCAGAAGCTGTATCATTGTAATTGTGGATTTCGTGATTAAAGTATTTGATGCAGAACTGTGTGTGTACTTATGTGGAATAAGCCTAAACACCCCCCCGGATAACCTAATGTACAGCAGCTACATTACATTGGCGCCCTTCCGTGTTTAGTGATTAAAAACGTACATAAACATACATATAAACAGTTTTGTGCCTGTTTGGACGATTGAATCGAAGTCACCACAGCTTTACAAGAACTTTACAATGCCGCGCACTCGCAGGAAATCTCGACAATCGCTCAATGTAGATGAAGATGATCGCGAGTCAGTTCAGAACAATGGCGCTGGCAATGTTACTATGTCGTCGGAGAATTTCAGTGCATTACTATCAACGATTCAACAATCAAACGCTGATATGTTACAGCACTTAATTCATGAAGTTCGCGCTTCGACGCCCGGTCCGGCCGGCGACTTATCCGCCCCCGCTACCGTTGCCGCCGCCAGTGCAGCACCCATCCCTGGTGCCAACTTCTCGAAGTGTGCTACTCGTTTTAGTGGAGCGCCTAATGATTCCATTGACGGATTTATTGATGCCATTGAGGTATATAAAAATTGTTTAAATATAACTGATGAGAACGCCATCAAAGGTCTTTCGATGCTGCTTACGGGTACGGCATCGCTATGGTGGCAAGGCGTGAAACCCTCAACCACCACTTGGCAAGACGCCATTACTCAGCTCCGATGCGCTTTCGGCCAAAAGAAACCACCGTTCCGTGTATATCAAGAACTTTTTAGTCTACAACAAGGAAATAGTAAAATAGATCTGTTTGTGGCTAAAGTACGTGCCCTTCTAGCTCACCTACCAAAGGAGGACTTATCTGAGCGGGTACAGCTGGATATGACATACGGTTTGCTGGACCGTCGCATTCGCAAAAGATTAGATCGCGAAAGCGTGAAAACTTTCGACGAATTACTACGACGTAGCCGCAGTATAGAGGAGTCATTAGAAGAGACCGATAAAGCAGCAGGTCGCAGCAGTAAGTCTAGTACGACACTGCAGCAGCCCGTGCATTCCCGCGCTGCCTTCGGGTTTACGCCCGCGAGTCGCTCAGCTCGCGATCGCGCCGCCCGCGCAGCACCGGCCGGGCCTGCCAACCGTGCCGCCGCCGCCGCCGTCGCCGCCGGCACTGGCACTGACGTTGTTCAAGGGACCACGGTAAACACTGATTCAAAGAAGACCACACGTATGTACTGTGTTTATTGTAAAGTTCCTAATCACACGAAAGAAAACTGTCCCAAGTTACTAAATAGAACACTACCTTCAAAAGTTTCTACTGATAACAGTGATAGTGTTAGTAATAATAATAATGGAATATATTGTTACGGTTGCGGTGAGAAGGGAGTAATCCGTTCGACATGTTCTAAATGTAATTCACAGTTTTCTTCGATAAATTTTCGTAAATCGAGTTGTAGGTTATTAACCCGATCAGCTGACGAGTTAGATCGCCCTATTAGTATTTCTCGCGATAATAATTGTTTGAACCCTTCGCCTATGATTCATTCTATTCAAAATACCGTTAATTCGCATAATAAGAAACGATTTTATCAAGAATCAAGTACTTCACCCCTGAATTCACGGAACGGTACCGAAAATGAATCTGTTGTATTTTATCCTTCGCAATTTAGGCGGGTGTTGCCAAATTGTTATTTTGATTGCGTTACTATTGGAGATTCACAACTCACTCATTTCTCGCCTAATATCTCACACGAGATTGGTAAAATGATCACATCTGAGACCGAAACTCATTTATACAATAAAAATGAAAAATCTTTATGTCCAGTTTTACTTGATAATAGTAGGGTGACCACGATTTTTTCGGACATACCTGTAAATAGTAAAATTACTACTATTTCTGGCGATTTATACGAAAATAGCAAAATGACCTTACCTTATCCGTACTTACCTGCAAAGTGTAGGATGTCCACGATGTCTTCGGACTTACGTATAAATGATAAACATAATATTTCAGTTTCTAAGGAGTTACCTGAAAATAGTAAACTGATGTTACAGTATCCATACTTACCGACACAGCGTAAGGCAACCATGTTTTCAAACTTACCTAAGACTAATGAATCCGTACGTCTTAGTGGATGTGCTGGTGCTGATGCTAGTGTGACCTTGTCTTCTGACTTACCTAGCACTAATGACTTACTTTTTGGTAACTTTTCTGGTGCTCATAGTAGGATGACCATGTCTTCTGACTTACCTCAGACTAATGAGACTTTACCTACATGTGAGTTTTCTACAACCAATAATAGGGTGTCCATGTCGCAGCAGCAACCAAGACCTATTTTAGGTATATCTATCTTGAGTTTTAGAGGCACGGCATTAGTGGACACGGCTGCTAAGCGTTCCGTTATGGGTTGTGCTTTATTTAAATTACTTCAGAGACAAAGTCAAACATTTACTGAAAATTTTAGGGATATCAAATTAGCGGATGGTTCCGTTCATAACCGACAGGTTTTCATTACCACTCTAGATGTTGCTGTCAAACATAAATCTGTATCCCTCGAGTTCGTTGTTTTATCAGATGCCACAAATAATGAGACTTTATTAGGGATTGACTTTTTGGTGAAAGCAGGGATTTCGCTTGACTTCGCAACGTCCACATGGAAATTTTCTGAAGAGAAGGTAGAGTATCCTTTAGAATTTGAGTCGCTGAATCCACACTTTTCGTGTTCATCTGCTGACATGCTGCGAGACAACGAGGCTACAATGTTAAATTCTTTACAGCGTCAGAAGTTTGCTGATCTTCTCAAATCCAATGAAGATATCTTCACTCCAGGGGGAGATCCAACTCCGTTTGCGGAGCATCGCATTGAGACTGGTGACCACCCGCCGATTTCGGTTCCCCCATATCGTCTTACACCCGCAAAGAGAGAATTGTTAAAGGGTGAGTTGGATAAAATGCTCCAAGATGATATAATAGAGGAGTGCGAGTCTGCATGGGCGTCACCAGCTGTTCTCGTCCCGAAAAAGGATAATAGTGTGCGGTTTTGTGTAGACTACCGCAAACTTAACGCTATCACCAAAACTGATAGTTATCCTATTCCGGTTATCGACGAGCTGCTTCAAGCAACTAAACAAAATTGTTTTTTGTCAACAATCGATCTTAAATCTGGTTACTGGCAGGTCAGTGTAGCTCCATCGGACCGTGACAAAACTGCGTTTGTCACACCTTTTGGAACCCATCGTTTCAAGCGTATGCCATTCGGCCTTAAAAATGCGCCATCAACGTTTCAGCGATTGATGGATCGTTTTCGGTCTAGTGCTAGTTTACAGGACGTAATTATTCTGGGCTACTTAGATGACCTTTGCGTAATATCGGAAAGTTTGGAAAAGCATCTTGCAGACTTACAAAAAGTCTTCGACCGACTTCGAGTCTTTAAATTGCATGCGAACAGGCAAAAGTGCCAGTTTGCTCGTAAGGATGTGACTTATTTGGGCCATGTCATTGCCTCGGACGGTATTAGACCCGACCCAGATAAGGTGCATGCTATTTTAATAATGAAAGAACCAAATAATATGAAACACCTGAAGTCTTTCATCCAAACCTGTTCCTGGTTTCGAAAATTCATACCAGGCTTTGCACAACTTTCACAACCATTGACGATGCTAACCCGGAAAAATGTACCTTGGGTTTGGTCGTCTGAGCAACGTGAGTCTTTCAATATTCTTAAACAGAAATTGACGACTGCTCCAGTATTAATACAGGCTAACTACAGCTTGCCATTTGTTCTCCGGGCTGACGCGAGTAATTATGCGCTAGGTGCCGCATTACTCCAAGGCGACAGTCATGACGAACGTCCTATTGGCTACGCTAGTCGTTTACTGTTGCCTGCAGAGCGTAATTACTCGACGACAGAAAGAGAGGCGCTCGCAGTTATTTGGGCGGTTGAAAAGTTTCGCCCGTTTATTGAAGGTCACGAAGTTATAGTTAAAAGCGATCATCAACCGCTCCGGTGGCTTATGACGCTTAAATCACCAAATGGTCGTTTGATTCGATGGGCTTTAAAGCTGCAGTCGTTCAATATTTCATACGAGTATACTCCTGGGAAGTTAAATGCCCTCGCAGATACGTTAAGCCGCCCGATGTGCGATGTTAATTCAAAGAATAGTTGCGGTGTATGCTCGATGACAGTAGACTTACCTCGTTTCAGTCCGACGGAGTTGCGCGAAGCTCAGCTGCTAGATCCTGAAATAGAAAAGATTATTAGGGACTTAGAGAGTGGAAATAGTCTTGCATTGAACCGTTGGCACGAGCGTGGATATCTCATGTCCCATGGCGTCCTTTACCGTCTTAGTGACGATTCAGAGTCCGACGAACCTCAACTTGTTGTCCCGTCGTCAATGATAGGTGATATCCTGAAAGAATTTCATGACGCTGCGACAGCTGGTCACCAAGGTGTAGAGCGCACCTTAGCACGTATTCGGCATAAGTACTATTTCACCGGTATGCGTAAAATGGTGACAAATTATTTGAAAAACTGTCCTGATTGTCAACGCTATAAGTGTTCAAATCAGAAACCGGCTGGACTGCTTCAAACACCTGTGATGAGTCAGCGTGGAGAAGTTTTGTCCATTGATCTATTTGGTCCTCTTCCGAAAGGTGAACAGGGTGAAACATGGATTTTAGTTGTCGAAGATGTAGCTACTCGGTGGACGGAATTATACCCACTCGTTGATGCTTCTGCGGAAACATGTGCCCCGGTTCTACTGAACGAATATTTTTTGAGATTTGGTTTTCCCCGTCGTGTGATTTGTGACAACGGTACACAATTTGTGGCTGCCGCTATGCAACAGTGTATGTTTGTGTTAGGGATAAAGCAAAATTTAACACCCTTGTACCATCCACAGGCTAACCCCGTGGAGCGGAAGAATCGAGATTTAAAAACCCAATTTGCAATTTTGGTCAAAAATGAACATACATCGTGGCCCAAGTTTTTGCCTCACATCAGATTCGCTATGAATAGCGCCCTTTGTTCTTCCACAGGCTGTACTCCAGCCCACCTTATGTTCGCTCGTGAAATGAGAACCCCTTTCGAGACTCAGACTGACTTACGCGCTATTCTGGACAAAGAAAACTTTTTACCGCAATTTACACCTTATATGAGGAAATTTGTAGATAGTTTGAAAGAAGTGAAAGAACGCGTTGAAAGTCGACAAGACCAAAAGAAAGATATTGCTGATAGGAATCGTAGATCTGCACCTGAATATAAAATTGATGACCTTGTCCTCGTCGCATCCCACTTGCTAAGCAATGCTTCAAAAGGATTGACAAAGAAATTTATGCCTAAACGAGACGGTCCTTACAAAGTATGTAAAGTAGTTACTCCTACAACTTACGAGGTTTCGGATGTGAGCACTAGTGCTAGTGTTGGTAAATTTCACGCCTCTGATCTAACTCCGTTTGTGACCGATCGCGACAACATTTCGGTACCGGTTCAGCCTCGCCGCCCTCGAGGCCGCCCTCGTAAATTTAAGGATATAAATAGTCACAATGAGGGGCCGTCTACTCAAGAAGTTGCCAAGCCTCCGTCGGGACGCCTTATTGGCTTGGAGGGGGAGGATATAACACGGCAACCCAGTGCGGACTCCCGTCTCGCCGTTCCGCCATCCCCGCCATCTAGCGAGATAATTATAAATGACGCGAAGGGTCCGCTGGCCAGCTCAATGGAAAAAAGACTTGGCGCGCGTACCATTAAGAAGCCGGTCCGCTTTAATGATTTTTAATGTTAATACTGTTTTCTGGAGGTTTTGCGGCCAGAAGCTGTATCATTGTAATTGTGGATTTCGTGATTAAAGTATTTGATGCAGAACTGTGTGTGTACTTATGTGGAATAAGCCTAAACACCCCCCCGGATAACCTAATGTACAGCAGCTACATTACAACATACATTTATTATATTAAGTTTAAGTAATTTTTATTATTATTTGAATTTAGTATATGTATCTTTGTCTTTATCATTGAAAAATTCGTTAATTGTATAATGGTTTTTATTTATTAAAAAACTTAACATTGGTTTGTTTTATCTATATTTTTAAGACTGTTCGGTATATTGTTATAAATTTTTATTGTCATAGAATGGGGGACCTGTTCTAAATAACATAAGTATTTAAAAACTAAAAAAATAACAGTCGGGTAATCAGTGTCCTTGTACACAAAATTGTTACAGAAATAATGCATTGTAATAAAAAATGTACAAAGTGTATGATTTTCATATATCTCTATTCATCATCTGCCCGTAAACATCCCACTGCAGGGATGTAGGCCTTCCGTCGTATAAGATGTACTATGGGCTGTCCACCACGCTGGCCCAATACGGGTGGGGAACTTCACATGCCTTAAAATTTTTATTTCTCAGGCCTACAGGTTTCCTCACGATATTTTCCGTCACCTTTTGAGACCAGTCAGATATATGCACATAAGTAATTAAATTAAGTTGGTACATGGCCTGCCTGAGAATCGAACCCGGACCCCCCCAATTGGGACCCGCGTCTCAACCGCTGAGCCACCGTCGCTCTCTTATAATATCTTTATTAACCATAAATAAATATGTAATACAAAATTATGTTATTCTAATTGCATATTATTCTAATTAAAATTTTTACATACGCTGATTCACCTTCTTGAACTTATTATTGCATGAACACACAAACTATTCAAACCGTCATTTTGATTTCATTAGACGATGTACATTCAGTTTAAATGAATACATTAGCAAATTAATTACACCGACTGAATTTCAGGCTAATATGGATATGTACATTTTTTCCAATAATGTAATGTAGGTGGGTTTAGAACCCGATTTCGAAAGACATATAAGCGAAAGCCATTTGTGCGACGCCAGATAATCGAAGCGCCATATGAACGAAACGCCATTTAGCCGATGGGCCATTTAATCGAAAGGATAAATATGCGAAAGCCATATGATCGAATGTATAGCTGAATATTACAAATATGTCAACGTAACATCGAAGGTAGGAATGAAGGAACTTAACCTTCTGAACCTAACCAACAGTGTCGGGGTGATTGATTGGTAATTATTATATGACGTAAAATATATTATTGACTACATAACATAAAATTAATAAACACATGCCCATTTGTTTGCTCAGAAATAACTTAAATCACAATAAAAATCTTAAGATTTCTTTTCCAATTTAAGTTATTTATCTGCACGTGGTTGAAGTCAAGCGGTAATTCTATTATGTATATAAATAAATACTTGAATTATTAAACTAATTATAGCTACTCTATGTTTTGTTTAATCATGATTTTTTCAGCGTTCATAAATTTTCCTTGTACAGGCTCTATAGTTTCTTGTTTTCTCTACGGACCATATGATAATGCGGGTAGTCTATTCAACAAGGCAGTAAATTCTCTTCTTCGCTTCGCTCGCTTCGCTCGCTCTCTCGCTCGTTACAGATAGGGATCTGTACATTCGATCTTATGGCTTTTGCATATTTGTCTATTCGATTAAACGGCCCATCGGCTAAATGGCGTTTCGTTGATATCTGGCGTTGATTATCTGGCGTCGCACAAATGGCTTTCGCTTATATGTTTTATAACGATAGCTAAACTTTAGTAAAACAACTCATCCATCATACTTTTACGCTCCTAACTTCATGCTATTCAGATTGTGCTAAGTAGCAAGCCAAAGGGAAAAAGGTACCTGATTTCTCTCCATGTTTACAAATAACACATATTTCCGACGTTAACCTAAATAGGGCTATCCCACAGGTAACCTCTGATAGCGAGCGAAAGTTTTTCCCTCGATATTGTCCCTTTTGAAGGTAGTCGGAGAATGATTTATCACATTTGCGGGGAACGGTATATCTTACGCCATGATGTGACATCAACATTAATAAATCTATTCTATTGCAATATCGGTAGAAGTAATGTTATTATGTTATTTGCAAGACAGTAAATATTTGAGTGAAGCACTCGTGACGCATTCGCAATTCGTTTAGGATAAGCGCAGTTAACAATGTCTGGCGGGGTCAGTCAGATGGGTGACCACTAGTAGCATTTTAAAGGTCTTAGCATACGTGACGTGTTTATTCTCGTGCCGGATTTTTTGACATCGTTGCATTTAAAAACATAGCAATAAAGTATACGTGGCGAGAAACACGGGCGGAACGGGACGGCAATAGAAAAAACATCGTTATGGCATCTTCTTCATGTAATGCTACGGCAACCATTGCTAGTTCTTCAAAAGTAAAATCGAACATTTTGTGCTGAAATATGGTTGCAGCACTAGCACGACTATCGTTGAACACCGTCACTGTACGTATGTTTTAAAACCACTTTCACGTTAGGAACTATACCCTTCCCGTCTCCGTTCCGTCCGAGAAATTACCCGTCACGTATACTAAGACCTTAATACGAATTTTTCCGTCTTTCGGAGGCAAGATTCAGAATCTTCAGTCTCTCCTCATAGGGTTTTCGCGCAGATTAAAGGTTATCTTAGTACATACATTATTAGGTCCTTACCAATGATAAGATGCCAAGAAAGCCCATCACATAAATCACAAAGTTTACAATTTTGTTATGTTTAGAGATTGTTTATCATTTTTAGTTTTTATTTTATAATGAGTAACAGATGGGTATATTATATAGTAATAGTAAATACAGTATAGATAATATGTAAGTACGCCTATAATATATATTGATAAATAAATACATAAAAAGTTGTATAATAAATGCAATAATATATTATAAAATTAAATAAATATTTTGTTATAATAAATATATATTCGGCCTATGGAGGGATAAATGGAAAAATATTTGTGTGGTGAATACGAAAATTTATTCCCGAGTCATGGATGTTGATATAATATTTATGTATGTTTATCCGTTAGCTAGTATCCATAGTACAAGTTTTGCTTAGTTTGGGACTAGATGATTGGTGTAAGTGTTCGAAATATTTATTTTATACAATTTGATACCCATCTCGTTATTCTATATGGGGTGATGGGATTATTTGTTTATCAATTGTAACAAAAGGGCCGCTATTATCCCGAAATATGGACATTTTTTTTTTATTATGTGATTTAGCCCAAAAATTAAAAAATATTTCATGTGAAACCTTGAAATAATATTTCATTTTCCAAATAAAAGAGAAAGTTGGATATAGCTTTGAAAATCGCAGGAATTGGTACATATGATTAACGAAAAAAAAAACTCCAATTTCATAGGTAAAGACCCATTACAAAACTGACTACGGATATGAGAACATTGTATAAAATGTTATGGAAAGCCGAATACGGTTATCAATTTGTCAATTGATTTAGGTCGTAGCCAAAGTTAAAAATATTTAAATAAACTTACCTGTATAAAAAAAAACAAAAACAAGATTAAATAATTTTTTTTTTAATAAATTGTTGTAGGCCGGAATCGGAGGAGGAAGTAAATTTACCCCAACACACCAATCACGAATTGATCGTAGGGAACGCTGCGTCGTCGAGTTCTCAAAAAAAAAATTACGTACGAGGGACCACCTAGAGCCCCCCGATTCCGGCGTACATCAAATTTGTTATTTCGTCTTGTTTTTGTTGGTCGGATTTATATTATTTTTTCTTTAAATTGTTATGAAGCTTGGTGTACTTCGACCAGGTCCTCAAAATTATAAAATTATAATTATTATTATTATTAAATTCTTTATTGCACACAAATATAAAATACAAAGAACATTTAACATAGATGATGAAGTGTACAAAGGCGGTCTTATCGCTGATAGCGATTTCTTCCAGACAACCTCAGTTAAAGAAGCTTTTTTAATAAGTATTATTAATTATATTTTATTTTAAAATGATCGTGTGGGTTTCCTGCGCCGCTTCTTTTCCCACAGATGATTTCCCGTTCCGAAGCGATAGTAACTTGGACATACCGACTGACAGAAAAATGCAATAAACCTTTTTTTATAATTTCCAGTAGATTTAAATTGACATTGAAGAAATGATATTATGTATCTTACGTTGATATAAATGCTTGAAGTTTGAAGTTTATTTTATAAGACCTGTCCTGTCGTAATGTATGGATCATTCACCATGGTATTCAGCATTATCACACGTATCTAGGTATATTTATTGAGAGACGTTGCCAAATTAAGGTAGGAGAAGACCACGGCGAACGTACCATGATCAAATCGGGGACGTCTTAAAGAAAGGCCAAGTCAAGAGTACCCTAAACCGACGAGCATGTATGAACAACATTATAGTGAAGGAAGCAGAAGAGGTTTGTGAGGATTGTAGCAAGCCTACCCCTACGGGAAACAAGCATGACATTATGTATGTATGTATGTACGTTGCCAAATTCAAAATACACTCGCAGTAAGCCGGAGTGCGGCTAAACACCACACCAATATTTTCTGTTGCCCATTTTATATCTTTGCTCTTGGGAAATGCACCACCATTTTGTCTCTGTGTCCAAATGTCACCCCAGTGTATGCATTTCCATGTATTTCAATGCGGGCCGACGACAGCCACACTATTTATATGGGTGTTTTCTTGAATCATGGATTCAGACGTATCAGATAAATCCCAAATAGGGTGGTTTTTATACCTACTTGGTGTAGTGGTTAGAAACTCTAACTGCTATACCAAAATGGCGCGGGTTAGAACGCTAGGGGCATATGTTTATATGCCGCGTTCCCGAGTTATGGATGTTTTTCATTTATCTATGTAGTATTTATTTACAAAAAAAATGTATTTGTTTACCAACCATCTGGTATTCATAAGACATGCCTAGTTGCTTACTGTGGAACTAGATGGCGCTGTGTGTGTATCTCTAAGGATATTTATTTATTATTTATTTATTATTATTGTTATAATTTATTTATTCGATGTTTTCAATTTCCAAAAATAACTCGCAAATACATATCTAACGATCTGGTTGAAAGCTAATTCTGTAAATTCAAAGTGAAGTGTAAACAACGGTCCATAAGCAAATAGTCTCGCTGCTTGGTAACATTCTGAATAAACTTCCAACCACACGGACTAATTACACAAACAGAATTGTGTGTCAAAAGTCATATTTGCACACAACAAAGCCCATTAAAATGTACATCAAAGGGGGTGACTAAATTACGTTTCTGTTCGAAAATGGAATTTGCAATTTAGAACTGCGCACTTTCTATGTCTGTAACTATTGTCGTGAAGGTTTAACAGAGCGACAGTTTAAAAAAAAACAAAGATTTCCATGACAGTAATCGTAAATAATAATAGATGGCGTTGTGCTAATGTCAATGTGTGAATTGTAAAACAGCACTTATGTTTTTATCATGAAGTCGTAACGAGCCAATCTGCTGAAGTTTTTTTTATGTAATAAAATAAATAAATAAATACTTCGGACACTTACACCAATCATCTAGTCCTAAACTAAGCAATGCTTGTACTATGGATACTAGATAATGGATAAACATACATAAATATTTATATAAACATCCATGACTCAGTAATAAATGTTCATATTCATCACACAAACATTTACCCGTCGCGGGATTCGAATCCGCAACCGTTGGTTTCGCTGACAGGGTCATTACACCAATTGGTCGTGAAAATATGCACAACAGGTAGCACAGGCTTGTGTTGTGGACACCAGATGGTTGCTATACTACATAAATACATTTTTTTTTTGTAAATAAAGGTCTCCACTGATAGAACATACTTAAACTTAATAAAAAATAAAAAACTATACATTGCAATCAGAGAACGGTTGGAAAAATTAATCTAATTATAAACAGTTTAATCTAATTATATTTAGTTTAAGTGATAATTTGTAAAACACTGGTTGGTTTTTCCAAGAAAATAAAATAAATAAAAATATATAATATACCAAGCGATCCCATTGCGGATTGGCGGATTTGTGTCGGACTATAACCACCTGCCCGACAGACAGTGCCGCCTCTGTAGCTACTTCCTATCCACTCGAAAAGCCTAAACGCTAATTATAAATAACAGATGCAACTCAAACTCCGCGCCAAAATGGAAAACAATTGTGCCAATCTAACAACAAAAAAAAATTGAATTTGAAATCTTAAACAAATCATCCATTCCAGATATTTTTTATAACTGAATGTATACTAATTATCATAATCTTTCTTGCTATGTAACCAAATATAATGTCGGCCTATGTGTGCTAATAGCTCGTATCGGTAAAACAATCTCAAAATTGAGATGAATAAGCGACATTCAAGTACAAGGGTAATTTATTTATTAAATAAAAACTATAAATTGAAACTTTGGAAACAGCACTTCAACTGGACCGCTTATTGCTTGCGGACAGAGACTGGACATACATAAACACGCCAACAAACACATAACACCCGTCGTTTTTCGTCGGGGGTTAAAACAGTGCACAACACTACAACTCCACTCCAAAAACCAGGTCATATGTTTCGTGATTTCCTTCTCGTTTGTTTCTTTCCTTAAGTGTTTCTTCCTCAATCACCAATATCTCTGCTCTAATACACTATGTCCATAGCTGGGGGCCTGGTGACCTGTAATTCTGGTTCTTCCTTTTCAGGCACCAGTCATCCCACAAAATGTGTTCTATGTATTACCTACTACCTAGTGCTCAAATCACTTTGTAAAGCGTCATTTGTGGTGAGAAAATTAACATATTTTTTTAACATTTGAGATACTGAAAATCGTAAGAGGAGCAACTTAAACATCATTACGAAAATTGAGATATAAAATGCAAGTCACTCAAGAAAATTTTATTGTCAGATACCGAAAAAGGGCATATCAATGTGCAAGCGATGAACTAAAAGGGGGTAACCGCTATTCATTCGTTTCCTTAAAATAAATGTAAAGGTCGTAAGCCGCATTTTTGATGCTAGTATTTCTTAAATGTAGAAACTGTATGTGGCAACCCTACACACACACTAAAATAAACGTAATATAACGTAAAAAATAAAAAACAACGTTTAAAACACTTCATATCATGCATTCTTAGAACCTCACTGCCAAAACCTAGTGCTAGGTCTCGACAAGTCTTCAATATTCATTTTCACGCGATATTTGCTAACGATATGCACCTATAGCGTGATGATATCAGCCAGCGAGGTGGGTATTTTCATGATCTTCCTCTTATTTCTGACATGTTATTTATTATGTTATCTAGCAAAAAATAATCCTTATGAGGAAGCCTTGGTATGACAAAGCTACAGCGTAATTTTTTTTCTCGTGTAGCGGGTTCGATTCCCAGTTCAAAAAAATCTATAAATGCAGTTTAAATTGTTTTTTTAAACTAAAATAATGTCTTCTTTCAGTAAAATATTCAATCTATACTATTCTAGTTACTTTCCCTCTATTGGCGTGAGACGTCCTGTATAGTCGCCCGATTGCTCTAACGGCATTTTATATTCAATTATGACACTCGACTATTTAAAAAGAACTAGGAAAAATTAGCTATTTCGCTCACTCCCGCCATCTCTTGTCACTTGTATTAAAGGATAATGAAGACCCTTTTGGGCCCGATGACTCAGGGATTTCGGGCTCCGATAATAGGTGATAGCTTTAATCACGTACCGTAGATCCGTCTGCCCTAGGGAATTCTTTTGCCAGATGCTGGGTGAATTAGGTGCCCTTTAGTAAGTTACTCTATTATCGACCTCGATACAGTTTACGTTGATGTTTTGGAGGTAGCTCATCGGATAACCTTCATTCCCTTTAACGAGGTGGATTTAGGTTTTTGTCCTCTTGCACGCTAGGGACTATGTTACTTCGATAGATGAATTCTTTATTCTTTTGACCCTGGACGGTGTTATAAAGTTTAAATTTATGTCTTTGGCATTGTAGCTCCAATACGGCTGAATCGATTTAATAACTGATTTATACATGGTGAATTATTTGTGGTTTTTTTTTTCGATCAAGAAAAGCCACAGGATATTCACTGCTAAACATAGGTCTCCCCCATAGACTCTCAGAGCGACCAGTTAGAAGCGGCCTACTTCCAGCGACTTTGATTCAATCACGTAGTGAAACGTCGAGTATCGCCATCTCCATGGCTCGTTGCGAGACGTTAGATTTCTTATGAGGCCCATAGTGAGAGAGTAAGTCATCATTGGAGACTTTCGTCTTCAAGCACTAAGGTATTTTGGACGAGAAGACGACAATACGTGATCCATTGTATTTTCTCCGATGGCGGGAGTGATCATTGCGAGTGCGGAGTCTCCCCATAGACAATGGATCACGTATTGTCTTGCCCCGCGTGTCCTGACAGCTGCACTTTTGACGACCTTCTTATCGCCACAGACAGTTTTGTTAGAGTGGCTAAGTTTTGGTCCAATAAATTTGAAACTTGCCTCGATACGAAAAGAAGAAGAATAGTTATCTTTGTACTGCGGTCTAAAGTATTCGTAGTGTATTCATAAACAAAATGAACTTTACACTTTGAACACTTATGCCAACAAAAAGATATTACATGCAAATAAAAGTAGCAGCTCGTAGATTAAGTTAATTTTAAAACTTGCCATTCTGCTCCATCTGAGCCAAGTTTTTCAAATAAATCACTGTCCCGTGAAAATATCAAAAGATCGTCTATATATACAAAACATAGTGAAAAGAGAAGAAAATCCCTAAATGTGATCACGGGATCGGGCGTTAACTTCATAAATCATATTTTGAATGGTGAAAGAATAAAAGAAGAGATAGGGAAAGGTTGGATGGTTCGGACAGAGTTTATCTTGTATTTTTCCAACGTAAAAAGATTTGGTGATACGCCAGAGTTATGTCTATATGTATAAAAATTGCTAACACTGTGTTATTGCGATAAAACTTTAATATTCGATACCAATCTGTTGTAATCTTTTAGAGAGATCAGTGGCAAGGTTACCAATCCCTCCAAAAAAAACTCGTTATAATTAATTATACACAAAGAGTTGGCACTTGACCTCAATCACACCTGATGTTAAGAGAAGATGAAACCGAAGGTGGATGCGTATTGACCCAGAAGCCCCATCTTGTTTGGAGGACTGGCTGACTATCTTATCTCTGACAATCGGAACACAACAATGCTATTAACATTGCTATTTGGCGGCAGACTTAGATAAGACGCCCTCCCACCAACCAAAGAAAGCCCTAAATCCAATAATATTGGGGTAAATAGTTACTTAAAAGCCTATAATAAAACATAATTTAGCTTTTTGATTTTATTTCTTAATTAGACATCAAATATTTTTTCGTTTTAAACAGATTGATTTGGTGGAGTGTTGTACTGTTTTATGCTCTTAGAAATAGCCCTAAATAAATTTGGGGTCCTTAGAGCCGAATTGGCATATTGTCGCTCTAAATTTGGGGTCAAAAGCCCTAAGTTGGGAAACCTGTCAGTGGGATATAAATTTATAGTGCGTCATTAATCATTGTAGGATGACGAGCAAAAGTTCTATTCTTTACAAATATTACCCGACATTATTTTAACAGAGATATTTTTATCAGCCTTATTTTTTCGCAGGAATTATCTGAAAAGTTGGCTTGTTCAACTGTTTAATACTTGGTATGTTAAATATGTTATGGTTCTCCATTACAAACAACAAAAGTTTGTTCTACGTCTAAATTTGATCGATTTAGTATTTTATTGCATCCAACACCCACTTGTAAGTGTTAAGCTAAGTTCTAAGCGTTCATATTTATGTATCACTGATGTAGTTAAAAATTGTAAAGAACTTTTATAAATACATACATAAATACATAACATCACGCCTGTTTCCCGTAACGGTAGGCAGAGACCATAGACTTCCACTTGCTACGATCCTGACACACATCTTTTGCTTCATTCACTTTCATAAGATTGTTTATACATGCTCGTCGGTTTACGGTACTCTTGACTTGGCCTTTTTTAAGACGTCCCCGATTTGGCAATAGTACGTTCGCCGTGGTCTTCCCCTACCCACACTACCATCCACATTCGCTTTGTATATCTCTTTCGTAAGTCTTCTTTCATTCATCCTCTCCACATGTCCAAACCATCTCAGCATACCTTTTTCAATCTTTGTCACTACGTCTTCTATCACACTGCTCAACTCCCTAATTACACTATTCCTGATTTTATCTTTCAAAGTCACCCAATTCATACTTCCCAATTCCACTGCATTGATTAATTTATAAATAAGTAATCAAATTACACTATCCGTTTGCAAAGTTTTTAAACAGGCGATATAGCCTGCTAAACTGTTTTAAGGTATGGTACTTACACTTAGGCTAAAAATTTACGCTAAGCCGTAATGTTTCTTAAAACACTGAAATGAAATTAACACCATTTTCCAACAAACAAAACAGTACTGGTTTAAATTTTATGTTAATCTCAGGTTTTTTTATGCACGTCGGGTTCGTACTTGACCTCAATCACACCTGATGTAAAGTGAAGATGAGGTCGAAGGTGGAAGCGTACTGATCCAGAAACCCTAACATATTTGACGGACTGGCTATCTTATCTCTGATAACCGGAACAAAACAATGTTATTAACATTACTGCTTTGCGGCAGATTTAGATAAGATGGTGGTAACTAGACAGGCGGACATTTAAAATGCCCGACCACCAACCAAACCGAGTACTTAAACATAGAGGACCGCTGAGGACCGAACTCGCGAACTATTCGTGAACCCAATGTTGTTTACATTGAGCCACGGAGGCGATTAAAATCATCCTTGGACTTATTAATAAATAAACTTATAATAAAAAATTCTTCCGTTATACTTCGTACTAGAGACGTGCCGCGTGCCCAGACCGCCTCTAACCAAACTTCCTTAACAAGTTTCTGTTAACAACAAAGAAGTTATTATGGAGGATCCTTTCAATTTCAAAACTTGGATTAACCATATTTGAGTAATATTTTAATTTTGGACTTGGCCACTTTTGTAATGACATAAATTCATACTGTGATGAAAAAACTTAGCCCAGTATAAATTGTGTCGTCTAAAACATTTACATACTGTACGGTTTCCTGCTGCCGTACACCCTTTACTGCTATGACGAATGCTGTGCTGATGAGGATGACGATTAAAACTTGATATGCTGAAGTATAACTGGTTTATTGCTACTAGTAAATACAATGCTAATGCTAAGTAGGTCGGTGCGTCACCCTCGACCGTGTCCGAAAAGTGATTCAATTTTAAATCAAAATCAAATCGAAATCAAAAAATGCTTTATTTTGTAGGTACACAGGGTACACTTAAAATAGTCAGATTTTACATTTTTAAAGCTACTGCTTGTTCAAAAGGCAATTTTCCCCTGAGAAGAACAAGCAAGAAACTCGAGAGGTCGCTCTTTTAAAAAAAGGTTGTTATATTACAAAATTATTATTTTATATTATAATATTTCATTATTAATTGTGAAATAGCCTGGTTATGCGAACGGGCTGGTTATGTCCATGATTGTTTATCATCTAAATAATCTGATATTTTATAATATGCTTTCTTAATAAGTTTCTGTTTTATAGTATCTTTAAATTTATTGAAAGGAAGATTTTGTATATCAACAGGAACTTTATTGAAAAAGCGTATACATAACCCTTTGAATGAATTACTGACTTTGTGGAGGCGACTTATGTGACCTGCAAGTTTATCTTTATTTCTTGTATTGACATCATGTTTATCACTATTTTTCCTAAATGATGCTATATTTTTTTTGACATATATTAGATTTTCAAAAATGTATGTAAAACATAAATAATATAATTTAAAGGAAAAAGGTGCTGTCGCAGCAGCGCGCGAAATGTGCGATTGTAAACCGTACACATACAAATAAATAATAACCTCCTAACTCTTTATAAAATCCTTAGATAACATATTATAGGCTATATACATCCCCATTGTTGATGCACAGCCCCTCTCGTTCTTCTTAATAAATAAATAAAATAAAATATTTTATTATCAGACAAAATGACAGTCCATAGGTGTTAGTACAAATTTTACTTACTATGTTAATATTATATCTAGTTTTAGAAAATTAACTAATTTAAAAATAAATTATCTGAGGACTTGACTCATCTTCCGCCCGCAAGCTCATCGAGACCTCAGAACATGAAGTTCGACGAACCTGCCGAGCAGAAGAGAGTCAAATCTGTCTCCCACCATCCCTACCACTCTATTAGAGCTCCCGCGCACTCTCCGTACCGTTGACGCACTCTTTTTGCGCATCAATGCCATGAAATCATCCACGCTGGCATCGGCAAACAGTAATTAATGAGTCGATAGCAAAAACATTAAAAAAGGACCAGAATGTAGCCAACATATAATCCTAAAGATTTTTTTTATGCACAACGGGTTGATACTTGCCCTCAATCACACCTGATATTAAGTGAAGATGAGGTCGAAGGTGGAAGCGTACTGACCCGGAAACCCCAACACATTTGGTGGACTGGCTATTTTATCTCTGACAACTGGAACACAACAATGCTATTAACATTGCTGTTTGGCGGCAAATTTAGACAAGATGGCGGTAGCTAGCCAGGCGGACATTTAAAATACCAACCAACCAAACCGAGTAATTAAAACCTGCGACCTCCGAATCGTAAACCCAATGTCATTTACACTGAGCCACGGAGGCGGTTTAAAGATCTATCAATGTGTGTTACCAGTGATGAGTTATGGCACAGAAGCGTTGTCTGTGACTATGGCCTCATAACAAAGCTCAAAAGTCACGCAACCTGTTAAAGGGAGGACGATAAATAATAATAAATAAATATAAATATTTCGGACACTTACACCAATCATCTAGTCCCAAACTAAGCAAAGCTTGTACTATGGATACTAGATAACGGATAAACATACATAAATATTATATAAACATCCATGACTCAGGAATAAATGTTCATATTCATCACACAAACATTTACCCGTCGCGGGATTCGAACCCGCAACCTTTGGTTTCGCTGACAGCGTCACTCTCCACTACACGTCGTCGTCGTCGTCAAATCAATAGTCTATCCACTACACCAAATGGTCGGCTTTTCACTACAGCTGGTGAACGAAACTCACTGACATGGCCTAGCAGATTTGTCAGTTGAAGCGGCAGGGCAGGGCACATACCTCTAAGATCTGATAGGCATGGAGCATTAAAGTTTTTGAGTGGAGACCACGTATCGGCAAGCGCGCTCAGGACGTTTACTGGAGAGGTGGACAGATGACCTGATCAGGAGAGTCACTAGTAAACAAGAATTAAGCAAATTAAATTTCATTCTGTAGATTTGCACGTTTTAACAGCGATGGGCCCGTATATACACGTACGTCTGTATATTACATAGTTTTTTTATGCAGAAAGGGTTTGAAGTATGAATGGGGTGGCTTTGAAATATATATTCAGGAATAGTGTAATTAGGGAGTTAAGCAGTGTGAATGAAGACGTAGTGACAAAGATTGACAAAGGTATGCTGATATGGTTTGGACATGTGGAGTGGATGAATGAAAGAAGACTTACGAAAGAGATATACGAAGCGAATGTAAATGGTAGTGTTGGTAGGGAAAGACCACGGCGAACGTACCATGATCAAATCGGGGGCGTCTTAAAGAAAGGCCAAACCAAGAGTACCCTGAACCGACGAGCATGTATGAACACCCTTATGAGATTGAATGAAGCAAAAGAGGTGTGTCAAGATCGTAGCAGGTGGAAGTCTGTGATCTCTGCCTACCCGTACGGGAAATAGGCGTGACCTTATGTATGTAAGTATAAAGGATTTGTACTTGACTTCAATTACACCTGATGATAAGTAAAGATGAGGTGGAAGCGTACTGACCCGGAAACCCAATGTTATTTGGGGTACTGGCTATCTTATCTCTGATACCTAGAACACGGAACCGAAATGGATGTTGTTCAAGCTTTAAAGGTAATGTGTGGAACACCCAACCACTAATGTTTGGGATATGTCTAACCTAATCTCTCTATTTGCGGTAAAAGTCTTGAAGTTTACTTTTAATATAAACAAACTCACGATACTCAATACCTTTCGGCTTAGTACCCCCTTTCCGAATAACCTTATAAAGTTGATTGAATATTTCGAATTACCTTACAAACAGACCAAGTTTCGTAGCAAACTCCAAATAAATTAATGCTCGACGATTAGTGCTAAATGTTTCCCTCTGGAAGCGATAAATTTCTGTAAAACAACGGTTTAAAAAGTTCAGCCTTACCCAAGCTGAAGTAGATTAGGTCCATTCTGCACGAGAACTGAGCCGAGTTGGCGAAAAGCGGGTTATTTAATTACAAATGGAATTAAACCCAGTGGGGAATGGACCAAAATTTCGTATACCTATGGGATTGTGCGAATTATTATTCAATCTCATGGCTGCGACTTTGTTCTTGTTTAATGCCTATTAAATTGTGTTTAAGTATGACTTAGTTTCACAGATCTAATGGTTAAAATTAAAAGTAAAAAACAATTAACCAAAACATATAAAATAACAGTAGGGAGTGTTATGGAAATTAATCCTGACGGCAGGATCTAACAGCCTCCGTGGTTCAATGTAAACAACATAGAGTTTACGAATCGGAGGTTGCGGTTCGATCCCCAGCGGGGTACATGTTTAGTACTCGGTTTGATTGGTGCGTAGGGCATTTTAAATGTCCGCCTGGTTAACTACCACCATCATATCTAAAACTGCCGCCAAACAGCAATTTTGTGTTCCGGTTGTCAGAGATAAGATAGCCAGTTCCCCAAATATTTGGGTTTCCGGGTCAGTACGCTTCCACCTTCGGCCTCATCTTCACATAACATCAGGTGTGATTAGGTCAAGTGCATATCACTTTCTTCTAGAAAAATTATAAAAGAAGCTAAGTACCTCGTGGTCCTGTGTCTGTTATCTCAGAAGGATCTTCTCGGGAGCTCCCTGGTCTTCCACTGGTCTTCGACATTAGGATGGGGCCTTATACAGAGGCTAATCCGTAAAGTAACCTTCACTTGTTATTTATTGAATTTTAGAGTAAATTAATAAAAAACAAATTTGGATATAGCTTGAAAATCGCAGGAATTGGTACATATGATTAACGAAGAAAAAAAACTCAAATTTCATAGGTAAAGGTCCAATATTACTTCGCTAGAACGAGCAGTGAACTGTAAAAATATCACTTTCTTCTAGAAAATCTATGAAGGAAGCTAAGTACCTCGTGGTCCTGTGTCTGTTACCTCAGCTGGATCTTCTCGGGAGCTCCATGGTCTTCCACTGGTCTTCGACATTAGGATGGGGCCTTATACAGAGGCTAATCCGTAAAGAAACCTTCACTTGTTATTTATTGAATTTTGAAGTAAATTAATAATAAAACACGCCGATAAGTAAGATAAGAAAAATGGGGTAAGCAAGTGACGTTACACTTGTGAATATACTTGTGAATTTTATATAAATCTACTAAATTTATAATTAAAAACTATTCTTTAAAACTAAGCTTAATATCCTACACAATTTATTACTAAAACAATCAATGTTGACAAAATGATATTGACAAAATGCTAGAAGCTATAGAATTATATTATGGGATCTATGTCTGATAACTACTGGCAGCTCTATAGTCGATTAAAGTTAAAACACTCTCTCTTCCAAGTACAAACGTTGCAATTAGCCATCCCATTTGAAGTGTACTTAAAAACGAATTTTCAGTGAATATTTTTCCTAGTAAATTTTAACTCAACATGATTGCCGAAGTATCTCACTAATGCGACGCTAATAAATTTTTTGATTATTTTTAAAACACAATAGCAAATATCATCATCATCATCACCAGTCCGTAAACATCCCACTGCAGGGATATAAACCTTCCCTCGTATAATGAAGGAGTATGGGCCGTAGTCCACCACGCTGGCCCACTGCGGGTTGGGGATTTCACGTGCCTTTGAATTTTTATTTCTTAGGCATGCAGGTTTCTTCGCGATGTTTTCTTTCACCGCTTTAAGAGCTGTCGGATAAATTCACATAAAGTAATTAAATTAAATTAAATTTTAAAAACTCATTGGTACATGGCCTACCTGGGAATCGAACCCGGACCTCCCAAATTGGGAGACCGCTTCTTAACCGCTGAACCACCGACGCTCTAATAATCTAATAATTCAAAGTAAATGATCGAGGCATGTTTAAATTTTAGGTAGTGAAACGTGTTTATGACTTGTATCGTAATCGATTAATTATATTTCGGTCCTTTTCGGTCCCATCCGTTCCGTTTTGTACCATTCTCTTCCGTTCGTTTCCGTTTTATAATATTCTGTCCAATTTTGTCTAGTTTGTTCTGTTTTAGTCTATTCTGTTCTACATACATACACATGCTAATGATCCTGACATACTACTTTTGCGTCTTCCACTCTCATCAAATGCTTCATACACGGTGAGGTCGAAGGGAAGCGTACTGACCCGGAAACCCCAACACATTTTATCTCTGACAACCTGAACACAACAATACTATTAACATTGCTGCTTGGCAGATTTAGATAAGATGGTGGTAGCTAGCCAGGCGGACATTTAAAATGCCCTACAAACTTCAAACTTGAAGTATTTTTATTTACATGATATCATTTGTTGAATGACAATTTAAATCTACTGGAAATAAAAAGAGTTTATTGCATTTATCTGTCAGTCGGTATGTCCAAGCTACTACCGCTTCGGGAAGAGAAATCATCTGTGGGAAAAGAAATGGCGCAAGAAACCCACAGGATCATTGTTAACACAACCTACCACCAACCAAACCGAGTACTTAAACATGTACCCCGCTGGAGATCGAACCCGCGACCTCAACTGTTACCCCATTTATCATAATATTACATTCAGTCATCTTATCTTCTCGTTCCACAACCATAACCTTCGTCCTACTTACATTACTCACATATTCCGTTCTAATATATTATATTTTGATCTAGTTTGTACTATTTTTCTGTATTCTAAATGGATTGTGTACCATATATCTCACATATTTAAGAGTTTTTTTATCCTTTACAGCTATGTATATGGAGTACTTGGGCAGCAAAATCGTAAAAAGGGTGGCATCCACCCACAGGCTTTCTAGTAAATTAAAAGAGACCCACTGATTGCTGTATATTGAAGCGTTAACATTCAACAGAAGAGACGGTGAAATTAACATAAAAGCATTTGAAGAGTAGACCAATTGGTGCATTCAGAGGCAAATAATGAGAGCGAGGCAAAGTTGCAAAAGTAAGCAAAGCGACAGCGCTGGCAGTTTACTTTAAAAACGACTTGATGTAATTACTGGAACGATATATTGACACAGTTCGTATTTCTTAGGTAATTGAGTAGAACTTTCAAGTCCATGGTTTCCGAATTGAATAAAACAATTCTAAGGAAACTTTATACGTGTATAAAACGTATTGTAGTAATTAAATTTTTAAAGAATATATTGCATTTTTCTGTTACTGTTTGGAATGTTTTTTTTTTTTTTTTTTTTTTTTTTATTGAAGAGGTGGGCAAACGAGCAAGAGGCGCACCTGACGGTAAGTGTCACCGCTGCCCATAACCATCTACGGAAACGGAAGATCCGCAGTGGCGTTGCCGGCCTTTAAGGAAGGAATATGCTCGCTTCTTGAAGGTTCCCAGATCGTATCGGTTTAGATGCAAGTACCAATCTGTGGTCAACATGCCCAGTTCGTGTTCTTTGATGTACGATTCCCCTTTCCCCGCACCCACCCCCGCCTACTGTCGACCTCTGACAGTAGAGCTGAGACCTTACGACCGCCGTGCGCGCTGTATCAAAAAGTGACTGTGCTTTGGTGCTTTTCGCGATCAGAGAACTCCTGCATTCTTTCTGGGACTAACTGTATGTGCATCTGTAGTCTCAACTTATAGCCATAAGGTTGGGAGCCATCATTTGCCAGAGGAGATCAGTGCGGTCATCCGGGTTCACCAGGTGAGCAGTTGATCACTACTATTGCATAATGAAATGAAATGAAATGAAAATCATTTATTCATGTAGGCAATACAATATGCACTTATGAACGTGATTTGTTTTTTAAACTACCACTAGCTCGGAACGCGACCACTACTGAGAAGAGCTAGCGAGAAACTCAGAGGGTTTGTTTCTTTTCAATCAATCATTTACAACCAAGAAAGGTTACAACAATTTTAGATATCGTGTAGAGGAGCCGTTTAATCCCATGGATTACTTTAATTTTTGTTTTAAAATAAGTTTAAATTTATTAAGCGGAAGATTCCGTATATCCATGGGAACCTTGTTGTAGAAGCGCACACATTGACCTCTGAATGACTTATTAACTTTACTAAGTCTACTAAAAGGTACAGCTAATTGATTTTTGCTCCTTGTATTGACATTATGTCGGTCACAATGTTTCTCAAATGAATATATATTTCTCTTAACATATACAAGATTTTCATATATATATATATTATATATTGTGACGAAAATGTTAAAATATTAATTTCTTTAAATATTTGTCTTAATGTATCTCTTGACCTTAATTTATAAATTGCATTGCATCTAAACCTATTTCTAAACAGTTACTATGTGTGTTTGCATACAAAATGTTGAGCTAAACAGTTTGTGCACTAGGTAATCACGATTGCGAAAGAGGCAATTCCCCTCACTTTTCACTGGGGATGTAAAGCGGTAAAATTATCCCGGTAAAATACGGTAAAAAACAATATTTTACGTAAAATAAGGCATTTTACGGTAAAACGGTGTAACATTCGGTAAAAACGTATTAAACTATACTATGTACTAAAAAAATATCGCGTACCCTCAGGAAAATGCGGAGCATTGTGTTTTACTTTATAAAAGTACCGGGTTCACAAACAAGGTAGTTTTCGAATAAACATTATGATTACTCAATTATTCATGCGCGTGTAATCTGCCGGACAAAACCAAGTCAACTAATCACCGCTTGCTCAGTCGCCCGCCAACAGCGGAACGGCAAGAGAGCATATGCCGCACAATATGGCGGACTGCACTGGAATCGGAACGTCACATAATCGCACTAAACGCGCGCGGGATTTAAAACCAATTATTTTTTTTTTATATACCATTTTCGGTAAAATTATATAATATTGTATCATTACTTTTCACCGTGGATTTTTGATTTTAACACCCTTTTTACAACATATGTTTTTTTTTTGTTATTCACTCCTTTCGGAGAAGGCAAAGGGATCTAAGCCCATACAGCCATGTCTTATTTCTCTTATTTCTTCAATTTATTAGTCAGTCTCACTCAAAACAAATAATTCGTCGTATACTTGGCGTATATGGTAGTCATAGTCAAGAAATTTTTCAGTAAAGTAGCAGAATGCTTTACAAAAGATTTTGGCGGCTTCTTGTGGGAACCCGAAAGCTTCGTTACGCACTTTAATTTACACTTCCCTTCACTTGTTCACTTGTACGTTTGCTGCACCATATTCTGCCATTATTAAGCTTCAAAAGTTAGAATGCACAAATTATAAGAATTATAAACAAAAATGCAACTTCACTCGCCGAGATCCCAGCAAAAAGCCTTACAACACATGTGTTGTAAACGGCTAGTACATTGAGAGAGCGCTGCCAGGGTGCAAGTAATGCAACTCGCGAGTTTTGGTTCGCAGTCGATGCGCGCCAAAATTGAATGCGCGAGTGAAAATTAACCCGAAACCCTCCACGAAAAACCCCCAAATAAGATGGACTTTCCGGTCAGTACGCTTCCACCTTCGGCCTCAGCTTCACTTAACATCAGGTGTGATTGAGGTTAAGCGCTAACCCATTCTGCATAAATTTAAAAAAATCTATCGAAATCTTTTCAACCGCCTCCGTGGCTCAATGTAAACAATACAGGGTATACGAATAGGAAGTCGCGAGTTTGATCCCCAGTAGGGTACATGTTTAGTACTCGGTTTGGTTGTTGGTAGGTCATTTTAAATGTCCGGCTGGCTAGCTACCACTATCTTATCTAAATCTGCCGCCAAACAGCGACCTTAATAGCATTGTTGTGGTCCGGTTATCAGAGATAATCCGATCTCCCAAATACGATGGGGTTTCCGGGTCAGTACGCATCCACCTTCCTCATCTTCACTTAATCTACAAATGGGCATTTAAAAAAAAATCTAAATACATGTATAAGGTGTTAGTTGTCTATCACAAAAATTGCAATAAAGCTTTGAATTATTTATTTTCAATGACGTTTGGTTAAAAACCTTTCGCCACGTTTAGTGGAAATATCTGGTGACCAGAGGGGGCACCGACCCCTACCATTGCTACAGTCTCGCCATTCAAAGAGGGAATGCTATCAGGCACAATGCCCCACGCCAGCCTTTTGAAGGACACGCAAATTGTTCCTTATAAATTTGTGATAACTTGGGCGTAGAAAAGATTGTTAAATTCATAAATTGTGTAGCATTTCGACCACTACTTAACAGGCAGCTAATACAAATCAAATCAAATCAAATCAAAACAAATCAAAAATGTTTTATTTCGTAAGTTATAAGAATAACATTTGAAATCGTCATTACATACAGTTATCGCTCATTCACTAGGCAGTCTCCCCAGAGAAGAACGAGCAAGAAACGCAACTTGACGCATTCACTCCGACAGCTCCTGACTTGTACTTGCTTACCAATGGCATAGTTGCATGAAAATGTAGGTACCTAGTGAAATAAGAAATAAAGTGAAGGACCTATTTTCCGTGATCAAAGATTGATAGAAAGAAACATTATATAAACGCGTACAAAAACAGGGAGTTGTTGAAAATCTAAAAAAATAAATGGGTTGACCTAAAAAGAGTTATAATTTCTGTCAGAACCCAACGTTCCTTCATCAAGAGTATTCCGTTTCACTGCGAAGCGTAACGGATTATGTAATAGGGTTACATATTTACCTCTATATAACTTATAAATAGGTTAACATTTTATATCCCATCGCAACAGCTGATAAAAATAACAATGTGCATAATCTAACACATATTGATTAAAGACTGTAACGGTGTCGTTCTTTTGAGCTGACACTCATTGGTTGGTTTCTTTTTTTATTAAAAAAATGGTTTAGTGTTTGACCACAATCTCACCTGATGGAAAGTGACGATGTGGTCGAAGCTGAAGCACGCGATCTCAGTAAATGCCTATTCACCCTGCTCTTGAAGATCCCAAGGTTGTAGGATTCAGGAAAGACTTCCATGAGAGGGAGTTCCATGCCTTGGCTGTTCGCATTATGAATGAAGACTCGAACCGCTTAGTGCGAATGTTCGGTTAACTACATACGGGTGGAATCCCTCCCCGCGCCTAGTAGTCCGAAGATGAAATGGCGATGGTGGAATAAAATTGTGTAATTTCAACGCACACTCACTGAAGTGCATCCTGTAAAAGACTGAGACATATGAACGAAAAGGGCGTGAATGGAGAGGTAACGGCTGATAGAGGAGATTGGAAGAAAAAGACGTATTGCGCCGACCTTCAATAAATTGGGACCACGCCAAGAAGATGATGAGCGGGTTGGGAAAGCTCTCAAATATCCGATATCGCAAACAATTTCCATATAAAATTCCTTTACAAATTCACATTAATCATCATTTCGCAAAACATTAATTCGCAAACAGAATAATGAACGAAACAAAGCGAATTAAGTACCGGCGGGGAGCACAAATATGTTTTTAAATTATAAAATTATAATTTTAATTTAATTATCAGGGCTGTACTGCATAATTAAGAGGGAGCGTGGGTCGTTGAGTATGAATTATGACGTGTGTGTGACAACCCTAAGGGAAAATTAGCCATTTCTGAAAATACGTAACGTCTCTTAATATATACATTTATTTCGTCCTCTCGTGTTAATGAACACAATCGTATTATAAAGGAATTATTAAGCAGGGTCGCCATAATCTTTACCAGTTTTAGGGTTCCGTAAGTCAAAAGGAAAAACGCAACCCCTATAGGATCATTTCGTTGTCGGTCTGTCTATGCGTCAAGGCCCCTTTTCTCGTATTACGCGAGTATGTATCAAGTTGAAGCCCTTGGAGCAGTCAAAGCAATCACAAAATAAATAACAAAAAGGCCAATTATACCAGACACTATTATTATTTTTTAGGCCAATTATATAGGCAGTCGTCAATAAATCAATTATAAGGTACTTCCAGTTGACAGAGAATTTTCATAATGAAATTTCTAATTGCATGTGAAGTTTTACCTCACACTCTTAAATAAAACATATTAGGTCCTTACCTATGAAATTGGCGTTTTGTATGAAGAATTTCATTAAGACTGTTTTCTCCATATTAACATTTCTGTTTTTTTTTGGGAACGGCAAATCCAGATTTAGATAAACTTTGTGTGTATTATCGGATAACATTAAGTTAAGTTTTTTCTGTGTGGGTAGGCACACAAGCAACACACATAAAATTTGTTGTCCCATTATTTATCGATAAATAATATATATTAGTGATTATTTTAAATATATTTACGTTATAAATGAATCTGTGATAACAATACCTGCCAGCTGATAAAAATTTCCAACAACCAAGCATCTATTAAGAAGATTACCACAATCACACACAAGAGTAGAATATGGAATCTCTCAAACAGACCTTTGCGGACTTGACTCTGCACTTCAACACCTCAATGGCACAGTTTCAGGCTGACCTGCAAAAGTCAGTTCCTGCATCTACCATTACCGTGTCATCACTAGCCTCTGACTTCGCTGCATTTAAAGCATTTGTTGCAACGGCCTTAAGTAGTTTGCAGAAACAGATGGAGATGCTTGCTCACGAATCGGAGAGGCGTGAGATGCAGAGCCGACGAAAGATCCTGTTACTCCACGGAGTTCCAGAGGTGAAGGATGAGGTGGCATCTGAATATGTGGTGGAGTTTGCGGAACAACATCTCTGCCTATCTGATTTGTGTACGACGGATATTAGTCGCGCGCATCGATTAGGTCGCCCAGGCGATAAGCCTAGACCACTGTTGGTTAAATTCCGGGACTCCGTAGTGCGAGATAAGCTGTGGTTCGCCAAAATAAAACTCAAAGGTAGCGGAATAACTCTCTCTGAGTTTCTTACTAAGGAGCGGCACGAAGTGTTCATGGCCTGCCGACGTCGCTTTGGGGTCACTAGGTGCTGGACGAGAAGTGGTAGCATCTATGTGATGGGAGATGATGGTAAGCGACATCCTGTCACATCACAGGCCGACTTGGACAAGATTCCCGTCCCCGCGTCTCCGGCACCAGCTGCAGTCAGTAAGCCTCAGCCGATTTTAGACAAGACTCGAAAACGTACTGCTATGAAGAAGTAGGTAATTGTGTTCATCTCATTGATATTTAAACGGTAGTTTCCCAATACGACCACACACACACACAGTGGACGCAATGCTATCCTAGACACATCTATGTTTGTATAGTCTCTTAGACTACGATTTATATCTAACGCCTTCTCAATTATGTAATTTTTTTCTTTGCTTTATTTTTATTTTGTGAAGTTATGATATAAATTCTCAACTGGCAGCTTCATTATTTTGTTGCTTTCTCACTCTGTCGCTGTCACTGCTGTCAATCCAAAGTTTCTCGTCTAATCTTTACAATTATGGAAGCAAAGGGAACTCTGTCCATACAGCATACGTGAACAACAACTTGGAGATTAGAATTTGTTATTTTCATTTATTCTTTATGTAGCCTTTACTGTGACATCATTGTTCTTTAGAATTAGCATAAGTAATCTTTTTCCTAAGGAACAGCTGTAATTTCTTATTACCATGTAGTTCACTATTAGACTAATACCCACGTATGTACAATTGAAAGTCCTTGAGTGCATTTAAATGGAGATGGGATAGCATGGTTACCCATTAGTAACCCTACTGATCTGTTTAGTTTGTATTTTTATTTTATTTTATTTTTTCTTCCTAAAAGTTCATTTTAAAAATTTTATGCAGCTGGCGGGTAAATGATACCGCTACACTCAAATTATTATTATTTATTATTATTAATTTAACATAATTATTATTATTATTTATTATAATTTTATTTGTCATGCCTGAAATTAGCGATGATAATGATAATCAAAGTGATTTCTTCTCTTTGTCGTCTTCGTCTGGCGGATTGAACAGCACTGAAAGTTTTTGCAGTTTACCCTCGCTCAAAGAGTCCTTGGAGACAACAATGGCGGATGTCACCAAGAACTTCAATGTAGTACATATAAATGCACAAAGCATTCCGGCCCACTACTCCGACTTGTTGGCTACCTTCAGTAATACAAATGTTCATGCCATTCTTGTTTCCGAATCATTTTTAAATCCCTGCCTTCAGTCCACATCTTATTCACTGCCCGGGTTCCAACTGATTAGGAATGATCGCACAAATACCTCACATGGTGGTGTGGCTATTTATATTCGAAGCCATATAACTTTTTCCATAGTTAGCAGGTCAGCACAGCCACCCCCCCCTAATACAGCTGAGCATCTTTTTCTGGAGGTTACCCTGTGTCACGAGAAAATTCTTCTTGGAGTTTTTTACAGTCCTTCACTCAGAGTGAACTATTTCTCGTCTTTCGAGAAACTGCTTGAGGAATTAACTCCCCAATATAATCATACTATAATTATGGGTGACTTCAATACGTGCCTGCTGAAGAATGATGCCCGTTCCAGCTGTCTGAAAACTATAATTGACTCCAGTAATATGCATCTTCTTCCCCTAGGGGCCACTCACTTTTTTCCGAATTGCATTCCTTCACTTCTTGATTTAATTATCGTCTCCTCCCTTAATCATGTAGTTAAACACGGCCAGCTCACTGCTGATGCCTTTTCATATCATGACCTAGTTTACCTTTCATTCAAAATTCGTCCTCCTAAATCTAAACCACGAATACTTCTGCTTCGCAATTTTGGTGATATGGACATAGATCGTCTGATGGAGGATGCCTGCAAAATTGACTGGTCGATCACAGACAGTACGGCTAGTATCGACGAACAGGTACACTTCCTTAACTCGTCACTACTGCAGCTTTATGACACGCATGCACCTTTTCGTCCGGTTAGGGTTAGGCACTTCCCGGCACCATGGCTAACGGAAGAAATCAAATCCTTGATGGCTAAGCGTAATCAGGCCAAAGCTAGGTTCAAAGGAAAACCTTCTGACAGTAACCGCGACAAATACCATCTACTCAGGAATCGCTGCAATAGGATGTGTAGGGATGCACAAAGACGCCACATTCATCAATCTGTTGAACAGGGTGACCCAGCCAAAGTCTGGAAATTTCTTAAATCATTAGGAGTTGGCAAATCAAGCAAAGATTCTATTCCTTCTAATACTAATATTGATAACCTTAATAAACATTTCTCATCTGCATCTTTATTAGACTTAGCTATTAAATTAAAAACTATACATCAACTTTCCAAATCTCCAATTCCCAACTACACACCATTCATCTTCAATCAATTCACCGATCATGAAGTTAAGAAGAACATTTTGTCCATCGCCTCTAATGCTGTCGGCATTGATAATATCAGCCGTAAAATGATTCTTCCTCTTATCGATTTTCTCACTCCTATCATAAGGAAATTTTTTAACAATTCTATCTCCTCTGGCACTTATCCTACTATATGGAAAGATGCACAAATTATACCTTTGCCTAAAAAGTTAAATCCATCTTCTTTATCTGATTTTCGACCTATCTCAATCCTTCCTTTTTTATCCAAAGTTTTAGAGCGTCTCGTCCACGGACAATTAAGCTATTTTCTCAATAAAAATAATCTGTTTAATCCTTACCAATCTGGTTTTCGCCCTGGGCATAGTACCACAACTGCACTTGTCAAGATCTCTGATGACGTTCGCTATGGCATGGAAACCCAACGATTAACAGTCCTAACTTTGCTCGATTTCAGCAACGCTTTTAATACTGTAGATTTAGATATCCTATTGGAACTGTTACGTTCTCTTAATATGTCTCCGACGGTAATTGAATGGTTTCGTGGTTACCTGTATGGCCGACGGCAGCGCGTACGTATTGACGATTCTCTTTCTACGTGGTGTGTCACATCTGCCGGTGTCCCTCAGGGTGGTGTACTTTCCCCTCTCCTGTTTGCTATATTCATCAATTCAATCACTTCTAATTTATCTTCTTCCTTCCATCTTTATGCAGACGATCTACAAATTTATCTTCAATGTAATGTAAATGAACTGGACGATGCCATCGAGAGAGTTAACACCGATCTTGCACTCATCCTTGAATGGAGTAGGTCATTTGGTCTCAAAGTTAATCCAACAAAAACACAAACCATAGTACTAGGTAGCAGTTCTCTTATCACTAGAATTAACTTTGAACATCTTCCTCCGGTTATATTCGATGGTGTTCACATCTTATATAGTGAGAAGGTGAAGAACCTTGGTATTATTTTTGACCGAACTCTGTCATGGCGCCCCCAAGTGGCCGAAGTAAGTAAGAAGATTTTTTCTTCAGTCAAATCCCTCAATCGACTGCGTCATTTCCTACCCACTACCACCAAAATTGCGCTAGCAAAATCTCTTCTCCTGCCTATTCTGGACTATGCTGACTGCTGCTATGTAGATGTGTCGGTTGAGCTGATGAATAAGCTCGAGCGATTGCAGAATGTTGCCATCAGGTTCATCTTTGGTCTTCGGAAGTATGATCATGTCTCCGAATATCGCGCACAACTTAAGTGGCTCTCCGTTCGTCATCGTAGAGATGTTCACATTCTCTCCCTTCTATATTCAGCTTTGTTCAATCCTACGACTCCACAATATCTAAAGCAACAGTTCCAATTCCTTTCCTCTACTCATAGTCTACCCTTGCGTTCCACTGACAACCTTCGTCTTTACGTCCCCAAAAATCTATCCAAATCTTATGGTCAATCTTTTACGCTACAAGCTGTACGCCTTTGGAACTCTCTTCCGGAGTCAATTCGCCGCGCTCCATCAATAAACGTCTTCAAAACGCAAGTCAAAGCGCACTTCCTTCAATAAAAAAAAAAATCATTGAAACTCCTCTTATCTTCTCCGTGGTTGTCAATATGATTTCTAAGTTATTTCTGAGCAGACAAATGACATGTATTTTTATTTAATTATTATTATTTTTTATATATGTATATATATTTAATATTATATATTTATATATTTAATATATATATATGTATATATATAAATTTGTGTGTGTTATGTAGTCAATAATATATTATATGTTTAAGTGCAGTTAAATTATCTAGTTATAGTTGGTAGGCTTAGTTTATGTATTTTTATCTTTACGTTATATTTTTTACCAACTATAAAATATACCCGTATTGCTACTATTTGTGCAAACCTCACCTACTGGTAGCTTGTATCTTTACCCTAAGGTTTGCCTGGAAGAGATCGCTGTTAGCGATAAGGCCGCCTTTTTGTGCGATTAATGATGTACGCTGTATTCTTCATGTAGCTTTTGTTAATTGTGCAATAAAGAGTATTTGATTGATTTGATTGATTGATTAAGTATAGGCAGCGTTAATTTTAAAAGTAACCGCTTTATAAAAGTTTCAGCGAATCTAAGAAATGATTATTGGAAGCACATGAAAAGAACTCTGTTCAAATTTTTTTTATTATGTGATTTAGCCCAGAAATTAAAAAATATTTCATGTGAAACCTTGAAATAATATTCCATTTTCCAAATAAAAAACAAATTTGGATATAGCTTTGAAAATCGCAGGAATTGGTACATATGATTAAAGAAAGAAAAAAACTCCAATTTCATAGATAAAGACCCAGTACTATAGAGAGGACAAAATGTGGCCTGCAAAATGACGTAGTGAGTAAGATAGAACTCTTTCTATCTTACTCACTACGTCATTTTGCAGGCCACATTGTGCATGCCTCTGCATGTTAAGGTGGTTTGGACATATGGAACGAATGAGTGAAAGGAGAATAACGAAAGCAATATAACGAAAGGATGAATGGAAGGGTCAGTAAAGGTCGACCAAGAAGGACGTACGTCAATCAAGTGTTCAGGTGCGGTCAACCACTAACCGACGAGCGTGTATGAAGTATTTGATGAGAGTGGACGAAGCAAAAATAGTATGTCATTGTAGTGGTAGAGCCACGCTGTAAGCTATTAGCTTGCAGCATGAATGGGCCGGCTCGACCGGGGAAGTACCACCCTCTCGCAGAAGACCGACGTCTGAGTAGTGGCATTTTGCCACTGCGCTTCGTCCGGTGAGCGAGGGCACCGGAGGCCCACCTTCCAGTCTCTCTCCAGAATGGTAGCGGTATTTAAAGAGTTAGTACCCCAGGAGGGTACCAGTACTGCTGGAGAACCCCTCATCGCTCAGGCTGCCCTACTTATTCTGGGGTGGACACCTTCCTCAAAGGCCGGCAACGCATCTCTGACTCTTTTGGTGCCCATGGGCGGCGGTGATTGCTTTCCATCAGGTGACCCGCATGCTCGTTTGCCGCCTTCTGATATAAAAAAAAAAAATGTCAGGATCGTTGCAAATGGAAATCAATATTCTCTGTCTACCCCAACGGGAAACAGGAGTGAGCATATGTAAGTATATATTAAATAGTGTTTAATTTTTAAGTATATGTAACTGTAATATTTGGTTCTGTTATATGTTTGGTGTAGTGGTTAGAAACTCTGCTGCTATACCAAAAGGTCGCGGGTTCGAATCCCGCTAGTGGCATATATGTTTGTATAATGAATACGGACATGTGTACACGAGTTATGGATGTTTTTCATTATATGTATTTATTTACAAATAAAAAATGTATTTGTGTAGTGTATCAACCATCTGGTGTCCACAACACAAGCCTAGTTGCTTAGCGTGGAACTAGATGGCGCTGTCTTTATATGTGCAAAGATATTTCATTTCATATGTCATTGCACAGCTCTTGCAACTCTCCGAATCCCACTGGAGGCTCATCATGCTGATAAATAGCATTAAGATGAGATGGACACTTTTGACATCATTTGACTTGAAACGGGGTGAATTTAAAAATCTCCCTGCTTTCTATATTGTGTTATAATTTTCTTATTATTATTATTAATAATACAGCAACAAAGTTTCTGTACAGGAACATAGAGTACAAGGTCACAAATTTGTTTAAGAGGATCTTATGTTCTACCGGCGCCGGATGCGGCCGGCAAAAATTTTATTAGTCAACTTACTTTCTAATTACCTAATAATAATAAATATTGATGTCAAATAAAATATGTATACAATATAAGTTTTTCAGTAAAAAATTTATGTCAATATAAAATATTTTGGCAGCTACGGGACCCTCAAAGTTGGAGTCCTACTCGCGCTTGACTGTTTGTTTAAATAGTAGCATGTTTTGTACGTAACCCTCCGGGATACCACCGAGTCGTCTGCCCTCGGAGACGCTAAACTGAAGCTATTGATATCTTAAAAGCCCCTCGACACTTAAGTGCTTTCCTATGTCAAACGGTGGTGTTACAATATGCAATAACACCTTCTTTTCTTGATATAGTGTCGGTAAATTGAATTTTTATTGCGCGTAAACCTGCGCATATTAAAATTGCGGCCTGCGCTGTTTGAATGAGGTAAGAAATTCTAATATTCAGGTATTACTGAATCTTATAAATCAATGACACAATACACTTGGGGCGCTGGTGATTCTGAAACACAGGCTCTTGCCTATCTGAGGCAAGTATTTTAAACTGACAATGTATCCATTATCTTTAATAAATAATTAAAACTATGTGGAGAAAGAGAAATAAAGAAATATTGGAACCTTCAAGACACGAGCCTACACCTTCCTCAAAGGCCGGCAACGCATCTGTGACCCTTTTGGTGTTGCGGGTGTCCATGGGCGGCGGTGATTGCTTTCCATCAGGTGACCCGCACGCTCGTATGCCGCCCTTTCATATAAAAAAAAATGTATCGATCATCGAATTTTGTTTAAAAAAAAACCTTTGTTTGCTTGCAAATGTTCTCGGCCTATTTCACGGTCTTTACCTGTTTAAAATCGCGTACAATCTTGTAAATGCTCACCTCTTTAGTCATTTGAAAATTGTCACTGGATATTTCCAAATTTAATTTAAAAATGAAACTTAATTCCATAAAAAAAGGGTTTACGAGTCGAAGATCACGGGTTTGATCCCCAGTACATGGTTAGTACTCGGTTTGGTTAGTAGTAGGACATTTTAAATGTCCATCTAGCTAGCTACCACCATTTAGTCTAAGTGTGACGCGAAACAGCAATGTTTTTGTATTTTGGTGTTCCGGTTGTCAGAAATACAATGACCAATCCACCAAATAAGATGGAATTTCCGAGTGTGATTGAAGTAAAGTGCTAACCCGTTGTAATTGTGGTAGTTGTATACTTTTTATTTAAAAAAAGCAAAATCAAATCAAAATCAAAAATGTTTTTATTTCGTAAGTTATAAGAATAACATTTGAAATCGTCATGACATACAGTTATCGCTCATTCACTAGGCAGTCTCCCCAGAGAAGAACGAGCAAGAAACTCCGGGGTTGCTCTTTTTAAATAAGTCAATACAAAACAAATACCTAATTGTAAAATTTATGATTCGACAAAGAAAATATAAAATATATTGGATAATGCTGAGCGGTTCATGTCCACGCATTCTTATCATCCAGATAGTCAGAAATTTTATTATAGCCTTTGGCACATAGTTTCCGTTTAATGGTTGTTTTAAATTAATTTAAAGGCAAATTTTGAATGTCTACCGGAACCTTATTGTAAAAGCGTATACATTGTCCCTTGAATGACTTAGTGACTTTGTGTAAGCGACTGCTATGGACAGCAAGTTTATTTTTATATCTTGTATTAACATTGTGTATTTCACAATTTTTCCTAAACAAATGTAGATTCTTTCTTACGTACATTAAGCTTTCGTAAATATATTCGTAAAAAAGGACAACAGTGATCCTGCGGGTTTCTTGCGCCGCTTCTTTTACCACAGATGATTTCCCTTTCCGAAGCGTTAGTAGCTTTGTCATACTGACAGACTGATGAATGCATTAAGACCTTTTATTATTTCCAGTAGATTTAATATGAATTCCATAAGATCTTATGTTGAATTAAATGCTTGAAGTTTGACCATGTTTTGAATTTTACATAAAATAAGCTCTGGATTTTTAGAATACCTAAACTGGCTGTTCAATTCGTGCGTTTCCCAATTTAGTTCGTTCATCAAAATGTGGCGGAAAAAGTTACAAAACGCCGAACGCAGTTTGTTAATTTGCGGAAGTGAACTGTGTTATTCAAACGAATAAAGTGTTTGACTATTTTATTGTTTCAATCAATTACGCTTTATTATTTTATCATAATATTTTCATTCATTTTAGTAAATGTCCCAAACATTATATTAGTGATGCGTAGTTTTGTCCCGTAAAAGCATAGAACCAACCAGCTTCACATTTGTCGAATCAGACATTTGAAGAATCTAACATTTGTGGAATCTGACATTTGTAGAATCTGACGTTTGTGAAATCGGACATGTGTAGAATCTGACATTTGTAGAATCTGGCATTTCTTGAATCTGACGTTGGTGGAATCTGACGTTTGTGAAATCTGACATTTGCAGAATCTGACAGTTGCAGAATCTGTCATTTGTAGAATCTCACATTTGTAGAATTTGACATTTATAGAATGTGACATCTACACACACACACACACAATACTTTCATCTTTTTCACCGTGATTGAGCAACAAACAAATAAACATACATCCAAACTTTCGCCTTTATAATATTAGTTAGATATAAAGGAGAATTGATTATGAATAAATATGGTGCCTGTGTGCGTGAGTGAATGAGTGAGTATATGTGTGCGTAAGTATATAAAACGTTATTTCCAAATCTATCACAAAAACATCCAACTTCCTAACGTGATAAACGCGTAAGTACAAAATATTGCAATAGTTACACTTGATATACGCCCTTCGTAATTCCACAGGTCAGTGGTTGACCGATGGTTTCGCACAAATAAACGGACGGGGCATTTTTCACCTGAAATTGGGTTATGGCCTTTCTCACTTCGACCGTGATGGATTTCTTTGGCGAGATATTACATTATTTAATCATTTCCTACCATCAAAAGGTGAGAATAGAGATTTAGGCCAGTAAAGTCACGATAAGTGTAGCCTTGACTCTAATCCAAAAATCTTTTATACGTATGCCTACCTACTTGTACGTAAATACTCATAGGTACATATGAAAAATATATGAAAATGATTTATTTCAACAGCTTAAACTTACATAACAAAAAACTTTAGTTATGCGGCGCCAACAAGATGAGCAGTTATCGACTTCTTAAAAACAGATAGGTAACGGTGCTTTATTTATGCGGTGTCAACCAGATGACCAGTTATCGACTTCTTAAAAACAGATAACGGTGCCTTAGTTATGCCGCGCCAACCAGATGAGCAGTTATCGACTTCTTAAAAATAGATAACGGTGCTTTAGTTATGCGGCGCCAACCACTTCTTCTATGCTCTTGTCGGTGGACTAATGACCACGTCTCTCTACTTTCTGCCCTCGATTCCAATTGGTACGACGCGACATTCACCTTTTCTTTCACTTGGTCAAAGTATTTACGCCTAGATCTTCCCCTTCCTCTCTTTCCTTGAAACTTTCCCTCAATTGTGTTCTTCAAAAAAATAATAAAATATAAGGACTTCAAACACTTCAAAATCAGTCAAAAACGAAAGAAAACAAATCTACATTGATAACAAACACCAAGGAAATGTTGCTGTAACTAGAAAGCAACTTTGCTTTTTAATAATGAACCTTACGACCCTTCTCAAAAACACAACTTTGGTACGTACCTATATGCGCGTAGGCAGAGATTAATTCAGCACTAAATGGCTTACATTTGACAAATCTGACGCGTCATTCTGGATTTCAGGATTGCCGTTATTTACGGGCTGGATTATAAGATCAAAAGTCTCCAGAGTTGTGTTCAACACGAATCCTTCTTAGAAATGTAGTCATTCTACAAATGGGGTCTAAAGCGTTAAGAGTATTTTTTGTGATGGTTGCCGAGCTCTAGTCCTTCCAGTTTGATCTATTGACAATTTTTTTATGCACAACTGGTTAGCACTTGACGTCAATCACACCTGATGTTAAGTGAAGATGAGGCCGACTGGCTATCAGATCTTATCTCTGACAACCGGAATACAACAATGCTAACAGCTAACTGCTTAAACGGCAGACTTAGGATCGTGTTAATAAACCAATCTCAATGCAAGTTTTGAGGCTGTATCACCCGAGATGCGTCTTAAGAAGTTGACGCTATCTCAAGCTCCGTGCTAATTTATAAAACAATCTTGAAGTCTACTCAGCTGAGATCACTTCTCAAGTCACCCGCGAATGAATGATAGTTTTGAGTTTCGTTTATTAATACGCGCACCTCTCAAGTGAGTACTGCTTGAGTATGCACATGCTTTTCAAGTCTCAAGTTAGGTTTATTAATCAACACGTTTACTTGAGACTGTTTTCAAATCTTGAGAACGGTTTATTAATACGGGCCTTAGATAAGATGGTGGTAGCTAGCCTGGCGGATATTTAAAATGCCTTACCACCAACCTGCTGGGGATCGAACCCTCGAACTCCGATTCGTAAACACTATGCTGTTTACATTCAGCCATATAGGCGGTCAACGACCTCCTTACGAGGCTACCAAAAGCCAATATCTCTCTAAGCCAGGGTCGAAAATTCTACTCGATACATGCCTTACCTGACTCTATTGCTACATGTTTATGTTTATCCGTTATCTTATAGTACAAGATTTGGGACTAAATGATTTGTGAAAGTGCCCAAATTTGTCCAAAGAAAATGCGGTGATGAAATCATGCTGCACTAGTAGCATGACTGGCTTGTTAAACGTTTATGACGTTATGACGACGAAATATATAACTATCCGACGACTGCTCCGCTGAACACCCAAAGTGTGCCCCTGGTGGTAGAACGGGTAAATTTTGTATGATCTGTAGTGCTCCTTTGGTGGTTTGGTGAAGCTCATCTTATGTCATTATATTTATGGTTCCACTTTACCCCTACAAAGGATGGAACACATGATGACCATTTTATTTGCACTCGACTCTGAAGACTACTTCAAATAAGTTATAGTATCAGATATGAGCCATTTATTAGTCACCGAAATTAACAAAAAATACAAATAAATTTTTCGTAAGAATAACAAATTGAAGACGCATTAATTTATAAGTAGGAAAATAATTTAAGTTTGAAGGAAGAAAGTTTTGTTTGTTTCAATAAAATACTTAACATTATAGATTTAAAACAAATATTTCAAGTATTTCATTTTTTTATTCATTTAGTTGTCCCTCTAATGTGTTCATAACTTAAAAGGAGGACGACTGGTAACTCAAAAATTTCCCTTCTGAACCGTTAAAGGGGCACAACGGAGCATTCGAATTTATCCGTCGTACCCCTGGGGGCACAGTCTGGATGTTTAGCGTAGCAGTCGTCAAGTAACCCACTCTCATGTCGCGTCGCGCGCGACTAACGAAGCTATGGGGGCTGCTATATTTAGCTATTCGCCTAATAAATAAAATTAAAAAAATAGAAAACCCCGGAATGACTATGACATCATAATTTATAAAATTAATTTTAAATAAATTTAAATATTTGGGACTCTTACACCAGTCATCCACTCCCAAACTAAGCATAGCTTGTACTAGGGATACTAGATAACAGATAAATATACATAACATTCACTTAACATCAGGTGTGATTGAGGTCAAGCACGAACCTGTTGTGCATAGAAAAAAATTATATAAACATCCAGACCAACAGAGCCACCGACGCACTTAAACATACAACACCAGCTATATTATTTTCCATCAAGTATTATTTAAACTGAAATGCAGCTCGTCTTAAATCCTAAAGTCTGAAATTATTATTCTACAATTTATGAGAGCAGAATGTGTGGGGAGGCTTTGAAGGAGCACATCCTGGCGAGCAAGTGTCTTATTATTCTACAATTTATGAGAGCAGAATGTGTGGGGAGGCTTTGAAGGAGCACATCCAGCCCAAGTGTCAGAATCGATTGGCTGTGTCTCCCAATCCTGTACAGCTGATGAACAGGAACTGAGCTCCAACTAATTTCGTCTAAACTGCAACTGATATGCGAATCGTCTCACATTCATATCGTTCAAGTATAATATTGGGTCTTTACCTATGAAATTGAGAGTTTTTTTCTTCGTCAATCATATGTACCAATTCCTGCGATTTTCAAAGCTATATCCAAATTTGTTTATTTGGAAAGTAGGAATATTATTTCAAGGCTAAATCACATAATAAAAAAAATTTGAACACAGCTCTTTCCATGTGCTTCCCATAATCATTCCTTAGATTCGCTGAAACTTTTATATAGCGGTTACTTTTAAAAATTAACGCTGCCTATACTTAACTTAATGTTATCCGATAATACACACAAAGTTTAGCTACCGCTACCGCTTCCGCGGCTCAATGTAAACAACATTGGGTTTACGATTCGGAGGTCGCGGGTTCGATCCCCAGCGGGGTACATGTTTAAGTACTTGGTTTGGTTGGTGGTAGGGCATTTTAAATGACCGCCTGGCTAGCTACCACCATCTTATCTAAGTCTCCCATACTAAGCAGCAATGTTAACAGCATTGTTGTATTCCGGTTGTCAGAGATAAGATAAGATAGCCAGTCCCCCAAATGTGTTGGGGTTTCCGGGTCAGTAAGCTTCCACCTTCGACCTCATCTTCACTTAACATCAGGTGTGATTGAGGTCAAATTCCAACCCGTTGTGCATAAAAAAAAAGCTAAATTTAATTTGCCGTTCCCAAAAAAAATAAAAAAAACAGTCTTAATGTCGTATAAAATGCACAGGGTGATACCGTCTTGACTTCCAGGAACTTTAATCATGCATCCTCTCCCTCAATTCTCAAGCCACTCACATGAAACTTGCAAATGTGATCAGGTACTCCGAGGGTGGATCGATATCACATCGGATATGGAATCAACGGTCCACATATTTTCTGACGGAGGGCTGCGGAGGCACGGAGGGTGAATTGACAATTCATTTTTTTCGTCGTCTCTTTATTAATACGGGTTTATTTGGGTGTGTACGAGGAAATATGATTTCCTTTATGAAGATAGATAAAAGTACATAGAGAATGTCGTGTGAATAAATTTGCAAAAGAAATTGGAAAATGTGGAAACAAAAACAAATTGTGTAGGTACCTATTTCTAAATTTAGCCATGAACGGGATTATATCTAAGTTCAAGGCCACTGTTGGTATTCCTTGTATCTTAAGAGGGTTTATCCGGCACGGTATTCCTTACATACTTTCAAGTCCAAATTTTTGGAAATGAATAAACCGATTCTAATTAAGCTTATACGCTTTAACCGCCTCCGTGGCTCAATCTAAACAACATTGGGTTTACGAATTGTAGGTCGCGGGTTCGATCCCCAGCGGGGTACATGTTTAAGTACTTGGTGTGGTTGGTGGTAGGACATTTTAAATGTCCGCCTGGCTAGCTACCGCCATCTTATCTAAATCTGCCGCCAAGCAACAATGTTAATAACATAGCCGGTGTTCCGGTTGTCAGAGATAATATAGCCAGTCAGCCAGCCAAATATGTAGGAGTTTTCGGGTCAGTACTCTTCCACCTTCGACCTCATCTTCACTTAACAACAGGTGTGATTGAGGTCAAGTACTAACTAATATTATGCGAAAGTTTGGATGTTTATTTGTTTGTTTGTTGCTTAATCACGGCGAAACGGATAGACTGATTTGGATGAAATTTGGTATATAATTAGAATATACCCTAGATTGTGACATAGGACATTTTTTATCCCGATAAAGTGAATAGTTCCCGCGGGTTAAACAAATTTCCGCGATAAAGTTGTTCTACGCAGGCGAAGCGGCGGGCGGATGTGACCAATAAACTTGAAGGGTTGAAGAGAATCAGAATTATTTGATTGTCGCCTACAGTTTGTGGTGATGGTGAATCCGTTGTCAGGTGACTACGAGGAAGAAAAGCCCTAACTCCCAATACACATGCTTTTTATCTTCTCATAAGTCTACATAGTCGAATAAAAATGCTAATTTAATTTTTCCAAGCGGTTTCGAGAGAATTTCAGTACAGGAACGGAACTCCGACTACGGGTTCAGTAAACAAGGATGCGTCGTAAAAATATTTACGGCCTATGGATGCTGCTGCAGATAGTCGGGCCGAGGACATGATTTACTACTGGGTTGTGGTGCAAGGGTTTAGCAGTAGCGTGACTGTGCTGTGTTGTACTGGACGAGACCCACTTTATTTTTATGCACGACGGGTTCGTAATTGACCTCAATCACACCTGATGTTAAGTGAAGATGAGGTCGAAGGTGGAAGCGCACTGATCCGGAAACCCCAACACAGTTGGGGTACTGGCTATCTTATCTCTGACAACCGGAACACAACAATGCTATTAATATTCCTGCTTGCTTTAGATAAAATGGTGGTAGGTAGCCAGGCGGACATTTAAAATGCCCTACCACCAATCAAACCGAGTACTTAAACATGTACCCCGCTGGGGATCGAACCCGCGACCTCCGAATCGTAAATCTAATGTTGTTTACATTGAGCCACGGAGGCGGTTAAATTAAGTTAAGCGATGTCAGTCCTTGGATGGGTGAGCATTAACGGCATTTTCAACTACAGACATAAAAAGCTGTGTTTTATATGTTTGTTGGTCAGACATAGACCATGTCTGTCTGTGGCATTATAGCACCAAAACCGCTAAACTAATTAGAAAACGGTTTTAATTTCGAAAGCTGTTGTTTGCGAAATAATTTTTAGGCAAATCTTTTAAGCCGTTGCTTAAATATTTAGCTTTATACACATTTATCTAGACAATATCCTTCCATCGTAGACCTTATCTCGACATTTAGTCCAGATTAAGGTCAAGAGCGATCCCATTCTAATTAAAAAAATATATATATATATATAATTGTAGTCTATCATAAGTCAATAACGACGACCGATTTGCTTTAGTGGTTAGAAATCCTGACTGCTATACTAAAAGGTCGCAGGTTTGAATGCTGCTGGGACATAGGTGAATGCGTACACGTGTACCCGAATTATGGATGTTGAATTTATTTACAACAAAATTGTATTGTCTAGTATTTGAACCATATGGTATAAACAATACAAGCCTAGTTGTTTAGTGTGGCACCACATGGCGCTGTGTGTATGGTCAAGGATATATTATTATTATTCATAGTTATCGTATAACTCCAGGCTGGGACTAAAAAAACCCTTTGTTCCCAGTAGTTCTGTTGGACAGTTCTGTTAGCCGAACTAATGGGAATTTTTGTCTCTCTAGTTCTGTAAATAACTTGAACTTTTTTTTGACCGAACTAATGGGATTTTTTTGTCCCACTAGTTCTAGTGAATAACATGTCAACCTAACACGAAGGGTATGGCGGAAGCGAGCCGGGCGAGCAGAGCGAGCTCCCTTCGAACCTAACCTATCCATGTCGGGGTGCCAAAAACTCCCGTGCTCGCTTCGCTCGCACTCGAATTAGAACTCGACAGAACTACTGGGAATCCCTAGTACCATTTGTTCTGTTGATAGAACTAGTGAGACAAAAATTCCCATTAGTTCGGCCTACAGAACTGTCCAACAGAACTACTGGGAACATAAGAAAAAAACTGTTTCACATATCTAGAGGTCAATAGTTTTATTTTATATTTTCTTTTCTTTTATTTTATTCATTTCTGGGAAACAAACAACTAATATTGATACAATGTTTGTATCAAAAATACAACACATAGGCCAAAACAGTTTCCACTAAGTGCATACAACAGGATACTTTGCTGACTCAATTATTAAAAAAAAAAACTGACTAAAACTAACCGCCTCCGTGGATCCATGTAAACAACATTTGGTTTACTATTCGGAGGTCGCGGGTTCGATCCCCAGCTGGGTACATGTTTAAGTTCTCGGTTTGGTTGGTGGTAGGGCATGTTAAATGTTCGCCTGGCTAGCTACCACTATCTTATCTAAATCTGCCGCCAAGTAGCAATGTTAATAGCATTGTTGTGTTCCGGTTGTCACCAGATAAGGTAACCAGTCCCCCAAATGTGTTGGGGTTTCCGGGTCAGTACGCTTCCATCTTCGACCTCATCTTCATTTAACATCAGGTGTGATTGAGGTCAAGTACGAACCCGTCGTGCATAAAAACAAATATGGCGTTACATGGTAAGTTATGTATACATGTATCTAATTATAAGAATTAATAGGAGCCCTTATTTTTAAAACAAATTAAATTTTGATCAAGAATACAACTAAATCAGTGACTGCGAGTCAGTCAGTCAACTCATCACAATATTCTTTTGAGAGATTCGGATTTTTAATAAAAGAATATGTCAACATCATTGAAATATTATATTAAAATGGCTGTTTCCAGTTAGAACATTAAATGTGGTGGATTATGGTTTTTTTTTGTAGGCTGGAACTCCGAATACCATCTCTTAATAAGAGATGTCTGCCCTAGCCGTGGTCTAGTCCCGCTGCATCTGATATCGGCGAGCTTGTGCGGGTTGGCTATTTGGCCAGCTCGGGGAGGCCTTCAGCTGAGCGTTAGGGGAGCACCGGTGGTTGGTCCTTTGAGTTCCCGGTGTTCTCCGACAAGCGCTGAGGAGGACCACCGGGGGGGTTTTAGTGGGTGAAAATCCCACATAATCCAGACTCTTCAGGAGTCTGGGTATCTTTTAAAGATTTCCCCCGCGTCACAAATAAAAAGAAGGTAACCTAAGGCTGTAAATGGTGACGTATTTTGAACAGACGTATTTCCTCAGCTAAAAGCTTTTTCTAATAATATACCGAACTAACTTCATCGAAATAAAGTTAAAAGCAATTCTTTTACACACTTTTTAGAGTCTTGTAATAGATCGTTGGAAATACAACTCTATTTATACAGGTGACAGAAGACCTAAGTTTCTACATTTCAACATTCGACAACTCAATTAACTTTCGCTTTGTTGGTTTACTGCTGTCTTTTGTTACTTATGTCGTTTTATGATGAAAATAAACTGGCTAACTGCGAGAAGGACTCAAGTCGTGAGGGTTCCGTGCGACCAACATCACGATTGGCGAACTGTTTACCCGACTACAGCGAAGCACAAAGTAGAGTTATGTATTCAACACTTATGTATATTTATGACCGTTACCACATACAGTCTAAACAAATGGACAAATGAGGTGTCGTTTTCGTAGTTAAGGAAATTGGTCATGGAAGGAGGAGGAGGCATCTCACAGATTGCATGCGAGAGCCAAGTTAGATGACTTGAGGGGCATGCAAATGTTTACTCTTCACCGGTAAGCAACTCGGGTTCTATGATCATAATTGAATCTTATGATTTGTATGTGGGTAAGTGGTCCGTAATTGCCTCCTGTAAGATCTGAGGTGATCGGACCCGTGTTCCATCAAAGTCAGACCATTATCTCGTTCTATTAAATTCCTAGTGTCATTCTGATATCCTATAACTTGACATAATATCGCAATTGCCCGAGCCACCCTATACCACGAGAGGCTGACACCGTCCCAGTCGCTAACAACGCCCGCGTTTCCCCGACACATAAGTATTCATCATCATCAGCCTAAAGACGTCTATTGCTGGACAAAGGCCTCCTCCAGAGACTCCATAGACATTTTAAAATAAAGTTAATTTATTAGTATAACATTATTTTCATTTTCTTAATTTCCATTTAGAGTGTCGCAGTATTTAAGAAATGATTAAATAATCGAAAAATACAGGTAAAATATTACCTTATCAGCTCGCTCTGGAATTGCATGCATAAATTCGCACCAGTTAAAATATTTATTCAATTGTTACGGCCAATCTCGAAGCCACACACACCTCTCTGATTGGAGAGCAGCTCCCTGTTGGCTTCCATACCTTTGTTAATAGTCAAATGTTTGTATTGGCGCCAGACATTCTGTCTATACGTTCATAGTTAATATTGTTTGCTTGCGAAAACTAAAGTGCTTCGCTATTTGAACAGACTTATTTATCTATTACAGTCCGTTGACATTGTTTACGAACGTTAAAAGCAAGTATCGAGTGACTTTATTTCCCAATCAAATCAACTGCTCGATTGTCTGTGGTAGTTTGACGACCTATTTGGTATAGTGGTTACAAACCCTGACTGCCGCACAAAAAGGTCGCGGTTCGATTCGCGCTATAAGCATTTACATATTTTTATATGATGCATACGGACATTCATTCCCCAGTCATGAATGTTTATATAAATATTTATACAATATAATGCAAATACACTTTATTGCACAACTTTAAAATAATAAATGAATATGCTTTCACATGCACACAGCGCCATCTAGTTCCACAGTAAGCAACTGTAGGCTTGTATTATGGATACCAGATGGTTGATATATTACATAAATACATTTTTTTTTGTAAATAAATACTTATTATAAATGAAAACATCCATAACTCAGGTATACATGTCCGTATTCATCACACAAACATATGTCCCTAGCGGGATTCGAACCCGCAACCTTTTGGTATAGTGGTCAGAGTTGCTAACCACTACACCAAACAGGTCGTCAAAAAAAATACAGTATTTATGTATATTTATCCATTAGCTAGTATCCATAGTACAAGCTTGGCTTAGTTTGGAGCTAGATAAATGGTATATAAGTTTGGTTATAAAGAGTATCCGAAAAATATTTAGATATTTTTTTTTTTTTTTTTTTTATTGAAGAGGTGGGCAAACGAGCAAGAGGCGCACCTGATGGTAAGTGTCACCGCTGCCCATAACCATCTACGGAAACGGAAGATCCGCAGTGGCGTTGCCGGCCTTTAAGGAAGGAATATGCTCGCTTCTTGAAGGTTCCCAGATCGTATCGGTTCGGAAAGACATCCGCTGGGAGCTTATTCCAAAAAGTAACGGTGCGTGGAAGGAAATGTCTACTGAACCGCACCGTGGTGGATTTCCAACTGTCTAGGTGGTGTTGGTGGAATTTAAGTTTATGCCTAGTAGTGCGATGATGGAACTCAGCAGCAGGAATCAAACCGAACAATTGCTCGGAACACTCGCCATGGTAAATCCGATAGAAAACAGTAAGAGATGCTACGACCCTTCGTAAGGAAAGCGAATCAAGGCGATTGGTGAGAGCTAGATCATTGATAACGCGAACTGCTCTACGTTGGATGCGATCTAGTGGAAGAAGCTGGTATTTAGGCGCTCCGGCCCAGATATGAGAACAGTATTCCATGTGAGGCCGAACCTGAGCCTTATAAAGCTGCAAGCAGTGTGCAGAGGTGAAATACCGTCTCGCTCTACTCAAAACGCCCATATTTGGTGTAACTTCTTATAATCTTAAAGTTCCTGATTTTTTATAGAAGGATAGTACTCATCAGTAATAGAATAGAGATCAGTAGCTTGCTTTAGGTATAGTATAAGTATTAGGTCCTTACCTATGAAATTGACGTTTTGTAAGAAGAATTTCATTGAGACTGTTTTCTCCATACAAACATTTTTGATTTTATTTTGGCAACGGCAAATCCTAGATTAGCTAAACTTTGTGTGTATTATCGGATAACATTAAGTTAAGTATTGGCAGCATTAATTTTTAATAGTACCGCTTTATAAAAGTTTCAGCGAATCTAAGAAATAATTATGGGAAGCACATGGAAAGAGCTCTGTTCAATTTTTTTTTTTATTATGTGAGTTAACCTAGAAATTAAAAAATATTTCATGTGAAACCTTGAAATAATATTCCATTTTCCAAATAAAAAACAAATTTGGATATAGATTTGAAAATCGCAGAAATTGGTACATATGATTAACGAAGAAAAAACCTCCAATTTCATAGGTATAGTCCCAATTGGTGTAGGTAGTGGATAGTGACCCTATCAGCGAAATCAACGGTTGCGGGTTCAAATCCCGCGACGGGTAAATGTTTGTATGATGAATACGAACATTTATTCCCGAGTCTTGGATGTTTATATAAATATTTATGTATGTTTATCCGTTATCTAGTATCCATAGCACAAGCTTTGCTTAGTTTGGGACTAGATGATTGGTGTAAGTGTCCGAAATATTTATTATTATTTATTATTATTATTATAATATTTAGTTATAAAATTTTCAATATTAAATGAAAGATATCACTGTGAACTTCATTGCGTTGTAAAAGATGCTAAGATATAAAATAATTTTCTAAAAAATTAACCAATGGCTACTTTATATTTTCCAAAAATAGTTTATTGAGTCGTAATGTTTGACCTCGTTGAAATTTATCCTAAATATTAGGTCCTTACATAATGAAATTGGCGTTTTGTCGTACTGGCCACTTTGATCTCAAAATCTCCTCTTTGGTTACGAATTCCAATTTCAAATTTATACAGCTCATTTACTCATGCATTTGTTTTTCGAAAACCGTAATCCATATGTTTTTTCCATCGTTGGTTTTTCTTTGCGTCACTCAGTTTACAAAATGGAAAACTTAACATATCGCGTTATTTACGAGTACGAGTTCCGCCGTGGCACCAGTGCTGCAGAACGGCTCTAAGGATTAATGCTGGGTATGGCGGTGGTGTCGCAAAAGAAAACGCAGTGCGTTTTTGGTTCCAACGTTTTCGTTCTGGAAATTTCGACCTGCAAAACAAGCCCCGTGGGCGGCCGGAGTCCAAGGTTGATAATGAAGAATTGAAGGCTATTGTGGAAGCCGATCCATCGCAAACCACGTCTGATTTAGCTGCAAGCTGCGGTTTTAGTGACAAGACTGTTCTAATCCACTTGAAGCAAATTTGGAAGGTGAAAAAGCTATAAGGAAGTTATTGATAGATTTTTTTGAAAATAGCTCAACCGCCTCCGTGGCTCAATGTAAACAACATTAGGTTTACGATTCGGAGGTCGCGGGTTCGATCCCCAGCGGGGTACATGTTTAAGTACTCGGTTTGGTTGGTGGTAGGGCATTTTAAAATATCCGCCTGGCTAGCTACCACCATCTTATCTAAATCTGCCACCAAGCATCTCGCAGAAGACCGACGTCTGAGTAGTGGCATTTTGCCACTGCGTTTCGTCCGGTGAGCGAGGGCGCCGGAGGCCCACCTTCCAGTCTCTCTCCAGAATGGTAGCGGTATTTAAAGAGTTAGTACCCCAGGAGGGTACCAGTACTATTAGTGCTGGAGAATCCCTCATCGCTCAGGCTGCCCTACTTATTCTGGGGTGGACACCTTCCTCAAAGGCCGGCAACGCATCTGTGACCCTTTTGGTGTTGCGGGTGTCCATGGGCGGCGGTGATTGCTTTCCATCAGGTGACCCGCATGCTCGTTTGCCGCCCTCTCATATTAAAAAAAAACAAAAAAAGCAGCAATGTTAATAGCTTTGTTGTGTTCCGGTTGTCAGAGATAAGATAGCCAGTCCCCCAAATGTGTTAGGGTTTCCGGGTCAATACGCTTCCACCTTCGACCTCATCTTCACTTAACATTGAGGTCAAGTACGAACCCGTCGTGCATAAAAATAAAAGAAAAAGTTACAGAAGTTCCAAGAATATTCTCCAACGCAATGAAATTCACAGTAGTAACTTTAATATAATAGTCTATGTCTTATTACTAAATACCTATACTATATCTTAAACGAGCTACCGATTTGTTAGAAAATATTTTTACTCTATCACTGATAGGTACTATATCCATGTGCAAAAAAAATCACAGCCTTTAAGATTCTAGGAAGTTGAAAGTGTATCCCAACTGGACTACTACTGCTATTTATATGTCTGTGATCTCCTGGGAATCAGGCAGGTTTTCGTGACTACGTACCGGGATACGTTTGCATCGGTAAGCCGGCTCGTTACCGCATACCTGTATCCGACCAGCTCATATATGTTACCGAACTTTAGACCATCCGATTATTTAAGATTTTCTGTGCGGCTCATTCAGAAACATCAAAAATCAAAATCAAAAATGTTTTATTTCGTAAGTTATAAGAATAACATTTGAAATCGTCATGACATACAGTTATCGCTCATTCACTAGGCAGTCTCCCCAGAGAAGAACGAGCAAGAAACTCCGGGGTTGCTCTCTTTAAAGAAGTCAATACAAATACAATTTAAAATAATTGTTAAATTTATGATTCGACAAAGAAAAATAAGAATAAAATATACTGGATATTGCCGAGCGGTTCATGTCCACGCATTCTAATCATCCAGATAGAAATTTTATAATAGCCTTTGGCATTTGGCATCATAATGAATTGTACCCAAAACTAGTTATAAGCAGAAATGAAAATGAAAAAAAAAATGTTATCAATTTGGTTTCATCACCTCAAAATAATAGAAGCAACCCGTTACTTCCCATTGGTGTCTACGACTAAAATCGACTATGGGACATTCCACTTACATGTTTTTGGTGGAAAGTCCGTTAAACGCCGTCTACGACACCCAACAGGAAGACGGCTTAGTTCTATTCTTTTTATACGTGTCGAAACCAGCACAGCACGCTGACATTACATGTGGCTCAATGTAAACAACATACGGTTTACGAATTAGAGGTGGCGGGTTCGATTCCCAGCGAGGTACATGTTTAGTTTTCGGTTTTGTTAGTGGTAGGGCATTCTAAATGTCCGCCTGACTAGCTACCACCATCTTATCTAATTCTGCCATGTTAATAACATTGTTGTGTACCGGTTGTCAGAGATAAGATAGCCAGTCCCCCAAATAAGATCCGGATCAGTACGCATCCACCTTCAGCCTTCACTTAACATAAGGTTTTTTTTTATGCCCGACCGTTTGGTATTTCACCTCAATTACACTTGATGTTAAGTGAAGATGAGGTCGAAGGTGGAAGCGTACTGACCCGGAAACCCTAACACATTTGGGGGACCGGTTATCTTATCTCTGACAACCGGAATACAACAACAAAAGGTCTGATAGAAGTCAAGTGCTAACCCGTTGTGCATAATAAATACGTTGAAATAAATCTTCAAGTTCGTCATGATTCCGTGTCGTCCCAGTTCCGTGTAAACCGTCCCTCGTGAAGCAACCACAGAGGGCAGTGAGCCTGATTTATGAGCTACAGTGGTAATCTGCAGCCCGCACTTCGTCTCCACTCTAGACATCTGAAAGTATAGTGGCTTAGAGAAATGAGTAACCCCACTGTCCAAAGATCCCTAAAATTATGCCTGTCTTTGACTTGAGAATTCATATTTTAAATTTAAAATTTTTTCAAGTCAGATTTCTTTTTTTTATGCACAACGGGTTAGCACTTGACCTAAATCACACCTGATGTTAAGTGAAGATGAGGCCGAAGATGGAAGCGTACTGACCCGCTTTACTACAAACGATCCCAAATCGGCTTTGGCACAGACATGGAATATGTTTATTTAGAACTAGCTTCTCGCCCTCGGCTTCGGTTGCGCGGGATAACTTTATTGAATATATTTAATTTGTTTATACCTCGGGAATAACTCACTTTATAGGCATAAAAGCATCCTATGTCTTAATCCACGTATATCCTACCTATACAGGTTGTTAGGAAAAGTATCATTTTCCGTTATACACCACGTGTAGTATAAGTGAACTACAATACAATAAAGAAGTATTTTTTTTAATCCACCAAATAGTTTTTTTTTTTTTTTTTTAAATCCCGCACTCTAGATGGATAGATAAAGCATTTATTTACGCCACTGCGTTCACACAATTACACAATTTTTAAATTACAAAGAAATATACATACAAATAAACGTAAAGACTAGAAAATACAAAGATCGAGTGTGTGCCGCAGTAGCACAAATGGGTTATAATATAACTCAGTGTGGCACATCACTCAAAGAGCGAAACACTGGTTTTCAGTTACAACCCCTACAAGTACGAGTGCATAAAAGTACGTGCATGTTCCCGTCTGCGTGTACATTTGTGGTCAATCGTGAGTGAAAAGTGTCGGTTGTTGATACAGCTAGTGTTGAGTAGTAATTTAAATTAATGACAATGATGTGACAAAAGGAAAAAGAGAAGTGCATAGGCAGTTCCACTACAGGTAACGCTTTGGAAATCCATTTTTTTGTTTTTCTAGCAACTTACCTCGCGCGCCTTCGCACGACGCGACGGACGTTCATTCACCCACCGCTCACCGACGCCGGCGATTACACTGTGTATATACTTACCTATCTATCTACCTACCTAACTATTTGTCTACTTCTGTTTGCTAGACTTTTACTAACACCCTGTATAGCAGTTTTCATTCAAATCCGTTTTGCCGTGATGGTGCAAAACACAAACAAACATCCAAACACACACTACAGGTGCCACGGAAGATCAGCGCTGCAAGAGCGATCACTACTGTGGCTTATGCTGTGAGTGGTAACCTTTTTTGATAACCAATGTTCCTATGTTTAGTTACCACCATTTGTACTAACTTTTACAATTAATGTTATCAAAATAAATAAATTTCTTTCTTTCTTTCTTTCTTTCAAACTTTCACATTTATATTAGGTATTAGTTTATATTAGTTTATAGAAGTTTCGATTGTGGTAGGTGTTATCCCGAAATTTTATAAGACAGTGCTGTGTGGTTTCGACCCGTCTCTTTCCGTGGGTGTCGTAAAAGGCGACTAAGGAACTTTCCACCAAAAAACATCGTCAGTTTTGCACATTTCCACGGCGATGGGCTCACCCCCTGTCACGTGTGCATTTCTGTATGTTTCATAAGGTGAACAGTGGATGCTATTTCGATCATTAAACTTTTAAGGTTTGGAACACCCATACACTTCTTTTTTGGAATATCTCTGACCACCACATTTGGGATAAAGGTTGTGATGTTATGTATTTATGTATGTAATAAACTCGTATCACGTGACCCGAGCCATAGGCTAGTCTAAATGTAATTGAGCCACAGCTAAGGCCAGAGTTTTTTGAAAAATTATTAAAAAAGAAACTGTCAAGTGCGTGGCGGATACGCATCTACTAGTACTTTCAAATTTCAGTGTTATAGGTATTCGTATTCATTTATTCGCTTGCCACATGCTAGGATAGCTGTTACAAAAGGAGGAGTGTACATAAAGATATATGACACCCCGTGGGGGCACCGCAAAAAATAAATAAAGACAGCACCCCCTTAACAAAATTCGTACAATTATTTTTAAATTAACGTAGCATATTAAACAACTAAAACCAAACATGCATAATGTTAAACAAGACAAAATAATTAAAGGAACATATTACATTATTTATAATTATGTTACTTCGTATTCAAGATACACAGATAATATTACTTAAAATTTATAAAACTGTTACATACATAGTTAATTATAATTATTTTTATTTTTGTTATAGAGATTAAATATTTTTGTTTATTTCAATGTTACTGATGTACTTTCAATTTACTTGTATTTCGTATTAATCATTTATCTATTTTTATTGGTGAGTATATGATGATCAGTAAACAGTTCCTCAACTTAATAGAAAGATTTATCTATCACGTAGTTTTTTAATTGTTTTTCAAAAGCAGAAACATTTTTCGTGGGCTTTAATGTAGTTTGGGATACTATAATATACTTGTATGTATGTATGAATCACGAGTTCCATCAAGGATCGCAAAATTAAGTTCGTTGGAACTGAAAATTGCGAATATTACTTATCAATAAACGGCTTTGTGTTACAATAGCCTGTGCCTGTACTACATGCCAAATGATACTTAATGACATTCCCTAATTAGGGGTAGTGATAGACAGGTTGGATTAATTAGGGGTAGTGATAGACAGATTGGACTAATTAGGGGTAGTGATAGACAGATTGGACTAATTTTAAGTGACACTGAATAAATACTGTTTCTTTCTTTCTCAATATTCGTTTGCGCATACGAGAGGTGGTTTATTTCTCAATGAAAATGATTTTCTTTGTAATGTCAGGAAGACAAGTCATTTATATTATTAAATCGTCTCGCAGTTCCTCCCGCACTTTGTTCGATAGGTAATAATAAATAATATAATATCTAGTACTCCCTTGAACTGGAAGCAATACTTATGACTTCTTCCATTTTTGATGTCGCTTTACAGGTCTTTGTATGTCAGTGTTATTCTTTTGCAGTGAAATCAGTAAATATTTTAGGAATCATAATTTCTTTGTTAATAGTTACTTCCCCTTGTTGGAGCACAGCCTCCTCTCACTGAGAGAGGGTTTGGGCCAAAATCCACGCGGGCCCAGCGCGAATTTGTAGTTTTATATCAGACAAGTGACTGCCCTATTTTTTTTTGACGCGGCGAAACGTATTTCGCTTTCCGCGACAGTCATTGTTTTCACCACTTCAATTGAAAACAACTGAGACCAAGACTAAGTGCTCTCCGAAGTACTGAAACACTCGTATTAAAATGCCACCAATAGTCACCCATCCAAAAACTGACCCCGCTACACATTGCTTAACTTAGGCTAATCCCAACTAATAGTGTAAACTAGCTTAGAATTCGTCCGCGTGGAAGATTTCATCAAAATCGGTTCAGCAAAAAAAATTGCCTATGTGTTAATCCAGGTCCTAATATGTCTACAAACTAAATTTCATCCAAATCCGTCCAGCCGTTTAGGCGTGAAGGGTTAACAAACATACATACATACAAACTTTCGCATTTATGATATAAGTCGGATGCCAGAGTTTGTGTGTGTGTATGTATGTATGTTTATTACCTCTGCACGCCTAAAGGACGGGACAGATTTGGATGAAATTTAGTTACTAGACAAATTAGGACCTGGATACCATGGATGGACCAAATCCGTCCAGCTGTATAGGCGTGAAGAGGTAACATACACACATACATACACACAAAATTTCGCATTATATAATATTAGTTGGTATGTTATGATGGTTGCCTTAACTTGCAGTCATGAAAAACTTTTCACTAGATACAGCATTTCTTTACCGGAATTAGTACAAATGTTTAGTGATGCAACGAGAGTGTCTTAGCGGAACCAGAAACGGAAACAGATGTCAAAAGTAAATTTTAGCAGAAACGGAAACGGATGCAGAAACGGAAGTGTAAATAATATGAAAAACAAAACAAATTTACAAATATATTTCTTTACTAAGTATCAAATACACCAAATCTAGATTAGAAATAGATATATTAGAAATCTACTATAGAAAACAATATTGCAACTGAACATTTTATTAATATTCAAAATTAAGTAGTGGTAAGTTATATTTTATGAAAAGTAATTTGGCCGCTTTTGAACCTAACAATCTGTTCCAGTGTTCTTCGTATATAAGACCAGCTCCGCTAAATAATTGCTCACTGGCGACGCTGCTGGGGGGGTGCCGATAAATATGGCGCACTAATGGCAAAAGATTACGGTATTTGTGTGAAAAAATCTTTTTTGTACTCTTGAAAATATGACTGTATCTCCAAAAGGAGATTGTCACTCTCGTTAGTTGTAGTCGAGATTTCTTGGTCTTCGTTCGTAAACTTCCGATTGTATCTCCGTTATAAAAGTTGCGGAAACAGAAGCAGAACCGGATGTTGAAAAGCGCGCGGAACTTCCACACTTACGGAAACAGAAACAGAGATCCGTTGCATCACTACAAATGTTATATTATTTTGTCACAATATTTACATCCCAGTTATCTCGCGACGTACACCTAAAATCCACTCATGGCAACTCGGTAAAAATGTCAAAGACAGAAATTCGTTTTTGGGAGAGCGAATTATGAATTGCTGCTCGCTGTTCCGTGATTCAGAATGTTTTGTTGCGTTGTAGTTTCGCTAGTAATTTTATTTGTTTGAACTTTTAGCCCAACTACAGCGAAACTGTTTTCAATCTATGTATAATAATAATAATATAATAATAATAATAATAATAAGGTATTTACCTTTTTCGGAAGAAAAAGAGATAAGAATTTAAAATAATAATAATATCCTTGGACATATACAAACAGCGCCATCTAGTTCCATACTAAGCAACTAGACTTGCATTGTGGACACCAGATGGTTGATACACTACACAAATACATTTTTTTTTTCGTAATTAAATACATTATGTAAATGAAAAACATCGATAACTCGGGTGCATATGTCCGTATTCATCATGCAAACATATGTCCCTAGCGGGATTAGAACCCGCGACCTTTTGGTATGGCAGCAGAGTTTCTAACCACTACACCAAACGGTCGTCATAATTTTTAATAATATAGAATAGAAATAAATAATTTTTTATTTTAATTTCAATAAACAGCTACATCGTCATTTTATACAGTTCTACATTTTATACAGAGTATAGGTAGATAGCAGTTTTAATGCACGCATCCGTAAGACTTGCCACCGAGTATCAGTAACTAGCAGTTCTAATGTATGCATCAGTTAGACTATTATCTCGCCACCGAGTATAGGTAGATAGCAGTTTTAATGCACGCATCCGTAAGTCTTGCCACCGAGTATCAGTAACTAGCAGTTCTAATGTATGCATCAGTTAGACTATTATCTCGCCACCGAGTATAGGTAGATAGCAGTTTTAATGCACGCATCCGTAAGACTTGCCACCGAGTATCAGTAACTAGCAGTTCTAATGTATGCATCAGTTAGACTATTATCTCGCCACCGAGTATAGGTAGATAGCAGTTTTAATGCACGCATCCGTAAGACTTGCCACCGAGTATCAGTAACTAGCAGTTCTAATGTATGCATCAGTTAGACTATTATCTCGCCACCGAGTATAGGTAGATAGCAGTTTTAATGCACGCATCCGTAAGACTTGCTACCGAGTATAGGTAGATAGCAGTTTTAATGCATGCATCCGTAAGACCTGCCACCGAGTATAAGTAACTAGCAGTTCTAATGTATGCATCAGTTAGACTATTATATTGCCACCGAGTCTAAGTATAATAAGATATAGTTTTAATGTATATATACGTTATAGACAAATTTTATCTTGCAACTGAGTATAAGTAATAGATTTAATGCAAGAATTCGTTAGACAAATTATGTTACCACCGAGTTTTGTGCCATTGACAATGACAGACAAAATTTTTATTACTGTTTCAAATTCAAAATGAAATACTTTCCTTTTAATTTTATGAGTTGTTATTTTTGGAATAATCCCGCTCCCAACGGAATTATTTGTGATGGTCTTGGATAATCTCGCGGCAGTTGGATCCCATTTATCGCGGCATCTAGGGCCTCTCTGTTGGGGCGAGTGGAAAAATACGAGACTTCACATTGCCTTATGACGCAACAATATTCTAATTTATTTTAATGTTTGAGTGACAAAATTGACAGGTCAGAATGCTTATTTGAATTATCTCGGTATCTGTCAATCTATCTGTAGATCCGAGATTTGAAATTTGTTATAACATTCAAGATAAGTGATGACTGAATTACGGATATATGGAGTGTTATGGAGAGTTGTATTAATATTAAGTAGTACAGTGGCACCACTCTGCCTTTCTGCTCCACAGAATACCAGCGTTGTGGTTGCTCCAACCCGACACATGCTGAGTGGAGACCTTTTTGGATTTAGTATAGGTATTGTAAACTTATGTATACATATTTATAACAGAAATCCAAATAAATACTTTTCTTTCTTTCTTTCTGAATTAGGAGAATCTTATTGTATTAACACGAAATGTGATGATATGGTACAAGAGCAAATTTTCTATTTTTTTTCTGTGCACAACGGGTTGGTACTTGACCTCAATCAGACCTGATGTTAAGTGAAGAAATACAAGAGCAAATAAATTATATTCTATTCTATGGATCTGACTTTATAAATTATGTTTTTGTATACAAAATATAACGTCAAGTGTAGTGTCACCAGGGTGGTTATAGTTTTTGTTAGGCGTCGCGTCAAAAAATGTACGATCACCAAACCTGTCTGCCAAGCGTGGCGAATGTGGCGGTTAGAGCTTATCCTCTAATAGAAAGAGATTCATATAGCCATAAGAGTGGCTTATGGCAAGTAGTGACTTTTTAACGGCTGATGGTGTGTCTGTATGTGTGTAGTGTCCTATAAATTTAGCGGGGTTTAGTTAAGCGTGGATGTGGAAACAAATGGTATGCTAATAAGCTAATATGTTAAAAAAAAATAAAAATTAACCGCCTCCGTGGCTCAATGTAAACAACATTGGGTTTACGATTCGAAGGTCGCGGGTTCGATCCCCAGCGGGTTACATGTTGAAGTACGGTTTGGCTGGTGGTAGGGCATTTTAAATGTCCGCCTGGCTAGCTACCAACACCTTATCTAAATCTGCCGCCAAGCAGCAATTTTAATAGCATTGTTGTGTTCCGGTTGTCAGAGATAAGATAGCCAGTCCTCCAAATGTGTTTGGGTTTCCGGGTCAGTACGCTTCCACCTTCGACCTCATCATCACTTAACATCAGGTGTGATTGAGGTCAAGTACCAACCCGTTGTGCATAAAAAAAAATCATTCACAGGGTTATGTATACGCTCTTTCAATAAGGTTCCTGTTAACCATACAAAATTTTCCTTTCAATAAATTTAAAGATACTATTATAAACAGAAACTTATACGATAATCATCCCTGGACATAACCAGGCATGTTAACAGGCTAGGCTATTTCACAAATAACATTTAAATACTCGTTTTATACCGTTTTATATAATACCTTTTTTGTAATATAAAAACCGGTTTTTAAAAGAGCAAGGCCTCGAGTTTTTTGCTTCTTCTTGTCAAGGGAAAATTGCATTTTGAACAAGCTGAAGCTTAAAAAATGTAAAATTGACTATTTTAAGTGTAGGTACCCTGTGTACCTACAAAATAAAGCATTTTTGACTTTGACTTTATGCACCAAAGCGATACTGCTGCTTTCGCAGAAAAACGGGTTACGCTCCCGTATATTTCAATTCCCAACAAAACCTCAGCATCCCGCAGACTTCCTTCCGGGCTTTTAACGGGATCACGCATCCCAAGTGGAAAAAGGTTGATGATACCAACCGCGTTTGTTTCGTAGCCTTTATGCCTTTATGTGCAGGGATATCAAAAGTTCAGGAGATTTCGTACAATGCCGCTCTGTGGTTTGTAGCTGGCATTATCCATCTGTGATCCATTGTTAGATTCTTGTTGTATTATTGCTATTTTGGGTAAAAGTCTTAAAATTTGCAACATTAAAGTACCTATAACAAAGAAAGAAGTTATTTGTTACATGACTACGGCGAAGCTAATAAAAGAATTTATTCAATGCGCATAATAATTAAGTATACAAGACCAAAGACAGGTATCAAAATAATAAAAAAATAATACAGATCTCGTGTCAGCCACGACTTTCAGATACAATGAAAACGAATCTACCAAATGAACTTTTTTTTTATATGAGAGGGCGGCAAACGAGCATGCGGGTCGCCTGATGGAAAGCAATCACCGCCGCCCATGGACACTCGAAACACCAAAAGGGTCACAGATGCGTTGCCGGCCTTTGAGGAAGGTGTAGGCTCGTTTCTTGAACTGAATTGATTTTTTTAACAAATTCATTATATTTATTTATCAAAAATATTTAAAATGTTTAAATAGCTTTGAACAATGAATCACTTCGCCTAAAAAGATAATCATTTCTGAATAGCCCATTAGTAATACCTACCTTAAATATTTTTTTAATTGTAGCCCGTAAGCACATCTCTAGAATTTTTGTTTTCGAAATCTCACGTCGTTTTCGAATTAAGAATCTTTTTCTCCGCCATTTGTGAATCGATTTCAATAATCCTTTCTCGAGCAGTGGACGTCTTTCGGCTGATATGATGATAAATCCTTTTCTTGTTTGAAAAAGTATACCCATTGCATGGGCAACCCATATGAATCTGATGAAATTCTGATAATGCCATTCGAATATAGGAACCTTACTGATATCGATTGATCTGCCAAAATGTCTTTAAAATTAATACTTACATTTCAAAGTAGGTCTATCCACCTCCTTTGTAAATTCCCCTTGACTTAATAGAGTCTCATATAAACTGACATTGTTCATTCTCCTCAAAGAAACACAACGACGCCTGTTATAAACTAAAAGCAAAAACACCGGAGCGTATTTTAAAATAACAATGCCATCACACTGGCACACCAGGCGCTCAATAGTGGCACTTGATTAATAAGGGAAATTGAGTTCTTCGACGTCTCAGTACAATGCAATGGCATAGTGCCAGTGATATACTACCAGTCAGGATTAAGGAGACGTAACATAAATTTTATTGAATCAGGTAATTATTTGTTTCTGTGACGGTCTAAAGCCCGTATTAGTAAACCAATCTCAATACAAGTCTTGAGGCTGTATCAACGTTGATGCGTCTTAAGCAGTTGACGCTATCTCACCATGCTAATTTATAAACCAATCTTGAGGTCTACTCAGCTGAGATCACTTTTCAAGTAGGTAATCGCTTCAGCGGCGAATGAATGATAGTCTTGAGTTTCGTTTATAAATATATACGCGCACCTCTCAAGTGAGTACTGCTTGAGTATGCACGTGCTTTTCAGGTCTCGAGTTCGGTTTATTAATCAACACGTTTACTTGAGACCGGTCCCAAGACTGTTCTCAATCTTGAGAATTCAAATTTTTTCAAATTCAAATTCATTTTAACTTCAGTGTACATATTGGAAATCTGTAATTTTGTTAAAAATTATATAGTCTAAAGAAACTAAAAAACACGCTAGAATTCCATCATCCACCTCCTGACGATACCAAGTGCAATATTGGACTCGTCAAAACAAATCATCTGAGCCCAAAGTCGATGGGTTTACTAGTAGCCAATGAAGAGTTTCAGCATCCACCTCCTGACTCCATCATCAGATCAGCTCCAAGCTAACAAATTATGATATTGTCGTCCGATGTACAACATTATTGGTATCAGATACTTGAAAAAAATATAAAATAAAAATCTGTAGGTACCTAGTATATAAGGTTTTACAATTTTTATGCACAACTGATTAACACTTGTTCTCAATCACACCTGATGTTAAGTGAAGATGAGGCCGAAGGTGGAAGCGTACTAACCCGCAAACCCCATCTTATTTGGGGGACTGGCTATGTTATATCTGACAACACAACAATGCTATTAACATTGCTGTTTGGCGTGAGACTTAGATATGAGTTGTAGAAGAAACACTTATCGTTGAAAATTATTGATCAAGCAACACAAAACCCCTTTCTAAGTTCGCATAGTGTAACATCTACCGAACCTTATACTTGAGCGGACATGCACTTGACCAGTTTTTTTATGCCTTCAGATCAGAGCCCTAAAAATGATATATGACAATTTCCCATACGGAATTATATCAGCGTAGATCATGGTTATTGGAATTGCGAGGCTTTACTCGTATCTACAGGCATTACTTTGACAAAGCCTTTTACAAGGGTTCAGTGTGGATCTGACACACATATCTCTGCGTCCGAATCTCCAAAACTGACAATGGAATGCGCGCATCGACATGCCTCTATAGCTTCGGCCACAGCCTTTGAATAAGCAGCGGTATCCTAACATCGTTAAATATCAAACATCTGAATAGGTAAATTGATATTTCGTAAAAACTAAATTCAACCGTATTACATAATGCCATGAGATTTATCCCAAATAGGGTGGGCAGAGACTTCCCAAATAATATGTTTGGATGTTCCAGACATTAAAAGTTTAACGATTGAAACAAATGCCACGGTTCACGCTATGAAATATATAAGGTGTAACAAAATTAACCCGACAAACGTTGACAATTGCACGTAAATGACATTAAAATAATAATATTCATTACAAAAGCTAGCCTTAAAAATTTTGTTTCCGAGTAAAAAAAGTAAAAAAATTAAAAAAGAAAAAAAAAATGTAAGTGCAAATGAAAATACGAATTAACAGACTTACTTCATTTCGATTGTACCTTGTTTTGTCAATGAGAAAAAACAAGCAACGTTCCATTCATGGAAGACGCCAAAGGGGGTGGCGAGGCCCAGGGCGCAACCAATCACAGCAAGTCGCTGCGCCTGGGCAAGCGCAAAACCTTTCGACGTCTTCAAAGATACCGCGACACGTGTTTATGTGTTGTGGTATTACTCCGTTTCTTTACTCATGTGATTAAGGTCCAACTCACAAAATTTACGTTTTCTGCATTTTATTTTTTGAATAAAATCTGTTAACTTAAATGTTTTATATTTTATTTTTTTTAACGTTCCACCAAAACTATACTGTGACAAAGGCAACGTTCCACCAAAATCATACTGTGACCAAAGGCAACGTTCCATCAATACTACACAGTGACCAAACGCAACGTTCCACCAAAACTATACTGTGACCAAAGGCAACGTTCCACCAAAACTATACTGTGACCAAAGGCAATGTTCCACTAAAACTATACTGTGACCAAAGGCAACGATCCACCAAAACTATACTGTGACCAAAGACAACGTTCCACCAAAATTATACTGTGACCAAAGACAACGTTTCACCAAAACTTTACTGTAACCAAAGGCAACGTTCCACCGAAAATATACTGTAAGGCAACGTTCCACCAAAACTATACTGTGACCAAAGGCAACGTTCCACTAAAACTATACTGTGACCAAAGGCAACGTTCCACCAAAACACGGACAAAAACCCTGTGAATTTGAAAGCAAGCCAAATGAGAGACCGTAAATTAAGATCCGAAGCAAGGCTGAATAGATTTACGGACGAATTCTACTTTGAAATTAAAAGCATATATAAATGAAATTTGATTTATGAACGTTCACACAAAAAGCTGTAGAATTGATATTTTGTGAAGCGAGGAGGCATTGTTAGTAAAGTTAATATAGCGTCACAGATGCACGTAGACTTCTAAGCTTCATGAAAAAACTTAATTACGCATGTGTGAGATCTCTCCGGCACTCATCGGCAGCCGGTTCCTGGTCTTCCTGGGGTCCCCGGGGATACATCCATGCATGCATGCATGCATGCGGTTAGGCGAATTCTTCACTATGGCATTATCGGAAGGTTGTATGTAGGTTTTGGAATACCTTATGGCGGATTTGAATAGAATTTGAATATTTTGAAATGGAGCTCTGATCACAGACGCACAGTCAGCGCCATATTTTATTTTTAACTCTTTTTAAACGTAGAATTTCGCCGCGAGGTGGCGTGGCAGTTGCCGCGAGGCAATTCTCTGTTTGAAAATACTGAATTGAAATAGAAAAGAATTTGAATTAAAGATGTCTATATTGGTGCTGTCTACTAATAAAGCATTTTTTTTATGAACAACTGGTTAGCATTTGACCTCAACCACACCTGATGTTAAGGGAAGATGAGGTCGAAGGCGAAGCGTACTGACCCGGAAACCCAAATATTTGGGGAACTGGCTATCATATCTCTGACAACCGGAACACGACAATGCTATTGACATTGCTGTTTGGCGGCAGATTTAGATAAGATGGTGGTAGCTAGCCAGGCGAACATTTTAAAAATGCCCTATCACCAACCAAATCGAGTACTTAAACATGTACCCCGCTGGGAATCGAACCCGCGACCTCCAAATAAACCCAATGTTGTTTACATTGAACCACGGAGGCGGTTAATGACATTTTATTTATTATTGTATAGTAAGAGGAAGGAGTTAGACTAAGGAAAGACTACATCAGCCAGATAAAGGTGAAAGTACAGTGTCGTTTATTTAAAATTAGAAGAAAAGTTAAATTAGAAGAATAATAATATATTAATAAATATTTGGGGCACTTACACCAATCGTCTAGTCCCAAACTAAGCAAAGCTTGTACTATGGATGCTAGATAACGGATAAACATACATATATATTTATATAAACATCCATGACTCGGGAATAAATGTTCGTATTCATCATACTAACATTTACCCCTCGCGGGATTCGAACCCGCAACCGTTGGTTTCGCTGACAGGGCCACTATCCACTACACCAAGCGGTCGTCAAGAAGTAAGTATACTTTATATTTGCTAATTTTACTTAGTCAACATTTTTAGTTATAATTATACTAGCTACCTACATAACTAGTATTTTTAATAACACTGAAAAAAGTTGTGAATTGGACTGCATTTTTTTGTATATTTTTTTATTGATATCTTGTCGAGTGCTTCCGATTTTGATGATTGCTTTTTTTTTTGTGTGACACGGTTACTCGTCAGTTTTAAAAACAGTGTCAATCGGGCTTTAGAGTAGTGTAGAATGTAGATTTAAATAAATGTAAACTTTTTGGCGGAAACTCAGCGAGTGACGCTGCATTTTTGTTTTTATCTCCTGTAATGAGTTTTGAAGCTTCATAATGACAGAATATTGTTTACTGAAGAATGACTTCACCGTGACTAATCTCTGAATACGCCAAGTGTACGACGATTTTGAATGAACTGAAGGAATATGAGAAATAATACATAGGTGTATAGACTTAGATCCCTTTGCCTTCTCCGAGAGAAGCAAATGAAAACAAAAAAAAATCTAGACACATTAAGCTCATAATTTTTAAATTTATGCGAAATAAAGTTGAAGAGCATTAGGACAGTCACAGTGCAGCTGCAAGCTAAGAATTGCATTTTTATAAATATCCTCTCTTGCGTCTCTCCCTAGAGACGCAATCCTAGCTACATCTGTGTCCCAACACAGATGTCGCTAGGATATGCGTAATGGATAGAATAATAGGACACGCTGTGTTCGTTGTCTCTCACGAGATAGATAAAAAGAATTTATGTTTGTTTGTTTGTTTGTTTGTTTGTAAACGCTTTATTGTACAAAAAGGCAATACATTAATTTTGCATTAATACATAAATTGAGTACAACGGCGGACTTATCCCAAAGAGGGATTTCTTCCAGTCACCATAGGGTTAGTTAGATTTTTTTGGTATTGCACTAGCGTTTCGCCAACACATACATTTTTTCATGCCTCATTCTAAAATATGATATTAGTTATACATAGTTTTAGAAAGGTCGATGCAATTATAACCCTAGACGACCGATTGGTGTAGTGGATAGTCACCTTATCAGCCAAACCAACCGTTGCGGGTTCGAAGCCCGCAAGGGGTAAATGTTTGTATGATAAATACGAACATTTATTCCCGAGTCTTGGATGTTTATATAAATATTTATGTATGTTTATCCGTTATCTAGTATCCATAGCACAAGCTTTGCTTAGTTTGGGACTAGATGATTGGTGTAAGTGTCCGAAATATTTATTAAAAAAATGGACTACCTTAATTACACTTGCTGTTAAGTGAAGATAGAAGTCGAAGGTGGAAGCGTACTGACCCGGAAACCCCAACATATTTGAGGGACTGGCTATCTTATCTCTGAAAATCGGAACACAACAATGCTATTAGCATTGTTGCTTGATTAGTTGATTGATAGATTTAGATAAGATGGTGGTACCTAGCTATAGTTATAATGTGTACCGTATTTATAGTATACGTATTTATTTACAAAAAAAAAATGTATATTCGTAGTTTTTCCAATCATCTGGTATCCATAATACAAGGCTAGTTGCTTAGTGTGGGACTTGATGGCGCTGTGTGTATGTGCAAATATTTTATTTATCGATGACGCGTTTGGTGCAGCAGTTGGAGACCTAGACTACTATGGCTAGAGGTCGCAGGTTCAAATCCCGATCAAGACAGTTTGCATGATAATAATAATAAATATATTTGCACAAACACACAGCGCCATTAGGTCCACAGTAAGCATCTAGGATTGTATTATGGATACCAGTTGCTTTATAAATTACACAAATATTTTTTTTGTAAATAAATGGAATATAAATGAAAATGATGAATACGGACATGACATGTCAGCTATGGATGTTTACATTTATAATATGTTTATATCTCCTTTTAATCCCACCACCGTCGCCTTTCCATCTTCGGACCACTAGGCGTGGGGAGGGATTCCACCCGTATATAGTTCGTATACCGAACATTCGCACTAAGAAGTTCGACTTATCCGAACAGCCTCAGTTTTCCCGAATCCTACAACCTTGGAATCTTCAAGAGCAAAGTGAATAGGCATTTACTGAGATTGCGTGCTTCATCTTCGACTACATCGTCACTCTCCATCTTCCAAAAATATTTACGAAAAATACGAATTGTCGGGTTGTTAAGTTTCAAAAAATATATATTTGTTATCATTTTTAATGGTAAATACCAACGCTAGTCAATGGAAACATGGTGGAAATGCGACCTATTTAAATAACCCGCGGTTCGTCTAAGTGGAGATTTTCTATTTCCATCTGGGAAAAATACGTACCTAACTGCTCACTGATGACTTATTATCTAACTAACATTATAAATGCGAAAGTTTGTGTTAAACCTGCATGGTTTCTATTTTTCGTTTTTTCTTTATTCTTTTTCTAATAGAACACCCTGTCATTTATTAAGAAGTATATTTTAACCCTGTTATTCATAAAAATGTACAAACGCTTTATAAGCCTGCTTTAGCTAAAGTATGTTTTGTCACTTTCTTTCATTACAGCATTTCCTTATGAACGACAGACACAAAACATACTTTAACTAAAACAGGCTTATAAAGCGTTTGTAAATTTTTATGTAAATATTTTTTGATATTCTTTTGCCGTGTCTCCAGTTTACACATTAAATGTCACTGCTTACCACACTCTGTGATTTCTTTTCTATTAGTGAATTAGAGGAGAAATAGAATCCCATATAGAAGCCCATAACCTTCTATTTGTCCTCTAATTCCTCTAATAAAAGAAAAGAAATCACAGAGTGCGGTAAGCAGTGACATTTAATGTGTAAACAGAAGGAAGGAGACACGGCAAAAGAATATCAAAGAATATTTAAATTATACTTCTTAATAAATGACAGGGTGTTCTATTAGAAAAAGAATAAAGAAAAACGAAAATAGAAACCATGCAGGTCTAACAGTTTGGATGTTTGCTTGTTTATTTGTTTGTTGCTCAACCACGGCGTAACGGATGGACGGATTTGGATAAATTTTGGTATATAGGTAAAACCTTTTTTTTTTTTTTTTTTTTTTTTGACGTTGGGAAATGCGTTACGTATACTACGCAGCTCCTCGGGGGGGAGCTGCGCAGTTATGTGGGACTCCCGGGCGATTGCCCGGTATACCCTCTAAAACCCAGCGATGAACCCTCTGCGTCTATGAAGGGCGGTGCAGGCTCCCTGACGAATACCACTGCCACCGTCCCAACGCTAGGCACGTTTACGCGTGCCTTCCGGCCGTTGTAGGGTGCCCCGGTTCATGGGAGACACCCTCAGTCTTTTGCCCGTGTGTGGCGGTGGGCCCCCCGACCCACCGCCTGGGCGATTCGCCTATGGGGGCGGAAGGAGATGCGCGTAGCGTCGTCGTCTCCGCCCTCGCCGTCTTTGTCGCAACGGGTCAGCGAGAGTACCTACTCTCTTCCCTGACCCGCTCCGCGGCCGCCTTCTGCGAAATGACGTCTTCGCAGAAGGAGGACACGGCTTCCCAGCACCTTTCACTGGCGAGAATGGCGTTTACCACGCTCGCCAGGGAAAGGTTTCCACCGACCTCAGCCGCCAGAATGCGCCGTTGGGATTCCCAGGCGACGCACTCCTCCAAGGTATGACCATATAGGTAAAACCTGGATTGAGACATAAGATATTTTTTATCTCGATAAAGTGAGCAGTTGCCGCGGGATAAATTAATTTTCGTGATGAAGTTGTTCTACGCAGGCGAAGCCGCGGGCGGAGAGCTAGTAATAAATAAATAATAAATTAATATCTGATTTTATTGAAATCTTTCACGCGAACGAAGTCGCGGGCGGGAAGCTAGTAACTGTATATTCTTCGGCCTCATCTTCACTTAACATCAGGTGTGATTGGGATAGAAGGCTAACACGTTGGGAATAAAAAAAAATAGAAAATTTATCAAACCCCGACAAGATTGACGGAACAAATTATTACACTATTTTGGCCTACTCTCTCTGAGACTAGACCAATAGATAGATGTTAAAAGCTAAATATCTTCGAAACGGGTTAACCGATTTCAATTTCTAAGCAAATGAAAACATAGAACGTACTTGGTCAGAGTTTCCAACCACTACATCAAACAGTCGCTAAATTATACACCTGGCTTTAATAAATAGAAATTGGACACGCAATAAACCGAAATGATTTCGACAGGTGCAGGTATTGTATTGTATTGTATTTATTTATCAAAAATGTTACAAATATATATACTAATTACAGATGTCACAAATACCTATACAGGTTTATCCGAACCCCGTACCGCGGTCATCATCGGACACTCATGCATGACATAGTCATAGTCAAAGTGAAAAAAAAAATGTGCAATAGAGAAGTTAAAAAAAATGAAAAAAAAGTCAAAAATGCTTTATTTTGTAGGTACACAGAGTACACTTAAAGTAGTCAATTTTACATTTTTTTAAGCTACTGCTTGTTCAAAATGCAATTTTTCCCTGAGAAGAACAAGCAAGAAACTCGAAGGCTCTTTTAAAATCAGGCTTTGATTTTACATAAAGGTTTTTATATTTCATTATTAATTGTGAAGCCTGGCATGCGAACGATCTGATTATATCCAGGGATGATTATCATCTAAATAGTCTGATATTTTATAATATGCTTTATTAATAAGTTTCTGTTTTATAGTATCTTTAAATTTATTGAGAGGAAGACTTTGTACATCAACTGGAACCTTATTGAAAAAGCGTATATATAACCCTTTCAATGAATTACCGACTTAGCGGAGGCGACTTATGTGACCTGCAATTTTATTGGATATATTCTGTATTTAAAAATAAACCTTAATTTATACAATGAGAGCGCCACTGATTGGAATAAACCCTCTTAATTCTTGTTGTTAGTTCTCCAAGAAGGAAATAAATAAAAATAGCTTCATCTAACTAGAACGGGAATCTCAATTGTGTAATGAGTATAAACACGGAAGAAGTTCTCCAACTAATAAAGGACAAATATGTTTCCTTTTTACTTTATCTGGGAAAATCTGGTTCACAGTCTAAGGGACAATTTACATTATATACTTAAAATAAAATATCCTTAGACATACACACAGCGCCATCTAGTTCCACAGTAAGGAACTATTGGCTTGTGTTGTGGATACCAGATGGTTGATATACTACATAAATAGGTACAGTTTTATTTATTTATTTTTGTAAATAAATTATTATTTTAAATGAAAACATCCATAACTCGGGTACAAATGTGCCTATTCATCACACAAACATATGCCCCTAGCGGGATTCGAACAAGCAACCTTTTGGTATAGTGGCCAGAGTTGTTAACCACTACACCAAACAGGTCAATACGTACATCACAAAATTAATTAAATCCTTCAAATGGCAATGTAGCTTTTACAGTAATTCCTGCTGATATACAAAAATTTAACAAAGAAAAAAAAACTAGCCCAAATTCAACAATTGGGTCTTTACCTATGAAATTGGAGTTTTTTTTCTTCGTTAATCATGATGTACCAATTCCTGCGATTTTCAAAGCTATATCAAAATTTGTTTTTTATTTGGAAAATGAAATATTATTTCAAGGTTTCACATGAAATATTTTTTGAACATAATAAAAAAAAATTTGAACAGAGCCCTTTTCATGTGCTTCCCATAATCATTTCTTAGATTCGCTGAAACTTTTATAAAGCGGTTACTTTTAAAACTTAACACTACCTATACTTAACTTAGTTATCCGATAATACACACAAAGTTTAACTATATAAATTTGGATTTGCCGTTCCCAAAAAAAAATCAAAAATGTTTGTATGGAGATAACAGTCTTAAGGAAATTCTTCATACAAAACGCCAATTTCATAGGTAAGGACCAATATATTGCCAATTACCACCAGGGAGTTCCCGTCCCTTACATACACTCCCACCTCATCCGATAGCTGATCGGGTACCTTCATTTTGCATTATTAGTGAACTAACATAAATAATTATGAGATATTTCAGCTCAATTAGAAACCAGCAAGTTGAAAAATTTCGTTTGCAGATTTAGAAATGGACAACTTACTTGCTTACCTACGAACACATAATATTTATACTATACATATAATATATTTATTTATATGTATTATTAGTATGTAGGTGTATATTTTATTTTATTAAGGTATAGTTATGTATGCTAATTTCAAATGTTCACATTTTTTTCCTATACTGTGTCCTTAAACCGCGAAGAGATAATAAATATTTGAAATTAGAACTTTCCTTAAGTTTTCCGTGTGTCATTACTTCCCAGAATTCATTCCTTATTAGAGACATTATCGAATGGTGTAATAATAATAATAATGTGTTTTTTTTTTTTCAAAATCAACGGGTTCGATTCCTGGCTAGGAATATTAATTTTTCAAAAATCCAATGATGCAGCTTTATTCGCTATTCCTCATAGTTTAGCATTTGGCCATCCAGAACCACTTTTTTTTATGCACAACGGGTTGGTACTTGACCTCAATCACACCTGATGTTAAGTGAAGATGAGGTCGAAGGTGGAAGCGTACTGACCCGGAAACCCCAACACATTTGGGGGACTGCCTATCTTATCTTTGACCACTTAAATTCACCCTGTATAGGTATTTGTTTTAGTTTGAATTTGTTGTAATTTGTATACGCCCAATATACTGTTTTCTAACTATCCCCATGGTCGAAAGGAAGAAATCCCTTTACGGGATAAGTCCGCCGTTGTACTCAAATTCTGTATTAATGTAAAATTAATGTATTGCCTTTTTGTACAATAAAACCTTTACAAACAAACACTTCAAGCTAAATGAAAGCTTGTAAAAAGAAACCAAGAACTACATTCAGCTTGAAATCCTATTCCGAACGTTTCTTCAAACGGATCGAGTGTACAGGGTCCCCTAGCACACTGGTTTACTTTTAACTGGTCACGTGCTGCATTCACTGCCGGGAGAAAATTGATGCCGCGTGGAACTGCTCGGTAATTCTGAAGCTCCTTTAGATAGCGTTAGAATATCGTCGTATTTACATAGATAGAGTATTGTGTACTAAGGTATTCTATATATCTATACAGGATTACCGGTAATTCCATACATTCTTTTGGTGCGACAGAACACATTCTTCAGAAAAAATGTATTAGAATTTTAGTTAACATAAGCCAAATGGAAAGCTGCAGACCTCACTTTATTAAACTAAAGATCCTTACTCTTACTTCCATATACATTTTTGAAATTAGTGTTTTTGTTAAGAGAAATAAGGCAATGTAATCACAAGTTAATGATCACTGTTCACGCTATAACCTGCGACATGGAGATGATTTGACTGTCCCCTTCACAAAATATCATATCGTGAGCTCAGGTACATACCATATGTCTATTAAAATATACAATAAAATACCATTGCGCATCCAAAGAATGGATAAAGAATCCTTATTTCGTAATAGGCTTATAGTACATTATGATACAAGTGTGCTATGGTGATCATTACATACGAGGCGATATTGTGCGCGCGAGCTGCAAGCGAGCGCGCAATAAGATAGCCGAGTTGGTAATGATCAGGCACACGCGTTTCATACGACGTTTTTCAACACACTTGAGAGGAAGAAAACAAAACTCATGTAGGTATTAACACAATTTTAATTATTAAAACAATTAGTACAATTTTCAAAACGGTAATTAACAATTTTTGTTGGTTATTGAACAGTTTGTGTTATAGTATTGGTATTATTAATTATTTCAGTATCTTGGGTGAAAGTTGGCGATGAACTAATATTTTCGGAGAAAGAGTGTGCGTTCTTGCTGCTTTTTCCATTGTACAAAAGTTTCATATGCAAGTACTTCTCACTTGATTTTGATGGTAAAAGGCTATCACTCGCATTTCTTACCTCGTTATGTATATCCGGCGTCGTCAAATTTTGGTTAGGTTCATTTTCTTCACTTGAAGTAAACATTTTCGATAATATTCTAGCTCAAAGTAACTAAAACTTCGTCGTAACCAACAAATATTTACGAAAAACGTTGCATTTTTTTTCTTGGCGCGCGATATCTATGCGCGCGCATGGAAAATGGCGCGAACTACATCGACCAACAGCCAATATTAAAAGTGAAAAAGTAGTAGTTTGTTTTTGTAACTTATATTTAAGTGAATTAAGGCTAGGTATATCAGTAAATTTCAATATTCATTTATCAACACAATTTAGAAAACGCATTTTCTGTTTCCTTCATTATGTAGAATACATTTTGCCACATGAAAACCGAAAAAAAAAAACATTAATACCCGACTAAATACGAAAGGCTTTGTCTTCATACACCTAACTTGCAATGAGAGACATGTTTAACTTAGTCAGGTTGTTATTATAGCACTTGTGCTGTAATATAATGAAAAAGCACGCGTGTTTAATATCATAGATTATGAGCCTAAAGGCGGTGTAATAAGAACAACCTTACGAGCAAGTGTGTTGAAAAAGATTTTTTAATTTCAAAGTGCTTTTATACGTTGCAAGAGTTTTTTGAGTATAAAGAATAATAATGTTTTCTTTCGCATGTTACAGATAAGCGTTAAAAATTATTGAGACATTTGAATTTATTATTTTATATGACTAATAATAATTTTGGTTATAATCGATATTTATGTAATTATGTAATAGATACCTAAGACATTGCAGTGCCCTTACAGGGTTCGTGTGCGTTCAATGTAAATTATGTGTTTAACATCCTATATTTACCACATGAGCAATAAATGATATGACTATGACTATGGCATAATGCTACAAATGATAATGATTTTCAAAATGGATAAAGATGTATGTGTAAAGGTTTTGGGAATCGCATTCGACACACAACCCTCAACTGTTCCACTACGACCTTCTCTTCATAACAAATAATAAATAATAAAAATTGATTATTTTCTCACCACGAATGACGGTTTACAAAGTGATTTTAGGACTAGGTAATACATAGAACACATTTGTGGGAAGACTGATGCCTGAAAAGGAGGAACCAGAATTACAGGTCACCAGGCCCCCCAGCTATGGACATAGTGTATTAGAGCAGACATATGGTGATTGAGGAAGAAACACTTAAGGAAAGATACAAACGAGAAGGAAATCACTAAACTTAAGACCTGGTTTTTGGAGTGTAGTTGTAGTGTTGTGCACTGTTTTTAACCCCCGACGAAAAACTACGCATCATCTATCTATACATCTAACTATCATCATCAGCCCGTAAACATCCCACTGCAGGGATATAGGCCTTCCCTCGTATATAAGGGAGTATGGGCCGTAGTCCACCACGCTGGCCTAATGCGGGTTAGGGACTTCACATGCCTCTGATTTTTATTTCTCAGGCAAGCAGGTTTGCTCACGATGTTTTCCTTCGCCGTTTAAGGATAGTCGGATAAATGCACATAAGTAATTAAATTAAATTTAAAAACTCACTTCTGCACTATTTTTTAACAGCCTCCGTGGCTCAATGTAAACAAGGTTTACGTTTTGGAGGTCGCGGGTTCGATCCCCAGCAGGGTACATATTTAGTACTCGGTTTGGTTGGTGATAGGGCTAATTAAATGTCCGCCTGGCTAGCTACCACCATGTTATTCTTTCCACAGCTTACACTAAGCTTAGCTTCACCGGAGACCAATTCCAATCAATTTAGTTTATTGGGTATCAAAAGGAACACATCTGTGTTTCACATCTCATTATTCTAAGTCGCTAACTTAAGAGCCAGCTACGTAAACTTACCAAGGCCAAGTTCACTTAACTTCAACGTAGGTATCACGAACATGAGAATCTACTTATCGCTTAGCTTAACTATTGGGGGCCGGTGTCAACACCGAGAGTTTGAGATTGATTGATACTTCAAGCTATTGATGTGGAAATACAGAGGGCTTAGCGAAAAATGGGCGGTGATTACGATACAAGTTACAACTTCATAAATGCGGTTAAAATAAAGGTAGAACAAGAGTTCCGTATTTTTTTTATACACAACGGGTTCGTACTTGAACTCAAACCCCAACAGGTTTCCGGGTCAGTACGCTTCCACCTTCGACCTCATCTTCACTTAACATCAGGTGTGATTGAGGTCAAGTACGAACCCGTCGTGAAAAAAAAAAAAAACTCGATGATCTTACTGTTCGCCATTGAGGAGTCCCATTACATCATCATTATTTACACATTTGGGGGACCGGCTGTCTTATCTCTGACAACCGGAACACAACAATGCTATTAACGTTGCTGTTTGGCGGCAGATTGTAGATAAGATAGTGGTAGCTAGCCAGGCGGACATTTAAAATGCCCTACCACCAACCAAAATAGAGTGAGTCCTTGGTATTAGTATACTAAGGACTCACTCTATTTGGTTAGAACAAAGCGTGATTTTTATTATTTTGTTAACACTATAATTTAACAGGTAACTTGAGTTTATGAAACTTGGCCTTAATTTATTGAATTAATACCTACAATTAATTAGTTAGCTATATGCATCCGATGGCGGGCTGAGACGTGAGATGAATTAATTGCATTGGCTTTGCCACAAATCAGTGGGTATAATGTTATAAGCAAAAGCGGATGTACTGAGTCGCTAAGGGTATTCATATGCAGAAGCCAAAACACTGCAACAGGAGGGCAGAGAAAGAAGACCGACTAGGTTCTGTCAAAAGTAGTCCCCTAGTCAACGACGATCGATTGGTGCAGTGGACCCTGACCGAGAAACCAACGGTTGAGGGTTCGAATTCCGCGAGGGGTAAATGTTTATGTGATGAAAACGAACATTAATTCTTGAGCCATTTATTCATGAGTTTTTTTACCCGAAGGAAAAAAATCGGGTGTATAAAGATAACTCAATTACATTGTTTTGCCATAAGTACTTAAATATTTATTAAAACTTTTTTTTATGCACTACTGGTTAGCACTTGACGTCAACCACACCTGATGTCAAGTGAAGATGAGGTCGAAGGTGGAAGCGTACTGACCCGGAAACCCAAATATTTGGGGAACTGGCTATCTTATCTGTGACAACCGGAACACAACAATGCTATTAACATTGCTGCTTGACAGATTTAGATAAGAGAAGAACCAGGCGGACATTTAAAATGCCCTACCACCAACCAAACCGAGTACTAAACATGTATCCCGCTGGAGATCAAACCCGCGACCTCTGAATCGTAAACCCAATGTTGTTTACATTGAGCCACGGAAGTTTTTAGTTGGTTTAGTTCTTATGTGTCACGGGGTTGTCACCACCCACACGCAGGCCTCCCGAGAAGTCACGCGTGGTATTCCTACGCGCCTTCTTGACGTGGTTGGACCAGGAGATTCCTTCCAGCTCCAGCCTATAGGGGGGCCCGCCGCCGCCGTTGTTCTGGTGGCCTCGGACGAATACCGTGGGGTACCCGTGGCCATGCTACTATGGTGCGAGTGGAGGAACACCATGTGGTTTTAGTTAGTAGGTCGGCTCTTCAAACTAGAGTCCAACCCCGTGGAGGACGAGAATGCATGAGCATTTTCTCATATATAAAAAAGGTTTGGTTAACCTAACCGCCTCCGGGGCTCAATGTAAACAATCGCGGGTTCGATCCCCAGCGGGGTACATGTTTAAGCACTCGGTTTGGTTGGTGGTAGGACATTTTAAATGTCCGCCTGGCTAGCTACCACCATCTTATCTAAATCTGCCGCCAAACAGTAATGTTAATAGCATTGTTTCGTTCCGGTTGTCAGAGATAAGATAGCCAGTTCCCCAAATGTGTTGCGGTTTCCGGGTCAGTACGCTTCCACCTTCGACCTCATTTTCACTTAACATCAGGCGTGATTGAGGTCAAGTACGCGAACCCGTCGTGCATACAAAAAAAAAAGGTTCTTATAAGTGTTTTTCAAATTTGTCCGAGGGTTGAGAATCTGGTAACATGTAACACAGGTTTATCCTTTTTCAGATACAAGATTCTCACGGAAGCACTAGTGGCATTTGCTATTTGTTTTCGATTAGCGAAGTTAAGCATTGTCTGGCGCTGTCTGCCCTTGGATGGATGACCACTCCCTTTTTCAACCACCTCCGTGGCTCAATGTAAACAACATTGCGTTTACGATTCGAACGTCGCGGGTTCGATCCCCAGCGGGGTACATATTTAGTACTCGGTTTGGTTGGTGACAGGGCATCTTAAATGTCCACCTGGCTAGCTATCACCATCTTTATATTCATATATAGGTAATTAAGCATGCACAGCACACATGTCACCATATACATACAACATTGTACAATTATATGTATATCGTAGATAGCGATAAATTAGCGATAGAATAATTCATAATTCGAACGGTCAACTGACTATCATAATACGCGGTTAATGGAAAGTAAACCTGGTGGCGCTGGTATCGCCGGAAATGGCGCGGTGACGACGTTAATAGTTATATTAGGTCTTCACATCGAAAATGGGACACACTTTGCTACCAGCCTTCAAAGGAGTCGGAGCTCCACTGAACACATCTACGACTGTGAGTGATTTGATTACCTACTAACACCGACGCATGGAAGAATCCGGTGAGTCATTAGCTAATAAGAAGTAAATCATGGGATTTGAGCAAGGACGAATTGAATACCAGGTCCGGTTTAATTCCATAGACTGCACGCGGGGGTCAAGTTGTATGGCATGAGGGGCGTGCAAATGTTTTCTCTTCAACAGAAAGCATCTCAGGTTTCATGGTCATAATTGAACTGAATGTTAATACGTTGTCGGTGAGTATATCTGTCTGTAATTGCCCGAGCAACCCTTTACCATGCGACTGGCACGGTCCCGGTCGCTAGCAACGCCCACACGCCCATCTACGACATGTATATGTACACATGTGAATAAAAGGTATAATTTAATAAGATGGAATGGTGTGCCATTGGAATTGGAATGGAAGACAATTATCTGACGATCAAGTCGTCACGCCCGACCTAGCTCCCGTATAATCGGGGTCCTCTTATGCCTTATATGCCACGAACGAACAGGAACGTGACTGTGAATATACGTATAGCTAAATAATATATAATCAAGAAGCCAATTGATTAACAAGCGGAGAATCTATAGAATTAAGAAGTGATTTCAAACCGCAATATATTTATCTTGCGGTTTTCCTCCATCTCGGGACCAAATCACTGTATTACTCAAATAATACAGGGTACATTCCACGTTATGTGTGATGTTAGGTTGTCGGTCAGTCTGTGTACCTATGTGGTCAAAGGAACACCTCTACCTTAAAAGCAACGGTCTATACGACAAAATGTGTCCTTTCCAGCTTCTACTGGCTTCGTCCATTGATAGACATGCGTGATTACTGACGAAGAATAAAAAAAAGACTATCTATATCTAAATATATATAACACAAAAGGTGACTGAAATAGTGATTTATCAACGCCCAGCCCAAACCACTGGACGGATCGGTCTGAAATTTGGCATGCAGGTAGATGTTATGACGTAGGCATCCGCTAAGAAAGGATTTTGATAAATTCTACCCCCAAGGGGATAAAATAGGGGATGAAAGTTTGTTGTTTGTATTTTGATAAAATCTTCCACGCGGACGAAGTCGCGGGAGGAAAGCTAGTTAAATATATATAACTCAAAGGTGACTGACATAGTGATCTATCAACGCCCAGCCCAATCCACTGGACGGATCGGGCTGAATTTTGGCATGCAGGTAGATGTTATGACGTAGGCATCCGCTAAGAAAGGATTTTGATAAATTCTACCCCCAAGGGGATAAAATAGGGGACGAAAGTTTGTTGTTTGTATTTTGATAAAATCTTCCACGCGGACGAAGTCGCGGGAGGAAAGCTAGTTATATATATAAACTGTACCCCGGTGGGGATCGAACCTGCGATCATCGTATACCTCCACCCAATGTTGTTTATATTTAATACTTAACTTTTTATATGTAATACTTAACTTTTATATACTTAACTTAACTTTTTATACAGTTTTTTGATCTAGGTCTAATATTATATATAAAAATTTTAAATTTAGAAAATCCTTAGAAGGCTATGATGTCATCAAAATAACAAAAGAAAGCTCGACATCATCGAAACGACTTAACCGATTTTTATCAAACATGGCTAAGAACCTGTTCCCCCGTTTAGTCTCTCATAAAAAACCATATTCAACTCGGACCACTTACTAAGATACGTCCGAACAAAGACTGGACATACCAAAAATTGGACAACAAATTGTCCTGTGGGTTTCTTGCGCCGCTTCTTTTACCACAGATGATTTCCCTTTCCGAAGCGGTAGTAGCTTGGACATACTGACTAAGACTGGACACACACATAGAGACAATGCCGTCAAATCACACCTCGTTCTTCGTTAGGGTTGTTCGGCTTTCACTTGTTTTTTTGGCATTCATTTGTTCATTTGTTTGTTTTTTCATGGGTCAAAGAGGTTGCATCTAATGTGTAGGTGTACGACTAGTCGGAATAAAAAAAAATACATTTTACGTATTCCAAATAGTCATACATAGATATAAAGGTAGACGGATTTTTTTCTTATAGTAGTCATACTTGTAGAACTTTAAATGTCCGCCTGGCTAGCTACCACCGTCTTATCTATATCTGCCGCCAAGCAGCAATGTTAATAGCATTGTTGTGTTCCGGTTGTTAGAGATAAGATAGCAAATCCTCCAAATGTGTTAGGGTTTCCGTGTCAGCACGCTTCCACCTTCGACCTCATCTTCACTTAACATCAGGTGTGATTGAGGTCAAGTACCAAATCGTTGTGCATAAAAAAAACTAAGTGTGTGACTAGATGGAATAAGCCGTTTTAAAAAGCAATATAAGTGCCTCGCTATAAATCAAGCGTGGTGTAAATATAACAAACGTATTAAATGGAAAATTTATATTAATTTGAAAGTAAAACCTTGTTATGCATATGCCCATAAAACCACCCATTAACAGTATATCTTTAAAATACGCAGGACTTATGGGAACATGATTTTACTTTTAAATTAATATATTTTATATCAAGTGCAAGGACCTGTTCGTACATGTGAACGTAGGCGTTCGTTATATTGACTTAGACCTCTTTCATTACTTTTATTAAAAATTCCGCCTACGCGGCTCAATGTGAAACTAACATAGGGTTTACGAATCGGAGGTCGCGGGTTCAATTCCCTGCGGAGTACATGTATAGTCTCGGTTTGGTTAATGGCAGGTAATTTTTAATGCCCGCGTGGCGAGATAACACCATCTTATCTAAATCTGCCGCCCAACAGCAATGTTTAATAGCATTGCTGTGTTCCGTTGTCAGGGGTAACCAGTTCCCTCAATAATATTAGGTTTCCGGGTCAGAACGCTTCCACCTTCGGCCTCATATTCACTTAACATAAGGTATGATTGAAGTCAAGTGCTAACATGTTGTGCATAAAAAAAATTTAAACTTTCGACATGTCTATCTGTCCGCGGCTTAGCTCAGACGCTCTGTACCAGAAAGCTGTAGGATTTATATATCAAATATTTGTAATCTATGTGTGTCGGTAGATGGATCAAATAAAATTTTCTTATTCTTTTATTAATCACGCTAACAAAGTGGTAAAATAAAATCTGGGAATCTACTCTCTAACGAAAATAGCTTCGGACGGCCGTAACTTCGGACTTTTTCTTCTGCAGTTTGCTGTGTCAATTATAAATAAATCGTCATTATTTTATATAGTTGGACATCACAAGTTAGTACGGGACGCAAGGAATGTCTGATGTTATGCAAATAAATGATTCTTAGTAGTCCGAAGTTACGGCCGTCCGAAGCTATTTTCGTTAGAGTAGACTTCCTTGAAAAAAAAGAAAACAAACTTAGGGTAACTCCCTTATACCTACGTAAAGTAAAGTAAAGTAATCTTTTTTTTATTTTTGTACCCAATCGTATGGTGTCATTACAATATACTAGATGAATTTTTTTACCGTAAGGAAAAAAGAAGGGCATTTTATTCAAATTCAGTGAAGTTACATGTGATAAAAAGGATACAGATGTCAGATCAATGGAATGTCCAATGTAACTTGCCCATTAGGCGTACAATACAAAGTGTTAAATTTCAACAAAATGGTTCTCTAAACTAATCAAGGCAATCCAGATTTAAATAAATGTCATTCATTTTCATCTATAATTTGTAGTGTCTAGTATATTAGATATTCAATGTTAAATAATGATGATTAATTAATACTACAATTTATCATCAAGAAATTCGTCAACTGAATAATAACATTTATTTACTAGGATGTCAAATAATCTTAACTTAAAACAAGAAAAATTTAGCTGTTTTAAGTAATCAGGCAAGTGGTTAAATAATTTTGGTCCAATTATATAAATAGTTTTGGAAAAGAAACCTGTATTTGGAATTCGGTTCGGTAGTACATTATATTTATTTTTCGTTTTACCTAGGTTCGTGAATTCTAAAATGGTGTAAATGTTGCTTCATAAATAGACGTTTCCATTAAGGCGTGATTTGAAGCGTTCCTATTTACTCCAAGTTTTCTTTATTTAATTTGTTGATGTAATTATGTGGAACAGGCTGCAAACGCGACCGTTAAATAATAAAATTAAAGCTTCTACTTCACTTACCTAATATGCCATATTTTTTTCCCTTACGGTAAAAAATCTCATCCGATATAGTTATAAGAGAGTACACCGTGTTTGATAAATTATGTATTAACTTTGCTTAGTCTGAACATAGGGGTGATCAATTTATCCTTACATATCTTAAATTTAAAATATTTTTTGTCACTATTTTTCGAACATACATAAAATTCGGGGAGGGATTCCACTCGTATGTAGTTAACATACCGAACATTCGCACTAAGCGGTTCGATTCTTCATTCATAATGCGAACAGCCAAGGCATGGAACTCCCTTCCGGCGTCAGTCTTTCCTGAATCCTACAACCTTGGGATCTTCAAGAGCAGGGTGAATAGGCATCTACTGAGATCGCGTGCTTCATCTTCGGCCATATCATCACTTCCCATCAGGTGAGATTGTGGTCAAATGCGTATCCAGTTAACCGTAAAAAAAAAAAAAAATAAGCTGTGAAGGAACATTTATAAAAAAAAGAGTCATGCTGTAGTCCCCCACAGAGGCTATTTAAAACACCGATTGTGAGGTGGCCACTAATCTGACACAAATCCTCCAATCTACTGGGCCCGCGTGGTGAATTACGGCCCAGATCCTCTCCCAATAAGACGAGGTGGTGTTCCAAAGTGGAGAACTGTTGGTATGTGTGTTATTGTCATTTGGCTACGGAACCATGAAAAAATTCCAAAGCAAATATTCTAGATAGTACTTAATGCATGTCATGTCTTTATTTGCCAAACCCCTCAGACTTCGGGGTGTATTATTGACTTTACAACATAGACTTGCCTATCCTATCCCGAAAAGGGTTGAGGGCTTGACTCCTGGAAATGTATATTTAAGAAGAATGTTTGTTCTAATTACTAGTGTGTTATTTTAGGCTGAAGAGAGTCCGGAGAAGTATGAACGTCCTTTTACTCATTACCTCCAATTTTATTGACAACTCGCTGAACACTCTTTTTCTGCTAATTACGCTCTAATATAAAAATACAGAAAATACAGGATCACGGTGTTTCGAAAACATGATTCCTAGAAATTTAAATGATATTATACCGTGACATTTTAACATTGAAAATATTTTTTTTGTCGCTTCGGTATAGGCCCGACTTACAGCGAAAGTGCGACATCGTCCTGGGACTACATGGCTTATTGTGATGTTAAAAGACGCTTCTCGATAAGGGCTACAAAATGCAAAAAAAAAATGGAAAAGTCAAATCGAAAATATGATAAAAATGCGATCGACAAAATAAAAAAAATCCCTACAGATACGATTTGGGCTACATTTCAATAATTCAAAATCAAAATCAAAATCAAAAATATTTTATTCAATGTAGGATACAAAAATATCACTTATTGAAAGTCAACATGCTATTTTTCTTTTTTTAACTACATCGCTTCACAAGGTGTTATGGTTAGGGAGAAGAAGCGACAAGAAACTCCGCAACAACACATCTTTTCAACTAGTCTCCATCCTTACAACAATACTACATCTTATATTACATATTACAATTATTATTGGAGGTACGTATCATTCAGAAATTGTACATTTGTGATGCAGATCGCGGTAGTGACGGTTAATAAATGTTTTGGAGCATAATTATATTTTTAGACAAAGTGATTCTTTGTGAATAAATAAATAAATATGTAGAAAATAATACAAATAAATAGTGTAAATTGTATTGTATGCTATAAGATTATTAGTACTTTTAACAAAACAATTATTTGTTTTGTTATAAGTACTAATTTAGTTCATTTGGCAGATTTATTTTCAATGTACTCCAAGATCATGCAAGCTGCTTCCATCTGGTGGCTCTGGAATTTATGGAGCAGTATTCAGTAGTGGATATCCTGTGGGATATGATGATATCCACGATTAGTGTTCGCATTTCCACAGCAGCATAGTAGTCGATGTGATAAGCTGTGGTTAACAGACAGAAAGGTGAAAAACTGAAACGTACGTCGCAATGGTAAACTTTCGCAGTAACGTACATCGCAGTAAAGAACTTTCGCGACAACGTACGTCGCAACGGTGAACTTTCACAGTAACGTACATCGCAGTAAAGAACTTTCGCGACAACGTACGTCGCAATGGTAAACTTTCGCAGTAACGTACATTGTAGTAAAGAACTATCGCGACAACGTACGTCGCAATGGTAAACTTTCGAAGTAACGTACATCGCAGTAAAGAACTTTCGCGACAACGTACGTCGCAATGGTGAACTTTCACAGTAACGTATATCGCAGTAAAGAACTTTCGCGACAACGTAATTCGCAATGATAAACCTTCGCAGTAAACGTACATCGCAGTAATGAACTTGGCAACTATGATTTACATTCAGCTTTTGTAATTCCACTTCGTAACTGTTGACGAAATACCAACTAAAATTAAAGTATTAGAAAATTCTCTAGATAATTTTCTCTATGAATTCTAAAACTGGTTTCCCAAGCGCGTTTTATAGCATTTTATCATTTTCACCTTTGTGGTTCTGGCGACGTTCAATCCTGTCTCAAGCTCATAGTAAAAGCAGAAACACAACTTTTTTGTAAAGGAGGACGTAATTATCAAGCGCCTGGGTAATGCATCCGATACACGTCAAGGGAGCTGACCAATGTTCTTTTCAGAGATTGAGGCTCGCTGAACAGCGGGACAGCGAGACTGCAGCAAGACAGCAAGACAGCAAGACAGCAACACAGCAAGACAGCAAGACAACAAGACAGGAACACAATGGGACCAACCTTTTGGGTATGAAAGAACGGGAGCAAGTTTTTTTTTTGATGTGATTAAAATATTAAAATAAAATATAAATTATTTTATCTATTCTTTTTTTATATAATCATTATAAGTAGGTAATATCTATATAAACACACTTCCACAGCCTATATCAGTCTACAGTTTGACATCAGCCACTTCCATGAAGCAATTGACATAGAATTTACAAGAGAATTTTGGGAGCTAATGCCCATCACTGGTCAACATTGCTATGCTCCCTCAGCCAATTCTTACAATACTACGGAAGAGAGGATTGATGCTATTCTACTGTGCTGAGAATCACACGTCCATTTTACAAGTATTTAGTAGAACTAATAACGTAATTTTGACATTGTGTCTTTTAAATTATATAACATCTACTCAGTTAGGTGTTTTTACAACACTGCGGTACTGTCTACACAAAATAAATCTTCAGACCGTGTTACAAGCTTTTAGGTTTATAATATCAGCATTTATAAATAATATAATATAATATAATATGATATGATATGATATGATACGATACGATACGATACGGCACGGCACGGCACGGCACGGCACGGCACGGCACGGCACGGCACGGCACGGCACGGCACGGCACGACACGACACGACACGACACGACACGACACGACACGACACGACACGACACGACACGACACGACACGACACGACACGACACGACACAATACAATATAATATACATACAGTAGGTATCCGTTTCAATATTTTCAAACCATTTTTCAATCACTTGCTGGTATCTGATTTAGCTGAAATTGCAATTTTATGGTACCATGGAGCTGATCTGAGGATGGAGCCGGAATGAAGGGACTGGAACTCCTTGACGGCAAGATAGACCAATTTGGGCTAGTTTTGTTGTCATATCTATGAGTGTTTTCCATTACACATTATAACGAGGGTCTGAAGATGGGGTCAAAGATTACCATTGGAACTTCTTGATAGATTTTATGTTACTCGTCTTTGTACTAGAATAGTATGTGATAATCGTGATCATGAATACGCAGCGTGGGCAGGCCCCCCACAAGGTGGACCGACGATTTGGTAAAGATCGCGGGAAGCCGCTGCATGCGGGCCACGCAGGACCGATCATTATGGAGATCTTTGGGGGAGGCCTTTGTTCAGCAGTGGACGTCTTTCGGCTGATATGATGATGATTTTTTTTTATCCGCAACGGGTTGGCACTTGACCTCAATCACACCTGATGTTAAGTGAAGATGAGGCCGAAGGTGGTAGCGTAGTGACCCGGAAACCCCATCTTATTTGGGGGAATGGCTATCTTATCTCTGACAACAGGTACTTTCAATTTCAATTTCAATTTATTGTTCAAAATACTTAATACTACATACAATAATTTGATGATGGAGCCCCTATTAAGTAATTGAATACCTGTGCCAGGGGTCTCCGCTCTTCCACGGTGTACAGTATACATAATAAAATAACCAAAATAGAAAAGCAACTAAATTACAAATACTCTTACAAATAGTAAGTAATTTATATACTATTAAACAGTGTGGTACTTGTGTGTGCGTGTGCGTGTGCGTGTGCGTGTGCGTGTGTGTGTGTGTGTGTGTGTGTGTGTGTGTGTGTGTGTGTGTGTGTGTGTTTGCGTGGGTGTATATATATATACGTGATATGTGTGTGTGGATATATAAGTGATTATGATTATGTCAGCCCTACGAGGTACACAACAATATTATTGGTGGTTGGGCGGCAGATTTAGATAAGATGGTGGTAGCTAGCCAGGCGGACATTTTATATGCCCTACCACCAACTAAACCGAGTACTAAATATGTACCGAAACCGCGACCTCCGAATCGTATAAACCCAATGTTGTTTACATTGAGCCACGGAGGCGGTTCAACAGGTTTGGATGAAACAAGCTTGTTTTTTTTTTTTATGTAGAACTGATTACAGTTTACTTTTGTTGGGTTACTGGATATCTTACTACGCTGTGCCCCGAATTACTCGCCCACGTGTAACCCGCATACCAGTCAGGAGCACGGAGCTGATGTGATGGATCTCGGACGGGAACTTTTTATGTAGAAAGAAATACCACGGGCATCCTTTGTGTGACCTTATCTACTAGATATCGAAGCGGCTTCACTGCAGAGCATAGGGATTGTCTGTGTTATTTGTTGTCCGGCTTATAAAATTGCACTCTGATGGTTAGTGCACAGATATCGGCATCGCTTCACTTCATCCGTGTCTCTCTATCTTAGGGTATTTTGTAGGGTCCGTAGTCTTTTTTTTATGCACAACGGGTTGGTAGTTGACCTCAATCGCACCTGAGGTCGAAGGTGGAAGCGTACTGACCCGGAAACCCAAATATTTGGGGGACTGGCTATCTTATCTCTGACAACCGGAACACAACAATGTTATTAACATTGCTTTTTGGCGGCAGATTTAGATAAGATGGTGGTAGCTAGCCAGGCGGACATTTAAAATGTCCTACCACCAACCAAACCGAGTGCTTAAACACGTACCCCGCTGGGGATCGAACCCGCGACCTCCGAAACGTAAACCCAATGTTGTTTACATTGAGCCGCGGAGGCGGTCAACAAGGAACCCTTATAGTTTCACCACATCCGTCTGTCTGAGGCTTAGCTCAGACACGCTTAGTACTAGAAAGCTGTTATTTGACATGGTTATATTAATCACGGGCGTTTTAAAAATAAATTTATCTTTGCTTACGCATCATACGCCCATACGCATCATACGCATCATACGCCCATGAACGGAATATATTTAATCTGCGTCTGTTTTCGATTCCATTTTATTGCTATAATAACTATTTAAGTATTTAAAAACCAAAAAACCCGACAGCATATTTTGTATATTGCAGACGGCATGTTGGATTTCTTACCATAAAATGTATCCTACACTCTAGAGATTAAGACGAATTGAACGACACCTTTCACTTCAAAATCGGTCGAGCTGTTTAGGCTACAGTAGGCAACATGGAAATCTACATACATACATACTTACATAGGTACACACACTCAAAAAACATTACCCTTCTTTTTGGGGGCTGTCGGGTAAAAATTGTCGGGTTTTGACCGCCTCCGTGGCTCAATGTAAACAACATTGGGTTTACGATTCGGAGATCGCGGGTTCGATCCCCAGTGGGGCACATGTTTAAGTACTCCGTTTAGTTGGTGGTAGGGCATTTTAAATGTCCGCCTGGCTAGCTAACACCATCTTATCTAAATCTGCCGCCAAACAGCAATGTTAATAGCATTGTTGTGTTCCGGTTGTCAGAGATAAGATAGCCTGTCCCCCAAATGTGTTGGAGTTTCCGGATCAGTACAGTTCCACCTGCGACCTCATCTTCACTTAACATCAGGTGTGATTGAGGTCAAGAACGAACCCGTCGTGCATAAAAAATAATATATAAAGTGTAATATAAAAAAATTAATTAACTTCTTTAAACGAACATTATAAAATCTCTTAAAGAGGAAGTTAGAGGGATATTACTATCTTTTGTTTATAATCTAATGTTTGTTTTTCCATTTAGTTACATAAAATACTGTTCTATTAAACTGAGTTAAACTTTCTAACAAAAAAATACGACTTCATTGAATCAGCCACTATGAAGTAAAAAATAATTTTAATTGCTCGTATCTCTCAGTTAGGTATGTTTTTTTTTATCGGTTGTTTTAATAAATTAATTAATATTTCGGACACTTGCACCTTGCACCGACCATCTAGTCCCAAACTAAGCAATAGAGAGTAGATAACGGATAACGGATTCGAACCCGCAACCTTTGGTTTCGCGGACAAAGTCACTATCTACTACAAAAATCGGTCGTCGTAGTCTTAAAAGCAAAATGATCATTGTAATAATTTTATATAATTTAAACATCTAGATGCGTCGTCACAATTATGATTCTATAGAATACAAGTTAAAATTATTATAATTCAACATGTGATACGTCATTGACCCGACGTATTGTGTCCTTATCCTTTTGCTACCTTTGAAACGTAAATTTTAATCCCCGAATTAAATCTTCATAAAGGAAACAACTGGCATTAATTCTTCAGTTAGAGAACGCTGGCAACTCCTTTGTTACAAATTAAATGAAAAATCCTAGCTATTCTGCACCCTGCGGTGCCGAGATTCCGATAAATTGCCTTCAGTATAGAGGAGCTATTGTCTATTGCAACGGTAACGAACTGCTTTGTTATCTCCTTCGCTATTGGTCGAATATGACAGTTGAGATGAAGAAGAAGTACATTGCCCCCTGAAATTTAACAATCCGTTCTGAATTAATTGAAGATAAATTATTAGGCACTTATTTGGTTTGATACGAACGTCCTGATTGGTGCAGAATAATGCATAGGAGAGTAAACGATTTCGACGAGCAGCGTAAAACTGACTTCGATGTTAAGTGAAGATGAGGTCGAACGTGGAAGCGTACTGACCCGGAAACCCCAACACAATTGGGGGACTGGCTATTATTATCTCTGACAACCGAAACACAACATTGCTATTAACATTGCCTTCTTGGCGGCAGATTTAGATAAGATGGTGGTAGCTAGCCAGGCGGACATTTAAAATGCCCTACCACCAACCAAACCGAGTACTTAAACATGTACCCGCTGGAGATCGAATCCGCGACCTCCGAATCGTAAACCCAATGTTGTTTACATTGAGCCACGGAGGCGGTTAAGAGGCGGACATCACATAGTAGTGATATGTTGGTCGTAAACCCTTGGATCCATGGCTTGGAACACAATTATTTATTTTTCCTGTTGACTGTACACCTAAATGACGGCATTTTAAACTAAGAGGCAATAAAAGAGGTGATAAAAGAGAATTGCCTTTAATTGTCCTAAAAATGTACAGTTTAAAGAATCAACAGCTTAACGTCGATTCTCGCATATTTTTTCTGAAACTTCAGCGATTCTCAAACATTTTTTGTTCATATTTTATTAAAGCGGTTTTATTGGGTCTTTACCTATGAAATTTGAGTTGTTTTTCTTCGTTAATCATATGAACCAATTCCTGCGATTTTCAAAGCTATATCCAAATTTGTTTTTTATTTGGAAAATGGAATATTATTTCAAGGTTTCACATGAAATATTTTTTAATTTCTGGGCTAAATCACATAATATAAAAAATTTGAACAGAGCTCTTTTCATTTGCATCCCTTAATCATTTCTTGGATTTGCTGAAACTTTTATAAAGCGGTTACTTTTAAAAATTAACGTTGCCTATACTTAACTTAATGTTATCCGATAATACACACAAAGTTTAGCTAAATTTGGATTTGCCGTTTTGTATGGAGAAAATACTCTTAATGAAATTGTTCATACAAAACGCCAATTTCATAGGTAAGGGACCAATAATAAGATAATTTAAGATATATTTCTTGCTTGATTCCATTTACATTGGGTTCTATAGACTCTTCTTCATTTCCATTCGAGGCAAGTTTTAAGAATGATCTGAAAATAAATAAATTCTACATTAATAATACTTTTAATACTTCATCATGATTATCACATATTATTCTAGTACAAAGAGGAGTAACGTAAACTCCATCAAGGAGTTACAGTGGCAATCTTCTGGCTCCATCTCTAGACCCTCATCATCATGTGTAATAGAAAGTGCTCATGACAACAATACAAACTAACCCAAATTCTACTATCTAGCCATTTGCCATCAGGGAGATCCAGTCCCTTCATCCCAGCTCTATCATCAGATCAGCTCTATGGTACTATAATAAATTATATTGTTACCGACTTTACATGAATGACTGCTAAATTGCAGTGCCTTAAACACCGTCGCAAAGTCGCATGTCTCTCAGTTTTCTACAGGATGCATTTCGGGGAGTGTGCGTTGGAATTACATAATCTGATTCCATCGTCGCCCTTCCACCTTCGAACCACTAGGCGTGGGGAGGCATTCCACCCGTATGTAGTTAATATACCGAACATTCGCATGAAGAACTTCGACTCTTCATTCATCGAACAGCCAAGGCATGGAACTCCCTCCCGGCGTCAATCTTTCCTGAATCCTACAGCGTTGGGATCTTAAAGAGCAGAGTGAATAGGCATTTAGGCAGCTACATGTTTGACCACATAATCACTTTCCATCAGGTGAGATTGTGGTCAAACGCGAATCCATTCAATCATAAAAGAAAATGTACTAAATTTCAGCTTAATCAAATACCAGCAAGTGAAACGAAATGAAACGGACTACTTACACATGAACAGTGCATGCAAGCTAAACAAAAGCTCGTTAAAATTAAAAAAGTTTATTCAATATACCAAAATTATCAATTTTGTTTCGTTTAATTTTTAAAATACCTGTCATTGTATATTTCATACACCATTGTGTATTTTTGGAATGTATAAAGTCACATGACGAGCTTTATTCCTAAACTAGCTTTCTGCTCGCGGCTTCGCCTGCGTGGAATAACTTTATCGCGAAAATTGTTTATACCGCGGGAACTACTCACTTTATCGGTATAAAAAATATCCTATGTTTTAATCCAGGGTATGTTCCACCTATGTACCAAATTTCAACTAAATCCGTTCGTCCGTTTCGCCGTGATTGAACAACAAACAAACAAATAAACAAACAAACAAACATCCAAACTTTCTCATTTATAACATTAGTTAGACTAGTTGGATAATGTGGCCAGCAAATAATGAAAATTGTCGTATAAAGGTTGAGAAACACCGACATGGCATTACGGGAATTGCCCCGCAGTGACATTATTGTCTCTATTTGCATCCGAAGTGGGCTGTTTCGCACCTCATTGGGTTACGCCGTACAACATTTAATATTCCTTGGAATGTATTTTATTACGCTAAAACTAAGTGATAATCTAAGATGGCGGCAGGATGGAGGCTTCGTTATGATCAAGATAGTTTTGATCTATGTTTAGGTAACGTTAATGTAATGACTGTGGTTAACTGGAGTTTATGTTTAATGTTTGACGTTTATCAATTAGCCTACAATAGTAAATCATTACACCATAAGGTCCAAAGTGCGTTGATTTTGGAAAAAACTTGTGACGAATTGTTCTACCTCGACCACAGAATTAATATAGTACTCCTCGACCTTTTTGTCTTTTCGATTCTCTAAAACAGTTGGGAGTCGTTTTTCGGAACTGCTACGAGGTCATGTTTACAGTAAGGAACTGAGATACGCAATGATCAATCAATTGAAGGCAGTCGTTAATACAAGCCGCCATTGTAGGTCGGCTTAAAAACACCGACTGTCAGTTGACCACGCAAATCCACCAAACTGGGCCCGCGTGAGGGATTGTGGCCCAATACCTTAGTACCCTATTTTTATTCTTTTCCACCATATTTATAGTATTTATATTTATAGTAATTCTAAAATAATATTGTTTTGTATGTTAATATTGGGTCTTTACCTATGAAATTTGAGTTGTTTTTCTTCGTTAATCATACGTACCAATTCCTGCGATTTTCAAAGCTACATCCAAATTTGTTTTTTTATTTGGAAAATAGAATATTATTTCAAGGTTTCACATGGTCTCATTAATTTCTGGGCTAAATCACATAATAAACAAAATTTGAACGGAGCTCTTTTCATGTGCTTCCCATAATAATTTCTTTAGATTCACTGAACTTTTATAAAGCGGTTACTTTTAAAAATCAACGCTGCCTATACTTAACTTAATATTATCCGATAATACACACAAAGTTTAGCTAAATTTGGATTTGCCGTTCCCAAAAAAAATCAATAATGTTTGTATGGAGAAAACAGTCTTAATGAAATTCTTCATACAAAACGCCAATTTCATAGGTAAGGACCTAATAGTTATAATGTAAAAGTGTACACGTGTGAGTGCTAAATAAAACATAGAACTTCGGCTTGTTTATTCACCGACATCCCTTGTACAAGTCTGCTGGCCGATAGGAGCTAAGTCCACGACCCAATTAGACCTCTCACGGCACCCATCTCCTATACCTCAATCTACCGTTTTAGCATCCTAGAAGGAACTCTACCACCTGTCACTTTTAATATAGGTCACCGACATGGTAGAGACAATATAAAAATCCTCCGAAAGACTATGACATATCCAAATATACCAACCAACAGTGTTAATAGCTTAACAGATTTACATCCAACTTTTCTCCTGGTTTCAAAAAGGCGTTCAAAACGGACCATGCATTACTGAGATACATCCGGACAAAGACTGAACACACAAACAAGGCTGTTAAATACCTATTCATCAACAACAGCCCCAACTGTTGGGGCACAGCCTCCTCTCATTGAGGGTATATTGGGCCCATTGGGCCATAATCCCCCACGCGGACCCAGTTTGGTGTATTTGCGTGGTCAACTGACAGTCGGTGTTTTTAAGCCACCCTTGTAGGCCACCGACTTGTATTAACGACTGCCTTCAATTGATTGATTATTGCGTATCTCAGTTCCTTACGGGTCACGGTAAACATGACCTCGTCGTAGCAGTTCCGAAAAACGACTCCCAACTGTTTTAGAGAATCGAAAAGACAAAGAGATCGAGGAGTGCTATATTCATCCTGTAGTCGAAGTAGAACAATTCGTCACAAGTTTTCTATAAAACCAACGCACTTTGGACCTTAGTCGTTAATACTGCCTTCAATTGATTGATCATTGCGTATCTCAGTTCCTTACGGGTCACGGTAATTTCAAAGCAAAATTGTACTCAATGGCGTTAGTGGAATCACCGGAATGTGATCGCGGCTCGGGTGAACGGACGGCTCACCACATTCAGTGGGAATGCGGTAATTGGAGTCTGGAAAGCAAACTCATGCTTGACGATCTAAATTTGGATATCCGACCGGTATATTACTGCGCACTGGTACTATACCGTCGCAACTTCCGAGCGTTCAAGCGCTTCTGCCGTATCTTCTTCTGACACTTTACCTACTGTAGCCTTTTGCTACCCCACCATCAACCCTCACTGCGATCTGGCGCTGTCCTTGGTGTATTAAATTGGGACTCGAGCTTCACTTAACTCTCTCCCCCACAGAGCTTACCCTTTTTGGCATTTTAGCTACACTCCCATTGGCTGGAGAGGAAGTAGAACTTTCTTTCTTTCCAAATTTTTCCCACTTAAATTCTTTCTTTTTTTTTATGATTGACTGGATTCGCGTTTGACCACAATCTCACCTGATAGAAAGTGACGATGTGGTCGAAGATGAAGCACGCGATCCCAGTAAATGCCTATTCACTCTGCTCTTAAAGACCCTAAGGTTGTAGGATTCAGGAAAGACGCCGGAAGGGAGATCCGTGCCTTGGCTGTTCGGATGATGAATGAAGAATCAAACCTCTTAGTGCGAATGTTCGGTATATTAACTATGTACGGCTGGAATCCCTCCCCACGCCTAGTGGTTCTTTAATTAGTCTGGGGTCCTAGGTAGCAATAGAGTTACGTAGGGCACCGTCTACCTTCAGTAGGCGCGGTGCAGAGTACCCTTTTGATCCTGGCTTACTGGAATTACAGTGGGAGGAGTACGGAGCTGGGATCTGCTTTCAACTGAAAACAACGGGGCGAGTTTTAAACGTGCCGAATATAAACTTGTATTTGTTTATTTTAACCGCCTCCGTGGCTCAATGTAAACAACATTGGGTTTACGATTCGGAAGTCGCGGGTTCGATCCCCAGTTTAAGTACTCGGTTTGGTTGGTGGTAGGGCATTTTAAATGTCCGCCTGGCTAGCTACCACCATCTTATCTAAATCTGCCACCAAGCAGCAATGTTAATTGTTGTGTTCCGGTTGTCAGAGATAAGATAGCCAGTCCCCCAAATGTGTTGGGGTTTCCGGGTCAGTACGCTTCCACCTTCGACCTCATCTTCACTTAACATCAGGTGTGATTGAGGTTAAGTACGAACCCGTTATGCATAAAAAAAACGAGCAGGAATGTTAACACGTCTCTACTCTGACACTGTACGCAAACCTGACCCAATTCTGAAACTTTTTCTGTGGAAACTTCAAAAGACACTCAAGCACAGAATAAAAAAGAAATAAGACCGGCACATGCCCGAGCGACGTCACGGCAACGAGCTAAAGAAATAATAAAAGCAAGAGCGTAGGTATTAGGTACCTGAGAAATTGACGCTTGAACTTTTCACTTTAGCGTTTTTGGGGTGAAATATAGCTGGCTTTATTAAAAACGTTGGCCGTAACCACCCGAGAGGATTGTTTCAGTTTACGAGGATGTCATTTAACTTGGCTCTGGTTTACGAGATTCGTTAAAACCGGATAAGGCTGCCGACAATATCTCGAAGATTGAGCTTTTCAATATGATTTCATTTTCAGTATATTATTATTTTTGCGGCAACGTTGTTAGGGAAACTGGAGACTACAAAATATCATCATCATCAGCTCATAAACATCCCACTGCAAGAATATAGGTCTTCCCTCGTATAATGAGAAAATATGGGCCATAGTCCACCACGCTGGCACAATGCGGGTTTGTTACTTCACACGTCTTTGAATTTTTATTTCTCATGCATACAGGTTTCCTCACGATGTTTTCCTTCACCGTTTTAAGAGCTGTCGGATAAATGCACATAAGAAATTAAATTTAAATACGCATTGGTACATGGCCTGCCTAAGAATCGAACCCGGACCTCCAAAATTATAGAAAACATTTCTATACAATTGCCAGATGTATTCCAAAGTTGAGACCTGGCATCGGAGGCGTCGAACAAATCTTTTTCGCGCTTTTTTTATTAGATAAAACAGCGACATCTCTTAGAATCCTCGAGAACTAATAGTACTGCTAAAACTACCGCGCACAACCAAAAGTTTTTTAGTCTGTGCTCACAACTTATAAAAGAGCAAAAAAAATTACAATATTGATTAAAATATGACTTTTACGAGTAATACATTACGTTTGTAATACTTAAAACATACTCGTATGTTTTTCGGTCAAAATTCCCTTAGTCACCTTTTACCATACTCACCGGAAGAGACGGGCTGATTCTAATCTGATTTTTATATACCGAAACTACATAGCCTCCTTTTGTAAAATTTCAAAACAAAACGTTCCTTTTAGATTCAAGGCAAGTTTCATCACAAAGCCTTTGGCAAAGATCCAACAATAATTCTGTACATTTACCATTATACAAGCCCAGGTTTTAATCCACACCTTCGTGCACTACAAAATTGCAAGACTTCACCCAGCAAATTGAATTCGAAGATACAATTGCAGCGAAATAAGATCAAAAAATTCAACAACGAGGTTGCTAACTGGAAGCTATATTGAAATGCCGAAGAATTCAGGGAGCGGTCCCGGGTAACACCTGCACGCGAGGCACTTTGCAATATCGCCGCTGCTTTCGTTTTAAAGTAGAGGTTACATGACAATGAAACGGACTGAACTAAATACACTCACTTTTAGGCATTAGAGACGACTGCTCCGCTGACCACCCAAAGTGTGCCCCTGGTGGTAGAACGGGTAAATTTTGTATGATCTGTAGTGCTCCTTTGGTGGTTTGGTGAAGCTCATCTTATATCATTATATTTATGGTTCCACTTTACCCCTACAAAGGATGGAACACATTTTAGTTACATTTTAGTTGTCCCTCCAATATGTTCATAACTTAAAAGGAGCACGACAGGTAACTCAAACATTTCCCGTCTGAACCACAAAAGGGGCACAACGGAGCATTCGAATTTATCCGTCGTACCCCTGGGGGCACAGTCTGGGTGTTTAGCGGAGCAGTCGTCGCATTAGAGTATTTTGGCAAGTGTTGACGACGGGAAGCAGTGGACTGTAAATTATTTATTTTGCTTGGGTGCTGATGTGAAGTGGCAAGCGGTCCATAGGTGGGCAAGATAGTTGTCGTCGCAGAGGAATGACGGCAATGAAGAAAACACACACACTGACTGTTGAACATGTTCCTTCTGTCCCTATTTATAATACGGCGCGTGTACCCATTTAGTGAGATATCTACATGTAAGCTTACTCTTACAAATTTTCTAGAACAGGCACTTTATAGGTAGGTTACACTCAGGATTTCATTTAAAGCTTTTAAGACAGTTCACGGAATTTCAAATTTGCCTTTTCACTCTCTCTGCATTAAAGAGTAGTCAGGTGCTACCGGCAAATTATGGATAAGTGAAGAATTGAGTTTACTCTTGAGACTTCCCGTCCGATTGCATTAACTGCAAATAAAAAAAGCGAATGTGGATGATTGTGATGGTAGGGGAAGACCACGGCGAACGTACCAGATCAGGAATGACGTACCGTGAATGTTGTTTGAAGCATTAATCTTTTAATGTTTCATTATTTTCTTCAGCTCAAATATGTTTGCCAACTTAGTATGAATAGTCTATGATATACGTACTTTGTACCTTCTCGAGAGGCGGGCCTGATGACTCGCAACACAGCCATTTATGTTTAGTGCAAGCATCAGCTCCCACAAGTCCTTACAGTAGATTTTTTATTAGCCCATAGTGTCCCACTACTGGGCAAAGGCCTGCCTCATCTGTTTCCAGTCGTTTTTTTCTTGGCGAGCACAAACCATCCCTTATTAAAACTGTCAAGTTCGTCACTACACCGTTTGCGCGGTCTGCCACGTATGCGTCTGGCGGTTGTAGGAGTCCAAATAGTGGACGCATTTGCCCACAACTCGCACGGCGTGCGGCCCACGTGACCCGCCCAGTCCCACTTCAACGTTGCCGCTTTTTTCCGTACGTCAGAGATCCGAGTCAGTGAGCGTAGCATTTCTGACGCGGTCGATCAGTAGTAAGATCAACAGATCCCACCTCCGCTCTCCTCCCACTGTAATTCCATGTAAGCCAGAATTAACAATGGTACTCTGCACGGCGCCTACTGAAGGTAGACAGTGCCCTACGTGACTCTATTGCTGTCTTGGACCCCAGACTAATTAAAGAAAGAATTTAAGGGTGAAAAGTAGGAAAGAAAGAAAGTCCCACCTCCCCCCCAGCAAATGGGAGTGTAGCTAATGTGATGCAAAAAGCCAAAGCGGCTAACCCTATGGGGGAGAGTCAAGTGAAGCTCGTCTCCCTAATTTAATACACCACAGACAGCGCCAGATCGCAGTGAGCGTTGATGGTGCGGTAACCAGGAGGTTACCGTAGGTAAAAGTGCCAATAGTAGGTATGGCAAAAGCGCTTGGACGCTCGGAAGTTGTGGCGGTTTTGTATTAGGTCGCCGTAATACCGGCCGGATATCCGTAAGATCAACAGTAGATTTAGTAATATTTTATACTATACTATTGTTATACTAATGTTTGGAAATCTCTACCACCCTATGGATAAAAGCTACAATTACTACTACATAAGTATTCGCTAATTTTCTTCTTAGCGAAGCGGTGGTAAAAACATCACATTCTTGAGGACCAGAACGTGGCCACGCGTACGGTATTGTCTGCGGCAGAAATATTTTGGAAGAGAAGACGTGGTACCGTTTCCTCACTGCTGCCCATCCATGATTCTATCACCAACCAAATCAAAAACTGACTCGAAATACGACCCGCAAGCCACTTTTTGGAAACATTATGTTGTTATGCAAGCGGTTAAATCTAGCCTTCTGATCAGGCTATGAACTAGAAATAAGATCCAGTTGGATTAAGACATAGTATAAAATGAGATTAAGATGTTTTTTCCCATTTAATATCTGTGTAAAGGAACCCATTATGGTCTACTTTTCTCATAAATACTTTCACAGTCGCGTCTCGAACCCAAATGGGACGACGTAATAGGTCAGTTTCGTTCGAAGTAAGTGTGGGTATTTGGGCGTGTATGAGATAATACAGACGACTCCTCTGTGCTAAAGTTGATGGGGATGAGACCTCGTGGTTTGCATTCGCATCGTAACGATCATGAACCGCCTCCGTAGCTCAATGTAAACAACATTGGGTTTACGATTCGGAGGTCACGGGTTCGATCCCCAGCGGGGTACGTGTTTAAGTACTCGGATTGGTTGGTGGTAGGGCATTTTAAAATATCCGCCTGGCTAGCTACCGCTTATCTAAATCTGCCGCCAAGCAGCTATGTTAATAGCATTGTTGTGTTCCGGTTGTCAGAGAAAGATAGCGGGTCCCCCAAATGTGTTGGGGTTTCCGGGTCAGTATACGCTTATATATACCTTCGACCTTATCTTCATTTAACATCAGGTGTGATTGAGGACAGGTACCAACCCATCGTGCATTAAAAAAAATGAAGCGTAATGAAGCTCGTGAGATGCCCTAAAAAAGACGCCTCGGACAAGCCAACCAGATCGGCGAAAGACATGGAAAACTATGTAGAAGATCACACAGAAATTTGTAGCCCGAAATGCTTATGGACAGCGTCCGCGTCAGCTCCAATACGAAACAGCTTCTCGTCCACAAACCCACATTTACGTGGGTGTCTAGGTATGGTTGAGATAATACTGACTACGTCTCTGGGCTAAAGTTGATAGGGATGAGACCTCGTGGTTTACATTCACGTCATATCGAACATGAAGCGTAATGAGGCTCGGGAGCGGGAGTTCGAAGCAGAAGAGCGCAAGTTGAGTGCGTTCATTTAAAGCGCCACCTGAATGCAGCCCGATACCTCAACGATAGCATAAAAAGGGCGCCTCGGACAAGCCAACCAGTTCGGCGAAAAACAAGGCAAACTATGTTTGACACTAGCCTTTCTAAACGTCAGATCGCTCAACACTGGCAAAGATGAACTACTACTGGGGATGGACAAATACAACCTTGATATTCTAGCTTTGAACAAGATCTGCGAACGGGAAGGGCAGAACGTAAGTGGGCCTGCAATTCCGGGATACACATTCAAACACCGCCCGAGACCCGGTGGACGTAAAGGTGGGGGCGTCGGCTTTTATATCCGTAAATACGAATTACGATTAAAATTGCTTAAGACCGCCCCGATTTGATGTTGCTGTCTAGGCCGCCCGCCTTGTATTTCGCCGCCGGGTATGTGGTAGAAGGTCACAAAGAAGTTTGTCGCCTGAAATGCTTGTAGATAGCATCCGCGTCAGCTCCAATACGAAACCGTTTCTCGTCCACAAAGTAGCAAAATTTGTAATGCCAGCTACATCTGACCATCCCTTAATATGTAACTTTAGTACCCGGCTATTTTAAAAGGGGATCTCCTAAATGGGTACTATAAACGCACTTTATGACCGGGTTTTATTAAAAGACAAAACTCAATAAAAATTGCGTTATAGGCTACATAAATAACGGAAGGGATACGTTCATATTTCATATGCTTTTTACAATGCAAAAAAGGGTCTAACACTTACCTTTGGAATTGCCCTTTGCCCTGGTATCAAAGTCGACAGGAGAATATCAAAGAGGATTGAAATATTGGGATGATGGTCTAAAAATTACTCCTAGTTTTATTATGTACTAGCTTCCCGCCCGCCGCTTCGCCTGCGTTGAATAACTTTATCTCGGAAATTTGTTCGTCCCACGGGAACTATTCACTTTATCGGGATAAAAAGTAGCCTATGTTTTAATCCAGGGTATGTCTTACCTATATATCAAATTTCAACCAAATCGGTTCATCCGTTTCGCCGTGATTGTGCAACAAATAAACGAACGAACGAACAAATAAACAAACATCCAAACTTTCACATTTATAATATTAGTTAGATCACAGCATAGATTTCTAACAGTAGAAAAGTTTTTAATTAGAGATTTTTTTTTTGATCAGGAACATTTGCTGTCAAGCCGGTAGGCTTTTTACAGCGGGAGCACCTGCCCGCCTCTTGCATAGTCATGGTGCGCGAAGCAACTCAGTGTACGGAAAAAGTTTTGCAACCGACGCCTAAGGCTGCCCACGGGGGCTCGGACCTCGGCTTAGGGCGTTGCATGGGGGAGTTTTTAGACTAACATGACTACCATCGCTGTGTGTCGTGTGTGTGTGTGTTTAGTCGAAGAGAAGAAACGACACAAGAAACTCTGCGACACCCAATTTAGAATTTGGAAATAGAGACTTGTAAAAGAGAGGTGCGTTGATCTAATAGTCAAAATGACTAGTGTTACATTAGATTTCTTTATTGCTGTCACACTGTATGTACCATAGTACGTTACTGCAGCAGCCGACAACAGAAGCATTGATGGACGAACATTTAAGTGTGTGAGACACACATGCGTAAATTCATCAATATGTGGTTACGGCCAAGGCTTGTAGGTATAGTACTGTTCTCAATTAATACGCGAAAAATTCAAACTAAGTAGTACAATCACCGACAAGAGCATAGCTCTTAAATTGAAGAAGAAGTACAATCACGTGGAACTTTTTCTTTTGATTTTGGCGGCAACAAGTTTTCTATCACGGCTTTTGCCGCCTCTTGAATTTCAGGTGGCGGCGTCAAATACACACTCACTTTCTTCGCTTCAACACATTTAACCAAATTATCAACGCAATTATTAAATCCCAAACAAAATTAATGACGAACAGAAATAATTTCGCGCCAAAACATTCAACCGCCTCCGTGGCTCAATGTAAACAACATTGGGTTTACGTTACGGACGTCGCGGGTACGATCCGCTGGGGATCGAACCCGCGACCTCCGATTCTTAAACCCTATGTTGTTTAAATTGAGCCACGGAGGCGGTTAAAACTAGACTTCTATAATCAGTTGATCTGAATGTAAATCTTATTGCTCGAATATTCCCGACAGAAATCTCCATATCTGCACACTCATCGATCCGCAGTCATAACATTAACGCGTCTCCTTTCGTATGTAAATTGGAATGCTGTGTGTCATTTTTTTTGGGCCAGAGAGTGAGTTTTTATGTTTTCATGCAAACTTTCTTCACTGTAATTCATGGAGTTTTTCTTTTATACAACGTTACTTACACGCGGGGATTTTACTAGAAATAAGCTTTTGCTTTCCCCTTCAATCGCGAGGATTACGATAACATTTTCTTTTTTTTCTCAACTCTCTTCGTTTTTTTAACCGCCTCCGTCGCTCAATGTAAACAACATGCGGAGTACATGTTTAGTGTTTGGTTTGGTTGGTGGTAGGGCGTTTTAAATGTCCGCCTGGCCAGCTACCACCATCTTATCTAAATCTGCCTTCAAATAGCAAAAAAAAATCAAAAATGTTTTATTCAATGTAGGATACAAAAATATCACTTATTGAAAGTCAACATGTTATTTTTTTGTAAACTACATCGCTTCACTAGGTATTATGGTTAGGGAGAAGAAGCGACAAGAAACCTCCATTGTTAATTAGCATTGTTGTGTTCCGGTTGTCAGAGATAAGATAAACAGTTCCCCAAATATTTGGCTGTTGGGTACGCTTCCACCTTCTGCCCCATCTTCACTTAACATCAGGTGTGATTGAGGTCAAGTGCTAACCCGTTGTACATAAAAAAAAACTCAAAGTAGGCACACCCGTGGGGTGCCTTGGGTATCAAAGTGAGGCAAGCCTGAAAAATTTCTTTAATGATTGATTTGTGGTTTTTACACAATTAATGAGGTTAACTAAATCAGGTTGCCTATTACGTTCTCACTCTGTAAATTCATGTGCAATTGTCTGTGAAATTGATCGTCATAAATTGGCCTAGGCAGATACATAGGACATTAGGACTGACATTGGATGCTAAGCTTTAGTGGGGGCCTCATATTGAGAAACTAACGAAAAAGCTTGCTTCTGCAGCGTATGCAGTTAAAAAAAACAGAAATTGTATATTTAACCGCCTCCGTGGCTCAATGTAAACAACACTGGGTTTACGATTTCGAGGTCGCGGGTTCGATCCCCAGCGGGGTACATGTTTAAGTACTCGGTTTGGTTGGTGGTAGGGCATTTTAAATGTCCGCCTGGCTAGCTACCACCAACTTATCTAAATCTGCCGCCAAGCAGCAATGTTAATAGCATTGTTGTGTTCCGGTTGCCAGAGATAAGATAGCCAGTCCTCCAAATGTGTTGGGGTTTCCGGATCAGTACGCTTCCACCTTCGACCTAATCTTCACTTAACATCAGGTGTGATTGAGGTCAAGTAACAACCCGTTGTGCATAAAAAAAAAAAAAATTTAGATATCGTTTTTTCCAAAGTTTGCTAAACTTTCAATTTAAAGTTATTAGGGAATTGAAATAGCTCTATATCTGTCCTACCGAATGTCCGTGGCGGTACCTTCCGAGAAGCCCGGCATGCTTTACAGTACTCAATTTGGACATCAACTACAAACTTTATCAATTTATATTTAAACACTATAGGAATTCTTTGGAATAAGTATGTCAAATCAAATCAAATCAAAACATTTTATTTCATAGGATAAAATTATCACTTGAAAACGTCACTATTAATATTACATTTAATTTACATTGCTCATTCACAAAGCTGACTCCTCAGAGAAGAACGAGCAAGAAACTCTAGGGTTGCCCTTTTCAACAGATTGTAATTTGATAATTATATGAATAATAAGACAGCTATGTCCATGCTTGCTTATCATTCAAATAGTCAGTCATTTTATTTATAATAGCCTTTTGCTAATAATTACTGTTTTATGATTACTTTCAATTTATTTAAAGGCAAATTTTGAAAGTCTACTGGTACCTTATTATAAAAGCGTATACATTGCCCTTTGAAGGTTTACTAACTTTGTGAAATCGGCTAACATAAACAGATAACTGGTTCTTATTCCTTGTATTAACATTGTGCTTATCACTATTTTTTATTATATTTTTATTAGGTTACATTTTTTTTACATATCACAAATTCTCATAAATATATTGAGATGCCATTGTTAAGTTAAGATATTAATTTCCTTAAACTTATCTCTAAGAGACACTTTAGGTCCTAATTTATAAATGGCACGAATATCACGCTTCTGCAGAACAAAAATGATATGTATGTCAGCAGCGTTTCCCCACAACAATATGCCATATGACATCAAGCTGTGGAAATAGCTAAAGTAAACCAGTCTTGCGGTATGAACGTCTGTTAAATTTCTGATTTTTTTGACTGCATACGCTGCAGAAGCGAGCTTTTTCGCTAGTTTCTCAATATGAGGCCCCCACTGAAGCTTAGCATCCAATGTTAGATATGAGATTAGAACCTCTTTGGAAAAATCAATGTTCGTCCACCTTGACCCTTTTACTGTCCTCACATTTTATAGGACAATAATGTAGGTAAAGGTCAATAAAAGATGAAATGACTTTCTTGGCTGGACTAATGGGCTGTTATGATTTCATATGTCTGGTTACTTCAGTAGATGCGATAAAATCTTCTCTCCTGTCGTAATCTCTTAATACGAAATCGCCTCTTTGGCTCAAACAATATAACCTTTATAAAACGGAGGTCGCGGGTTCAATACCCAGTGGGGTACATATTTAGTACCACGTTGGTCGGTGGTGCGTCATTTTTAATATCTACTTGGTCAGCGTACACCGTCATATGTAAGTCTTCCGCCAAGCAGGGCGATAGTATTAGATATAAGATAGGAAATAAGATGCGGTGTTCGGGTCACCGTTCTTTGAAACAAAAAAAAACTCCATCCAAGTGTTGGGTAATATTTCATTAAATAAAATAAATATCCTTATAGACATACACACAGCGCCATGTACTTCCACAGTATGCCACTATAAGCTTGTGTTGTGGATACCAGATGGTTGATATACTACAAAAATACATTTTTTTTTTGTAAATAAATACTTATTATAAATGAAATCATACAAATATATGCCTCTAGCGGGATTCGAATCCGCAACCTTTTGGTATAGTGGTCAGACTTGCTAACCACTACACCAAACAGGTCGTCAGGTGACGACGAAAATTATTCTGTAATCTTATTTGTGCGGCTCGCATCTGAATCCGGCTTCAGATTTCAAAATAACATAATTGAAGTAAGTATTAAAAAGTAAACGTTCACGTGCTCCCATATTCTCCTTGGGTATGAAAATGAGTGTTGTGTTTTTTGAGCAATAAGTGTATACACTGAGCTATGACCCTGTTGTGCTGCTGTATCATCAACAATAATCCTGTAATACGTTGCCATAGTTGTCATCATCATCATCATCATCAGCCCGTAAACTATACTGCAGGGATATAGGCCTACCCTCGTACATGAGGGAATATGGGCCATAGTCGACCAGGCTGGCCCAATGCGGGTTGGGGACTTCACATGCCTTTGAATTTTTATTTCACAAGCATGCAGGTTTCCTCAGGACGTTTTCTTTCACCGTTTAAGAGCAGTTGGATAAATGCACATAATCAAAATCAAAATCAAAAAATGCTTTATTTTGTAGCTACACTGGGTACACTTAAAATAGTCAGATTTTACATTTTTTAAGCTATTGCTTGTTCAAAACGCAATTTTCCCCTGAGAAGAACAAGCAAGAAACTCGAGAGGTTGCTCTTTTAAAAAGGTTTTCATATTACAAATTATTAATTATAATTTAATATTATAATATTTAATTATTAATTGTGAGTTCATAAGTAATTAAATTAAATTTAAGAACTCATTGGTATATGACCTGCCTGGGAATCACACCCGAACCTCTTAAATTGGGAGACCGCATCTTAACCGCTGAGCCACCGATGCTTCCATAATTTTATTGTGTCGATCTACAATTGCTATCGTGCCTTAAAGTTAAATGTATGTGTGCGACTGTAAAAACGAATAAATGTTCATCATTCTATCTACTTACCTACATTATAAAAATATTGCTATATAACACAAAACAAAGAAACAAAACAACACACCCCATAACAACTGATGTTGAAATATGACAACATTTCAAAACCACTGCAGCGAACTGACAGGCGTTTGTCTTTGTAACGAAGAAATAGTCAAGTGAGACTCACACACTTAGCTTATAGGGTTCCGTAATCAAAGTATTTCTTCGTAAAAAAGATGTGGTCGAAGGTGGAATCGTACTGACCCGGAAACCCCAACACATTTGGGGGACTGGCTATCTTATCTCTGTCAACCGGAACACGACAATGCTATTAACATTGCTGCTTGGCGGCAGATTTAGATAAGATCGTGGTAGCTAGCCAGGCGGACATTTAAACTGACCTACCACCAACCAAACCGAGCACTTAAACATAAAACAACCCGCGACCTCCGAATCGTAAACCCAATGTTGTTTACATTGAGCCACGGAGGCGGTTAAATTTTGCATATACGGTTAGTTTTCATAGTTAAACATGATAAAGCTTGATTTAAAAAAGTTGTTTTTTTACTTTTAATTTATTAGGTGTGTTTTTATTACTAAGTATTAACGACCCCTTAAAACCAATTACATGGTCTGTCTATGGAATCCAATTCTCACTCGCAATTATTTTATAATTATGTAGGTACCTAAGTACATTCCAAGAATTCTGGCATAATCAATCATCAATCAATCAATCATTTATTTATTTGTGATACACAGGTGTACAGGTTGTTATGATACATTAACTTATAAATATGATCTCTGTAATTTGGCTGATTGGCATACAAATATGGTAGTCATGTTAAAATAGTAATGAAAAATAAACAGCAGAATAAATTATATCCGCTAAACAATAACAGTAACATAGAATGAATAAATATTAAACAATTAAATAGCCTCCATTATATTATGTATCAATTTCAAATTTTAAATTATGTATTATTTTTATGATAATGGCTGTATGTTAACAACAAACAACATAAGAATCTGTAGTCTTATATACTTACCATCTATTCACTGGCGCCCTCTTTTGGTAAATTAAGATTTCATTTTAAATACAGCATAAAACAAAATTATTGCTTCGATCTACATTCGAAAGTCTAAAAAATTTAAAATTATTACTAAAAGCGTCCATTTCTTTTATAAATCCTGAATTCTGGAAAATAAGCTTTATCGAAGCTATTTAGTAATAGAACCAACCTGTTTCTACCCGTAGGAACCTACAAAAGGCGACTAAGGAATTTTCCACCAAAAAAACAGCTATAGATTTGCACGTTCTAACGGCGACGGGCTCACGTCATTTCATTTGTGCATTTCTGTATATTTAGACAGATGAACCGTGGATTTAGTTTGGGATATCCCTGACCACCCCATTTGGAATAAAGATCGTGACTTTATATAGGATCTAATAAAATTAACCCGACAAACTTTGGCAATTGCATGTACATGAAAATAAATGTATTCATTAAAAAAACTAGCTTTAAAAATTTTGTTTCCGAGTAAAATAATTAAATGTAAGTGCAAATGAAAATACAAATTAACAGACTTACTTCATTTCGATTGTACCTTATTTTATCAATGAGAAAAAAAGGCAACGTTCATATGGAAGACGCCAAAGGGGGTGGCGGGGCACAGGGCGCAACCAATCACAGCAAGTCGCGGCGGCGAGCGGCGAGTGGTCGCCTTTCGGTGTCTTCAAAGATACCGCGGTACGTGTTTCTGTGTTGTGGCAAAGTACTTAGAGCGCGCGGCAATTAAGGTCCAACTCACAAAATTTTAATTTCAATGTTTAATTTTTTCCTAATAGGTATATATCCTTCACATACACTCTGCAACGTTTGTCGGGTTAATTTTGTTAGACCTTATATATGTATATGAAAAGCCACTAGTGTTCACTCACCTAAACACTGACCGCGCCAGACGTTGCTTGACTTGCTAATCGAAAAAGAAAATAATTCAGAAGGCGGAGTGTAAGTTTTGTTTCGACTTAACTTTACTACCGCGTTCACGTTTACGTGACGATTTGTATGGACAAATGTGCAGCGCCTCTAGCGGATAGTTTGCAAAACATTTTTTTAATAGGGACTTTTTTCGTAAACGCGAACGCGATGGTAAAGTTAAAAACGAGACGAAACTTACACTTCGCACACAGAAAAGGAGTGATTGACCGCAATCGGCTATCAACAGTCGACCGTTTCCTTATTCAGTTAAAGCTTCCGTGTGCCGCCCACTGTACCCTGAAATATACTAAAGCGCTTTATTTATGCCACAACTTCCCCTTCACGGGAATTAATCTTATGGTGAACCTGTACCGCAGCGTGCTCGGAGCGATATATTTTTATTTTGTTTACATAAAGTTCCCGATGTAGGGATAGGGTTTTGTGTTTATTGTGAAGAAATTGGATGCGTTATTGAAATTTTCGGGAACGTGATTGAGTGTTACACGATCACAAGTTGTTTATGGTTTGTGAATAGCGTTGTCTGTAATAGGCTTGCGGTTCATAGAGAAAGGGTTAAGAATATTTTATGTCAATTTAACAATAATATTTATAAGTATAGTAATATTTATAGCGTTTCATGTTTTACGACATCTTGAAGTGTCTTCTAGTACTTCTAGTAGTGTTAAAGGAATTCGTTTTGCATGGGAAAATCATATTCATTTAAATTAGCTGTCCGATGCCTAATAGATTCGATTCACCTGTTTAAAAGATTATATGGGAAAATGACCAGAAGGAATCAGTTGTATTATTATTATTATTATTAGGATCCCATACTGTCCCACTGCTGGGCAAAGGCCTCCTTCCTCTCTCTCCGCGGCTCTCTATCCCAGGGCTCTATCTATCAGTTGTAGAGTTGGGTTATTTTATTTTTCGGTTATGCTTTCGAGGATCTATTCAACACCAACATTAATCTCATGACCTCTTTTATAGGGAGAAGTATATACCATAATCACCACTCTGGCAGGCGGATTGGTAATTACAGTAGTGGACAGACTATCATGACGAACATAACCGAGTTATTTTGATACACAATTCACAATGCATTAACATATTTGTGCAAAATGTATAAATTGCTTAGGACTTAAATTAGCAACTTTACTCTCTCTGATGCAAATGCCAAATCAAACGTGTACGAGTACATCACAATGAAATCGATATTTATTTGCTGTTTGTTCAGATGCAACATCTTTATTATTCCATGCTAATGTCGGCAAAATAAGGTTCATGGTCTTCCTCGTTCTTTGAGTCCATTCTACGATCCTTGGGAGTTGTAAAGGCACCATCATGCTATAATTTCAGCACTTGCCACAGCCGAATCAAAGTCTCTAGCTGCTCAATTGTACTCGTAGACTTGTAGTCATTGTTAATACTCGACATAGGACGTGCGTGATGCTGGAAATCACACAGAGGAATTCAGCTATTTTGACAATGTTCAAAAACTGTGCTGATAATGACTCCCAAATAATGTCCAAAGGAAAAAAATAGTGCCTCTGTAGTTTCAGGGTTATTTAATATTTTAAATGAGCATTCTGGCGTCATGTAATGCTGGTAATCCTCATTCACATTGTGCAGAGAGTGCTTTATCGATGATTTATAATTCATATCCAAAAAAAATGTGGAAATTTATCCACGAAAAATAGTTCTTCAAAAAAACTAAGTAATTTGGATATCTTTCTAAAAGGGGCAGCGCAGACGACAGTTTTTGTCGACCGCATTTTTTTATTGCTCGGATGTATTATTGCATAGAATATTATACATTGTATCCTCACGTACAAACTTGACTAATTTGGATTTATTGTCCGGACTACAAAAAGTCGACGTCTGCGCTGCCCTTTAAGACATCTAAATAACTTAGTTGTTTTTGAAGCACTATTTATGGGACTTATATATTTTGGTGGCACTACTTATGTTCATTTCTTGTGGTATAACTTATACATTATTTAAAGTAGTCTCTTCGTATGAGAATAAGGATTCCAGCAACACGTGACACCAGAATGCTCCCTTAAAATATTGAATAACTCATTTTTTTTTTCAAGGTTCACCAACAATTGTTTACACCAAGACATGTTAATACACATTAAGTAAACTGATACAGTTTAGTGTAACAATCACTTACAGGTAAACACCACATGCACTAACAATATATATTTATAACAACTAATTAATGATTAATTCAACACATCAGAAGTTCTTAAATTATTCTAAGATTTTAGTGTGTTAGAGAATCCAAAGCTGCTCTGTAGAACTTAGCAATGGAATCAAAGTGCACATCCGTTTGATCACTGCATGTATTTAATATCTTACTTAGCCTGGAGATTGGTGAACTACTACCCAAGACAGTTTTTCGGAGCATTAAATTCATAATGGTGTTATATCACTACGAGGAAATCTGACAGCGGCACGGAAGCAGAAAAGCGCCAGTAATTGGGGACTGTCGATTTTTTTTCTCAGTACCTTGAAAGCAAATAACGCATCTATAAGCTCTCTACGATTCAAAATCAAAATCAAAAATATTTTATTCAATGTAGGATACAAAAATATCACTTATTGAAAGTCAACATGTTATTTTTTTTTAAACTACATCGCTTCGCAACGTGTTATGGTTAGGGAGAAGAAGCGACAAGAAACTCCGCAACAACAAATCTTTTCAATTTGTTTCCATCTTTACAATAATATTACATTTTATATAACATATTACAAAACAATAGCAATTAACATAACGACCAGCTAACACCAGACCTCCTTATCGCCTAAATAATCATCTATCCTGTAATAACCCTTCTTACACAGAGTTTCTTTAATGTGGCGTTTAAATTTCTGCTCTGTTAAACTCAATACATGTTCTGGTATTTTATTGTAAAAGCGTATGCTGTGTCCCACAAAGGATGTGCTAACCTTGCTAAGTCTAAATTGTGGAATTTCAATTTTATTATTGTTTCTTTCTTTTTTCCAATGGGCAGTATTTGACAGTATTTCAACACAGTTTTATGACATTGTAAAAATAGCTGAATTCTATTTTGTGTATTCTAGCATCACGTACGGAACATAGGAGTAAGGTCTATCTAAATTACTGTTGGACTCGGTGGTCGGTTAAAGCGATTATCGAGACGAAATAACAGGACGCGTCGACTCCAATTTCGGACGTCTGACGACGGTCCGACTTGTGTAGATGCGATTTCTGGTTGCGTACAAGATTACAAACTTTCTTAGAAAGTTCGTCGGCAATGGCAGAAAAGAAAGTATTCCTCCCTTTATCTACAATCTAAATACTAGATCACGCTAAAAAATAGGAATAAAATTACCAGATATTTCTTGAAAGATAGATGTAGTTCTTTGCAAAAAAAATTGCGTGGCATGGCTAATAAATTGCCATTCAGCTCGATTGGTGTGACGTAAGCACCCTAGAAGTAAATTATGCTAACTCGACACATCTATCCATTATATCTCCTTATGCTTACTTTTAGAACGCTTTCGTGGTACCAAATTTAGCGATGGAAACCAAGCCAGCTAAACGGCAAATTATTTGCGATCGAACGCAAAACTTTTATGTGGTACGACGGCTGCACTATCATAATTTATTTGGATACTAAGCCAAGTTGAGGTTATTAGGCATCGTGAAAGAATGACGTTTCTATGCTTAAAACTTTTCAATAAAGGTAGATCGGTCACTTTTATATGTAACGCGAAATTGTTTTCTTCTAAATAAAAATATTAAACTGTCGTATGTGTTTTACTTACAATACCTAAGAAAGCAGTAATAATACTTACATACATAATGTCACACCTTTTTCCGTAGGGGTAGGCAGAGACCACAGACTTCCACTTGCTACGATCCTCACACACCTGTTTTGCTTCATTCACTTTCATAAGCAGTAATAATGCATATAAAATAATAGAGCATACCGATAAGACATAATCATAATCTTTCACACTTTGTTGAACATCACACCATAGTCAGCTAATAATCCAAAAGCTATTGTGAAAGTAATAACTCCGTCTAAATCCCAGCACAATTAACTTTATAAATGGCGCCCAACGAGGGATTGGCGCCCGGCAAGGGACTCGCTTTCCCAATGTCCGTTCGTGTAGACATCACAAAAGTAAAGCCTAATGACGTCGTAAGGGTGGACAAAGACCTTACGGAACGATTATTGAGATCCATTATCTTGATACCTCTCATTAGTAGACAGAGTTTTAAAAGGAACGCTGACTAGGTCTAGCCTTTGTGATGGAAGTAATACTAGAAATTCTAAAGTTGCGTCTTGAGTGGGCAGGTAATTTGTTAGGTACCAATAGAACACGAAGATTTTACATGTCACATTTTACTTGTAAGGAAAACTAAGCCATATTAAATCATAAACAACAATTTAAAATACACTTGACGGCTAATAACAAATTCTTACATGTATAGAAATATTGTAAAAAATATGAAGTTGTCTACTAAAGCACTCGGCAGGATCTAGCGCTGTACATGTACATACTTACTACGTTAATTACATTCATTATAGGCATATTATTAAGAAAACCGAGAACTTGGATATAAAACATTTAAACCACAAAATAACGTACTAAATGAAGGATCTAAAGATACATTTCGCTGAATAGGAAAGGAGATACAATAATTTATTTTTAACATTTAGTCCAGAAAATCGGCACAAGCCAGGTAACGCCATTTGTTTTTGATTACAGAAGTCAAGAAACGTCTGGTATATATTTAGTTAAATTTTCAAACTATTTTAAGAAATATAACTAGCCGTGCTGTTCCCTGTAGAATAGAGTATCACTAACCCTCTCTCCCGTGGGTAGAATGAGGGGCATGCAATTGTTTACCCTTCACCGGTAAGTACCTCAGGTTCCAATGATCCATGAATATGTGTGGGAAAGTGGTCTGGAATTGCGCCCTAAAAGATTTGAGGTGATTCGGCCGTGTTCCATCACTGTCAGACCATTACCTCGTTCTATTAAATTCCCAGTGTTACTCTGATATGCTTATCGCCTTTAGTGGTTTGCCATAATAGCGCGATTTCCCGAGCTACCCTATACCATGAAAGGCTGGCATCGTCCGCGTTTTCCCCAACATATATATTATCTAGTATCCATAATACAGGCTTTGCTTACTTTGGGCCTAGACAATGGGTGCGAGTGTCTGAAAAATGTTTTACAGACCATTGAACAATTGAATATCTAATGTCTATAAAATGTCTGGGATGCGATACAAATACGATATACATTTTATTTTTAATAACAGGTACCCGGGTAAGTCAGTTTTCAATCCTCCAGACCCATTTCATAATAAAACCCTATAAACAAATAACTGTGTAATCCCACAACCCAAGAGTTATATTTCAAAGCTATGTGAAGCATTTATCATAAAAGAGCGCATTTTACTACGCTGAAGGAGGCTGTATTACTCCCGGTAGAGAGATTCTTATGTCAATAGGTTTGATGTATATATTCATTTGAATATACCTTATGAATTGCTAGATTTCCTCCTGCGGATTCGCCAGCCTAGAATTACTATATCGCGGATTATTTTATGATGAAAGGTAATCTAGTCCAGTAAAAATACGTGGTGTAACTTCCTTAAAGTTTCTATTTTTTTGTATTTTACAATTATGTTATATACAGGGCGTCCCACGGCTATGCCACATGGAGGGAAAGTACCTTGAATTTTGTAGATGGAACATTTTACTGAAAGAAGACATTATTTTAATTTAAAAAACAATTTAAACTGCATTCATAGATTTTTAAATAAGTACATGGTTGAACCGGGAATCGAACCCTTTATTTATAAAAAAAAAATACCATGTAACTTTATCATACCGATCGAAAGGCTTCATCATAAGGATAATTTTTTGCTAAATAACATAGTGTCAGAAATAAAAGGAAGACTATGAATTTTAACATTTTTAATACAAAATTAATCAAATTTATCAAATGCTCAAAATGAGTCCCATCCTGCTCAATACAAAGTCGCACTCTTTTGATTATTTCGCTCCCTGTCGATTTTTTGATCATGTTGTGGTGGATATTTAGAATAATACGTCGAAGTTCAGTTTGTAGCTCGTGGACACTTTGACACTGGTTCTTGTAAAGTAAATTTTTTACACAACCCCATAAAAAAATCTAACGGGGTTAGATCTGGGGATCTCGGCGGCCATTTTTTCGTCCATTTGTCCCGATCCAGGAAAGAAAATGTTCATTGAGATAGTCCTACTTACTAATTACGTATCTCTTTATCATTTTATCATGAACTTAAATTATAATAGGGAAATGATGCATACTTCTCGAGTGGGTATTAGTAATGATAATGTCAGTTGTATGTCCTTACGGCAATGTCAGCTTTTCATTTTTCTGAACAAAATTGAACATCTAATGTTAAAATTCATGGTCTTCTTTTTATTTCTGACAATATGTTATTTAGCAAAAAATAATCCTTATGATGAAGCCTTTCGATCGGTATGATAAAGTTACATGGTAATTTTTTTTTATAAATAAATGGTTCGATTCCCGGTTCAACCATGTACTTATTTAAAAATCTATGAATGCAGTTTAAATTGTTTTTTAAATTAAAATAATGTCTTCTTTCAGTAAAATGTTCCATCTACAAAATTCAAGGTACTTTCCCTCCATGTGGCATAGCCGTGGGACGCCCTGTATATAAATTACAAAGTAATAGGATAGAAAACTAACAATTCGTAGCTTGCTTTGGGTAAGATAATAGGTATTCAGTTATAAAACCTTTGAAGTTTTAGAAGATACTAAGATCTCCTAAAACAATTTTCAAAAAAAATAATAAATGGCTACTGTAATTTAAAAAAAAATAATTATTTATTGTGATATTTGCCCTCGGTCAAATTATTCATAAATGTAACGAAGATATTTATCGATTTTTTTGATTGCAGATCGCTTGCTGAGTGCAAGCTGCTGAGCGTACAGAAGTGTAGATAGGACGAAACACTTACACAATTACATTGCTACGAGTAATTTGTCTTCAGAATGTGTGAATTTTAACAAAACTATGTCAAAATACATTAGAAATGTCCAGCTTTAAAATGGTATCACTTCACAGGAAACATTTTACCTTTTGTCCGAATAAAAATGAACCATTGCAATGTCCATTTTCACCGTCGAAGAACAATCTTGAAAGCAATTAAACAGAAAACGTCAGAGGTTAGGAAAAAGGGGCAAAAGTTTCAATTGGTTCCAGGAAAATTATTCTAATAGGTTTCCTTGAGTTGTGAAGGTAATTGGATTTTTTTTATTTAATTTAACTTTCGGAGGACGCAAACGAAATAGGTACATCGTTTTATCCGACCACAGCAAAGGTAAACCTTCCGCTCCATTTGGTAACTAAATTTCGTAACTGGTTGCAAAATGGAAAATGATCGTTATTGTTTTGTCAACACAGCATGAACAGAACGTTGGGAAGATCTGGTTACAGGATTTTCCAAAATCGGTTACGTAATGAGACTTCCTTCCGTCCCATTTAATAATAAATAATAATAAATACCCTTAGACATACACACATCGCCATATAGCGACTGGCGGGATGCGTGGGGTTCTTATCATGCGAAATTTATTTCTAACTCATATTTTTTATATTTTTTTTTTAATTTAATTAAATGATGTAATTATGCTACAATACGCTGTGGGAAAGGTATGGTGGAATAAGGTACAAACGCGACCGTCAAATGACAGAAAGCTCTATTCGATGATAGTTTTGAAAAAAAAATTACCTACACCAATACCTTCTATTTATCTTACTTAATATGCCCAATTTTTTTATTACGGTACAAAACTCATCCGGTATATTTCTTTAATGTTTCAAATATTTCGACACCAAATAATTGATAGAATATCTTGGCAGAATAAAAGTTATTTAACTATCTATGTACATTGCATGACCCCATTCTTGCAAATATATCATTCGCTCACTAATTAATGAATAGATATTAATTTTCCACTACCTTGGAAACGTCTTACAATACGTTTGTGAACAGTTTCAGCATCTTAACGTTCCCCTGACTCACTCTGCGCAATTGGATGGCTATTGTTTGCTGGTACCATTATGTATATAGACATTCCAGCGCTTCGATGTGCCGCCAGTCCACCTGGCAAAGCTGCAAGGAATATAGACGTAGATTAAATGTCGATCTCTTCCTTCCTTCCTTCCATAGCGAGACGTATCCTTAGCAATAGTTTCTTTTAATCGTCTATTATTTTTTTTTTAATGTTCTATGTGTCTAAGTAATATATTTTATGAATATTTACATGTAGGTATGGATATCACATATATAAGCAAACTAGTGTATGTGTAGCGTTCGATCTTGCTGAGCGCTTTATTAGACCACTATAGGTCTTTACCTATGAAATTGGCGTTTTGTATGAAGAATTTTTTTTCATTAAGACTGTTTTCTCCATACAAACATTTTTGATTTTTTTTTTGGGAACGGCAAATCCAAATTTAACTAAACTTTGTGTGTATTATCGGATAACATTAAGTTAAGTATAGGCAGCGTTAATTTTTAAAAGTAACCGCTTTATAAAAGTTTCAGCGAATCTAAGAAATGATTATGGGAAGCACATGAAAAGAGCTCTGATCAAATTTTTTTTATTATGTGATTTAGCCCAGAAATTAAAAAATATTTCATGTGAAACCTTGAAATAATATTCCATTTTCCAAATAAAAATCGCAGGAATTGGTACATATGATTAACGAAGAAAAAAAACTCCAATTTCATAGGTAAAGACCTATTGTCATATTGTCTACAATATTTCTATATGTGAGAACCTGTTATTAGCCGTCAGGTATAATTTTACATTGTTATTTGTGACTTAACATGGCTGTTGGTTTTCCTTAACATAAATAAATAAATAAATAATTTCAATTATGGAATCATCCAAACTTAAAACTTTAATTCAAACCGATATACATCATATCATTTGTTGACTGTTAATTTAATCTACTGGAAATAATAACTGCTTTTTGCTTTCATCTGTCAGTCAGTATGTCCAAGCTACTACCGCTTTGTTTTTAAATACTTATATAGTTATTTAATTTTGTATCTTAGTTTATATTGCACTGATCTAATGATTATTATAAACAATGATGTAAAAATTGTTGTCTCACCCAAAGGTTATCTGGTAGAAATCGCTTAATAGCGATAACACCGCCTAGTTGTACAATTATTATTTATTTTTTGAAGCTTTATTTATGAAGTGCATTGTAGAATTTTTGTGCAATAAAGTGTACTTGATTGATTGATTGATTGATTGTTATGAAGAGCGTAGTTTCCTAGCACAGGCATTATTATACTTAAAAAGAGTCTCTATTAAACCCAATTCAGGAAAAGAAAAAAAAGTTTTTAAATTAGTCTAATTTTAATTATTTCACAGATCTAAATTCAATACATAATTTGACACGCTGTGTATGCCAGATACATTTAAACACATTTTATTATTATTATTATTAAGAGCCCATAGTGTCCCACTGCTGGGCAAAGGCCTCCCTCATCTGTTTCCAGTCGTTTCTGTTCTTGGCGAGCCCAAACTGTCAAGCTCGTCTCTCCACCGTTTTCGCGGTCTGCCCCGTTTGCGTCTGGCGGTTGTAGGAGTCCAAATAGTGGACGCATTTGCCCACAACTCGCACGGCATGCGGCCCACGTGACCCGCCCAGTCCCACTTCAACGTTGCCGCTTTTTTCCCTACGTCAAAGATCTAATTAGACATTTTAATCTAAAGTCGACTCCATAATTAATCGCACAGTACTATGTCATGATTAATGCTAGCAAACTGGCTATTTGATATGTACTGTCTGTTGATCCTGGCTTACAGGAGTTATAGAGGGCGTAGTGTGGAGGTGGACATAACCCTCTCCTATATTAATACCATTTATTGTCCACACACACATAAATATAAGCTGTATATAAGTGTAACAAGACATTAAAGAAAGCTCGTACTAATAAAACTATCCCAAGACTGAGAAAAACTTATAGAATGATACTTGAGATTATTCTATTTCTTCCGTCTAATCTGAATTTGAACAGTATCAAATATATATTATTGAGAGTGAGATTCGATCTCAATCCTGAGACTGCCTGTCAATACGGCCCTTAGTTTTCAAAAAAAAGGGAGCTATTTTACAAAAGACAATAAATAAATAAAATTAAAAAGATATGCGTGCGTGTGTGGTGGGAACAGACTCAGCGTACGCTGGGCGGCGCAGCCACACAGCACGGATTTTCAGCCTGCCACTGACTACAGTAACAACAGTTTTTTTTTTATTTGCGCACACATCACTCAACCGCCTCCGTGGCTCAATGTAAATAACATTGGGTTTACGTTTCGGAGGTCGCGGGTTCGATCCCCAGCGGGGTACATGTTTAAGTATTCGGTTTGGTTGGTGGTAGGGCATTTTAAATGTCCGCCTGGCTAGCTACCACCATCTTATCTAAATCTGCCACCAAGCAGTAATGTTAATTGTTGTGTTCCGGTTGTCAGAGATAAGATAGCCAGTCCCCCAAACGTGTTGGGGTTTCCGGGTCAGTACGCTTCCACCTTCGACCGCATCTTCACTTAACATCAGCTGTGATTGAGGTCAAGTACCAACCCGTTATGCATAAAAAAAAACATCTCAAACGAGGTATCGTGATTTGCAAAGAGTCTTTTTTTTATGATGACTGGATTCGCGTTTCACCACAATCTCACCTGATGGAAAATGACGATGTGGTCGGAGATGAAGCACGCGATCTCAGGAAATGCCTATTCACTCTGCTCTTGAAGATCCCAAGGATTCAGGAAAGACTGACGCCGGAAGGGAGTCTAAATTTAGTTTAAGCGTGCCGTACACTTTGTCAAAGATTTAGTACATATTAACATTTGTTGTAAAATTGTCGTTCCTCAAGCTATCGTTCTGGTAATTCGAGAAGATTACTCCATCCAATATTACAGGCCCTTTCATTATGTTCGGTGACAATAAAAGTATATACAAATAGACAAAGGAAATTTCCTCTCTGGAACGCAAATAACGGAACGATAATTTTATGTGTATATCGCACTCAACTTTACTGCCTATAAACTGCGCTGACGAACGGGCGGACAGATTCAAAACAATTCATTTAATATTATGTAATACATCACAATATAGTAGTCGTAAATTTGTAATGGTTGAGTTAAGTTTGTAGTTCCTTAGGTGGAGACGACAAAGATAGTGCTGTATCATGTTTGGCAAGAGGTTATATTTATTAATTTATTTTTATTTATTTTATTGGGCATACAGAACAAGTTAAAGTATAACAAGGCCGAATAGAACTTATAAAACTAGACTATAACTCTGGGTATGTATGCACAGAATGAAATGTTAATATGCTAGCAGTGTAACAATCAATCTAACAAACATTCATTATCCGTGATAAAGCAAGAAAAATGTAATTAATCGTTCTAAAGTTGAGTCACAAAAATCTTATGGTATACTACTGTGGGGTAGAGCTGGTGCAGACATTCAAACAATATTTGTTCTACAAAAAAGAGCAATCAGAGCAATATATAAATTACGCTGCCGTGATTCTCTAAGAGATCTGTTTAAAGAAATAAGTATTTTAACTGTTGCATCCCAATATATATATGACAGTATAATGTATGTACGCAAAAATATATGCCTATTTCGCAAACATTCTGATAATCATAATTTGAATACTAGATACAAAAATAAAATTGAAATTCCACAATTTAGACTAAGCAGGGTTAGCACATCCTTTGTGGGACACAGCATACGCTTTTACAATAAAATACCAGAACATGTATTGAGTTTAACAGAGCAGAAATTTAAACGCCACATTAATGTGTTTCTTTAAAGAAACTCTGTGTAAGAAGGGTTATTACAGGATAGATGATTATTTAGGCGATAAGGAGGTCTGGTGTTAGCTGGTAGTTATGTTAATTGCTATTGTTTTGTAATATGTAATATAAAATGTAATATTATTGTAAAGATGGAAACTAGTTGAAAAGATGTGTTGTTGCGGAGTTTCTTGTCGCTTCTTCTCCCTAACCATAACACCTTTTGAAGCGATGTAGTTAAAAAAAAAAAAAAAAATAACATGTTGACTTTCAATAAGTGATATTTTTGTATCCTACATTGAATAAAATATTTTTTGATTTTGATTTTGATTTTGAAACTTAGCCAAAGTTAATTACAAAATATCAACTTTGTTTGTTTTCTAAACGTAAGCAAATTGTGTTCTTGGTAGATAACCGAAATTAGTATTAACTACACTGAAAAAAAAAAACAATTTTACTGACGCAAACGTGTCAGACCGCGAAAACGGTGGAGAGACGAGATTGTCAGTTTTAATAAGGGATGGTTGTGCTCGCCAAGAACAGAAACGATTGGAAACAGATGAGGGAGGCCTTTGCCCAGCAGTGGGACACTATGGGCTCTTAATAATAATGTGTCTATCCGTGTGTGTCGTAAAAGGTGACTACGGGACTTTCTATCAAAAACATCTATTATACAGGGCGTCCCAAAGTTATGGGACATGAAGGGGAAGTACCTTAAATATCGTAGATAGTGAATTTTGCTCAAAGAAGACTTTATGTTATTTTTAAAAGTTAGTAATTCTGCATTCATAGATTTTCTAAAAATTATTTGCTTCGGCTGGGAATCGAACCGACTCAAATGTGAAAAAAAAAACACCCTACTTTTATGATGCCAATCGAAAGAATAGCTAAAAAATAATAACTCTGCCTAAGTAACATAGTATTTTAAAAGAAAGGAACAACGTGAAATTAATCATTTTAATCAAATAAAAAACATACATGAAACTGCCGTAGTCAATTAAGTAGGTATTTTTTTGTAAATTAATTAATTAAATGCTCAAAATGTGATCCCTCTTGTCTTACGCAAATCGCCAATCTTTTAATGAGCCCGCTGCCTGTTGATTTTCTAATCATTTTATGGTGAACACTCGATGTGATATGGCACAATTCTGTTTGCAACTCGCCTACGTTCTCGTATCGCTTTTTGTATAGCATATCTTTCACGTATCCCCAAAAGAAGAAATCTAATGGTGTGAGGTCCGGGGATCTGGCCGGCCATCTAATCGGTCCATTTGTACCAATCCATGTAGGAAAACATTCATTTAGAAAATCTGCTGCTCTCCGACTATTATGAGCCGGAGCTCCATCTTGTTGGAAAATTAAGTTTTCTTGCTCCGCCGCGGAATGGTTTCTTATCTTATCCCTTAAAATTTGAAGTATTCCTAAATACTTTTCTGTGTTCAAGGTTCCTTGGTAAAAATGGATTAAGAAAACCCGGTTTTTTAAAAGTCCGCACCAACAGTTGAGTGAAAAACGCACTTGGTTATTAGTTTCAGTCACTCGTAGGGGATTTTCTTTAGACCAAATACGATTATTGTTGCGGTTATACATACCGTTATTGCTAAAGTTAGATTCGTCTGTCCAAATAATATTATCCAAAAAATTTGGATCTTCGAGCAATCGTGCCTGGATATCAAGACAGAAATTTTTTCTCCTTTCTGTATCGCCCGGAAGTAATTTTTGAACCAATCGTCCTTCAACATAACTCTTAAAACCGTGTTTTTTTAATACACGGTGTATTTTACTTTTTGAAACTCCAATTTCATGTTCTCCTTCTCTCACCGATGCTTTCGGAAAAGCCGAAAAGTAAATTAAAATACCAAGTTCTTCGTCGTTGATCGTATGGTTTTCTTGCTGTGGTTCTCTTGGGCGTTTATCGAAACGTCCCAGAGTTTTCAAATTGTTCACAAGCCTTTTCAAAACTTTACGAGACGGTATTTGTCTATCAGGATATTTTACGCCATACCACCGCAAACTTCTAGAGATATCTTTATCGTTCAAAAAATATGCTTCCATTAGATCAAAACTTACTTGATATGCCATGTTCGCAATAAATTAACACAATAACACTTGTGTAAGTGAATTGAGACTAAACAGATCAATATCCGAAAAACAAACGCTCGCACATACTGTTCCATTTTCAAATTTAAGAACAACATTTAAAAATATCACTTCTTTTTAAAATATCTTAAAAAGTATGCATTCAAACAAACGCTGTCATAAACTGTTCCATTTTCAAATTATAAATTATTTATTTTTGTTTTTAATTTGCCTTCTGTCTAGCTTACAGAGGACGTATTGAAATACAAGTTTTATCATTTCATCTACACGTGCACTTATAATAAGGAAAACTATGTTAGTACCTATTTTATGAAGTGGGTACTTATTTACGAATAATCAATGCTATCTTTGGAATGATAATATCGCTACTTTTCGAACGTCGTCGGCAATAAATAACTTTCTTGAAATTTGACTCAATCATTTTATGTTGTTCCTTTCTTTTAAAATACTATGTTACTTAGGCAGAGTTATTATTTTTTAGCTATTCTTTCGATTGGCATCATAAAAGTAGGGTGTTTTTTTTTTCACATTTAAGTCGGTTCGATTCCCAGCCGAAGCAAGTAATTTTTAGAAAATCTATGAATGCAGAATTACTAACTTTTAAAAATAACATAAAGTCTTCTTTGAGCAAAATTCACTATCTACAATATTTAAGGTACTTCCCCTTCATGTCCCATAACTTTGGGACGCCCTGTAGACTTGCACGTTTTGCAATTTAAATATGCGTATATATTATATGTATTATTTTTTATGTATGTTTATATGTATTCAATTAACGTATGTATTTATATGGGTGATTAATTTATTTTATTAAAATTAGTTTACCTACATACCATGTGCGTAATGCTTCCTAACCCAAAGGTTACCTGGAAGAGATCGCTTTTCGTGATAAGGCCGCCAAATTGTACTATCCCCTTTTTCTTATGTTTCTTATTGTTGTACAATAAAGGATATTTTGTTGTTTGTTGTTGTTGTTGTTTCAACGGCGATGGGTTTCACCCCCCGTCACATGTGCATTTCTATATATTTCATAAGGTGAACCGTGGATGTGGCTTCAAGAATTAAACTTTTTATATTCTGACCATCTAAATGCTTGTGTTTGTAACCATCCCATTTGGAATAATTGTTGTGACATTATGTATGTATGTATTCTATTACAATACATTTTTTTTTAACTTTAAACTATAATTTTTTTTTATGCACAAGTGGTTAGCACTTGACCTCAATCACACCTGATTTTAAGTGAAGATGAGGCCGAAGGTTGATACGTACTAACCCGGAAACCACATCTGGTTTGGGGGACTGACTATCTTATCTTTGATAACCTGAACACAATAATACTATTAACATTGGTTGATACTCGTACTCATTTTGAAGTTAATGGTGGTTTAAATGTCCGCTTGTCTAGCTACCACCATCTTATCTAAATCTGCCGCCAAACAGCAATGTTAATAGCATTGTTGTCTTCCGTTTGTCAGAGATAAGATAGCCAGTTCCATAAATATTTGGGTTTCCGGGTCAGTACGCTTCCACCTTCGGCCTCATCTCCACTTAACATCAGGTGTGATTGAGGTCAAGTGCAAACCCGTTGTGCATAATAAAAAATATAAAAAAAAATAACGTTGCTGTTTGGCGGCAGCCTTAGATAAGACGGTGATAGCTAGCCAGACAGACATTTAAAATGAAAATGAATAAAATGAAATGAGTGAAGGAAAACATAGGGTTTACGAATTGTTGTTTGTTTTTTTTTTTATATGAGAGGGCGGCAAACGAGCATGCGGGTCACCTGATGGAAAGCAATCACCGCCGCCCATGGACACCCGCAACACCAAAAGAGTCACAGATGCGTTGCCGGCCTTTGAGGAAGGTGTAGGCTCGTTTCTTGAAGGTTCCAATGTCGTACTCGTTCGGGAATACCGCTGCCGGAAGTCCGTTCCACAAGGTGGTCGTACGTGGTAAGAAGTTTCTTGAGAAACGTACAGTGGTAGACTTCCACTCATCCAGGTGATGTGGATGGAAATTTAATTTTCGGCGAGAAGTGTATCGGTTAAATTGAGCAGCGGGTATTAGCTCGAACAGTTCTTCAGAACACTCCCCATGAAATATGCGATAGAGAATGCAGAGGGACGCGACGTCTCTTCGCAACGCCAGGGGATCCAGTCGGTCAGTGAGACTCTCTTGGCCGAAATGTATACGCTTTTATAATAAGGTTCCAGTGGACATTCAAAATTTACCTTTAAATAAATTCAAAACCATCATAAAACAGACATTATTTACCAAAGGCTATTATAAAATTTCTGACTATCTGGATGATAAGCAAGCATGGACATAGACCGCTCGGCGATATTCAGCCTAATTATACAATATAATATAATTGTAACCCAAACTTATTTAAAAGAGCAACCCTTGAGTTTCTTGCTCGTTCTTCTCTGGGGAATCTGCTTTGCGAATGAGCAAAAATGTCAATAATTTTAATATTAAAATAAAAAATGTGACGTTTTCAAGTGTTAATCTTTATCCTACGAAATAAATATTTTTTGACTTTGACTTTGACTTCGACAATTCGGACTGCGCGACGTTGAACGCGGTCAAAAGTGTAAACCCTATGTTCTAAAAACCGCAGAAATTTGTCTTTCAACATTTTTTTGGTGTACCTATTTGGACAATAGGTATCTTTCCAATTCCAATTCTGCATCGTTGTGCACGATGATTCTGCCCATGTCAGGGTTGAAAACCACAATGCTAAAGTTGACGATTGTGCGGTAAGTTAAGCTTCTCTAGTTTGCGTAGCTGGAGATAGGACAAACAGAACAACACAAAACTAAATGCATAAAATTTACTTTACCAAATGTTAAACAACTGCCTACTGACATATTTGTAGGAGGTGATAAATTGGATCTTGTAGATACTACTGTCTTTTTAGGACTGACATTGGATGCTAAGCTTCAGTGGGGGCCTCATATTGAGAAACTAGCGAAAAAGCTCGCTTCCGCAGCGTATGCAGTCAAAAAAATCAGAAATTTAACAGACGTTCATACCGCAAGACTGGTTTACTTTAACTATTTCCACAGCTTGATGTCATATGGCATATTGTTGTGGGGAAACGCTGCTGACATACTTATGATTTTTGTTCTGCAGAAGCGTGCTATTCGTGCCATTTATAAATTAGGACCTAGAGAGTCTCTTAGAGATAAGTTTAAGGAAATTAATATCTGAGAATTTGTTATATGCAAAAAAAATATAACCTTATGTGCTAAAAATAGTGATAGGCACAATGTTAATACAAGGAATAAGAACCAGTTATCCGTTTATGTTAGCCGACTTCGTAAAGTTAGTAAATCGTTCAAAGGGCAATGTATACGCTTTTATAATAAGGTTCCAGTAGACATTCAAAATTTACCTTTAAATAAATTTAAAGCAATTATAAAACAGAAATTATTAGCAAAAGGCTATTATAAAATCACTGACTATTTGAATGATAAGCAAGCATGGACATAGCTGTCTTATTATTCATATAATTATGAAATCACAAATTGTAACCCATAATCTTTAAAAGAGCTACCCTAGAGTTTCTTGCCCGTTCTTCTCTGGGGAGTCAGCTTTGTGAATGAGCCGTAAATTTAAATGTAATATTAATAGTGACGTTTTCAAGTGATAATTTTATCCTATGAAATAAAATATTTTGAATTTTGAATTTTTTTTGACATAATATAACCACCACCTCAATACATAATTAAGATAATAGTGTCCGTGGTTTTCTAAATTTTATTTTTTAAACGACTGCGCCAGAATGAGTATTAGATTTTTTAAAGGTCACATGTCACACTCAATGCCATATTGAGTAATCTCAGTGGCTAGACATTCATTAGTATTTGCTGACGCTTGTTATGCAATGTATGACATAGCTAGCTTAAAGGTAAATTGTTATGGTAATCTATTGACTGCTGAATGACGACGTTTCAATTCCATGCTAAACGTTGGTTGATATATAATAATTTCTATTTCGTCTGATTGTAGTTTCGGAGGATTCTTTTTCCGACTAAATATTGACTAATCGAATAACTTTATTGCGAGTACATTTAATTTGTTTATCTCCCGTGAACTATTCAATTTATCTACATAAAAGATATTATATAATATATTTTATTTAATTTAACACTTTATTGCATATAACATTCATTGAACAATAACATAGTATACAAACATACATTGAACAAACATTGGACAGAAATTACAATACAAACCTACGTTTTAATCCAAAAAGTTGAATTCCATTTTGTATTTCTAGCATTACGTAAGTCTGGCTTATTTAAAAAGAGCAACCCTGGAGTTTCTTGCTCGTTCTTCTCTGGGAAGACTGCCTAGTGAATGAGCGATAACTGTATGTCATGACGATTTCAGATGTTATTCTTATAACTTAGGAAATAAAAACATTTTTGATTTGATTTGATTTGATCTGATCAAGCCGTTTATATTTTTATGCACAACGGGTTAGTACTTGATCTCAATCACACCTGATGTTAAATGAAAATGAGGTCGAAGGTGGAAGCGTACTGACCCGGAAACCCCAACACATATGGGGGACTGGCTATCTTATCTCTGACAACCGGAACACAGCAATGCTATTAACATTGCTGCTTGGCGGCAGATTTAGATAAGATGGTGGTAGCTAGCCAGGCGCGCACACACACACACACACACACACACACACACACACACACACACACACACACACACACACACACACACACACACACACACACACACACACACACACACACTCTAAATACATTACCCTCCTTCCTTGGGCACTCAGGTAAAAGGAGCAAACCCTGAGTTTCTTGTTAGGTATCTAAGTAAGCTAGAACAATAGAATTGCACAGAATGATTCAATAGTAAAAACAATTGGATATTGATATCCGTCAAAGTTATATAAGAATACAATTACATAAACATTGCTTGGATACGAGTAGTATGTAATCTGAGACGTAGGTAAATCAGACAGTCAATATAATCATAAGTCTCTATTGTTAAATCGGTAATGTCCGCAGATACTGGAATGATTTTATATTTTTTTTTGTGTAAAACGATTTAGCACTTGACCTCAATCACACCTGATGTTAAGTGAAGATGAGGCCGAAGGTGGAAGCGTACATATCCGGAAACCCCATGGTATTTGAGCGACTGGCTAACTTATATCTGACCACCGGAACACAACAATGCTATTAACATTGCTATTTGGCGGCAGACTTAGCTAAGATAGTGGTAACTAGCCAGGCGGATATTTGAATAGTTCTATCACCAACCAAACCGAGTACTAAACATGTACCCCGCTGGGGATCGAACCCGCGATTCGTAAACCCTGTTTACATTGAGCCACGGTGGCGGTTGCAATTGGAATGAAAACGAAAAACGACGAGTGTTATCTACTTGATGGGGATGTGTGTGTCCAGCTTTTGTCCGGACGTATCTCAGTAACGTCTGGTCGGATTTAAGTGCGGATTTTTTTATATGAAAGGCTAAAGGAGGGGACAGATTCTATATTTGATTAAAATCGGTTAACCGTTTCGAAGATATTTATAGCTTTTAATACAGTTTATTGTTGTATTGCAATAATATCTTACGATGATTCTCTTAATTTTCATTATTTTTATATTTCCTTTCAATCTTCTATCGGATATATTTCGGAGAGTGTGCTGAAGTACTGCATGAGTTGATCCCGCCATCCCCGTTCTTACATCGAAATTCAAGACGTACCGCAGGATATCACCCGCACTTAGTTGACGTGCCATTTATAAGGACCAAGCGTTTTAGGTCTTCGTTTCTCATGCGCACGGCTAAGGAGTGGAACGCATTGCCTCCGTCTGTGTTTCCAATCGCATATAACCCGCAGCTCTTTAAAGTCAGGTTAAATAGGCATCTTCTGGGAAAGCTCGTTCCATCGTAGACCTTATCTCGACATTAGACCAGATTAAGGTCAAGAGCGATCCCATTCTAATTAAAAAAAAAAAAATCCGTTTAAACCCGGTCTGTTCTTAGCGATGTTTGATAGAAGTCTGTTAAGCCGTTTCGAACATATTTTGGTCTAGGTCTACCTGGACGATATACAATACACTTTATAGCACAAAAGGAACATGTACGTTATACAAAACAATACAACAAAAAGAGTACAATTGGGCGGCTTTATCACTAGAATGCAGATATCTCTGCCAGGCATCCTTTGGATGTAGGAGTGCAATCTTGATAGAACAGGCAGGTTATGTGCAAAATACGGATGCAGATATGAATTAGCTGTATAATTAATTACTAATTTATCACGCCTATGCCACATGGAGGGAGAATACCTTGTATATTGTAGATTGAACATTTTACTAAAAGAAAACATTATTTTAATTAAAAAAACAATTTAAACGGCATTCATAGATTTTTAAATGATTACATGGTTGAACCGGATATCGAATCCGCTAAACGAGAAAAAAAAATACCCTGTAGCTTTGTAATACCGATCGAAAGGCTTCATCATAAGGATTATTTTTTGCTAAATAACATAGCGTCAGAAATAAAAGGAAGACCATCTATCTATTCGTTATCTATATCGCTATAATATATCTATATAACGCTCTGTATGTATCATCATCATCAGCCGTTAACATCCCACTGCAGAGATGTAGGTCTTCTCTCGTAAAATGGAAGGAGTATGGGCCATAATCCAACACGCTGGCCCAATACGGATTGGGGACCACACATGGGTGTTTTATTTTTTATTTCTCAGGCATGCAGGTTTCCTCACGATGTTTTCCTTCACCATTTAAGAACAGTCGGATAAATTAACAATAATAAATTTAAAAACTCATTCGTACACGGCCTGCTTGGTAATCGAACCCGGACCTCCCAAATTATATACATACATGTTATATATATTGTTCAATCAATGTTGTCGGGCGTTTTCAATATTCTCAATTTATAGTTATGCATATTGAGATGTTAATTTCTATTACAAGTTTTTATTCAATTTACATTAACCGTTTGTAATAACAAGGGATAGTCTTGGATGGGAATGAAATTCCCCTCTACTCGGTCATCGATTGCCAATAAATAATTCTTACACATTTGCATTCGCATTCGGTATAGCTGCCTGATCTACGGAATTTCTCTAGAAATCCACGATTGCGAGTTGCTCGAGATATATCGACAATTGAATTGGTTGGGACCCATATAAACTACAACTGCTAGAAGCCAGAGATGTATTAAGATTAGTGAGGGGGCGATATGTCAATGACCTCGGTTTTTATTTCTTTTTTTTTTATATAATTGACTGGACTGGATCGAATCGAAAGGGAAATTAGCAGCTAAGAAGCTTGGAGTTCTCTCTAAGGTCAGGCGGTATTTCACACCAAAGCAGCTGCTGGAGCTTTACCAAGCTCAGATCCGCTCGTGCATGGAATACTGCTGTCACCTCTGGTACGGATCAGCCAAGTACCAACTGGCTGCACTCGATTCTGTGGAACGACGCGCCATAAGACTCATAGGCGATGACCCAACGGTTACAAATTGCAAAGCCTTGAACACCGCCGTAGGGTCGCATGCCTTTCAGTATTTTACAGGATACATTTCGGTGAGTATGCGATGGAATTGCACGATCTTATTCCACCGTCCCCTTTCCATCTTCGGACAACCAGGCGCGGGGGGGGGGGGTTTCCATCCATATGTAGTCAACACACCGAACATCCGCACTAAGCGCTTTGCTTCACCATTTATAATGCGGACTGCTAAGGTATTTATTTATTTTATTTATTTATTTATTCAGTCTTTTTTTAAAAATTAAAAAATGATTATGGGGATTTGTCAAAGACCACGTGTACGCTGAGCGAGTACGCCTAGAAGAGTTACAGAATCGTGTACCTACGTCGTGCAATTGCTTTAATTACTCCGCAAATGTTAAGGAAAGTTCATTTAGAAACTGTAAATAGAGCTCGTCA